>CM017793.1:10000000-10680533 GCA_008121215.1 Drosophila athabasca | reverse complement strand
AGCTGAAACCCCTTCTGTTTCTGTAATAAAAGTCAAGAACAATGAGAGACGAGAGAAAACAGTTTTCAGTATCGAACGAGAACAAAAAATATACAGTTCACTTCCAAAATAAAATCTAGTGCATTATTCCAGAACATTCCTTATACTTTTCTTTTATACTTTATGGGTTCCAAAACGCTTCCTTCTGTGTGTTACACACTTTCTTTGCTGATTCACCCTGATACTAGTACTCTGACACAATGGTCATCTGATATGACACGTTCGACAGGTATATCGACTCATTCAGACTTTGATGAATGGGTGGAGTGTCCAAAAATAAAATCGTAGCTAAAGTTATCATCGGGGGAGGTGGAGTTTTGACTGTGATAGCTCTTATCAGCTGATCGTGGATTTCAATTGACAATATGAACGATTTCTGTGGTGATTTTATTTAGTTGTAGATTCATTCAGGTATAAGGAAATTTAATTGTTTGCTTATTTTCGATTTCCATGAGCATTGTAATCGCTATCCCTCTTGAGGCAGGGTCTTCTGAAGAGCTGTGCACGTTCACGAATCCACTTGTTGCACACTAAGAAAAAGATGCAGAGTGATATCAGAGGAACACGGTGACTATTTTGGGTGAAATATTACCCCATTTGGAGCCCACAAGAACGGGACAGGCGGCATGGAGTGTCTGCGGATTGGTCTCGCCATCGTCCTTCAGGTTATACCACATGATGGCCGATCCTCGCTGAGGAAACACAGCTCTCTGAATATTTGGAAAGACTGTGGCACCGCCCTGCTCCACATCCGTCAGCTGTCAAGGGGAGATAACCGTTAAACTCTCTACGAGATGAGATTCTCTTCTTCTCCGAAGAATTTTACTCACATAAAAGAGGACGGTGGCAATGCGATCGCCGCTCAAAATAGTTAGATTTGTGGCCTAAAAGAGGGAATGATTGAATGACTGGAATGGAATCTGTAGATCCACTTACTGTGCTCGCATTGAAGAAGTCATAGTGCTTGTCGTAGTGTCCGCCGAGGCCGTAGTTCATGGCCTGGAGCATTTCGGAGCCCGACAACTCGAAGTTGGTCATGTCCGCGATGCGTCTGTTCAGGCGCACGGTGAGCTCGTTTGAATGTATCGTGAAACCAGGCGACCTTTGAGGTCCTCGTCTTGACCACCTCATTCTTTCCAACGCTATCTTTGTAGACCGTCGCTCGCTTCAGTCCTGGCATGGCCATGTCCTGCAGTTGGGTGATCTCTGGGGCAGAGATCACGTCGTGGTAGAGCACCATGTAGGGGTCCAGTCCGACGAGCTCCATCTTGAGCGGGCCAGGCGGAGAAAGGCCGAGTTGGTGGAGTTGTAGAGGCAGTGAAGCCTGCCATCCTTCGACGGGGAGGGAAACAGGCCGCGACACCCTCGCTGATACTCACTCATAGCCGGTTCAGTGCGCTTCAGCTGGGGATTGGAATGATGGGTGGATTGGTGAGTCGATACGATAGGACACCTTATCAATCACTCACCGTGGGTGCTGTGACGATGGAGTTGGGGCCCGTCCTTATCAGCGTTTCTATTTCTGATTTCTTCAGCAACAGTTTGATGTCATGCCTCTTATCGCCGCCCAGTGCAATGTTGACAACTTTCAACGCATCCGCATGCCTGTCTGTGGGACATTTGCCCGCGATTAGGAGGTCAAGTACAGCGGGAATACAGCCAGCTGCCAGGACTTACCCAGTTTCAGCAGCGTCTCGGCGTACACGGCCTGCACCTCCCCTTTGGAAACCTCCAGGGGGAGCGGCAGGCTGTTGCCCTCCAACCACGCCAGGGCCTGGTAGAGCCATCCAGAAGCTGCCACGTACCGGCCCTCGTCAAATAGGATCTGCCCCATGGCATAGGCATCCAATCCATTCAAGCTGACACTAATAACCAGAACAGAGATTAGAATCCTCCAGACAATCATCGTCCTTCATCCTCCATTGGACAATCACTCACTTGTACTGTCTGCCGTCGAGGATGCCACTGCTGATGTCCGCCACCTCGAGTCCGTAGGTGCTTTGAATGCGGTCCAAGGCGGAGACGGCTTCCTCTAGGTCTGTGCGGGTGGGCGTCTGCTCCCGCAGCTCCTGAATGCGATCCACCTGCGGCAGACCCACCGGATCCTCCAAAAACATTTGCCACAGCGTCCAGTCGCGGTGCATGCGGCGGATTAGCCTGAAGGAGTTCAACGGATTCGAAAGGTACTCCTCCATAGAGTCCTGGGCTCTTTTGCTCTCATGCCGCATGCTGGCTATGCCACTGAAGAAGAGAGGATCGAATAAGTGTCTAGGGTGCTTCCAAAAATGTAGGCTCACCTGCGTACTGCCTGCAGCTTCTGCTCCAGCTCCCCCGCATAGTCCTTCAGGGCATCAATGAGCTGTGCCTCCACCTCGAGCAGCTTCACCATTCCCGCCACCGATGTGGAGTGGCTGTGTTCCCCTTCGCTCTGACCTTGGACTGGGACCCATCCATCCCATTGCCATCCAGCAATCAGTGTAAACAGCAGAATCCTCCACTTCATGGCTCGCTCTGTGGCTCTGTGTCTTGCTCTGCCTGAGTGCCAGAGCCAACTGTCGCTTTCAGCGCCAAAGATAAATGCTTACCATGATTACCATTATTGCTATTTCTATTTCTGTTGCTCTGATATTGGGCTGTGTCTGTGGCCCACTGATAAGCGGCGCGCATTGATAGCGACACGCACCGATTTAATTAAACCAAAGAGCACCAGCGCAGAGCAGAGCGCCACCTGCGCAGACCGCAGACAGCAGACCGCAGACGTGACCCCAGAGCGAGCAGCGAGCAGCGAGTCACCGAAGAACGTGCCAGCAGAAGAAATGCTTCTGGCTTCTGGCAGAAGAGTTTCTTCCAAATAAAACAGGGCGGAAGCGGATGACGGATGACGGAGTAGGCCTTGATGGATCTATCGAATGTCGAAATATAGTAAAAACTTATAGTTTGGATCCACACTACATTGCACACTACCACGCACACCGAATCGAATCACAGTTTTCGGGGACAAACCAATACGATGTCAGTTTCATTTGACACTCAATACAGGAACACTCACGCTGGCGCCCTGCGGCCCGTTCTCTTTGTGTTCTACACCCTGGAGAATGTGTTCAACATGTTCTGCATGGCCTATCACATCACTGGGTTCATGGCCGTCGATCTGGAGATATTCCCGGTGGAGAAGCAGATGATGCAGTACGGCTACATGAGCTCCTTCTACATCTTCATGGTTCTGACCCTCTTTCAGAGCATCAGCGTCTGCACGGGCCACACGCCCACCGTCTGCATGGAGATCATCAAGTCCTCGGCCGCCGCCTTCGCCTTCATCCTGATCTCGATCACCACCATGTGGGACGCAGAGAACGGGTTCCATCTGATGTTCTCGGGCGAGGAGGTACCTCCGGAGAAGGAAATTGATCATGTGGACGAACCCATCCACCCCTTCTTCCAGTTCATGCGCAGCCAGTCCATTGCCTCGCTCGCCTGCGGCATCCTGTACATGCTGCATGCCACCCTAATGATCGACGTCAAGATCACCGCCTACTACAACGGGTTAAGCAAAGAGGACGAGTACTTGCCCATCCCACTGTATGTGTTTGGCCGCGAGTTCCACAATATGCTCGAGAATTACGAATGGTTCTTAAGGTTTTGCGACAACAAACAACTCGTTATATAGAGAGGTACGCAGCTGTAGTTGTTGCATGCCACTCGACTTTACACTTCATCATCGTATGGCATCGTATATCAAATTAATGATTAAATTTTTGGAATTATTCAAACAATAAACTCTACACATTTATTATATATATATATATATTTTTTTTTTAAATTGGGGTTACTGCTAACATTACATTACATTGCATTATACATAACATTACATTTACATTATAATTAATTTGTTTATAAAAGTTTATATTATTACACAAAGTTTTTAATTAATTTAAATTAATTTATAATTAATTTTTTTAATTAATTTTTAATTTTTGGCTTATTGTTTAAAGTCTAAACTTTGTAATAGTATCTATCTAATTTTTTATTATTTTCTATTTATTTAACATGTGGGCAGTTCTTCTAAATCTATTGGAATGAACATTTTTTAAAAATTCTTTCTTTGTTCTGGTAAGTAAAAATATTTTTATTTTACTTGATTTTTTTTGTTTATTATTATGGACTTTTTAATAAGTTCTCACAAAATTGTTGATTTTATTATGAAACGTAAAACCTTAGATTGTGATACATAGTTTCTCTGATTGTACATACATATTTTCCAAATTTTTTTTTGATTTTTTTAACATCTTAAAGTCTTAGATTTTATAATAAGACCCGAAACCTTGAAACCCGATTGATTCTTAAGTCTTTAATTATGCATGGATGTTGTTTAAAATACTCGAACGTAGGATCAGAGAAGTCAGAGAAAGTTGAAAAGGTGCGATAGAGATGCAGATACAGCAGGATAACCATGTTTATGTAATGAATTTACGAATAAATTTTTAATTTTCCTTTCTCTCATTAGAAAATTGCTACAATTAATTTTGACTTATGAGAGTGGACAACAATAGAAGCAAATCTGATTACTGGTAATACCGTCTATAGCTCTAGGTGTAGCATGAGAGAGAGAGCTTAACCAGTTAAAGCTGGAAATGATTCACCGAACAATTGGTGACCCCATTCATCGGGTTGGGTTGGTCACCCAGTGCTCGCTCTCTCTCTCTCTCTGTTTCTGTCTGTGTGTCTTTTAGTCGTTTTTATCTGCTTTAACCATGAATGAATCCATTGAAAGGGGGGATTCCATTTTTGTGGATAAACCTAAATACAATACCATTTTGTATACACGAGTACAGAGAGGTCCATGGCCCTTCCACTTGTTGTGCGTGGGCTACCCAAAAGGTACGACTACGAGTGGGTGTACGAGTATGAGTACGGGTGAACGTATGACCGGAAAAGGCTTTAAATTTTACACTTTTATGGAGACGCAGGCGGGGTCATAGGACGATATGTCCTGCCGTTGATATCGGCTTAACTTTGCCATAAAACTGTCAGCGTCATGCCTATGCGGGGTGCGGGCTGGGGTTCGGGTTTGGGCTTGGACAAATGAAATAAATTTTACAGCCAAATGGACAGAGCAGCGCAGAGCAGCCAAACAAAAAGCACAAAGCAGCAAATGCAAAGCAAATGTCAGGGCGGGGGTGGGGGTGGGGGCCCAGAGATTTGTGTGTGTGTTGGGGATGGACAGAAGAACCGAATCTAATGCGGACAACAAAAGCACCTGTGACCTGGAAAGTGTCCAACAGTGTCCAGGAGTCAGAACCAGACCGTGTCCGTATCCGTGTGTCTATGGTTTACGGGTGTGGCTCCTCCTTCTGCTTCTGTCAGCAGCTGGTAGCAGACTTTAAGCTCCTTTTTGGCGGTGGGCCACTTTAAGCCAGACATTAGCAAATATTTGCAGTGTTTGTGTGTCCTGCAGGCAGGAGGGGGAATGGTGAATGGTGGATGGATGGGATGTTCATCAATTAAGTGTCATCAATCATCGGCGCATGGATCAAAATCAGCGACAACATTCGACGGGCACAAACATGTCACGGTACAAAATATCGTTTAACCTAAACTGCCAGCAGCACACAAAACACAAAACCTATTTACTTTACTTTCGTTGCAAAGACTAACCCTCCCCAGTCCTATTGGAATTCCAGGGAATTCCTTCTCGCTTTGGAGAACATCCTCATCCCCCAATGAACTCTCTCCCGCTTAATCTGTGGCGGGCAAATGTTGAACGAGGAGTGGAGTGGCATGGAGGGGGGAGTACACCTAAACACACACACAGAAAGCTAATGCATTTGGCGGTGGGAGAGGCACCTTCGAGGGAGGGGCAGGGCAGGGCATATCGGTTTCAATTGGTGACCCACTGGAATCGTTCCACATAAAAACTTAAAGCGCCAAACTTTTGGTCCGCCACTTGGGAAAGTTTCGAGCGACAGAGAGAGAGAGGGAGAGAGATGCTTTATGGTCTGACCAAATCAAGTGGAAACTCAAATGGAAAGCGAGCGAGCAGTCAAACGCCGGAGACGCCTTGGAACGACTTGTGAAACAATGCTCCATTAATGGCGCCCGCCGCTCAAGATGGGAATGGGACAGGGAATGGGCAATGGGGACGTATCTGCTCGCCAATTTCTTTTCAAATTTGAAATCAATGTCGAGCGGTTGCTGCAGTTATGATTATTGCAGTTGTCGAAAGTTTCTTTTCGGCTAAAAGGGACTGGGGGGAGGGGAGACGTCTGAATGGGGGAGTGGGCGGCGCTGAAGCTGAAGCTCGGCCCCTTTCTATCATAATGTTCTGGGCAAACAGCAGATTCGATGCGATGTTCCTTTAGCTGTTCGGGAAAGGTTTATGCAAATGCCAAACGCTTTTATACGCTGGCAAACACTAGACATCGGCAGGGACATCGACAGGGACGAAGACGAGGGCGAGGACGGTGAGGGACATCGACAGGGACGAGGGCGAGGACGACGAGAGGGAGGTCCAAGGCGATGGCTCGCTAAAAAATGCTTATGACTTGTGTAAACAATTTCCCCAGGACCAGACCAGGCCAGAGGCCAGAGCACGATATCCTTTCCAGCTCCATTTACGTGTAGGTATGCCTCCCCCCCTAGAGCTCTTTCTCCCCTCTCCTCTCCTCTCCTTCGAGTATCTCCTGCGGATCTCTGGTGTATAAAAAATATTTTATGGACTTTGCTGCGGGGAAAAGTTACTTTGTGCTCTCGGGCGAGCGAGGTCTGCGTATGTGACTTCCGTTTGTCCTTGCATGTCCTTCCATCTTTGGGATCACACTCACGCAAACACACACATGCTCGTATGTATGTATGTACATTTTTATGCATTTTCTTAGCGGCCATTTTTATGCCCGCACACGTTTTCCATTAGACATCAACAGGACTGTCATTTCCCTATTTCCTTTAGCTCCTTCTGCTGCTGCTCTTTCTGCTGCTTCTCCTTGTTTGATTTCCGTTCAATGTTCTCATCCTCTCCTGGAGGATACGATACCCAATTTTCCAACCTGTCAGCAGAGTCCTGTTTTAATTGAAAACTGGGTCAATCCATGGCCAACGCCATGGAGCAGGAGCACATTAATCAACATCGAAAGGACGCCAGCCCTGACAGGTCACCCCTCCCCACGGGGGCCGTGGCGGGGGCCTTCGTTTTGCATTCGTCATTAAAGCAATTATCATGTTACGACAATTACTCTTTGTTCCGCCCCCCTCCGCCCCATCCCCCTCCATTTTCCGCCTCTGCGGAACTCCGCGGGTTGCGCGATTGATTGAAAGATGGAAACTGAATGGAAAACGGAAAACTGCTTAAAACTGTGCCAAAAGGTGGCATTAATCTTCATAAAAGAGTGACAACTTCATTGGGGAAACACGGCACCCCCACAGTTGGTGGTGGTACCCCTTGATGGGCTGCTAATTAAATATGTAACACGCATCTTAATCCGTTCGCCCACACCCCTTCCCTCCCCACCCAGTGTTTGCCTGCAATTTATCAAAAGGCTCAGGACATGCAAATAAAAAACAGGAAAAGAGAGCGAGAGAGCGCTGGCTGGGGCAGGGTATTAGCCAGCTCCAGAATTGCTGAAGGCTATATTGTTACCGATTGGATAATAATGATAATAATGCTCTGAACTCGACTGAAGTTAAGGCTATACCCCCGATCTATAATATATATCTATAATATATGGAATATGCCCCCAAAATATACCACAGATTTGGTGACCCCGCCTGAAACATCGCTCTCTCTGTCTCTCTCCAGGGTATTCCGGGCGTCCAAAGACGAATGTCTTTGTCTCACTCTATCTCCCACTCCCCCTTTCTCCCCTTTGTCTAGTTGTCTCTCATGGGGCTTGGGGTTTCGCATAATTCCGCGGATATAATTTTTTAGCGAGGCGCTGGAGCGCGTCGTGCCGCGCCGCGTATAATGCGCATAATTTCTATGCCACGTTGGTCACCCGAAAAGTAAATGTAGACACTGCGAAAGTCACAGACATTGGGGTGGGGGACTCGACCTTTGTGCCAGCCATGGTTCTAGCCATCCCCCCAACCCCCTCCAGCAACAACTTTTTGGCAATGGTTTTGGCTGTATGGGGAACAAAAGAGGTACATGCGAAAAATAAAACCTATTACCGGAATCATAATTATCTTTTATGGCCGCGTCTGTCATGACGACATTATGGCGGTGGTCTGCTCCTGTTCCTGTGCTACCCCCCTCGCCTCCTCTCCTCCTCTGCAGAGTATCTCCTCCTAGTCCCCGCACGTAGCAATAAAAAACCGCGAAATGCGGCCAAGTAGCAGCAATATAGAAAAAAGCGTAACATAAATTACAGACACAAACCCCAAAAGAGGGGATAGGGGGTGGGGCAAGGGGTGAGTTAGAGTGAGAGGTGAGTGGGGGGGTGGTACAAATTATGTAGCACCGGAATAATTCTCGTAATATTTTCATTACAAAAACAGTTTCGATGCCCCTGCCACCCTGAAAAGTACATCTGTCGCCAGCCGTGTTGCCTCCTCCTTGGCCAGCAGAAACAGGTGTTTCCTAATTTATTGGCATGGCCTACATGCCCCCCACCCACACCACACCACAGCACTCTCCTCCACCCTCTTGTTATGGCTATACCAGCGATTGTTCCTGCGAAGAATATTAACAGGAGTTTGGGGCCACGGAACAGGCAGAGGCATTGTCTGCGGCTGGCAGACAAATCACAGTGCGGGGAAACTGGCACTTCTCCTGGAAAAGCACTGCTTGTCATGTGTTTTTTAATTTCTAATATTTCACGCGTCATCCCTGGATCCCCAACCCACTGCCCATCGACCAATGCTAATGCCTTGCTTGGTCGTGACAGGCGGACGACAGAGGGCGCTGCCATTGTTGTGCACTTTGCCGCAAATTATGCGAGACACGTTGTCCCAGAGGCAGAGACGCAGTGCCAGAGACGTAGAGAGTGTTTCGACTGGACGGGTGGGTGTCTCGGTGTCTGGAGGTGTGCCTGAGGTGCCTTAGAGCAAAGAGCAGGACTCATGGCTGGAGAGTGCTACGGCGTATACGTGTGATAATCCAAGGGCGGCAAACAAAAGTTGTCTTAAACAAACCCCAAGGAATCGTTTCGAACCCAGGCATACCTCTTAGGAAACGAATGTGTGCATGTGCCACAGCAATCTGTAGCTACCCTCCTGCTACCCTTTTGAAGGTGGCTGGGGTCCATTTCGCCCAAGGCCAAGTGTGTGGCATTCCCCTTGTTAAAAAGCGCAAAATGCACGTGGCTCCCCGCCAATCCTCCCCCCGCCTCTACGGTTGTTGTGCTAGTAATTGCTCTGCCGCCTGTTGACAGGATACTTCAACTATTGTTTGCCACAGAGCTATAGAGACTGCTATCCCCCTGATATCCCTGCTATCCCACTGCTCACCCCCTGCTTAATTCAGCATGAAATTGGTTTGTATTATTACGAACATTTTGCAGAAACTCGCAGCAGCAGCCGCAGCCCTGAGGCGCCACGGACCTCAACACCTCAGCAAAGTGTCGGCCTTAAAGCTGCTGCTGGTTCGCTCTCTAACCATAAAGTAGAGGATCCCTATACGTGTATGGTATTTGATTCTATGGTCTATGGTTTATATTCCTATGAAAAGTTTGCTTTGCTTTGATGCTGCCGCTGCTGCTGCGCTTTAATTAAAAAACTGTGCGCTTCGCGTAACTAGCACTTGATTAATTTTTGGTTGCACGCAAAAGTAGCGCGAAAAAATCCAAAGCAAAACAGAGAGACAGAGAGAGAGAGAGAGAGGGACTGAGGGGTACGGAACGAAACGGAAGGGAACCACAAAGAAGGAGAGCAGCAGGAAAAAAGGATTCAAATTAATTATGTCCATGCTGTGTGCCGGGGTCCAGTCCGGTCCCGGGTTCGGCTACGGCTACGGGTCCTCTACTTTACGTTATCAGCGCGTGCTCTGCATACGTGGCACCCACCAGCAGAGGCAGCAGAAGGACCAGGATTGCGGAGCATGCTGTGCCCCTGGAGCTCTCTCTCTCTCTCTCTCTCTCTCTCTCTCTGGCATTCATTTTTGGTTGAACTTTGGAGCTTAGTGGGCGGCTGCCCTCCGCTTTTGATATTGAATTTCCGCGAAATGAAATACGGCCAGCTCTGACCAGCGTCTATCCGGGGAGTGCATGGGCATGGGCATGGTCATGGGCGTGATCACCGTTTCACAGTAATTTACAGTTGACAGAGATTCCGATTCCCTAATGAAATGGTTATGCTTTGGAGGAGATGGAGTAGCAGCAGGATAACCGGGATAACCCCAATGTGATTAAATGATCATTGAAACTGAAAATCCAATTGAAAATTGAATGGAAATCAAAGAGCGGATGTCGCAGAAGAGGAGCTGGCATAGTAGTTAGATCAAAGCCTTAATAAAGATACAAAAATTTACTCAAATGGTAGAAAAAGGAAAATTTAAAGATGATCCCATTCCTAAGCAATAAAGAATTCAAAGTGTTTGACTATACTCAGATAAAAATGGGATATGATATTAAAAAGGAACACCCATAATTCAATGTAAAACATAGTACAAATAAATATAATTCACCATGATTTGTTTATTCTAAATAATACGAGGGGAACATTGTGAGCCTCGGCCTTTGCCGGTATACCCGGTACTCAGTCAGTATAGGTACATACGAGTATAAATATGTGATCTTACGATTTATATATACATATATATTTATATTTTCATATTAATGGTTTATTTCAAAGTTGTACTTTTACTTGAATCAATGACGCTTCCATATGGTTTTGAACACAGTTTTCAGTCAAGGAAATCCGCATTTAAAGATTCGCACTTTATAAAACTCGCGACATGAGTGAAAATCCTGTAAACCTGAACACACACGCAGATAGGCAGCTACACAGATATATTCCACCACAAACAGTACTACAAACAGACACAGAAACACAGATACAATCGGCAGACGCACACCCACGCACACCCACACACACACACGCGCGGGCTTCTTGTGCTCTTCATTTGGCTTTGGAAAACAAAGGCTGAAATGTTGAAACAGTTCCCTCGTTCAGATACTCGGTTATTAAATACAATATTAATAATCTCACATGTGCGGGTTGTTCTTAAAGGAATGGATGGATGTGGATCCAGAGTGGGTGGTGGGTGGTGGTTGGGTGGGTGTGTCGACAGCAGCACCAAGCACGCCAAGAGTCATCAGTCATCCACTCATCCTCAGACACAGCAGCAACAACAGCAGTCGCACACACAGGAGCTAAGGATATGGATTTGTATGGATTTTTACCTAGAAGGCGATGACAGACCGCCGCAGACTGGCGCCAGTGGCAAGACAAAAGGGGCAGAGACCCCCGCTCCTCCACTGTACCCTCTCTCCCGTTACTTCCCCTTCTCTATCTCTCTCTCTCTCTCTCAACCAACACAATCGCTAATGTAAATGTTTGTCTGCTATTTGAATTTTAATTACTTTTCGCCGCTTTTCGCTGTCGGCGGCACAAACTATTCCATTCGGATGCCCCACGGAATCCCAGAGCAGACCTCACCTCAGTGCAAACTTTTTAATGGAATTCCTGGCCAGAAAACCAGAAAAACTTTCCCCCAAGCTGCCCCAAGCTCCCACCAAGTCTCCGTCCAATCATTGCCGTGTTCGTTCGCCGAAATTCGAGCAAAGATCGTAATGCGCCTTAATTGAAATAAGTCCCCGACCAATTGCTGGCGGCCCAACAGCGGCAACAGCGGCAACGGCAGTGGCAGCTACTTAAGCCCGTCCGTCCGTCTGTCCGTCCAGTCAAAGGTGGAGTCCGTCCTTCTCCCAGTTGCACAATCAAGAAGTAGCTCCTGCCCCTGCCACTGGCTTATGGGTGGCATAAATTTTGGAATTGTTAGCCGGGGCCACTTGAACGGAAACGACTAATTCCCGTTGCTGAGATTGGCTCCAGCACCAGCCCCCCTTCTCCTTAGAGGCTGCGGCGGCGTCTGGCATCTGTTCCACACAGCAGACAGCAGGCGGCAGGCAGGAGTCGCGCGGAGTCCTTTCCACAGGAATACACGAGTATTCGGCATTCAGTTGGAACTTAACTTTTGAAATGCTTTTTATCGGATTGAGACGTGCTGCTGCTGCTGCTGGTGCTCCATGCTGCTCCTTGCTGCTTCTTGCGGCGGCTGTGGCCAGAGAGGAAAGTTCTGAATGAAAGAAATTCAATCAAAGGTACAAGTAAATCCCGCGTGAGTTCATAAAGTTCGGCCAAAGGCAGGAGCCATAAGTTTTGATTCAACTTTAAAGGCAACCTCAAGGCGGGATGGGATGTTCCCAATTTGTGCGTTGCAAGAAATTGAGGAGGCATAATGGAGTGGCGGCATATTGAACTGATTTATAGAAAAGCACGCAGCAGAGCAGAGAGTGTGCTTTTCTTTGCTTTCTTCTCGTTTTCGAGAGAGAGATCTGTTTGAGCAGCAATGCAGCATAAATCACGCGCCTTTGAGCGGCGCGCCTTTTGAAGTTGAAGCCAAAAGCTAAAGCCAAAGCGAAAGCCAAAGCGAAGAGGAATAGTTCTGGCTTACAGACAAAAGAGTTGAAAGAGCATCATCCTAGAGCGTGCTCTGGTGCTCTTCGATTGTGTGTCTGTCTTCAATTAGTGTTAAGAGCTTGTCAAACAAGCAGCGAGATTAAAGGCAAAAGAGTCGACTCCTCCCACACTCCCACTCCCCCACTCCTTATTCTTATCCTCATTCGATTCCCATTCCATCCTAACATGCAACAAACCATGGCGAACACGTTTCGATTGTGGATTGCGGATTGTGGGCGTTGCCGTTGCCCCATCAAAGGATGGCAGGACTCGAATCGATTGGCAATAGCCGTGAGCTCATTTCACCTCCGAAAGGCAACAATCCGGAGGCAGGAGGCAGGACTCTCTGCTGCGCAAACATCTAATTGCCTGGACAGAACAAATACGAGCAGAACAGGGGCCACTGGGGACTACTTACGGCAGGACCAAGGACCCAGGAAGGACTCAGGACTGAGACGTCGATAAAGAGGTGAAGGATTAATAGCAAATAAATTGATGTTGAAAAGGCGATTACACCGACAAGGGACTTACGAAAAGAATATCCTCTTAAAGAGTCGCTTTCTCTCTCTCTCTCTCTTAAACTCCTCGGCAAACATTTCATTTTGTGGCTTTGTGGCTCTGTGGGGCATGCCCCATAAATCACTCGGAAAATTTACCTATGAAAGGAAAATGTCAGGCTGGACAAAACAAATTCTGTTTCACGCATTATCATATGAATTTTCCTCTCTTTTTTTTTGCTTCAAGGGGAGACGGCAACAAAAGCCAAATGTTGCATAAATTCAGCTGCCACTTGATGTGTGTATTACAACAAAAGGTGAGGCACAAGCCCAGGGATGATGGAGAGCTCAGGGATGGCTTGTGGCAGGAGGCAGGAGAAGGGAGGAACGAGGGTAGAGAGCTGTGACCAATGCCGGACAATGCAAATCTTGCGAAAGCGAATCGAAGGGCATTGCTTGCATAAATTTTCATAAATTTCGGACTCTGATTTATTTCATATTTCGGTCTTTTTTATGGGGGAGTGGCTACCCAGGGGCAGGGGGGAGGACAGGACTGGTCATTGATCTTCTACTCTGCCGGACGAAACCTTTAATCAAGGTTCTGCCTGGGCAAAAAAAAAGAAGAAAAAACTTTAGCTCACTTTTCACATTCATTTTCACTGAAATGAAAACCGACAGGGAGACTGGAAGATAGGAAAATTGTTTGCATGTCCAACAGAAACAATCAAATCGCAATTTGGTGGGGCTCATGGAAAACCGATTTATCGTCGGGGCGAAGTTAGTCGGGGAGGGGGAAGTTAGTCGGTCATAAAACATCCATTAACTTCATGTCAATGTTGCATACGCAACCCCCCCGACCCCGCTTCTCTCCTGCTCTGCTCCTGCTTGCTCCTGGCCACTGGACAAACGTTCATTTGCGGTATTGGTAGTGGAAGAGACAAGGCAGGGGACAGCTCAGGGGCAGTGTCCTGACCTCCCTGTGTTGTCTGTGGGCGTTGCATGCCCCGCGCACAGCAGTGTAGTGTTGGTGCAAATTACTCGACTCTGGTCTATGGTCTGTGCAACATGTCAGCGTTTTATTATAGGCAAAGTTTAAGGGGTATCGGGAGGGTATGATAGATCGGAAGAGCGGTAGAGCTTACACTCGAACTCCTTTTTGTCTCCAGTTTTTGAGGTACTTTAGAGGTCGTTTCTTCTTTTCCACACTTACTTCTGGTTAGACCAGGCTACAGGCTTCTGGCTCCAGGCTGAACCCGAACCCAATGACACGTGATAAGAAATGGCAGGCAAAAAAAACCTCCCCCCCTCTCCCTCTCCCGCAGGAAGCACTGGGAAAAAAAACAATTGCAATTGCACACGTAGGCAAAAGCCAAAAGCAATTTTACAATTGCCGCAAAGGAAATGTCGCTGAAATGTTTCTTGCACCAAGTCCTGGATTCTAAGTGCCACAACCCCCTCACACACATACAGTAACCCCCTCTCCCCCCCATCCCTTTCCTAGGCCGCAGAGTTAATTGTTGGCAGAAGTCTGAAGTGAAATACTTCTCGCTGTCATTTCCATTCCAGAAATATCTCCAGAGCGGGGCAGTGGGGGAGTGGGGGTTGGGGGGAGTGGCACTTAATGTGAGCCGCCTTCGAAGAAACTTTTGAATTACCTCAGTTTCCCAGAGAGAGTTTCCCCACCAACAAAAAGTGGCAATGGAGATTGCTACGGTTACATTCGAGTCGAGCCGCTTCCCCGCATCTCATTTATGCCGTTTCAAGTTGCTCAGCGAAGCATTCAAGGGGGAAGAGGGTTGGAATGGTTGGGGAGGAGTTTCAATGTTTGTCTTTCATTTGGCTCATCCTTGGATTCTGGTTGCCTGCTTCCTCGGCTTCTTTGGGGGGTGTCTGCTTAACAAATTCTCTACGATTATTACCTGCTGTTAAAACATTTCATAATCTCACAGATAATAATTTAATGCGTCGTTTTAGTGGCGAGCATTAAAAAGTTTGCCAAGAAATTTCACTCTCCCCAACCCCAACCCCTACCCCACACTCTCTTCGCTGCTCTGGCAGATGGGAGGCAGAGACAGAGGAAAAGGAGCCGCCACTGTCTGGCATTTAATAATGTTGTAAGCAGGTAATTCTGTTGCCGTTTTGTGGTTCTTTCGGGCGAGTGATAAGCAGACCCTGGAACGACTCCAATTCCAAGTCCAAGTCGAATTTTTGTTAACCTGCCTCTGAGGTCAACATTTGACCTGACTCTGGGATGCTCTTCGCGGAGAGGGGTTTCCATCTGTTGTCTTCGTCAGACGCTTAAAGAGTGATGTGTCCTTCCAAGGCCAGGTTCGTACCATCCATGGATGAATCGTACTCCGAGTGATACACCCTCCATGGCCAGGAGTCTTTTCTCTTCCAAAGTCTTCCTTTAGCTTCGAAAAGTGTAACTAAATGTCGCTTTGTCCTTTGTGCATCCTTCCTTCCTGTTGTTGGCCTCAAATGTGCGAACATTAGCACTGCACATCGAAGTTTATCTATGACCAGGAGGTACTCTCCCCCCCCTCCCCACCCTTTAGTAGGTATGTCCTTGTCTCCTGTTCTGTCCTGCCCGCCTGTCTGCCCAGCATGTGAACTTTCCAAAGTTATGCGCATTTCTGCTGACCATTGGCATTTTGCAGCTTTTGTTTTTGCCCACGGCCAGGAGTGCCAGGAGTTCCAGGAGCTCCAGCCATACGAGTGGGCTGGGGAGTGGGTGGGTTGCAGCCCAGTAGTCATCCCCTGGACAAAGGTCGAGGGCGACAGCTGTTGCCCAATCGTTTTGTCTGCCTGCGCATCCTGCGGACTGGCTGGCAAAACGGTTTTGGGATTAATACTTTGGTCTGTCCCCCCACCCTCCGTCCCTCGATGGAGTTTATTGAAAAGGTGACGTTGACACTGCAGTCGGAGAGGGGGAGAGGGGGAGAGAGGGGGAGCTGCCTGGCCAAAGTTTTTGGGAAAGTTTGCTTCCGTTTTGCTCTCCTTTTTTCTCGGGTTCCTGGCTGCCTGCTGCTGCCTGCTGCCTGCTCCTGTCGATAATATCGATGCGGAACATATGTGAACATGTCGTTTGACACATTTGTCAGTTGGCTTAAAGTTTGGCCATGAAGGTGGAAGGTTCCATATGGAGAATGGAGTGTGGATGAGGAGTAGTCTCAATTGAGTTAAGCCAAGGGATAAGGGAGAGTACTATATATTATATATAGATATGGTAGATGTTTGAGTGGATAGCAAACAGGTAAAGCTGTGTCTTTGGATAGTTAGTGTCACATTTTATAGAAACTTATGACAGAATCAGTTGAGTCATAAGCACAGCTAAGGATTCTTCTTTCTTCCTTGGGGTCTGTATCTGGGAGTATCTACCAAATGTTCCTACAATAATGAGGTTTAAGCAAACTTTTCCTCTCTATTTTCAATGCAAAACTAAGCCTCTCAGGCTCTCAGTTAATTTCCTTTAAACCCAAAACAGACTCAGCCACACACACAATTACAATGCCGAATGCCGTGCGTCAAGGCCAAATTGTAAGCCACTTCACAGGCAATTAGGTGCTTTCAACAGGCTCACACATACGCACATGGATAGAGGAGGCTGAAGCAGGCTGCAGGAAAGGAGTGGCACTCTCTCTGTGTGTGTGTGTGTCCACATCTGTTGACAAATGACTGGCAATGTTCAACGGTGTTTGGCAGCACTTGTGCGCCCCGTGCCTCATTATGTGGCATTTTGGGCTAACCGCTTTAATTAGCTTTTGCACACACACACACACAGATGCAAAGTGCAGGCGCGGCACTGCACTGCTGTTCGGGCCTGGTCCAGACCAGGCTTCTGACCAACAAAGCCACTTGAGTGCCGAGTGCACTGACAGTGCCACTGAGTACCGCCTGCTAATGCGGCAAAGCCTCGTGCACCTCGCGTTGACTCTAATTGAGTCACAAATCAACCAAAATATATTATGCACCGCAAATTGTGCGGTAATTACACGCACCCATACCCATACCCACACAGAGAGCGGAAGAGAGCGGCAGAGGGAGACAGCTAGTGTCTGCTGTCTCGCTAATTTATGGCCCAAAGTGTAGCATACTTTCCAGCACCTGCACAAGACATCGACTCCAGGCGACAGGCGAACAGGCGACCAGGCGACAATGGCGGCGTTAATTTGCCTGCTAATGAGCCACAAAAACAAGCGTGGCTTCTACATCACCAGGGCAGTGGGTGGGGGCGCTCGCGAGGAGAGTGTATTTCCGGCTTAATTATGTTAATTTCACCCCACTCGAACCCCACCAAAACATCAGGCTGATGCTCGAGCTTGTGCTCCCCTCCTGTAGACAACGCGGCGTATGCGTGATGCGTGTGACTGCAATCAAGTTTTAGAGCTCTCTCTTTCTATCTATGCTGTTCTATATACATATATATGTGTATGTGTATATATATCGAACATTCTGGATCAAAAACTCAATCTTTGCACTGGCGCCAATCTCCGTCCGTCCATCTGGCCGGTCTTTGGAGTCGAAAGTTGAGTTTAAAGAAAGAAAACGTACAAATTATTTTGCAACCGCATAAAGGAAAGAGCATTTCCACTTCCAGGAGAGGGGGAAATGGTAGCCAAGGGGTGAGTGGTGTTGGCGGGTGGGGGCACCAAAGTCAGTGTCAGTTTGTCGCTTCCTTTGCTTTCATATTTCGAATACAAATTGCTTTATTTGCGCTGCTGCGCCAATTTCAAAATTCGCTCCCCCCTCTACTACTCCAAAGTCACCCCCCTTAGCACTACTCCGCGTCCGCCTTCGCCTCCGCCCCTAGCCCTCTGCTTCTGCCCCTTCCTTGACTTGTCAGATTTTTCTGCACAGAAGTTATAAACAAGTGGGTTTCGCTGCCATTTTCGTACCTTTTTCCACTCTCCACTAGATCTGGGAGTACTCTGATTTATACCCTTCAATGAGAGATGATATATTACTGTTTTGAATGGATCTTTGTAACTTTGGGATCTGAAAAGCATTTCCTACACTATAACATATTTATACTTTAGATAGCCCCCAACATACCAACCCAATCTGATAAATAAAATATCCAATCCAATAAAATAAATTGCACAGATCCTGAATGATGAAATAAATATACAAAATATACATAAATATACAAATATACATCAATATATACAATATCCATATATTTACATATGTATGTAAGTACTATTTCTGTATCTCGAAATCGGTTACATATATCTTTCTCATCATTAGAAAGATTGAAGCGACGAAACTTTAAAGATTTCCACGCTCTAGTCATGTATCTCTAGTACCTATCTATCTATTTACCTATCTATCAATCTATCAATCTATCATGTATCTCTAGAATGTATCTCCCAAACGAACAACATTTATTCCAGGGTATCCCTAACTTCGACTTCCACAACTATTCCTGTTGTCATTTTTTCTGGGTTGCGTTTTTTTTTTGTTGTTGTCGTTTTGAATTTTATAACATGCCACACAGCGAGGGCGAGGGTTGCTCCAAACACACACAAAAGAAGAAGGAGGAGGGGGGCAGGAGTATGGGGGTGCTGTGCTCTATATAGGTGATTTTTGAGTTCTGTTTTTCACACAGCAGCAGCGGCAGACAACAACAAATTGCTCCCCAATGAGCGTTTGTCCTCACGAAAGTTATTTGCATGCCATTGTCCTCTGGCTCGCCCTCTCCCTCTCCTCTTGTCTCCTGCTGTCTGTTTGCCGTACAGTACATAATAATTGAATAATATTCGTATTTGATATTTGACAAATCATCTGATTCTAATTTGACATGGTCTCTGGCAATCTCTGGCAATCTCCGACAACATCTGACATTCTGACAAGCGAGTGAATCAAGGTAATGGGACGGACGTACGGACAGACGGACGGACTCTACATTGTCGACAAATGAATCTCCGAGTGGCAGAGCAGCAGAGTTTTATGCGCGGATTAATGCCATTCGACTTTACGATTCGCAATTCTCGAGCTCCTCCTGCCCCTCTGGGGCAACTTTGTTGTTTTGTTGCCATAAAAAGAAATGAAAATGGGAAAACCGCAGCCAAATTAGCCCAAAAGCCGTGGCACTGTACAGGCACAACCATTCCGGTTTACGAGTATGACTGTGGCTATGGCTATATACAGCCATATGCAGATCGCAGTGCAGATCCGTTGCCGTGGAAGTTATGCCCATTGGAAATGCTCTTTTAATTAGCTGCTGACAACAGCAGCGCTGGTGCTGCTGCCACCCCACCCTCCTGCAGCCCGCCTCGTGCATCCCCCCACGCAGCATCTGAACTGGAATATGGGTTAGGCCCCAACTTTGTAGCGTCAAAACATCCGTTTGCATCTAAATTTAGCCATCAGCAAACGTTGATGATGGGTCGCCCCCCGCGCACCCTACCATGCGCCCTACATGCCAGGCAAAAAAAGGGGAATGGGCTGACAGGAGGGGCGGAATGGTGTGGTATACGACTAGAAGATACCTCTGGTAAGTGGAGGCTACGTGGCATCTGGGTGTCGTCTCACTCAAAAGATACGCATTCTTCTTCACAGATATAATTTTAATTTCTTCAGATATTATATTAGGTATATCGATATACCCCCAACACCCTTCCCTCCCACTCCTAGTACGTAGTATCACACGGTATTTACATTGCAATTTTCAATTGTCGATGTCTTTCCACGTCGGACATCGACTAAACAAAGAATCGATTCGTGGCGCAGCAGAGGAGAACCTTTGGGGCACGCCCGTACGTGCTGCATTCTGTTTTGATTCGCTTGGCATCTTGTTTATGTGGGAATATACACACTCGAACACTAGTACACTCGAACACTCGAACATTCGTGTTTTTCAATGCTGGAATAGTATCTGGAACAAGGAACAAGTCCCCCTCCCCCCTCAAGGCAGGTGGCAAGGCATCATCTTTACTGGCTCTGACTCTGACTTTTGGCAGGCTGAAAGATAGGGAGGGGCGAGAGAGGAGGAATATTGATAAACACTTTTTATATTGTACGAAGTCGAAACGAAAACATTTTTATGGGCTCGCGGTCGCTGTAGGTCTCCTCCGTTTGCCTTGGGGGATGGGATGGGGTTTGTAGGGGTTGTATAATTTTATGACAAATTAATACAATGGAGCCCCCGAAAGAACGTATGTCGAATGGCAGGAAGAATGGCAGGGGATGGCTCTCAATTTATGCGGTTATTTATCATTTGTGGCTAATATCGAACGAAACATATTATTATTATTATTATATTTTGCACATTGCGCCTCTTCGTACGCACTCGTAAATGTGTGGAAAATGTTTACGCCAAGCCAAAAATGATTCATATTCTTGTGCAATTACCGAATGTTAATGTTAATGTGGATGTTTGGATGTTTTGTTGGCATAAAAATCTAATATCTAATGGCGAATGAATGAAAAACTGAAACCGAAATCGAGTCAAAGGTTAACAGCATTAAATGGGCCACAGTCGTAAATAAATAAATGATTTAGAGCCAGCCCCATATAAAAAATGAAGCTAAAATATATATCACTATAGTGGGTGGGAGGGAGAGCAGCATATGTATAGAAATTATTAGATATCACCAATGGGGGGAGGAGGGAGGATGGGAACGGATACCCCTCTAGCTTTTTGCGTAACGAAAAGATTTCTGCCGTTGCCATTCCGTATATCGTAAGGGGAAATGCTGTTGGCCTGGCCCCAACAGTCGCTGTTAACTGTGAACACTCTCTCTGTTACACGCACTCTCTCACTCTCTCGCTCACTCTCTTTGTCTGTTGCTTGATGTGGATGCTGTTTCGGCCATGTACTTCTCAGGGCCTTCAGTCGCCAGGCGGCCGTTCGGGCAGCAGCAACCAAGGAGGAGAAAACCAGAATAGATGCAAGTGCGTGTGATCGATTTTGGAATGGAATGAAGTGGTTCCCCCCTTGGAGGTGGGGGGAACACAATGAGAGCCACTCATTTGTCGCTACATCTACGAGTATGGCTAAAGTTTGGCTATTAAACTGCTGCCAATTGCCATTGCCGTTGCCATTGCCATTGCCGTTGCCGTTGCCGTGATTCATATGCTGTCGGGAGCGGAGCGTACAACTTTTTTTTATGACAAACGGAAGACACTTGAGCCAAAGTTTTCCCTGTATTTTCGGAGCCATAAAACTGGAGGAGGACGTGAACCTGTCCCCGGCTGTCCCCCCATCTGTCCCCAGCTGTCCCGAGTGGCCCCGTTAATGGCGAAGCCTTTGAACTATTGATGAGCCATTTGATACAATTAGCTCGAGATCTGTGGCTGTCTCTCTGTCTGTTCCCTCTGTTCTATGCCCTTCCAAGTGCTGTCTCCTCCACTCTGGCTGGTGCTCTGTCTTTTCCTGGTCATTATTTATGTCTATTTCATTTCGTAATACTTGAAAAATGGCCAACATTTCGCGCACCTTTGCTGCCCCCGTTTTCAGTTCCCGTAATGAGTTTTGCTCCTTTTTTTGTTGGTTGCTGCCCCATGCCACACGGCGCGCACGTCACGGGTTGAATGCCGATGAGGATGCGGCGGTACTCTGGGGCCAGCCATCGACTTGACAGCCGGCCGAATGATTGAACGCTTGTCCATCAAAAAGTGCGTCTAATTGCTTTTTCCCCCCGCCCCACACAAAACGCAAAAAAAGCGGAAAAAGAGAGTGGAAAAAACGGGGTAAATTTTCTAGGTACAAGGTAATTTTTTGTCTGTCTTATTTTCCAACATTTTTGTGTACTTTTTAACGGGTTCGGTTTCTAATTTGATTTTGTTCGGGTCAAGGGATAAATACTTAAATCTTTAAAGGGTTTAGGCTTAGTGTGGAAAAGGTTTGGCTTGGAGGGGGGATGGCTGCTTTCCACCAAGAATATGAGACATGACTTAAAGAGAAGTTCTCTCTTCTGAGATCTATTTATATTAGAGCCTAAAAGTATGCTAGAATATTTGCTATACCTTCTGTACAGGACATAGAAGGATCTATTACAGAGGATTATGAGAAATTCGAAGACTTATGCATTGGATAGAATATTTGGCTTATTTTTTGTATATTTACTTTAGTTTTCTTTGTTTTATTTTATTTTATTTATTTTGGTTTTTCTTTTAAAGCCCATTGAGTAACGAAGTGTTCTCCTTCTAAGGGTTATGTTATGTGTTGTTGGTAATAAAACAGGGAGAATGGGAGAACGGTCTTAGCCATCAACAGCTGCGTTTCATAGGCTCTACTGTGCCTGCTGTTGGTCCATTTCCCGTAGGTCCTTGCCCCTGCCTCGTGTAAGTAATTTACCTCAACTACAATTTTTATTTATGTGTGTGTGTGTGCGCGTGAGCTTAATTTACTGCCTCTTCCCCTACGCTCGGCTCCCCCTCCTCTGTGCTAAACACATTTACGTGTTATTCAATTTTGCAAACTAAACGTAAAAATATCATGTTTCTCCAGCCTCCATCCTCGCTCCTTGATCTTCTCTTTTCCTCCGTTTTCCCTCAACCGAAAACAGGAAAAACAACAACAGGAAATATGCCTGGCAGTAGCAGGGAGTGGGGGGAGTCAGAGGAGTGGGTGGGTGGCGTGTGGCAAGGGCAGACATGCCTCGTTATGGGGCAAAGAGCACTTTCCCTTCATGTGAGAGTGTGCAAAAGTAAATATCAGGTTAATGGATTTGACGCCGCAGCACGAAAGCAAGCAGTAAGCAGCAGTTTCACTTTCACGTTCCTTGGGCTTTTCCTTAGGTTTTCCTTGTGCTGCAGCATTTTCCACTCAATAAACTCCCGCTTTGAGGCTGCGGCAACATTTTCCCGCCGATAAGCAATTTTCCCCGTAGCCAGAGCCAGAGCCTCAGTCTCAGCCTCCTGCCTCATGTTTCCTGCTTCATTTGCTGCTTCGAACACCTTTCTGGCCATTGTCTCAAAAATCGGGGAAAATTGCTTAATGTGCCACAAGAAATTGTTCTTGCCACGAGCAGATGGAGAGCCTCAGAGTCAGAAGATGGAGCAGATGGAGAGCCTCAGCTGAGAGTCAGAGATGGAGGGAGAAAAGAGAGAGAAGAGTCCACCTCCTGGAATGAAACATGAGAATTTCCACTGACAAATGGCTGGGAATTTTGTGTGCAATTATTCACATAAAATTTGCAATTGATTTCTGCTGCTGCTGCTGTCGCTTATCGGTGGCATCCACATGCTCGTTTTCATTTTCATTTTGCAATTCCCAATCCGATTCCTGGCATCGTAAACTCCGCTTATGTCTGGTCAGGGCGATACGGATGTGCGATACAATGTGTGTGCAAGGAATCCAATCCTCAATCCCAATCCCACGTCCAATCCTTCCATATGCAAAGTGGGAAACGAAGGCCAGAGGCAGGGACAGGGACAGGGGGCAGTACAAGGTACAAATCACACCAGATCTCCTTTCGTTGCCACTCCTTTTTCCCCCTGGTTTTGCCGGAGGAGGAGTCGGAGTCGGAGGAGTCCGCCAAGTCGCTAAGTCGTTTTAATGGCCAATAAAAGCAAAATGTTGTCACTTTTTTCGAATTTGTATAAATTTTCATTGCCCCGGATAAGCCGTTCTCACAGCATCGCTGGAGACTGGAGACTGAGTCTCCCATCTGATGCTGAAATACAACGTGCAATATTCATGCCACGAGATGGGGCAGGGGGCAGGGGGCAGGGTGATGCTGGGGATGTGGAAGGGTTGCTTCAACTGCTTTCTTGTTGTTTACGATGTACAAACTCTTTTTTTTTTTGCAACTTATCGCGTGCAAGGAGAACTTTCACCGAGAAGGGGATATGAATGTGGAGGGATGGGGGGGTATGGCAGGGCTCTACGACTTTATGCTTTGCCTCTCAGTCTCTTCCACTCTCTGATTTAGTTTTGGCGGGCGAATCAATTTGTCTGCCTGCGAATAAATAAATAAAACTCGGCTGGGGCTCAGGGCACACAAATCGCCATCAAATCGCCAATTGGATCGGTTTTAAGCACTTTTTACGACTCGACATCGCGCTCGTGGCCAGATTTGTTCGCATTATGTCGCCCTCTGATTATAATTTATTATTATCTATTTGCAGTGCGAGGATATACACTCGCCTCTGCTCTCCACTCTCCTCCGCTCTCCGCTCGAACACTTTTTCAATTGCCCCGAAAATCGACCGCTAAGCGGCGGTGGCGGCTTTGATTGCGGCATCCCTCCTACTGCTCCTCCTACTGCTCCTCCTACTGCTCCTCCTTCTGCGGCTCCTGCTCCCTATCGTTGCATACTTTTGGGCGGAATAATCGAATATCGAATCAGGAGATGGAAAATTTTATTTATTTTCCCTAAATCGTATCATCGTAAACATATTTTTCCACATACATTTTCCTTTCTTTCTTTGGCAATCTCATTTCACCTTCGGCTAATGAAAGCTTGGCTTCCTTCTCTTTTTACAATCTAATCGAAAAAGCAGGCAAGAAAGCTGTTTAGACTGAGGGATACCCTTGGCAGAGTATCGGTAATCATAATTGGATAAATCTTAAGCAGGATAGAGACTCAAGAGGGGAAGATATGGAAACACTAACAAATGTGGACAGACTTTCTTCAGGTGTTCTTCAAAGAGTAAAGTAGTCACTCCTTGCTTCTTAGTCTCTCCCTAAGTCAAAGTTTGGTTCTATAAAGTATAACCCTAACCTTCACCTGTAACATTCGACCCCAGGAGTGCTATACACCCTCAACTTCGCCCAGAGGGTAGCAGCCTGCTCCCTAAGCAAATTATGTTTTATGCCTCGAAGACTCCGCATAATTTTCCTATTATTTCACCTTGGGCTTGCCAAAAAAATAAACGAACGAACGTACCACAAATTTATTGAAGTCATAAACTGTGGTTTAAGACCTTTGTTCTGCCATGCCATGCCCCCGCTCACATGTGTTTCCATCCCCCCTGCCCGCTCCCCTCTTTGTGATGCGATTCCGTTATAATGCATCCGATTTTATGGGTATTTAATAGATGGCCCCGGGAAAATGAGTTTTGATTTTTCGGTTCGGCTTCCTTCCTCAATCAAATGAGGGATGTGCTCTAATGATGATGATGCATTTGGCTAAAACGAAAGCGAAATTAAGCCAAATTAAATGAGCAATTTTTTTGCACGCCTTCGTAGTTGTCCGTCCGTCTGTCCGTCCGTCTTGCTGTTGGCCCTGTTCCAAAATGATATGCAAAAGTGTTTTTAATTCGCGGCAACTGCAGAGATCTCCGACTGCAATTTATGAAAGTGAAGTGTCCTCAGCCTCCTCGTCGTCGGCTGCAGCAGCAGTTCCTGGTCCTCTCTGCTTAGTGGGCTTCAGGTTTGGGCCACCCTGCGCGCGGGCAGATCTTTTAATTGATTGCATGGACGGATGGACGCAGGGAGGGATTGCTGGATGGATGGTTGGATGGACGGACGGACCGCCCTATCGAATGGCAGCATCCATATGGAGTGCGTTTCTTTATCAATTAATGCGCTGCATTTTATTGTTAAGCACATTAACGCAGTCACGCATTGTGGATACCCTGTACCCCCCTCCTGTCTATCCCCCTGTTCCGCCCCCGCTGGGATAATGGTGCGCCTGGTCGGATGGCATGTAAATTTTAATCCAATTGCGTGCTGGCCGTCCCCCTCACCGCTCCTCCTCCCCTGCTCGCTGGCAATATGTGCAGTATTTATTTTTGCTAGCCGCTTTTCCGGCCGAATGCATTTGATTGTGTTTTTCCCCAGCTCCACTCCTCTGACCACGCCCACCCTGAATGGGGAGCTCTGTTCATGCTGTTGGCCAGACAGAAAATTCGGTGATTTTCCAAAGGTAAAACAACAGCCAAACATTACATTTCGAGTATTTGGTTCGATTTCTGGGATTGTAAACTGCAAAACACCAGCCACCAGGGATTGGCCTTGTTCGGACAGGGAGAGGGCGCAGAGAGAGGGGATGTGTGGAGGGGTAAATAATTTGATTATTACTCGTATTTGAGGGCCAAAACATTGCTGTTGATATCCTGTAAATTTGCCTTAATTTAATTGAGGATCAAAATTAGTTTTTCAATCAAATCAACTCAATCCCGTAAAGAATGCAGCGTCAGTGGTTCCTTTATTCACTTGGAGACATCTTTTTGCCTCCCCATTTCCACCCACATCTTGGTAGAAAGGAAACCTTTCTTCTTTCTTTTGGCTTTCTCCGTTTGCTCATTAATAATTCCGCTTAAATGCTTTCTAATAATTTCCGCATAATTCATGGCGCCCGAACGATGGTGGAACGTTGAACGTTTTATGCGTCACTTGCCTCACGATAAGCGTCCTTTGTCGCACTTCCTGTCCCTGTTTGCGCCACACAAACAGCAAGGCCACAGATACACCCACACCCACAGCCACACATGTGTGCACACACACTGATACACACAGACACCTCGGATAACCTCTACTACCTCTATCCGTGTACAGTGTACGCCATACCTATATTCATAGCCGATTGATAACCTTAATAAAATGCTTCACATTATGCCAATCGATTGCACACCATGAATGTGTTTATCCTTTGCCAGCCAGTCCCCACCCCCCCTCTCGATTGCCCCCTCCTGCCTAGCTCCTGTAGCTGTAGAGGATGTGGGGGGCGTGGCACACATCAAGACCGGCTGTTGCCACACACAAAGGCAAAGGAGCAAAGGACCATGAGACGATGTTGCTGATGAGGCGTTGGAGTCGTCTACCTCTACCTTGTTGGCCTATGGAGGCGGCGGTTCCTGCTCCTTCCAACAACTCCTTCTCCTGCTCCAGCTCGTGCTCCTGCTGCCACGCTCATTTACTGCTGCTGCTGGGGGGTGTTGCTGGGGGGTACTGGGGGGGAAAGTGGATGGGATGATGGGGCAACGGCAATTGTGCAAAAAGTGCCAATAAAGCACATTCTTTGTTCGGCTCGCAAAGTGCTCAACAAAGCGGGGAGGATATAGGGGCAGGCAGCAGCGGCAGAAGGATAACGTGTTACGCAAGCTTAGTCTCCCTCCCTGTTTGTGTGTGTGTGGCTGAGTGTGCAAGGATAATAATAATAACCTATGAATAGGTAACAACTGAGCGAGAGATTCGCAGGTGAAGCAACGAATAGGTGATACCTTACATAGGAAAATATGCAATTTTGAAGAGAATAGGGGAAAGGAGAATAGGGAAAAGGAGAATAGGGATAGCTAGAAGGTACAGGATAGAAGAAGGATAGATGGATAGATGGAGAACCCAAATATGAAGACATCCCAAAAATGAGGAGAGAAGCGGTATTACCTTAGCTAATGCCTTTGGTATTACATTCCCTTCCAAAAAACCATACATTCATTACCATCTTTCAGTACAGGGTATCCCCAGTTGGAGGCTGCTCTCAATGGCATGGGGTGGGGTTGGGTGTGGGTTGATTCACCCTGTCCTGTGCCTGCCCCCATCGTTGATTGCACTGTAGGTGGCTCGACTACACATGGACCTTGCCACGTTGCCTGCTTTTGATTGTTTAGCTGTTCTGCGTCTGTGTATCCATCAGATACCCAATTGTTTGCCCAGCACCCACCCATCCTGAACCTGGACCTGAAGCTGGAGCTGGAGTAACCGAGGTGCAGCAGCTCTCAGAGAGACGCGCTCGTCAGACACAGACACACCTCATTGATTTTATTGTTCTTTTTTCGCCTGCCCAGCCCCGGCATTGAAAATGCTCATAAAAATGACCACACAATGGAAACGATGATGCGGCTGTTAGAAATGAAAGGTGGAAAGGGTGGGTCTCATATATGGCAAACCCCCAACCTGTGACCTGTGGCTTAGCTCTTAGAGCGGACAATGGACAATGGCCAGTGCCCCAGCTCCTGCTCCTGCTCCTGCTCCTCCTATTGCCATTCCCATTCCCACTGGAACACAACCTGATGTCTATTTTAGTCGCACATCAGCAGCTGTGAAGATGCTTTTGGCTCCTTGCCTTGTCTTACCTCTCCACCCCGCCCTTTGGGAGATAGACTGTCAAAATGGGAGCCGGTTCGTCGCGGTTCTTCGGCTGCTGTCCGTCTAATGAGCTCTGGCTGGGCAAATGACTTTTTGTGAAACTCATACGGATGGGAAAATGTGGGGAGGGGAAGGGAAATGCTGCCTGAAAATGAGAAATGCATTTTCGAAATGCCAAAAAAACAAAACAGAAAAATACTAAAGCAAAAGTCAGGGAAAAGTATCGCAATTGCAAATTGCAATTTTCCCTGCCCAAATGAGTTTTGAAGTCTAGACTTCACTCTCCACTCTGCAGCGCTCTCTCTCTCTCTCTCTCTCTCTTGGACTCTTTTCGGCTACAATGTTGCCGTGTCTTGTTGCATCCTGCAGCATCCCTTCTGCACCGCCTCCTCCTCCTCTGGTGTTAATTTGTTAGCACGTTGCACTCGAGGCAGACAGTGATTAATTACTAGAAACACACAAAACCAAACCAAAACCAAACCAAAAGAGTGCCAGAAATAGTCCAAAAAGAAGAGTGCCAGTTCCAACTTTAAAGTTAATTAGTTGCCAGGGAGAATACGAGTTGAGTAGCCCCAGAAATAGCCAAAATATTGCAAATATTGCAAATCCCAACCCCCCTTCCCCCTCCCCTCGTGCATCTGCAGATGAGTGATTTATTTTGGGGTCACCCCTCTCCCTGGTCTCTCTCTCTCTCTCACCTGGCCGAGAATGAAACACCGATTCGAATAAATTTTAAATTCTGTCCCGACCGCAATTTCCGCATTAAATCATTTCCAGGCCATTTCACAGCCGCCGGCTCGCAGGAGCCACCTTCACCGCAATGCATCCACATCCACACACCCAAACACTCGCTCGTTCATTCATCCACCCACTCATCCATTCATCCATTCCATTCACTGGTGGCGGCGCATTCATTCGTTGCGTTGCGTTTCGTTTCGATCCGCAGGTGAAAAGCAGCCGCCTGGAATGCCCTGCGACATGAGTTTTGGGCTTTTGGAATATGCAAAAATTACACAGTCGAGTGCATCAGGTGGGAGGTTGGAGGAGGAGGTTCTGCTCTGCTCTGCTGTGGCACCCCGCCCCCACGCTTTGGCCACTTCAAATATATCACGCGTGAAGCGCGTCCTGTCCTGTCTGCCATTTGATTGACAAACGTCCGTTCCTGCCCCCACCCACACACACACACATACACAGAGGACACACAGGCATGAAGCACACTGAGGTGCACTCGTTGCGCGTTTAGAAAAGATAAATTTAAGTAATTGTCAATATTTCAAGCGGCGTAATTGCTCTGGCCCCCCGGCCACTCCGCACTCCATGCTAAAAAAGGGGCAGCATAAAATAAATCCCATTGCAGAAGTACACTCAAACAACCCGCACACCCCGCACTCTCCTCGCCTCTCCCCGTCTCGTCTTGCCTCTCCTTTCCAGCTGCGGCTTTATGCAGTTCTATGCCATTTTACACTTGACGTTTTACCAATTTCAGAAGAGTTCTTTTTATTCTGGCAGCAGGCAGAGGCAGAGGCACCCTGCAACCAGCAATCTGCACCCTGGAGTTATGAGAGTCCAGAGAGTGTGCTGGACGAGAGGATGCCAATGAATCTGACCTGTGGCTTTAGTATGGTTTAGTATCCCTCTTTAAGTCCTATATTTCCATCTTGAATCCAACTGCAATTCATTTTTCCAGCATTAAATAGTAATTTTTCAATTTTCAACTACTTACAGCTTGATTTTCCACTCATTCGCAACTATTTCTCAGGTTATTTTTGGTTCTATTTTCCTTTTTTCCTTTACTTTATGCCTCTTTGCATTTGTTGTTCCATCTACGATTATTGCTTCCTCCTTCGGGGACATCAAAATGCTTCTTAATCTCTCACTCTCCTTGAGGGTATCTTCCAGGCCATCACTTTCATCATCATTATCATCTCTCAGTTGGTTCAATTTTTTGTTGTTGACACTTTTTGTTGCAATTGCTGCTGGTTTTTTGTGTTTTGTGTATGTTTTTTAGCTGCAATGATGCAGCAGTGGCAGCAGCAGCAGCGGAGACAGCGGCAGACAATTTTGTTGCGTGTTAACAACTGCAACAATTTAGGTTTAATTGATGCGAGAGGAGCTGCAGCAGCAGCAGCGGCGAAAGGCAGGCTGAAGTGTCGGCCTCGGACACTCGTACTCTGTAACGCAAAACTCTCGTCATTTGCAACACACCACGAACATGCCACTGCCACTACCACTACCACTGCTACTGCTGCTGCACGGCCTTTGTGCAACTTTTCCGGACGTTCCGGATGCGTTCGGTGAGGTTTTTCTTTTTTGCCCGCTTCCGGCACTGACGAGAGTTGTTAGATAAAAGCTATTTACATGTTGTTATTTATGATTTTGCAGCTAACATTCTCGCTCGGTGAATTATTTGCACTCCCTGCCTGTCCCCCTATCCCCCTGTCCCCCGTCTCTATCCCTTTGTGGGTTTATATTTATACGCTGCTTGAATGCTCTTTTCCCCCATGTTAACACCTCAGACAGATTCCCGATCCTAACTCCAAAACATATGCCAAAAGCAACAGCTGGACTGACCAGCGGGAAAAAAATGCGAAACTAAAAAGCCCTTTGGCATTATTGAACACTAATCCGTGTATGAGGATGTAATGGCCTCCTCTTATGGCACCACTCCACTCCCCCCACTCCCTCTCTCTCTATGATTTGACTTTTACTCCCCTTGAATCTTTATTACTTTCCGCTGACTCATGAGGATTCCAGGAGTCGACATCGAAAGCGAAACTCATGCAAAGGTTGACTTGATTTATGGCCAGAGAGCGATCCCTTTGGTTCTGGCTCTGGGCTCTCCTCTCCACATGTGCTTGACTTTGGCCCACACTCTGCAACCTTTCGGTTTTTTTTATGAGTTTTTACCAGAGAGAACGAACCCACGGGGCGTATGATGAATATGTAATGGCAACTGTTATCCACTGCGTTGAAACTTTGATTTACTAACTGCGAAAAATAAATATTAAATTTTCAATTACAGACAAGACGAAGAGCATCCTCCCAGACCCTTTCCCCATGCCCCATGGCCCATGCCAGACTGCAGCACAACTTTGACTTTTTCCATGCAATTACCTTCGCTCAGGACTAGACAGGACAGGAGAATGTCCTTCTACTTCGACAGGAGCTGGTTCAGGTTCGACTTTGCTTGCAGTCCTCTCGCTGGCCATTAAAGGAAATTGTCTGTAAAAATGTGGCCGTATTTCTTTTTGCAAGGTACTTAAAATTAAATTATTGGACACATTAACGTCTTGACTTTGCTACAGACTAGACCAATAGCAGTAGCAGCAGCAGCAGCAGCAGCAGCAGCAGCAGGACGATGAACAGGACTACGTCCTAGTCGTACGACTAGGAGGCAAGTAAATGCCACGTAATGACGTCATTAAAGCAAGTGAAATGTGCTTTTATTATTGCGAGGGGCAACCAGACAGCACGAAATCATGGCGCAGTCACAGGAACACTTTCCAATGCGCCCCCCAAGATGCCCTCTATGGCGGGGGGGCGGGGGTGGGGCAGAGTGATCCAGTGCACATGCTCATTAATCTTAATAAAGTTAACAGGGCGACAAGTTTATTAAAAGCGATCCAGGAGCAGAACCAGAACCAGATCCCAGCCACCCGATGGCGCCATTGGGACCAAAGGTGTCCCAGACAGAGGCCTGGCGCCAGTAGATGATGCCTCGTCATGATGATTCCTTGGACAGGACAACATATGCTCATTAGCATAAGCCAAGGATGTGATTACGAGGAATTTCATTAGGGGCCCCCTCCCCACTCGAGTGGGTACTCCTCTCCCACCTATCGCTGACACTGCAAATCGAATCAATCGAAAAGAAAAGCGCCAAAGTCAGAGTCAAAGCCAGAGGCATTCCGATATAAATTATACATCCATTGACAGGAATCGAACGAGAACTCGAACGAGGCGAACAAGGCGTAAATGGAATTAAATGCTAAATGCAATCTCTTATTGGATTACAGATCCGCGTTACGTGTCGTACAATGTGCGAATTATTGGCCAATTTACCGAATTAGCGCGACATTTTTGTAGAACGCGGCGACAGGCGACAGGCGGCAGGCAGCCAGCAGGCAAGAAAGGAATTCCAATATGCAGAAACAGTGTTACGTTCCGTTCCGTTACTCTTAAATCATGTGGCACTTTAAGCCTGCCGCCCGCAGCAGCAGCAGCGGCAGCAAGTGGAAACTTTTTCATGCATCCCTGTTTGGGACACACACAGATACAGTTACAGCTACAGATACTGCTCCTCCCATACTGCCACTGCCACTGCCACTGACTCTGCTCTGCCTCTGTGGATGGCTTCTGAAACTAAGCAAAATGTCTGCAACTGTTTATTGTTGATAAATTGCTGCTGAGGAATTAGTGCGACTGCGACGATGATGGAAGACCAAGGCCCATCCTGAGCCTGGTACCCGTCCTGCTCTGGACAGCAGCTTCACACACACCTCAGACCCCACTCCAGCTCGTTCTGCCGCTGCTGAGCGGGGTAGCAGTTTTTAGAAAATGCAAATTTCCCCAGCAAAGAAGGATGCAGGATGCTGGCCACTGGCCACTGGTCGATGGAGTGGAGTCGAGTGGAGGCCCGCAAATCTTTATGCCTGCTGGACTGCAGAGTGACACATGTCGGCAGCATAGAATCCGGAGAATCAGAGCGCTTTACTTTTTCTGAGCGATGGCCAGCCACAGGAATACCACTCTACCACCCTCCTCCCGATTCTCCAGGACTTTCTCCCACTCCTTTGCTGATCTCATAATAAAGTTAGACGGCGCAGAGCCTGGGGTAAAGTTTTGGGTTTGTTTTGGCATTTATTTAGTTTTAGTTTAGTTTACAGTTTTCAGTTTTCCAGAGAGTGGAGAGCTGAGTGCGGAATGATATGCAAATTTGAGTAACTGCAAATGCAATTGAGGTGCCTGCATAATAATCGAGTTTCCCCATGAGCCAGGATCAGGACCAGGCCGGTCTGTTACTCTTAAAGCCTCTGGCTTTAAGCCCTTGGAAGCCCCGCCTCTGGATAGTGATGGTCTCCCACTTAACCTTAAGTGATCAGGTATTAAGCGGCCTCTCTTTTGGCCACATAAATTCTGGTAGCAAATCGTTCCGAGCATCGCATAAATCTTCGACTTCTGTCCACTTTTGTCACAGTCCGGAAATGTCCAATAAATTGTAATTTTTCCCTAAGCTTTTCTCGCTCTCCATTTGCGAGGGGGACGCTCTGTGTGTATGTGTGTGTGTGTGTGTGGATTGCAGCTCAATCATCGTTTAATATTTATGTGCTGTTCGATTGTGAAGTTTATTGGATTTGTTCGAATCGACTTCTGTTCGATAATTGCAGAAGAAGTTGCAGGTGTGTGCCTGGAATTTATTGTGCGAGTGGCAGAAAAGAGCAAAAGAGTGGACTTTTGCTCAATTGGTTTGTTATTTATGGGATTTCTTAATACTAGGGAGGGGTTGACTGGGTTGACTGGGTTTCCCTGGGTTCCCTGTGCTTCCCTGTGTTGCTGGGGGGTGGAAATGCTGCCTGCAGATGGTAGATGTGCAAGATAATTGCCCGATTAGAGGGTGACATTTGTTTAGTCAGAGGTTTTCACTTGAAATCAATCTTAAAACAGAAATAAAGTCTTCGAGAGACTTTATATGCTCCTGCTTCTGGCAACAAGAAACACAATACACCCTCATTCAATACAAAATTCGCAAATCAAAAGCGAATTATCAACAATAATGCAAATAATGAAGCAATCTTCGATTGGGATGGCGATACAGTCCCCTTTTTGTGGTAGCCATGGGTTTTTTATGCGTATTTGTACCTTCATTAGGCGGGGGGAGGCGGCAACTGGGGCGCGCATTCTCTGCATATGTTGCAAATCAGATCCCTAGCCCTCTCTATCCCCTTTCATGTCTTATAGACCTTGCGGTGGGTTGGGGGTGGCTTGGGGTTGGGGGTGGTGTCACATCAAACGGAATTGATTAAAATCTAAAATGAAATAGTGTTCGTTCGTTATTGTCGCCTGGCCGCAGCACGTACTCGGCTATGGCCCCTAAAAGTATGCGCACACCCACCCACACACACACAGGACGAATGACAACAATCCTTTTGTAAGCATACTATAGACAGGGGGGGATTGCAATTCAAATTTCAATCAAATGCGACCAATACTCGTACCTTTTGGGCACATATGCTGACCGACCACAAAGTATTGTATCATTTGCACTCGCACTCGCTCGGGGATATCTTTCCCCGCCCCCAACCCCCCTTCGTTTTGGCCAAAATCAAATCAAAGGCTACAACCGAAAAAAGAAAAAAGGGTGCAACTATTGCCGAGCAGAGAGAATCAGATAAAATTTTCATTACCTTATGGCCGCACATTATCGGCATGCGGCCATCGTCTCCGCCTCCGACTCGGACTCCGACTCCATCTGGACTTGGATTCTGGACTTCTGGAGCACAATGTGCTGCTGATGACGTCGAGTGCTATAGTTGTTGTTGTTGATGATGCTTATTGTGTGAGCCATAAAAAAAAGCAGAGAGAAAGCGAGAAAGAGGACACAGAGAAAGGCAACGGCAACGGCGACGGCAGCGGCGACTTTTTTATACAACAAACGACAAACGGAAAGTGTCCAACAGGAAATAAACAGGCGACGGCGACTCGGACTTGGATTTGGACTCGAACTCGGACACGGACTGGGACACGGACTGGGGTTCCCTTCCATATCCATCCTCCCGTGGTCCATCTCCTGTCCAGGGCAGGGCACCGGCGGCACGGCACCCGACACGGCTTCCAATTCGGACAAATCCCAGCGAGAGAGAGAACAGCGTGAATAAAAAGGGTAATAATTTTATCTAGCATTCAGATCAGACACACGTCTGTCCATTGCCCCTCTGTGTGTGTGTCCACTCCCTCTGTGTGTGTGTGTGTGTGTGTGTGTGTGCGGTTTTTTATCCTTCGTTTTTCTTTTTTTTTATGTTAGGTTGCGGAATATACTTGAAACTTTGTCAACAGCCACTTGCCATTTTGCATGAGCAAGCTTATGAATAAGCGAACTCCTTTTGATTATCCTGCTGCTGCCCAGCCCAACCCAACCCATACCATGCCACTCCCTAAGGGACTCTGGACACTCCGAATGGATTCAATTACAAGTACCTTGAGCAGCGGTAAGCCCTGCTGCATCGCATCTTCCAGCTGCCACACAACTGTGTGACAAACTGTGAGGCAAGCAACGACGAGAGTAGCAAGTTACACTGGGAGAAACTTAATTTTGCAAGTCCATTTATCTCATGAGCACCCTTTAGTTTTCCCTCAGTGTACCTTCGTCTCCATTCAATCCCTGGCCAGGGATCTATAACTACTTCCGCTGCTGTACGTGGGCTTTGGCCAGGGCCAATCTATCAACATAATTGATGGCTTCGATTAGTTACAAAGCGTTTCGTTTTGAGACAAAGCCAAGAGCGGAAGAGAGAGAGTGGAAGGGGAAGAGTGGGAGTGAGATAGAGAGAGACAGAGAGAGCTCAGTGAACAAATCGGCGATTAATTAAATATTTACTCGAAGAGCTCAGCGTGGCAATTAATCTGGCACGGCATTCGGTATCCCGGATCCGTGTATTCGTTTAGCCGTGGAATCTTTGTGCTCAACTAATGAACTGATGCGGTGACGATAAATGGAAAACTTTAAAGGGTTTTCCCTGCTCCTCCTCCCAAGACAAGAGTGCTGGAGCCATTTGTCATGCATCTCGTGTTCAACTGCACGGAAAAAAGAAAAACCTCTTCTTCAAAGAGTGAGAAAGAGAGAGCGGGGAAAGTACTACTTCTTGAGCCCACAGCATTTTGTTATAATTTATAATTTTCACAGGGACAAGGACCAAACCAGACCAGACTCCACTCTACTCCTCATCGACGCTTTTCGCTGGGGGGCCATAAACACACCACGGGGCAAACGACGTCGTCGCATAATTCCGCCATAACATTTTGGCCAGGACTCGACTCGGCTCCGCTCCACCTTGGAACTTGGAAGCGGAGCTGCATTGCCGTCATCTCCATTGTCGCTGTCTCGTTGTCCCTGTCCCTGTCTCTGTCGTTCTGTCGTCTCGACCGTGTACCTTGGTGTCATAAAAGGAGACGGAAGGACTGCAGAGAGAGCAAGAGAGAGAGAGAAGAGCGAGACTCCAGTCTGAGGTTGAGTCTGTTTCCATGTATCGCTGCCCCGTTGGCTGCCTGACAAAATGTAAAAATGTGGCAATGTGGAAATGTCCTGCTGCTCCTGCCAGCCCGAGACCCAGCACCAGCCCTAGAGTTCAAAGTCAATTGTAATTTTTATGGCCAAGTGCTACGCAATATGAATTACATACCCTTTGCATACCCTGTCATAGAGAGTACATGGAGTACTCCTCATGGCAGTCAGGTGGAGCCCAGAGAGAGTCCTTCTCAAGGAAGCAGAAGAGTGTGGCCTAGTCGAACAGAGGGAAATGTGGGGTAACATTGGTTTTCTCTTACAACATTTGACTTTTTGGGCTCCATAAAAATGACAATTGTAATGTGTGTGAATTTATTTTGGAGAGGGAAAAAGGAACGAAAAGGATACAGGGTACTGGGCAAGACCTGCTGTTCCCTGGATTGCATTTTCCTACTCTGATTGTCAATTAGAAAGCCTTTCGACTCACTCCACACTTTTCCTAACTCTTATCATCACTCGAAACAGGCAGCAAATTGAATTAAGCGACTTCTTTTCACGTACTTTAAAGGAATAAAAGTCCTGCAAAAGTCCTGCAATATCCAGGGAAAAAAGGTAGCAAAGAAAGGGTAAACCACCCTCATAGCCCATAAGGAATCCTTTGAAAAAATCATCAGCCAACTAATCCTTTTAAATGGCTTAAGACCAACAAAAAAAGTGCCCAAAAAATTGCTGGAAAAATATTTAAAAGTAATGAGAAATCTGGATCTGGGTCTGGCCTTGGGTTTGAGCCTTCATTATTTTGATGGCTGATTTAACCTGAGAAGCCCTGATGCCGGATGGCGGCTGACGGATGCGGGATGCTGGATTTATCAGACCATTCCTGATGGCCAGCCAGATGGAGGCAGAGTCCTGCAGGAGAGTCCCAGTTCGGGTAAGGAGTAGAGGAACAACACGTTGTTTTCATTGCTCATTAGCGGCGACAGCGCGAGTTTAATTAGCATTGACGTTGCGCCTCTGATTCCCATCTCGGTCACGAGGAAGGAAACCTTTGAGAAGGGTTCGGTTAAATTGCTTCCGGCAGTTGCCACTCCATCCATCCATCCATCCATCCATCCACCAATCCACCATCCATCCCATCCCCCAGAAGGTACAACACCTTGGACACATTTCGCCAAAAGAAAAATTGAGCAACACTTTGATTCAATGAACAAAGGACAAAGGTCGAAAGTTGGAGTCGAAGAGAAAGCGAGGAGGATGCTGGCTCCCCAAAAACAGAAGCTCCAACTAATTGCCTTTTCGACATGCATTTAATCTCTATTAGATGGCAAAAACTTTTGCCCTCCGGACATCCCCCACATGTGGAGAGCAGAAGTGCCTGCTCCCTGGCACCTTTGGTTCATAAATTATTAAGGGGTTCGATTGGCTGGCTGGCTGATTGTTCCCTTTTGGCATTTAAAACAAATTGTTGTTCTACGTTAGTTCGATTATTTGCCAGAGAGTTGGCCCCTGACCGACAGGACGCCGACAGGACAACAGGAAAACTTTCCCCGTCTGTTCCTGATAATGATGGAAGTCCAGTCCTCACATGAGAGCATCCATCCCCCTCACTCTCTCTCTCTCTCTCTCTCTCTCTCTCTGGGAAGGTGTGAGCATGCCTCTTACATATCAATAACGTTTTAGGTGGAGGTCCTGCTCCTGCAGGATATCCCCTGTGCAGCAGCTGTGTCGACTGCTGATGACCTTTTAATTGAAGTGCCAGAAAGCGAACTTTGAGCTTTTGTTGTCCCTTTTTGTTGTTGTTTTGTGTTGGGTGGTAATTTGATCAGGGAAGGACTCATCGCAGGGGAGAGTTCTGCTGCTAGAGTACTCTACGGAATGCCACTCCCCTCTCAGCCGCACTCCTGCCTCTCCAGTCATGCACACAAAAATGCAAATAAACGCGAACCCCGCGCGGGATTCAATAAGCGCCATTCAAAGCCCAAATCAAATTTTACGATGAGCCAAAGCCACGAGAATCCACGGGAATCTCAATAAACAAATCTGAAATCTTGAGAAAAGTAACAGATTCCATTCCTCCCCAGCAGCTCGTCCTGCAGCTGCTCCTCCTCCTTGCCAGCAATTGCCGTTAATTAAACCCTTTGGGTGGAAATCCTCTGGCCAACCATGGGCAAAGTTTTTCCATTAAAGGAAAGCGCCTGGCGAGCGCCGCCAATGCCGCAGGCAAACCGAAATCAAAAAGTAAAAATTTATGAAGCGTTTAATTGAATTAATTAAAAGCAATAATACCTTGAAATAATTGCGCCTAATAGAAAAACTTTGCCACAGAAACACACAGACAGATACAGATAGAGATGGAGATACAGATACAGATAGAAATGGAGATACAGATATAGATAGAAATGGAGATGGAGATGTAGATGGCAATGGCTGGAGGCAGTTCTTCGTGTAGCACTTTTGACAGAAGCTCTTCGCTCAGTGACAACGAGTTATGTGACAAATCCTGCACAGAAGCAGACCCTACCCGAGCCGACACGAGCTTGGCCATAAGTCAAAATTATCAACAAGACCAGGAGCAGGACCACGACTAGCCCAAAGCCCTAGCCACTCCTTTAGGCCATAGTCCTGGTCCTGGTCCTGGTGCTGGTCCTGGCTCTCGGCAAAGGACGCAAAACTGTCACGCACGTAGGCCACGCAACATTGCGAAAAATATGTCTTTGATGTCATAAATCAATTACGAGTGGGATTTTCTCCCCCTCCCCCACCCCTTGCCAGAGTGTCAGAGCAGGATCTGCGCCTTCACAGCAAACAACTTGTTAGACGATGGTGGGGACTTGCTCCTGCGCCTGCCTCCTGAAGCTCCACTTTCCACTGTTTTCAAGTTTAAAACGTGACTAAATGGAGTGCTGTGCCAGTGCCCGAAAAAGTTCGCGATCCAAGGAGTAAGCGAAGCAAATGAAGCGCGTGAATTCCGGGAAAGACTTCAAGAAGACTCCAGCCCATCCACCTTTCGCCCATCCCCAACCCCACCTCCCCCTAGAGAGGCTTTTGTTCTGTAATTATGTCACACACATGGCCCTGGAGGCAAAACCGAAAGCAGGGGGAGATTCATCATCTCTCGCTTTGGCCTGTCGAGTGCCAAATGTCAACGTGACATGTGTGTGTGTGGGTGTGTGGGTGTGTGTGTGTGTGGGGGAGGGGGAGGATGTTAGTTTATCAAACATAATTAAGAACTTCTATGGCAGAGAGATCCACGCTAGAGAGCGAGAGAGAATAAACAGAAGTTTAATTATTGTGCAAGTTGCTGGCGGCCCCCGAGGCCAGGCCAGGGCTCACCTTTTGACTTATGATGTATTGCCACCGTCCTGACATCTGACAGATGACAGCCACCAGCCACCAGTCCACCTCCAAAGAGATGGAATGGCCTGGAATGAGATTCCTTAAAGCCAAAGGATTTATAGTAGAGAAAAGTATCTTCAAGAAAGTCTCGCTCTCCCTCAGTCTCTCTCTAATTACTGCCTCAAAGGAGTACGAAACGAAACAAGTTTTGCAGTATATTTGCATAAATCAAACAATTAGTCATGCCCTTCTATAAAGACCGAAACTATTTCCCAAACTATTGTCCAGCTCTCTGGTATAAAGATTCCTCCTCTTAATTCTTAATGTCTCCCCGCGGTGCCGTTTGGGCCTCGTCTTACAAGAAGTCGAGAAGGTGTCCGTGTCCCGTGTCCATGTCCTGCCGGATTCCATGCCTCCTCTAATTTATGCGACATTTGTTAGTTTTCTCTCTCTCCCTCTCTCTCTGTATAATAACTTCTAATTCACCTAACCCACACGACCCTTTCGGGGGGTCTAAGCCTTAGACTCTAAGGTCTACGGGTCTGCCCACATGGAAAGAATTCTCTCAACCACCGAACCACTCGCCACTCAACCACTCTGCCAGGCACTAATTTATGGTTTTGGGCATTGCAATTTATGTACGCCACACAAAAATACAAAATATCTGTTTCGTTTCTGTTCTGTTACTGTTCTTGTATTTGTTACAAACTAAAAACCTACAGGCTCAGGCTCCAAGGTGACAACAAATGAACGAAAGAGTTCTGATAACTTTTTGGGTGAACCGAAAATGGAATACTCTTAAGAGAAAGGAACTACAGAGATATGAAATATTAGAAATCTTAGACCCATCCTAGGCAAAGCTGTTACAGACTGACTGATTGAGCTCTGATAGTTCTGAAGAGCTCCAAAGATTTAGTACTACGATATAATGAATTCACTTGGTAACCCAACCCGGTATACCCTTACGATAGATTTGAAATGGGAAATGTACGACTGCAGCTAACTAGAATAAGGTACTGTTGTAGTAAACCTTAAACAGCAGAAAAATATTAGAAATATATGCAGAAAATACGACGTTTTTTGAAAGGAACTCAAGTAAAGTCCCAAAGATGGAATGTAATCAGCAAATATACCTAGAACTACGGATATTATGCTACATTCTGATAGTCAAAGTTTCCAATATCATCCACTCAATGATACTCGTAGTTTGGGAGGTATTTGCGAGTATTTATAGTCAAGTATAAACCTGCATATCATGTTCAGACATTGTATCAGAGTCATAATCAATATTCTAATCGGGAAGTCTATAAATAAACCTATAGTCGTAATTATTGATAGCTAAGACATAAAACTGCAGCAAACTTGTTACATTTTTCCACTTTTCAGTCGAAGAGACCATGCCCTACAAAACTGAGAAATGGTAAAATATACAATCTATATTAAGTGAAACAAATTAAGAACAAATCGAATGATATCATATGCGTTGGATGACTCCCCCCGCTGGATGCTAATTGGAAATGCTCTCCTTCGTTGGCAGATCTCTGATTAATCGCAAAGTTCAGTAACCTGAGCTCCACTGGGAGAGAGTATCTGTATCTCGAACAAATGCGGAAATTGTTTTATAAATTACATAACCCAACCAGAACCCCAGCCTCTTTTGCAGCTCCGCTCTCTGGAAAGTTCCTGATCTGCCGCCTTCACCTCGTACCACCCTGCCCCATGCAATTGTGCAACTTTTTTTGCCGAGACTTGTTCTGGAAATGGAAAACTCGTTCTCCATAAAGAGAGAAACGTGCGCCACAGCTCTGCTGCTTAACCGCAACGTGTAAATTTAGCACTTTATATTAGCAAGCCGGCACCTGGTGTACGTATACTGCTGCCTCTTTGGTTCTGGCTCTGCCTCTGCCTCTTTGCCTCTCCGTTCTGGCCGCTTTCCCCCCGTGCTTTGAGCTGTGCTTTAAGTCTTATTTGGTAATCAGAAGCACGACTCCGACTCCGCCAACGACGACGATGAGGATGATGACGACGCGACGGCCAAGTTCAGTGGCCTCCAAGTGTGTTGAAACTGTGTCTGTATCTGTGTGTGTGTATTTTTTTGGGGCTTGCTCGATTTGGCCGTGTCTCGCCACTCGATTTGCATAGAAACTGGGTCAAGCCTCAACCATGAAGCGTGTTAGTGCCAGGTAGTGGATCTCGAGAACTCTGGATGGGCTTGCGAAAATCTTCTACTTACAGATAGATCTATCTAACAGAAAGTAGATGATGCTGTGAGGCAATCTGTAAGCCCATCTCGGATTCAGGGAAATACTATTATTGCCACACGAGACAAGAAAATGCAATTAACCAGCCAGAAAATACTTGTATACTCGTATAATGTCAATCACGTAGCCGTAGCCGTTGCCGTTGCCGTAGTCGGGTGTGGAAACCTGTTGTTGACTCTCCATTTGGAGGAGGCTCTGCTGGGTCTTCAATGACTTTGAACTCTGGCGGGAGGCGGGTGGGTGGGGACTGTGCTTATGTACATTCGATTATTTGAATACCGATTCGATTGTTTGTTTGCTTGACCCATTTGTAGGTGCTCGAGAGTCCACGGCCCACGCCACTTCCACTTTCGTTCGGGTCGCCGTAGAGCAGCGACTTTCTTTGTCAAACACAACGATCGATCGATCGATCGATCGATCCAAGACCCTCTATGGGAAGACAGGCCCCTCTCCACTCCTCTGCTTCTGCCTCTGGTCTCTGGTAACCAGTTTGAGGCGCAGTCAGCGCTGTCGCTTCGTTCTCGACGCGGATTGAAATGATTCTTGTTTGGCTTTCATAAAAAGTCTTTGGCCAACTTTCTTGAGCTTCATTCGCGCTCCACTCGCGCGATACGTCAGTTCGTTACGACCTCCGAAATGAAAGCGTTTCTCTGTGTGCTGCTGCCCCTCCTGTGGGCCGCCTTGGTGTGCTCCCTGCCCACCGCCGAGAAGGAGGGCTCCTCCAAGGGCTCGTCCTTTGCCAGCGAGACCTCACAGCTGATTGCCATGCAGCTGCTGAAGTTCAACAAAGACATCGACGCCAATCAGGTGCACTCTCCCCTGGGAGTGGCCTCCATTCTGGGCGTGCTGGCAGAGGCCTCCGAGGGCGAAACATACGCGGAGTTCACCAAGGTCTTTGGGTATCCCAAGGATCGCACCCAGCTGCGGGACGTGTACCGGCGAGTGCTGGGACGCTACCAGAACCGCGATGCCGCCGTGGCGCTGCCCTCGTTCCAGACCTGGTTCTACATCTACCGCAATCACAGCGCCCGGGAGGAGTTCAAGGAGCTGCTGCACCAGCACTACTTCGTAGAGGTGAAGGACATCAACCGGAAGGACTACGACTGGAACGAGCCCAACACTTCGCTGCAGCTGCAGCCAGAGGAAAGCGGTGCGGACGCTTCCGAGGCTGGAGAAGGAGAGGAGAGCCTCAGCAGCACGGAGCAGAGCAACAGCAAGGATGTCATCGGATTCGAGACCCTGAAGCGCATCAATCTGGACGACGATTTGCCGTCAGTGCCAGCCGACACCTACGGCGAGGAGGTGCTGGACAAGGAGGCCTCCAAGCTGGACCGCGAGGTGGACGACAAACAGTATGTGGAAAAACCAGTTGCCCAGGCGGAGGCCGAGCAGCTGCAAAAGGAGCAGGCGGCAGCGGCCACCACCGAGGCGGAAGCGGAGGCCACAACCCCACAAGCAGAAGCAGTGGCAGCTGAGGCTGAGGCTGTGGAAAAACAGGAAAAACCAGCCGCAGCTGCTGCAGCAGCAATCGCCGCAGATGGGGAAAATCTAGCGGAGAAGCAGCAGAACAAGAGGAGCGACAACGAGGAGAATCAGAATCGGAATCTGGAGGAGAACGAGACGGTGCAGGAAGAGGAGAAGCTGCGCAAGGTGGTCGGCTCTGAGGCGGTGACCGCCGGTGAACCCGAGAAGGTGCGTCTGCCCCTCCAGAAACTGGAAAGCGCCGTCAAGACAGCGGCATCCACGGAGGGCAGTGCCGACGAGATCATGCTGGCCGTGGAGTCGCATCTGGCAGCGGCTAGTCGGGTAAGAAGACAATATGGTTTCTGATTGGGTTATCCTTTAATGAACTGCATCTTCCAGGTCTATGGAGCCCGCAGCCTGTTCCGGCAGGACGACATCACCTCTGCCCTGAGCGCCAATTCCATCACGGGTCGCTCCGCCGGCGCCAAGTCCAAGATGCTGCTCTTCAACGGCCTGTACTACAGGGGGAGCTGGGCTACGCCCTTCTACCAGCTGAAGGATGGCAGTGACGAGTTCTTCTTCATGACCAACGAGGACGCCATGAAGGCCCCGATGATGCACACCCGCGGCCAGTTCCTGGTGGCCGATCTGCCCCAGCTGAAGGCCCGCGTCCTGTCGCTGCCCTACGAGACCTCGCGCTACGCCCTGTGCATCCTGCTGCCCGACGAGACGGAAGGCCTCCACGACGTCATCGCCCAGATGCAGCCTAGCGACTTCCAGTTGGGACGCGAGAAGGCCCAGCTCCGCCAGATGCACGTCTCCCTGCCCAAGTTCCAGGTGGAGGAGACCTCGCGCTCCGAGTCGATGCTCAAACAAATGGGCCTGCGGCGCCTCTTCTCTCGCACCGAGGCGCAGCTGGGGCTACTCTCGGAGGACCCCGATATCCATGTGGATGAGATTGTCCAGTTCGTGAATGTCCGCGTGGATGAAGGCGGTAGCAGTGCTAACGCCCTCTCCGCGGCCACCCAGGCCCGCTCTCCCCAGGCTGCAGAGGATTCCGCCTCTATCCTGCCCGTGCCCGAACCAGAGCCAGAGCCGGGGGTAGAGCGGTTCGAGGTGAATCGCCCCTTTGCTTACTTCATCATGGACTGCGAGGAGCAGTTCGTCCTGGCCTCTGGTAAGATCTACACGCCCGAGTTCAAGGAGGATCTGCCCGGCGTTTCAGTGGAGATTGAGCTGGAACAGTCGTAGGTAGTGCCTGGGCATCGACTGAGCTCCTTCTAGATCCTAAGTTTCGTAACGAATTTTCACCGATCCACATGCACATTTCATGCAGCAATAAACGTACAATTCATTTTCCAAACAAAAAACGAAAACCCGTTCTGCGCATCTCGTGATTTTCCCAGCCACTTCAGGACCAATCCTCGTCCTCATGGTAGTCCTCTCGTTCTGTGCAATCAAAACAACAATTAATTCGCTTACTTCTCGGGGAAGTGCCACGGGAAGATACGGCAGCGACACAGCAACGACAGCAACCCCCGGGACGCAATTGTCTGTCCGTAATGTGAAATGTATCTGACGGCGGGCATCGCTAATTTCCTCCGTGCTGCAAATTTGTCATTGCATTGCGAGGAGGGGAGGGTTGGGCCAGGGACTTGGACACAGGACACGGGGCCTGGGCCATGGCCTTCCATCAATTCTCAGGCTAGTCGAGCGTGAGGCGCATCCGCCACGTGCCCCGTTTTGGGCCGGAACGAAAGCTGACGGAACTTTTCAAGTGGTCAATGGGCTGCAATTAAAATTCTCATTAGAATGCATGATGTCTTACTCAGTCGGAGAGACAGTGAGGTACAGTAAGGCACACACAGTCCGTTGCTGATTCCGATGCCGATTCCGATTCCGTGATGCCCCGTCTGGAAGCCAGGAAGCACCAGCCCACTCCTGAAAGGAAGGAAACCACCGAAAACGCACAAGTAAAACACAACATTGAGAGAGGAAAATGTGTCTGGAGACGAAGATGCGTGGTCGGAGGAGGAGTCAAAGTCTCGTCTGGCGGTGGAGCAGGGCGTCCTGGCGCCGGACTGGCGGGCGCCAAAAAGCAGAGGTAAAAACAGGAGTAAATGCGTGCCATGATTATAGTGATGACGACTTCTTCCAGCCACCAACCACCCCAAGGAGACGCAGGCAGGGCAGAGGCAGACATTGCTGCAGAGACCAGAGAGCAGAAGAGCAGAAAGCAGAGACGATGATGTTTCATCTTTTCCACATGAAAACTCACGTAACAAAAATTATGATAATCATAACTTTTTTCCTTTTCCCCTGCTGGATGCCCCATGCGCCCCACCCTCTGTGGCTCTTTGTTTTGCTAGCCACTGGACACAGGACACAAAGGAGAGGCACAAAAGGTATCCCATGGTCCATGGTCCATGGTCCATGGTCCATGGTCTGGCGTCTAGTTTTTGCTCCTCCCGTGCTGCTGCTGTCTGCTCTATTTTTATTAAGTCTTTGCATATAAATCAATGTTGCCCGATATGCAGAAGAGCAGAAAAAGGTATAAAAGATTTATGGCGTTTCTCTAGGAGCGGGGGAGGAGCGGAACGGAGTGGAGCAGAGCTCGTTTAAATATTGTTTAACATAATTTCGTGCAAAAGTTTCGAGAGAGATGACTGCGAAACTCTTCTCGAGAGATACATAGATACAGATACTCTTGCTTTATTTTTGGGGACCCCAGCAGATAAATAAATAAACAAAAGTGGCCATAAATCCATCCAATTGCATCAAAGATCTTTTCAACAAAAGACATCGCCCCGAAATGTGGAAGATTTATGTGGCACTGCCACAAGTCTAATTACAACTGAAGTTTGTCGAATCGGGCATCGGGGGCGTGCAACAAGTGTGGGAAATCAAGGGAGTACAGCAGCTACAGCAGCTGTTTTCCCAGAAAATGCCTGGAAAATTCATACAATCCACATGTGAGCGCCAGCTGGCTGTCAAGCAGATGGATATAGGGATGTCACCCTCCTCCCGCTGCCCGATCGAGTGGCATAGAATGGATCGGATTAGAATGTTTAGCTTTTTTAATAGAATCGAATTTAGAATCCAAACAGAACAGAGAAGGTGGTGGAATGGAGTCCAACTAGAAGTCCGCAAAAACCTCCTCGTGCCGCATGGCCTTGGCCCTGGACCGCGGCTTTTCGTTGATCTTGTCAAAGTTGGCCGTGTCCTCCGGGTTGGCGAGGTTGGGCACATAGGGGGCATGCACTGTCTGATTGAGCAACGGTATCCATTCGACATCCTTGAACCATTCGTGCTCCTTGATGTCTCTGTTGCCGTTGATCAGATTACCATATCTACAGGATTGGGCATTAATTAGAAAACGCTTTCTTTAGCTTCTGTTTTTGGCCCACCTCTTGGAGAGATCCACCTGCAGCAGATGGTCCACCAGGTGCCGCAGGGCTCCGCTGAAGTATGAGGGCATCTTGTAGTCTCCCTCGCAGATCTTGTTGTACATCGCCATCACGTCGCGGTTGTGTCCGGAGAAGGGCGAGCTCCCTGCCACAAACTCAAAGATGAGCACTCCGAAGGCCCACCAGTCCACGCTGGTACCGTACGGCTTCGACTGGATGATCTCCGGCGGCAGGTACTCGGGCGTTCCGCACAGTGTCATCGTTCGGGTCTCCACCTTCTGCAGGAAGAGAAATCATCAGTAGAATCTATGATCACAGCAAGCCATAGGTTTTGTGTCGAGACAAACCTTTGCAAAGCCAAAGTCCGTCACCTTCAGATACCCATTCTTGTCGATCATGATGTTCTCCGGCTTGAGGTCCCTGTAGAGCAGGCTGCAGTGGTGGAGGTACTCCAGGGCGAGGAATACCTGGGCCGCATAGAAGCGTGCCTGTTTCTCGGTGAACTTGCGTACCCTGTAAGTATATACAGGGTGCTAGATACAGCATACTCTCCAGAGGGCGAGCGACAACTCACTTGCGTTGGTAGGAGAAGAGCTCGCCGCCCGAGATGAGCGGCAGGATGAGGTACAGACTGTCAAAGTCCTTGTACGAGGCAATCAGGTAGACCGTGTTGGGGAAGTGGATGGAGCGCAGGACGTTCTTCTCGCTCATCACGTGCGTCACCTGCTTGGTCTTGACGATCTGGTCTTTGCTCAGCTGCTTGGAGGCATAGTATTGGCCGGTCTCCCTCTCCTTGACCAGCTGCACCTTCCCGAAGGAGCCCGCCCCCAGAGTGGTCTTGATCTCGAAGGTGTCGAGGCCCGTGCTGGGCGACGGGGTATTGCGGGTGAACTTATGGTTAAAGTCCTCTCGCAGCTTGTCCAGTATCAAGAGATAATCAGTCTTGGGGCTGAAGTGAAGGGGCTGTTCGGCAGTGGGGCGACCCATCCTCACTCAATTGATTTTGAATTTAGAATTTTGTAGATGCTCTAGACGTTCCGAAAAGGTACGATTCCGGATTGAAACTGATTTATATTCAAACACGAATCTCAGATACTATAAAACTGACAACAAAGGAACATCCACAGCAGATCCTAGAAATCCATAAACAACTCGGGATGGCGATTGATCCTTGACTTTTGCTTTGGCTTGGAATCGAAATGCTCGAAGTGCGACAGGTCTTCGGCGCTGGTCACGGTCGGTACATAGGGCGCCGGCACCTCCTGGTTGAGCACCGCGAACCAGTCGACGCCCTGAAACCAGGCATGGCTCTTGACATCCGCCGACCCCTCCGGCGCGTTTCCCAACCTGAAACGGACATCTTTCACAGCTGCCTGTCGAATGACAGACTGGCTGTCTCGCACTTACCGCTTGGACAAGTCCACCTGCATTAGCGTCTCCACCAGGCTCCTCAGTTGACTGCTAAAGAAATTGGGAATGCGGTACTCCGCCAGGCAGATCTTCGAGTACATCACAATGACGTCCCGATTGTGGCAGGCGAAGGGCGAACGGCCGGACACGAACTCAAAGAGCAGGATGCCCAAGGCCCACCAGTCCACGCTCTTGTTGTACGGCTTCAGCTGGATGATCTCCGGTGCCAGGTACTCGGGTGTGCCGCACAGGGTGGTGGTGCGTCCCTCCACGCGCTGTGAGAATAGAAACATAAGCCTAGGTGGCACTGGTACTGCTCCTGGTAATATTACCTTTGTGAAGCCAAAGTCCGTGAGCTTAATGTACCCTTTGACGTCCAGGAGAATATTCTCGGGCTTCAGGTCACGGTAGATGAGATTCATGCGGTGCATGTACTCGAGGGCCAGCACCACCTGGGTGCCGTAAAACCGGGCCTGTTTTTCGCTGAATTTCTTCGCTCTTGGCCATCAAAAAAAAAGACTAAGAACTCGTTTCAACAGGACCTGCCGGAATACTCACTTGCGGTGGTAGGTGAAGAGCTCGCCGCCGTTGATGAACGGCAGGATGAGATAGAGGTAGTCGTAGTCCTTGGAGGAGTCAATCAGGTGGACTAGAAAGGGAAACCTGGTCGCACCCAGTACCGTCTTCTCGTTGTGGACGTGATTGACCTGCTTCAGTCGGACCAGATCCTCCTTGCTCATCATCTTGGCGGCATAGTAGTTTTTGCCCCCCTTCTCTCTGACAAGAAGCTGTTGAATATAGTCAAGGGATTTATCTCTCTATGCATTGAGGGAGGACTCTCTGCTCTGAGGACGCACCACAGTGCCGAAGCTACCATTGCCGAGGATCGCTCGCTGCACATAGTTCTCCAGATTCGTGTAGGGGGATTCCTTCTGTTTGTTCCAGCGCTCATTGAATTCCCGGTACATCGTGTCGAGGGTGGTGTTGTAGTCCTCCTGGCTGTTGAAGTGGAACTGGCTCATAGTCCTCAGGCTTAATCAAGCATCTTAAACGCCAAATGCAGGTCAGGATCAGAGGGATAGAGGGGATATATAGTATGGGGATCCGATTTGGAATGTATAAAAAGTGTTTGAAGTAATGAAAATGCAGAATGGCAGCTCGACAAATTGAGAATTTGGAATTTCATTAGTTTGCTGGTTTTTCAGTGACAACTAAGTCAAAGCCCGTCCCTCTCCTGCCAAGAAGTTTCAATTAGCCAGGAGGACATTCCTCAAAGTGGACCGACCTCAAGGTATGACAAATTTACCTCACTCTCCCCGCAGTGGCACAGAGAGAGAGAAAGGCTGAGAAATGGTCATTTCCTGTGAGTCTGGAACAGAGTCTACAAAACAGCAGCACACACACAGACAGCACACACATGTGTGCGTGTGGAGTGTGGTGTGTCCTGTGCCGACTTCTTGGCATGTCCTGGTTCTGCTTGGGTTCGGCTGGGTCTCTGCAAAAGTAAGAAAAATTGCAAAACGTCCACTTGATAAATGATGCTAACCAAGATTACATAAGTTGGTAATTTTCTAGTACATTTATTTCTACATGTCAGTCAGCCCAGCCAGACCGCATCAAGGACTTCCTCCTGCCTGACTCCTGCCTGTAGGATGCTGGGATGTTGATGGACATGCGAGTGTGTGTGGCGAATAGTTGTAGGCTTATACCGGAAGCTCCGTTTGTTGGCTGCTGCTGGCTTTTAAGGTAAACTGTCGACCGAGCCGTTTATTGGCCATTTCTCTGGCCTGTTGTCCCACCTAAATTGACAATTAATCATTATCTTACGGATTGCCCGGGCGGTGACATTGACAACCATTCCATGCCATGCCACTCCTCCTGTGGCATGTGAAAATGGCTTTCTAAATATGTTGCGGCCTCTGCGGTGCGGCCCCAAGACCTAAAGGCCTAATGCCCTGGCATTTATTCTGGAGAGAACTCTTCATTATTGATTGCTGTCAAAGGGATACTCATACCCTTCTACCCTACCCCTTTTTTGGGGGGTATGCAATTCACTTTCATCCCGAAATTGAAATGCTGAAGGAGTGCCCTAGATGCTCTAAGTAGGCCACAAGTTATCCGCAACTAAGACTGGGATTTCTAAGATTTTAATTCGCTTAAAACAATACAAATCGTCACGTACTTAGCATAAGACATGTGTCCTCTCTCTCTGCTTTCACTTGCACTGCGAATCGCGGCAGGGGGGGATGGAAGGAGTCGTGGAGTCGTGCAAAAACTAAACAATTTCACTTAGTCCCCGGCCCCTAAACGCAAATCGCAATCCCTGTCCCTGTCCAGATCTTGGCTCATTTAACTGGCAGGCCCAGCAGCAGCAGCAGCTGCCTCAAAGATAAACTCCAGTTGGCTAAGATATGTTAACGACTGCAATAAATAAGCGGATAATATCTACAGAGAGAGTCCCTCCGCTACGTTCCTTCCATAAATACACATATCCTCCGTTTCAGGCTCTGCCTCATCTTCCATCTTCCAGATGGGGTTCGCGCTTCCCGCTAAGCGGGCCAAGAGCAGATTAAGTCGTACGCACACGTTTCTGGGCCGTTTCTTTTGGCCACACTTAAAATTCATTTGTTGTCTGAAGGAACCGCTCTGAAGGACCGCTCACTCTCACTCACTCACTCACTCAGAAGTTATGCAAAGTAATTGACGCCTCGATGAACTGTTGACACACATGGCATTTGTCTTTCGCTTCGTTTCGGCCTGGCTAATATTTGGCTTAGTTATCAGAGGCCATTTTTTGGGGGCTTAAGTAGGTGAATGTCCCTCTGTACATACTCTATACGAAGGAATGGCCAAATTCAATTATGCTGAAAGGTTTCCATCCACCCATCCACCCTTCCATCCATCTACTTCTCCTGCTCCTGCTGCAGGACAGCTGTAGTCCTGTAGGCTGTTTCTGTGGGCTGTGGGCTATCCTCAGCCATTAGCGCTAATCTCTGCACAATCGGGAATAAATCATGGCACGAGTATGGCCTGGCTCTAGGTTCAGAGTATGCCCCGGAAAATGCATTCCATTCACAGTTCAGCGGGCAGCAACAATGTCTCCGTGTCCGCCTCAACAACGACAGCAGCCAACAGCCCAGCAGCCCAGCAGCCCAGCAGCCCAACAGGCAACATCCTTTGCAACGCGTGTGTGTCCTGTGTCCCGTGTCCTGTGCAAAAGGTGTAACTAATCCGCATGCCATGTGACTTTTGTCATGCGCCGATGTCACTCATTCACCCGACACCCGATACCCCGATATCCCGTCGAATGCTGAATGCCCAATGCCCGAACCCTTTGCCAAATGCCAAAGGTTTTCCACTCAATTCCACCCCAAAAGCATAAGCATTTCTCGGCTTTCCACCTTCAATCAACGATTGCGTTCGTTCGTTATTGTTGTTCATTGTGGAATTGTGAATTGTGTGCCGCTTGTAATCCGTTGATTTCGTCCTTTCGTCCTGCAGGAAGCTCTGCGGGTGGGCCTGACATTTTGCAGTCGACTGCCTTCATCGATGGATTGGTTGAGGTGTAATCATAATTTCCCCGCCCCCCTTTTTGGAGCACCTTTTCCAGGGGCCACAACCCTATACATAAATCAGCAGAGGAAGAGAACTATTGACACAACCACGGGAACGGGTTTGGCTTGTTGGCCATAAATCAATGTGCAAGCGGGAGCCCTGGACATCAGGTTCTAAACAAATTGCCCCATAGATACTATACCCCGTATGCAGAACACTCTCCCTCTCTCGCGCTCTCTCTCTCTCTCACTCTCTATGTCTATTCTCTATTTGGCAAATAATGAAACAATGAAACGGTTAGGGAATAAAACAATTGTTGGAGTTATACAAAAACATTTCGCCATTTTGCCATAAATAAACAGAAATAGAAACAGGAGCAGGTTCCGTTTGGTTACGCTGGTTCCATCCGCTGGTTTTAGGACACATTTCCTATGCACATGGAAATGCCCAGCAAAATACTCAACATTTTATTGAAATTCAATTAAAGTCGTATTTCAATAATTGGTCACGCATGGTGCACGCTTCCTAAATGCCGCTTTCGATCTACAATTTATGAGTTTTCAGTGACGCTTTTTTCCATTTTACCATTTTCCATTTCCATTTCCCAATTTCGGGGGCAATTGAAATGCTGCCACTTGGACATAGTGAGTCCTTTGTCCTGGCTTCTGGATGCTGCTGGCCTGCTGGCCGGAAATTGTTGCAAAATTTGGTCGTTCCCATTTCCAGATACTCTCCTTTCCGGCCACCCCACACCACACCCATGGCCTCACGTGCTGCATTAGGCTGCAAGTTCTTATCAGTCCAAATGTCGGTGGGGGTCACCCTTGTCAACCTCGCCCTCCCCTCCTCTCCCCTCCATTGGCGATTCACCCCTAACGCGCGCGAGTGAGTGCCTCACGTTAAGTGTGCAACATTTTTGCGTGATTTGTGCGAATTTCTGATAAAACGTTGTCTTTGGTTGGGAGGGAGGGTTGCTGTTGCCCTCGCCCTCGCCCTCACCCTCGCCACGGGGTGGGTTCCTGGTTAGTTTTTGGCCCCGCGCACTGCGCTCCTGTTGTGGCTGTTTAGAGCCATAAATTCTTTTTTACTTGTCATATCTCTGGCTCTCTTCATTTAGGCACAGATCATTAAGTTCTCCTCATCCCAGCCTCCTCCTCTACTTTTCCCATATCCGATTTGAGACGAGAGAACATGTGTCCTACTACTACTCCCTGTACTCCTTTGGATGGATACCGCACTTCCACCCATACACCCCCTTCTCTCTGTATTTAGTATTTATCAAAATGTCAATTGCTCGGCGGGCTGTCACGGCTCTTTAGCTGCCACTTGGCAGGAGAGGAGAGCATCCTCTAATTAACGAGGCGTTGATGCCACATTTCGACGGAATTATTTAGCCACAGAAATCAATTTGATTCGGAGGAGTCGGTGGAGTCTTGCCCAATTTACTTTTCGAGTAGAACCAAATGAGATCTATCAAAGCATCAGCGAAACCTGTCAACGTACAGCAGGCCAAAAAACACTGAAAGGGGCTCTATAAAAGATTTGGTTTATATGGAGAAATGATATTGAAAGAACGAGACTATGGAGAGAAGAATTTCCTTCTATCTGCTAAGGTTCTAGAGCTCCTAACTTTATGGAATATCTTTTCCAATTTATATGATTATGAAACCATTGAAATTTGGGATTTTTTGGGGGTCCTACCACTAGAATGAATATAAAATTTCTTTCCATTTCTGAGAGTTTTAACTCTACCTTGGTTATATACATATCTCTATAGAATACATTGTAAAAGCAAAAAACACTCACAGATCAGTCAGTCTTTTGGCCCAGTTTTGTGGCCAATTAAATTTGTCACTTGGGTGAATTCCAACCCCCCTTCCACCACCTTCGAGTCAATTATCACGAAACTCCAACACGCATGAACGTCATTCGAAAGGGCATTCCTCGACAGAAGCAGAAGCAGCAGAAGGAGGCATGTGGAACAAGCTGCAAATGCAACGCAAATAATCAACCTGAGGCACGATCAAAGCGACACTGACAGCGACATCTCCTGGGTCTGGTTGTGGTTCTGGTTCTGCCTCTGGTAGTATCCCTCGGACATGGCACTGCGCCGGCGGGTAGTACTGCAGATCTTTATGATCCCCTTAGATCTCTCTGCTGGCTGCCCGGGGCACTATTTCTACACGGGAAACATTTTATTTTGACAGGCATGCGATTTGCACGCTTAATTGAGACAGGTGCACTGGGGGCGGGGTGCCAGTGCCACACGGTGCCTCAGTGGCTGTCTCCCCATGGAGTGGGGGGCCACGGGAAGTGCGGCCAAGCTGCGACACATGTTCCCCAATGGTGTCGCACAAACGCGGAGATTTATCATCGTGCCACATGCCACATGCATGTCGCTCTCCCCGCCCTATCCCTTTCCACGTGTGCTGCTGCGCTTTTCACGGGAAAAGGCAGCGACGCACGCCAAATGCAAAATTAACAACCTAATTAATAGTTGGCCAAGACGGAAAGGGATGGAATGGGACTGGGGCTGGCTCTTGGTCTTGCTCTGGGCCCTCATCTCCACCCACTCATCCCACTCTTGTCTGCTCCACCCACTCATCCCACTAGTGTCTGTGTCTTCCCCAAGGGGCAGCTGCTGCTGCGATCGTTTGTAGACACTTTTCCCCCTTTAAGAGTATCCAAAGCTTCTGCTGAATATAGCATTGCACCATAGGAACGAGGGATCTGTAAGGGTATCCATGTATATCTTCAGCTGGCCTTCCATTCTGGCTTTTAATTGAAGAGCTCCCCCTCCCCCTGGGCCACGCAAATATATTGGAAGCCCGAGAACCGCAAACTAGGAGTAACTAACGGCCAGCGGGCGGTCGCTGTCAAAGTCAGCTGTTCCTTTCGAGCGTCTAAAAATTCGCAAAATTCCAAATTGACTGCCAGACAGCCTCCTGCCGCCCCCCGAATGGGTGTGGCTCCTCCATTGAAGGCGCTTGCGGTTGACGCTCTTCAGCGCTGGCCGTTTGGACGTTTATTGAACATTTTTACTTGCGGTTCAGTCCGGACTGCTGGACAGCCGGACTGCCGGACTCCGGGCTACTGTTTTCTGGCAGGACCGTAGCCGGAGCGCACTTTTATTAATTTTTGTGAGAGAGGAGAGCGCGTCTCAATTTCACGGACCGCCTTAAATGCAAATAGCTGCAAATGGGATTTCCAAAGAGAAGCAGAGGGAGAACGGGAGGGATAGGAGATGGAAGGATGCGGGGTGGTGGGTGGGGTGGGACTCCAATGAAATTGGCCAAAAAAATGCGTTAAATGCAAATTGGATAAGATTGCTTGTGTCGCGAAGGAGGAGACAAGAGCCTGTGCAGTGGCGGTGGCTGTGCATGTGGGGCTGCCAAAAGCCAAAAGGCACAAGATATCCTGGCGGATATCCTTGACTGAAGACGAGCCTGAGACTGAGGCTGATTCGGAGGCTAAAAACCGAGGCTGATGCTGGGGCGACGAAACTTTAAAGTGGATTACGTTCGTAGATGTGCCCCCACTCCTCCTGCTCTTGCCACATCATGGTGCTATCTCCTGCCTGCCTGCCTGCCTGCCGGCCTGTCCGCCTGCCTCATGTCCTTCGCGTGCGTTTCGCAAACATAAATCCGTGAGTTTTTGCGAGCAAAATTTATGGCGCTCGCGACACTCTCAAAACTTTTGGCGGCATTGTTGTATTTATGACCGCGACATGACCTGCTCACATAAATGGCCAAGTCCTACCAGTAGAAGTGGCAGTGGGAGGGAGCCGAAAGTGTTGCCTGTTTGCCTGGCGGTACGTGAGCCGCAATCTTCTGTTTCCATCCTCTGCCAAGTGCTGCGCGGAAATTGGATTTGCTGGTCCTGGATGCGGGATGCTGGTTGCAGAGATGCCCCCTCCCCCCTCCCTGCAGCTCTAAGCGAGTTAAGCATCGAGCATCTTAAATCTGCACGCCTGTCAATTTATTTTTGATCGAAATTTATGTCCGCTCGCCCTAATGAGCGGCTGCTGCTGCTGCAGGAAAAGCCAAAGGGAACAAGGAACAAGGAAAACAGGAGCCTTCTCTCTGGCACTTTGCCCCAATTCCAATTGAAGTTAATTACGTGGAACATTCACAGTTCCAAAATGACGATTTACATTCGAAATGAAGCCACCCTCTGGGCCAAGAAATAGAGTCCGAATCCAAGCCCAAGCCAAAACCAAATCAATTCAACCGGATGCATAGCGTCGCTGGCCAGGATGTCGATTGTTGTCCGGCAGCGGACAGCGGACAGCCTGTCAGCGACGTTTCTGCTTATGACTGCAGAATCCCATTCTATATTCCACTCCTCGATGTGTGTGTTTGCCGAATGTCTCCCCGGGCTGAATGGTCAACGCAGAACGTAGCCATAATTATTGTTATGTTAATGGGGAAAATTCGGGCCTGCTTTCGGGGTTGATTGGGTATCGGCCATAAAGCCATCCACATCGACTTGGACTTTGACTTGGACTTCTACATGGCTAAAGCCATCGTCAAATGTTGTTTGTCCATCGGTTTCCACGTCATCTTCTCACTCTCTCTGTGTGCTGTTTGCCCTGCGACTTTGCATAAAAATGGACGTGAAATGGACCCCAGAAGGGGGGAATAGTGTGGAGCGTGGAGTGGGTTCCGTTCCGGGATTAGCTTTTTCTGGGAATTTGGACAGTAGTCTCTGATTGAATTACGGACTACATTGAACAGCGCCACTAAGTACTCGTGCAATTCAAAGTATTCCCCATGTACATATCATACTTTTTGGGGTAGAAAATGGCATTTTGGAATGAGCAATCCTGTCACAGGATTTTAATGTTTTCCATCTACAAGAAGAGTGAATGAAATTGCGGTTCAATCACATAGAATTTTCTATATTTCATATATCTATAATTTTCTTTGACTTTGTCCAAGATTTCTGTAGTTTTCTTAACCCAAAAACAAAACCCAACTTTTGCGACTTACGCGCCCAAAAGTATGCAGCCATTAACGACACTCAACCACGGGACTCTCAGGACTCAGGACACTTAATGTAAAGAAAAGGGGCGTGGCAGTCGCACTCCTTTTTTTTATGCAACGATTCGGCACAGCTTTTTCGAGGGGGGCGTACGATCTGCATCTGATACGAGATTAGAGGCGGGGCGAGGCGAGGCGTCAGCGGCATGGCACATCAGGGAGACGCCTGATAGGTGTGACACATCGTGGGTGATTGATGAAATGTTTGGCCATAAACCCAAACCGAAAAGAGGAGGAACGAAAGGGAACGCCACCGCCGTGGGACGAGGACGGGGACGGGACGGCGCCCACCGCCAACTAATTTCCACATTTTTCACATTTACGAAGACAAATTGAGGTGCGAACTCGGGTCGAGGCAATAAAACTGCCGAATATCAAAACAACAAAATCTTTGCAACAGTAGCCCATAAAAAAAACAACAACAAAAAAAGAGTTTGAGGCAACGAAGGGTTGTGTCTGACAGAAGGCTTCAGAGTCCCGAGTCCTGAGTCCTGAGAGTGGCAGGCATGCGAAATTCCCGAATGCCAATTGTTTCTCGATTCGCAGAAATCCGTGTAAAGAGTAAAAGCAAGGGGTGGTGGAGGTGTGGGTGGGGGTTTGGGTCACGGTTTTTTTTTTCATTGGGCCCACTATAAAAGTCAATATCTACAACAATAAATTGCGAATCTCAGTTACAGAGAGCCAGAGCCAGAGCTTCAGCTGGCGTCCGGGTGTGTGTGTACTCGTGGCGAATCGAGTTTTCCTCTACTGATTTTCCTGATTTTCTGATTTAGTTTTCCATTTCATTTCGTTGCGTTGCGTTTCGTTTTATGCGAAACTCGCTAGCCGAAAAGTTGTCAACGAACGGGCGGCCATGGCCATAAAGGGAACTTTTCAATAAAACCCAACACCAGCCGCAGACTTCCCCTCATTTCCTCATTTCCATTAGCATAATGTCTGGCTCTGGGCTCCGGATGGGTCTCTGGCTCTGGGATGATCCCTGGTTCCTGCCTGATTCGAGAGATCTGATTTCCCGAACTCACTTTCGATTTGCCACAATTTTATTTATTTGCCAGCGAATCGAAATTACATTTTAAAAACTTTCTCTGCTCTCGTTTGCTTTTTTGTTTTATTTGTACAACAGATTTTTATGGCTAATGTATGCGCATGGGAAATTGATTCGCTCTGGAGAGAAAAAATGGGTGGAGGGAATGGTTGGAGGGAATCACCGACCTTGACTGCTTTCCCGCGAATCGCGAACCGCAAATCGTGAATCGTGAATCGTGAATCGCTAATTGTTAATCAAGTGCCTCGCCCCCAGAGGCCTTGTCAACGGAACGACCTTGGGCCATGTGCGAAGAGTATTGAGATCCATTATTCCCTCGAATGTGGTTCAAGGGCGGCAGTCCATAAAGAAGGAGGTGCTGCCACCGGCAGTGGCAGCTGGAAAGAGTCGCAGATTTGGAAACTCTTGGGCCCAAAAATAGACTGCGGCAACATCTGTTTCTCGTACAATATTCCGAAATCAAAATCGAAGCCCAAATGAAAATGAAATTGTAAATTGAAAAGCCAAGTGCCAAATGGGAAATAAGAAATGGAAATGGGAAATGCCACATTTTCTCGTGCTAAATCCTGCCCTTCAGCTTGGCAAACTTCGCCCGGACAGCGTTCTGATCCAGGAGATCCAGATCTCCGGTGCTGACGTGGTAGAGCAGGGCCTGCATCACGAAGGGCAGTCGCTGGCTCCGGTTCATGGCATGCCACTTGGTGCGCGCCTCGAAGCGCACACGCTTGGGGCAGGCGCGCGGATGCATTTGCCGGAAGCGCCTCACGAAGCTCTGCTGGAAGTTGGAGTACGCGGTGGCACGCAGACCCTCGCCGGTGAGCGTTTTCCAGTAGAAGGGCAGCTTCTCTGTAGGCTTAAGACACGACCAGGCCGGCCCACTCTTACGGCTCCTCCGAAGCTGCATCTCGTAGAACCTCTTGGCGCAAATTTCACGCCTGACCATCTGCTGTGGATTACGAGGCCTGCCTCGTAACGTATTCCACAAGCTTTCCTTTTTTTCAGAGCCACCAGCTTTCCTTGCCTTCTTTTCTGCCTTGTTTTCTGGACAGCTTTCCTTGTTTTCTGGACAGTTTTCCTTAGTCTTTTCTGCACAGTTTTCCTTCTTCTCTGCACAGTTTTCCTTAGTCTTTTCTGCACAGTTTTCCTCAGTCTTTTCTGCACAGCTTTCCTTATTCTGTTCAGCACAGCTTTCCTTCTTCTCTTCTGCACAGTTTTCCTTCTTTATTTCCTGGCACTGTGTAGAACTCTCCTTCTCCGGACTTTGCGCCTCGCACTTGCTTTCCTCCTTTCCCGACAATCTCCACCATCTCTTCTCCTCCTTTTCGATCTCTTTAAAGACAATACTCAAGTAGCTTTCGGTCAGATCCGAGATGTTGATGAGACGCTTCTCGCCGCGGGCCTCGCCGTCGTAGGTGTGCAGGGGCTCCGGATACTTCTGCCGGATCGTATAGCTAGCATATGCCAGCAGAGGGTATCCCTTCCGGACCGTATAGCCAGCCTTGACCGGCGGAGTAGTAGGTTTCTTTGAGCCGCAGGATCTACGCTTCTGATTGGATGAACAGGAACCTCGGCTGGATCCTGGCCGTGTCATCTTGTTGCACAATAAACGCAGGGAATCTTTATGGATAATAAACTTTAATTTAAATCTTCTCTATTTTCGTGTGTGTGTGTTTTTGTTTTTTATGTGGAAATGTGTCTCCCGTTTGTGTCTCTGTCTGATTGTCAATTCAAAGGAGTCCTGCTCTAGCGATTCCTGCCCCCCGCTCCGACCTGCTTTTCAGCTCAATTTAGTGTTCATGAAAATATATGGCCCACGCATTATAAATGCGAAAAATACTCTCTACCATTATCCAATAAAAGTCGGTCAGGGGGGAGGGAAAGAACCAAGAATATGACAGCAAATTTCGCTATATTAAAAATGCTGCTGTTGCTGCAAAAAAAAATAACAAAAACAGAAATAAATATAAACGATATTCCGACTAGGCGATACCCGCTACGAAGGAGTAGATCCTGAAGTAATAAATCCTGAAAAGGATTCTCTGGGAAATAGAAGAAAGTAGAGGGAAGTTTTTGTGAAAAGCAGATCGGTCATTCCATAGATATAATATTATTCCAGCAAATTTAGAGTTTATTATCCACGACCTTGTGGTTACTACAGTCCTTGCAATGGGTCGCGGCTTCGAAGAGTCTCCTCTGCTGTCCTGTCACATACTTTTCCCAGGGTACAACATACCCTTAGACCCCCCACACAAATACCCGGGGTATCCACGAGATTGGAACATTAGAGTGGAATCGAAATATAAAAAAAAGACAGCGGCAAAGGAAAACATTTGGATTTCCACATTTATTCTCCACTGTGTGTCTCCAGTCCGTCGTTTATTCATTGTGCGAGTGTATGTGTTGTGTTCTCTGCTTATTATCCATATTTTTCCAGGGGTGTGGGAGGGGGAGGGGCACAAACATATTCATATTCATTCTTCCGATTAAGCAGTTTTCATGGTCATCGCGAAACGTTCTGCTCTCGCGCACTCGCCCCTGATTCGGAATCATGGTCGAGATACAATCAAATCAAATAAAATAAGTGGCCTAAATAAAAGGCAACGAAAAGAGAGACAAAGAGAGAGGGGCAGAGAGACAGAGAGAATATGAGAGAAATCTTTTGGTTGCCCGAATCGCTGCAATTATTGAAATTAATTTCATTTATTACATCATGAAAATGCGAGTATTTCCCGGGGCCAAAGTCACTGACCAAAATATTTTCGCCACACGCTGTCGTTTGTGTCCTGTCGCCCGGCAATTAAGGACCAAACCGAGCATTGACTTCTCCAATTGCCCCACCTACCCCACCCCCCATAAACCATACGCTTTTCTCTGTGTAATTTGAAGTTAATAACGTTGAAATAAAATCCCCATTCGATTGTCCGACCAAAAACATGACCGGACCATCGTGGACCACCTATAAAGTCTGCTGTTAATTGCTTTGAATATGTATTCGTTCTATTCGTTCTATTCATTTTCATGCTGTCATAATTTTGCGGAAAATATATGGTTTATATTTGGGATAGACGAAAATTCGATTTAATAATACTTTTGCCTATGAATATGTGATGTGAATTGTGGAGAACCTTCTCCATTATTTTCCATTTTTCTGCTATTTACAATACCTTTAAGTGTTGTAACTCCCCTACCCATTCCTACAGCTTTCCAGCAGATTTTTCATTGGAAAACCCTCAGTCACATATCATATCTAGTTTCCCGATTCCCGAAGGAGTGGATCTCCACTTTCCGCCATTTACGATGCCATAGGTGTTCAGGCATGGAGCCTGTCATTCAAGTGCCGTGTAGCAGCTAATGGCAGTGCGTCGGCCACAGCTCCCAGAACAATAAAATTCCCATTTAGAAGTCGCGTACTCCAACACCGAACACCCAGAAGACCACCCACCTCCTCCCCCGTAAAGGAAAAGTGTGGCCGCAGCAGTTTTTCCCTGTTTACGTGAAAACAATTTTTATGGCATGTCAAAAACCTATTTTAATGCTTTTAATGAAAGCGAATTTTATTGCATTACTTTTCGATTTTAGTGCCCCTGGCAGCCTGGTGGCCTGGCAACCCTGGCAGCCCTGGAAAACCGCTACTGCTTTCAGGCCACCAACGCCAGGGGGCGCCAAAGGCACTCGGGGGGGTGGGAAGAGGCCACACACCGCACGAAGCGATGCGAGGCGTAAAAATGCACTCAACTCAAAATGTTGACAAGATCGTAAAAAGTTTCGAAGGAAGCAGAACGGGAGAGAGCGGAGAGGTGGGGGCGGAGGCGGAAAACAAAAACAGGTGACAAAGCAAAAACAGAACAGGAAAAACAGAAACACACAGGAAAAATGGTGAACAGCAAACGGAAAACTTGCTCATAACAAAAGCCACTTAAACTGCCAATTGCGGTGGCTCCTCTGCTGTTTTCTGTTTTTCAATTTTTTGCCCAATTTTTGTGCAGATTTCCGTTGGAGAACTTTTGCATAAATTCCATGGCAGTGCTGCTGCGTCCCAAAAAGGAGCAAAAGGACGCTCTTCTGGCTCTGGCTGCTACCTTTTGCCAAATTCATTTGACCAGAAACTTAAGTTATATTTTGGAGCAGATCCAAAAGTGGAAGAAGAAACGTCTGGCGATGGCGAGATGGGCGAGAGAGACATGTTTAGTGGCACGGCAGCGACAAAAGCTTTCAGCCATAAAGGAGCTACAGGGACAGACGACGCACACGTCGCATGTCGGAGCACTCAATGTCAGTGCCTGCCTGGAGAGATGCTCTGGGAAAAGCGGGGAAAATTCAGTTGCAGTTCCACTTCGAGGACTCGGCGAAACAATGCCCTTACCAGTCCGTCCTTCCCTCTGTCCGTCTGTCCTCCAGTGCAATCCATACTGGTATTGCATGCATTAAATATCTCATACGGACTAAATGGATTTGGGGTCGGAGGGTATCCAGTATTGACAGGGTCAGTCATGCATTGTTGGCCGGCCAAAAACTGTCGAGCTGTCAGCAGCAGGAGGAGCAGCAGGAGGAGGCTGGGGAACTTTTCGACTGCCAGATGAGGCATGGAAGATGGGAGATGAGAGGGACCTTTAAAACAAAAGAAAGACTCTCCATGGTTTTTGGGGTGACTGCAAATCGAAACCAGATCTATGGCCTCCTCAACCTCCAATCTACTCTCTCTCTCTCTCTCACTCTCTCAGTCTCTCTCTCTCTCTCTCTCTGTGTGTGACGAATCTTATTTTAGCCTCGAAAGTGTCATTAGGCCATAAAAAGGAATGGCAATGGCAGCCGCAGATTCGTTTCATTAGGACATAAAAAAAGAGCACAGACAAAATGCAAATTAGAGAGAGCGATACGAGGTAATACACCCCCCCAATACTCCCTGATTTTTTTGGGAGGAGGAGGTGTACAGACCCTTGACATCAGAGGTCCTTCGTCCCGAGCATCGCATATAATTACACTTATTTGTGTAGCTAATTAATTGCTAATCAATCATAGGACGAAACAGCTCTCAGACCGACAATAAAAAAGGACTCGCCGTTGTTTGCCTGTCAGCCAGCCAGCCAGCCAGTCCACTCCACTCTCCACTCCATCCGCAGAATGTCTCAATCCTGGTGCTACTTCTAAGGCATCTCCCAGACCCCCTGCCCCCCAGCCACCCAGCAAGAGCTGTCGTCCGAGCATTTGGGTGCCTTTTTGGTCCATAAACAAAGACCCGGCGAAAACAAAAGCTTAGCAAGATTGATCACAGCGTCGTCGGCTGCGAGCCAGTATCCTTCGAGCCTTCCAGCCGTCGAGCCGTGGAGAGCTGCACCTGTTTGCTTACTCACGGTTATTAGCCGGGACACGCGGGATCCGCTTTGGGGCATGCAAATGGCCAGCAGACAGCCATCGCCATCCTTCGGCCGAAAGGAGAAGTGTCAACGATGTCCTGTCCTGCTTTTTTGCACCTTGAATCGAGTGAAGTGAATCCTTCAGCCGCTGCTCTGCTCTGCCGCCGCCCTTGTTGCTGTCACTCCGCTGTCACTCAGGGCTGACGTCAGCCTTACCCGCTCTTGATTTTCCGTTTTCCTTTTGCCCTTGCCTTTCCCTTTCCTACGTCTTGCCATCTCTTCTTTTTTTTTGGCGCACATTTTATTTTACATAATTTGAACATTTAAGACGTGCCTGGGCATAGACAAGGGGCTTTAGTTTTAGTTTATGCAGGACTGTCAGTCCGTTCGACCAGCAGGACTTGGGACTGGGACAGGGACTGGGAGTGGGCGTAGTTTTCCTCTCATTTTATTATTAAAAGGCATTCGCATCCTTTACGCCCCAATGGGTTTTATGGAGGCGGCACTACTACTCTCTGCGGAGTATGTCTTCATTTTGCGGGGATTCCGGATTCTCGATTCCGAATTCCGGGTTTAGTGTCCACCATTCACATTTGTACTTGTCAAAACTTGCACGTTTGCCGTTTTGCTGTTTACTGTTTTACTGTTTGCTATCTCCTCCGGCTTGCTCTGGCTTGCAGAAATTTTACAGTTAACCCAAATTGTCGGCAATTTGGCCAAGATGTCCCCCGCCACCGCAGCAGCACTTGCCTTCATTTGATGATCCTTTCGATTCAATTGTTTAGCGGCAGAGAAGGAGGCGTCCTCGTAAGTGATAGTAAAGAGCATTCATAATGATTCTGATGGCTCCACATGGCAGGATGAGGCTCCAGCAGTAGAAGGAGGAGGAGGAGGATTAGAGATGTGTAACCCTAATCTCCGCACAGGTTCAGAGGTGAGGCCCCGATTGTCACAACTTGTCGCAGTTCAACCCCAGGACTCTCTGTTCCTTTGGGCTGATTCGCTTTGCTTTCATTGTCCTTTGCGATTGGTAATTCGATACAGTTGTTCGATTGTCGGGATGGGATGGGATGTGGGGTGGAGATGTGGGCATTGTTCGCGAATCTCTCTCGGAATCATTTGAAGCGCATCGCCAATTGAGGAAAAACTTTGCCGTTTTCCCACTCTCGCGGGGCATTGTTTCCCACTCCCCGCGGATCGGATCAGATCTGATCATCCCCTGTGTGTCCTGTGTGTCCTGCGTGTCGTGTGTCTCGTGTCTCCGGTTCTTGGACTAATTTTCCTGCTTGTCGCGCCGTGTGCGAAACGTATAAATAATTTTATTTTATTTTATTTTTGTTTTCATTCCATATCAATACTATTTATGGACTAATGGATTTATGGCCGTCGTTGCACACCGTACCACCCTCCTCCCAATAGAGGACATGTTCGATTGTATATCAATATCCAGAAATGATATCAGCGTTGTCATCGGCCCCGGCCCTGTCTCCGGCACGTGTGTTGTCCTTGTTTCCGCATCCTTTTGGCTGCAGCTTTAATGTCCGTGCAATTATGAATATTTCGTGTGGGAACAGCCACCAATCTAACGGTTTCTATTTCGGCTAGAGAGATCTCCACTCCACTCTCCGCAGTCCACTCCTTGGTTTGGCTTCTTATTATTCTTTCATTTCGGCAAATTGTTTTCGTTTTATTAAATTTCTTTTCACTTGATATTCCCTTTCTTTTGATTTTCCTGTGTTGGCTGTTGGCTGTTATTATTATTTCGGCGATTGGCCAAGAGAAAGGTTCCATTTCGGGCCAACTCCTTACGGCTTTTAATAAATGTCCAGCCAGCCAGCCAGCCAGCTAGCAGCTGAAGCCGCTCGTATTTCGCATTTCCCGTTTCCCATTTGCCGTATTTCGGTCCGCCAGCAGCTCGAGAAATATGCACAAATTAATTTTCTTTTATTCCAGCAAAAGGCAAAATTTAAATCAGCCAAAAAAAGAGGGGAACGGGAAGCTGAGACTGCGACTGAGACTGTGGACCGAGTCCAAGGAATACGTCATGTCCACTGGCGGCAAGACAAGAAAAGGGTTCTCTCCCAGGGACTCGACTCTACTCGACTCCACTCCGTTTCCGGCAAAGGACAAAGTCGAGGATGAAGATGGGAATGGCAAGGGGAAGGGGAATGTAGGGGGGGTTATCTTCTTCAGTCTGTTATGAATGCAAATTAAAAGTATACAAATCTAATAAGTTCCATTTAAGTTGCTTTAATTTCACTCGTTTCGCTGCCAGTCTCCTCCTTCCCCTTCCCCTTCCCCTTCGTCTTCCCTATGCCCCACCATTTGCATTTTGGAAATTGTTGCTAATTGTTGAGCTTTTAGACAGCGCATTTTTAATGCAAAGTGCACCCGTTCATTCATTCATTCATTCAGTCAGTCTCCTCTATCCCACTCGTTTCTCATCTTTTGCTGCAATTTTAATATTAAAAATCTCTAAAAAGGCATTTCGATTTGAAATTAATCAGAAAAGCTTTTAGGTTGCTAGTTAATTTTGCATAAAACTATATCCAGTGCTTGGAAAACTATTTCCAGCAAAGCCTAAGCATCCAACAGATTGGGGAACCCATTGGAGGCCAGTTTCCCTTTGGGAACAGCTCTTTTGGATCCCATTCCTGTCGTCTTGGGAGAACCAATTGAAAGAGATCGCAGTCTCCTGGGGCTTACAATGTTCCAGCCCATTGTTCTCTTCCTTAATTTCTGGCACAGTTGTTGGCCAGGTAGCATTCAGGCGTTTAGGCCTTTTCTCACATCGAAAACCATGCTTAGTGGCGGCTCCTTACTGGTGTCCATCGGTCAAGACTTCCATCGTTAGTAAAAAGGCGTTAAGAGGTCTCCTCCTACTCCTCCCTCCGCCAGTCTCGTTTGATGCCACTTTTCCAATGAGATGCGCCCCCAAAGCATCCTTTGATTGACTAATAAAACGATACGTGAGCTGATTCAAGAAGGTGGCCAATTTGAAGCCGTCTCTAGGTAATTCTCCCCGCAAGTCTTTCCGAATTCTGCACCAAAGGTGATTTCCCCTGGACGAGAGAGAGAGAGAGGCAACGAGAGAATATGTGACGCACATATCTAAGCGACTGGCTGGACACCCTGGGGCACTCATAGAGACGGGGCGGCGGCAGATGTCACTCGAGGATTGCCTGCCTGCCTGCCTGCCGTCCAAGGACTGATGAGGATGGCGACGATGATGATGATGATTCCGATGGCTGTTGATGATGCCAACAATGAAGGCGAAATAAACTTTCTAAAATGTTGCGACTGTCCCCAAAGAAAACGTGTGGTGGGTGGTTGGTGCGATGCGGTGCGGTGCGATGACCATATGTTGCCGCCTGGGGCAAAGGCAGGGGCTGTGGCAGGGACTGGGACGTAGGTGTAACTGCGTGCGCCATAAACTCCAGCAATAGACTCTGGGACTCTGAATGCTGGACTCTGGTCCCAAAAAAAGGGACCAAGTACGGTGCAAACACCTTAAAGGAGTCCGCCATCACCTCAGGCCCTGCGATTCTGCTGAAATGTGCACAAATTTTCATGGCCCACAACCCGAAAGGAAACCAAATCTCCGTCAATGTCCTCACATTGTCCTTGTGTGTGTGGGTGTGGGAGGGGAGGGGGAGTGTGGGATGTCCTTTATAGTTTTGTTCATTTCATAAATATGCGTTTTGTCCCTTTTCCAGGGGCCACAGGGAGGAAAGCAGCCTGCGGCTTTCTTAACTAAATGGAAAAGGAGCGAAAAGGAGAGCAAAGGAGATGGAGCACACCTTTTAGGTCCTGCCCATAAGCAGATTCATAATTTGATCCTGGGGTAAATACATTTTATTATGGGTTTATGTGTGTATGCTGTGTGTCCGTGTGTGCTACTTGGGCACAGGTTGTCCCATGTCCATGTCGAAGTCCTTTAAGTGCAAACTTATGAATTGGTCGGTCAAGAGGGGGCCCAGAGGGTGGACGGACATTGGGCAGAGAGCATTGTTTGTCTTTAATATTTCTGCCTATAAACATGTTTTTATTTATTTAGGTCGGGACCCTCACGCACACACACACAAACACACAGGAATACTCGTAGCACAGCTGCAGTTTATGGGAGCACGAGTATATATAATATAATACACCATGTTGTACATATATCTATTCCCAAGAGTACTACTATATAGTATATATAGATCTTCTAGAAGAAGGTATAGACACGAAACCGAGCAAATCACTTAACACTTTCACTTCAACGCTAAATTAATTTAAATTTATAATAGCAACAGCAGCAGCAGCACACACAAAATACAGCGAAATACGGCGGAATATACGGCAAACAAATAAATTAAGTAGGCGTTAAAATAGTTCATATTTCATCTGTGGAAAAGTCCAAATGTCGGCAGGAGATGGAGGATGGAGATGGAGAGCGAACGAACAATTGCCAAAGTGCTGACAGGCCATACCGTAGCCCCAAACAGACCCAAAGACTCCTCCTCTCCGCATAGACTCCACTGCGGAGCAGGGCAGACAATGTATCCACAAAGTCGAAAAACTTGCGACACGCCTCGACGGACACGCAGTTCTGAGAAAGTGCATCTGGGAGCCGCGGCTTGTCTTGATTAATTTCGTGCAGACAGCGACAATGGGCGAAATGAGGTAGAAGAGAGCGGCCATCAATTAGCCAAGACCAAGACCAACTAATTGGCCCAAAAGGCCCAACCTTAGCCGAAGCCAAAACCGAGTCGAATCGAATCGCAGACCGATGAAAGCCAACACCCAATCGATGGATGGCATCACGTATCCGTGCAACCACAGAGTCCCGAATGATTTTGCACTTTCGGTTTTTATTTCACTCCGGGGAGCTTGTTAGCCCGCAAAAAAAACGCAAAGAAAAAAACGTGAGAACAGCCCAGGGAACTGGGAAATGCTGGCTGTTAAGATGTGGATGATGTGTGTTTGCATTTTAGATTGCATCCATCCCCGGGCTCCATAGCTGATTCTGATATCTGGTTGCGTAAGTCCATAAAAATTTCATATTTATTGACCATTAGCACCTAGGCCGCAGCTGAGATGCTCAGTTATCTCAGTGAATGCCATGTGAATCCACTCACACACAGCCACTCATCTACCCATCCACTCATCTACTCACTTGGGAGCGGATTGGCTACGTTTGGCATATACTCTGCGAATGAATGCCAACAATTCGCGTCGACATCTTGTCTGCATAATTGCAACACACATACTCGGACTCTGGGAATAGAAGCCTCAGACCTCAGAGACTGACACTGACGCCAGCATGTCGGTTCGTTTCCCTGTAACTCTTCCTCTCGCTCCCATTTCCTATTTTCCACCTCTAAGTATATGCCTATTCCCTGTCCCCCTCCTCGGGCGTCAAACTCCTCGAATGGGCGCTGAAACCTTTGGTCAACCAAATACTTAGGTGGCGTCAACCTACTTAACCAGACAGTGAAGGTTCCTCAATGGCAATAGCCAAAAAAGGAACAAGATTACAGCTTCCCCAGGGATCATCCGAGGAATAGGGACTGGAATTTAGATTAGTCGTCTTTGAAGGAGTTTGCTTTAGGGGGAGAGAAAGTTACTCTACGTGACCTTGAGGCAGAACAAAGATAATGGCATCTCATGGCCCCATCCATGATTGTTTCTAGCGATAGGCTCTATGGGCTCTATACTGAAGGAAAAGCCAGATCAAAGGAGTCCCGATCTGGGTATCTCCTAGCCAGTATCCACTGTATCCCCAATGGTCGAAAAATAAACGCCATGCCACGGCATGGTGTGCCGTGGTACGGCCCACAAATTATTGTCACTATGCGGGGACGGCATTGTCACACCTTTGGGGCCGTGGCGCTCGGCGCTGGCGCTGACGGTGATTCTCATTGTGATTCCGATTCCGAATCTGATTCCCGTTGTCGCGAGTGTCGATGTCGTTGTCGTTGTCGATGTCGAGGCTGATGTTGCCACAAGATTTCGAGGCTGTGATGCTGACAGCATCAACAATGCAGAAAGGTGCAACCACTTAATGCCGCGGCGTTTGGCACATTTTTTCCCGTGCAGCAGCAGCAGAATTTCGGGTGCGGAATCGAGAGAATCGGGAGGTGCGACAATTTTCGTTGGCATTTTTTGAGGAGTGCCCGTGTCCGTGTGCCTGTGCCCATGCCCGTGCCTCGCCTCGCGGTGGGGCGTTGCCCAGTCTCGTTGGCGTCGCCACGTCGGAAAATGAAAATAAATGAAAAATCATTTCATTTCAATTCGTTTTCACTTAAAAATACAACGTACACGATTCGGTCTCGAACGATGGACGATGGGGGATGGGGATGATAGGGGATGGGGTATGGGATGAGTATCGAGAGTCGAGTCGTGGGGCAGGCAATAAATTACATTTTTCTCTCGGCTGGCGAAAAAGCCCCAAACGCTGAAAAACGCTGAAAAACTACATTTCAAATTGAATGAACGCACATTTCCTGGGAAAACGTGAAAATGCAGCCTTAATCGAAGACGATGTGTGTATCTGGAAGAAGCAACAGCAACCGCACCTCCCCCCTCCACGGTGCACAAATGATGCGCGCCGTGTGCCACACGAAAAACGAAATGCGTTTTTCCAGTTTATTTTTCAACGAAAAATTCAATTTCAATAATTTTTTAATGGCCTCCAACGCACGCACCACTCGCGATCCGCGATCCAAGAGCAAGACCAAACACCAAGCACCAAGAGTTCTCTCTATAGAGAAACCCCGCTACCCCGTCTATATCCCATCCCATCCTATATAAACCGATCCGATCCGTAGTGAAGCGTTTGGCTAATTAGTTGAAATGTTTGCACAAAATGCCAGACGAGTGCCGGCGGCATATAAAATTTCAAGCTCATCCGCGGCTGATGGGCGCCATTACGGACGACGACCGACCGATCATGATCATGATGATGATCGGGGCAGATCGAGTAGATACGCGGCAGATATCTGCCAGATACTCGTGTCCATGGAATGCGCCTCGACTTTACGTGTTTGTTTGTGTACACCAGCTTCAAAGGGGGCCCAATGTTTTGATGATTTTTTCCGCTTTTGCTTTGACATATCTCCAAAAAGCATAAACTAGAGAAAACACCTTTGTGCCACCAACCACCTATAAAACAGTCCGATCTTTATGATGCCACAACACAGAGGAAGAGAGAGAGGGACGGGGCGTGTATGATCGAGCATTGCAACAGTTTTATGTAGATGTGCCCCAGAGACTTCCACGAATTCCACGCCGGAAATTATGACCGCCGACCTCCAGGGGCCTCTGCTCCACGCCGCTCCGTTCCGTTCCGCTCTGCGTCGATTGATGCCTCTTTTGAGGCGACAACAATGTTGCCAAACATTAAAATATGAAAATTCACTTAAAAACGCAAACAACACACAGACACTAGCCCTCTCTCTGTCTCTCTCGCTCTCTGGGGTGAATGCTGTTCCCATTCCCCCATTCCTCGATCTCCATTCCCCATTTCCCATTTCGAAATGAAAAAAATCAACAAGAGAGACAGAAAATTGAAAAACAACAAGAAAACGAAGGGTATCTTCGGGAGTGAAGCTTCTGAGACCCTTGAAGATTGTTCCTATATATACTTGTAGAAGATCTTCAGAATCTTTCCTAGGGAATTTGCATGATATAGTGTTGTCGTAGATGCTTCAATCATTGAATTACAAAAACCTTCTGCAAATCACAATACCCATTTCTCAAAGTGTAAAAAAGCGCACACAAAAACAAAAAGAAAAAAAAAAAAAAAAAAGAAAAACAGTGAACAGTGAGTGTCCAAAGGCGGCCGTGGAAGGCGGCAAACGCTTTACGATCGATCGTTAAATAAATTGGCAAATAAATGTAAATGAGGCATGGTCAAAACTAAGCAAGTCTCCGCCTCTGTGGGGCACGTTGCATCTGTGTGCATCACGAACGGAGGAACGGAGAGGGAGGTCTGCGTGCGATCTGGGAACTCAATGGAACAATTTGCCGGACAGTCGGGCAGGTCGCTGCCTAACTGCCTGCCAGCATGCCTCACGGACGGACGGAATGGACAAGTGCAATGGAAATATAAATTACAACTGAATTTGCATGTCAAGTAAACAGAGGAATCTGAATAAATCATAGACTTCTCCAATGGGTTTCCTTGAACAGAGCATCAAATCATCAATGGAAGTGTTGTTCTGACACGCAAGAGATCCACGCAATGATTCTGAGATAGTAGATTGAAAGATATAACTACTAATAGTCGTAGTAGATAGTTGCAGTTATGATAGATAGAGTTTCAAAATAGGTGTACAATTTCTGTTAGTTTCAAAGGCATTTACTTAGAAACTTCCTTATTTTCCTTACAGTTTTCCATACTTGGATGTAATCTGTAATTCCAAAAAACATTCTCAAAGTTTTGTCTACCCTTTCTCCTCACATGCGTGTCTTTTTCTTTCCAATTTCCCCTCTCTAAAAGCAATGGATTTCCCTTACCGTATTGCATATCCCACCGATGACAGCTGCTTTGTCGAACTTTATCTGCGACCGTAAATCGGGGCAGAGCCACTAAATCTATATAGTTGAATATTAATGAAGATGATTTTTACAGGCACTTTCGTCTGCTTTTATCACTCGCCAAGACACGGGCCACGGGGATAGGTCTAAAATGGTCCCCGAGAAATGGCAGAAATCACTGCAGCAATTAAAGTGGATTTATGAATCTTTTCCTCCAATGACACAAACATAGATAAATGGCCACAAGAGTGGGGGAGTAGGAGGTGGAGGCAAAGGCGAAGCTATCAATCAGGGCGGGGGCAGCGCCAATATTGTATTAAAATTTTTTGCCATCATAAAGATTATTATTTTATGGCAAAGGCATGGCATCCTCCACGCGTCGCAGGCAGATTCAAATAAATTTTTAATGCACTCGCACTCGTACACTCGCATTTCGTCGTTCCTGGCGGAACGTCAAAGTCCTTACTCTCTTCCCCTCCCCTCATATCACATATCGTCGCACTTTTATTATTGATATTTACAGCTCCTCCGCACACACAAACATTGCCACACACACACACACACCCATTCATCCATCTATAACCATTGGCATCGACATTAACATCCACATTCACAGGCCACATCGATGATGCATTATTCAGTGGATGCTGACGTCACGTCAAGTCAAGGATTGTGTCCTCCACTCCACTCCACTCCACCCCGCATCCAATCCTCCTCCGTGTGGAACTGCTGTGCCCTGCAGTGTTTGGTAATTAATGAAGCCATAAAAACTAAACCCAATTAATTAAAAATGCACACACATACGAGCAGCAGAGGGGGAGAGCGAGGGGAAAATGGAACATCGAACATCGAACGTCGAAGGAGGAGGGGGAGGAGGATACGGATTCGGATTCCCGATGCTCCCAATCGAGGAATCGCTCGCTCGCGGTGCCAACTGTAAAATGTCTTTTACGATGCGATCTGCACTTGATGGCCATTATCCATTATCCATTACCCTTACCCTTTACCCCCCTCACTCTCTCACTCTCTCCCTGGAGCTACCCCTCTCCTTCGCTTTCTCAAGTAAAATGGCGTCGGCCATTGTAAAAGTTTTTATTACAAAACTCGTAAATGTCAAATGTAATTTAAGCAAACATGTGGATCGCTGCGTGGGCATCGGGGGGGAGGAGGGGGCCTAGGATAGTCCTCGATTTAACAGTCACTTGATTGAGCCCCTGACCACATTGCCTCAGTGCCCCTTGTACCACCCCCCCTGGGCACCCACCACAAAGAGAGAGATAGTCGCCGCCTCTGGACCATGTTTGTTCTTGGCCAAATGCAACATGTCGGTGCAGGCGGTGCCACAAACAACTCACTCGAGCAAATCAAAATATTTGGAGAGACACTAGAGAAAACTAGGCGTCTGAAAGGTGCCACAGTGCTCTTGCGCGCCGCGCTGCCACATGAAACAGTTGCCAGCTGTCGGAGGAAAATGCGGAAAAATCAAACTCAAACTCAAGTGCATTCAAGCAGAATGCTACCAGTCGCAGGGCAGGGGGCATGCAACAGCCGCCTCGTGGAAGAAAGAACTCGTTTCTCACGCTTTGTATGGCCGCCCCCAACCCCTCCCTCCGTTAATCGTGGATCGTAGGCCTGCATATTTAAACATTAATTAAATTAAACTACTAACAACAAAATCATGTAAACAGTGTGCCCTGGGGACAGGCACACATAAACACTCTCTTGGCTGCTGTCAGCGGACAGGACACCTTCCACACACACACACACACACACACACAGGGACAGGGCATAGGGATGCTTACACGGACTCAGGACACGTGTCGCCCACTGAGAGCAGGACGCCCAAATTAAGCATCTCTATGGCTCTCACACTCTCTCAGTCGACAGTCAGTCAGTCGCGTGTTGATGAGCAAAGCAAACCGTAAATTGTCACATCCCCCAACCCCCTGGTTGCAGGAAAATGCAGGGAAAAGCGGTGGTGAGTATTCGACTCAGGGATACCTTAAACGACTGAACTTCGATTCGGGATATGATTTTGAACACATGATATGTATTTTTGGTATATATTCTAGAAAGGAATCAATTCTTGATCTTTCCACTAGGAAAACTAATTACGGAAGGATTTCTTGGATCAGTTGTGTGTTGCTCATGGCTTCCGGAAGAAGCCTTCTAAATACTTCTAAGTATTTCCATGTCTAAAAGAGATGATAGTTCTTCTACTTTTTTCCTGGAAAACATTCAGACAGTAATCTTTCATTGAAGATGAATAAGAATCACCCCCTAGAGCAGGTATTTTCATTCATTAAAGAGTATATTTTTCATCCAATATTTAATTACATTCAGGACTAAATGAGAGTGTTCTTTCTTATGGTAAAATATACCTATTGAACATATTTGTTCTACTCCATTTATAGACTATTTTTCACTTATACCTTTGATTAGTCAGAACTCCTATTCTCCCCTTTCTGCATGTCTAACATACCCCTCGAACACATAATATACATTAGCACTGAACACGGCATAGATTTCAAGAAACGTGTGGCATTTGGCATGTGACCCGCCCCCATATCCATTCCCATCTCTGAGTCCTTCCTCCTGCCCAGCAGGAGTTCTACTCTCTGGAGAGCAGTTGATGGCTCGATGCGCTGACAACTATCAAGACGAGGAGGCAGACCGCGTCCGCACCTGCACACGACATGGCCTTGCCCAGGCAGGCGCAAGAAAAAAAGGCAAAACAACCCGCATTAATCAATAATTTTCTTAATCAAAAACCGAAACAACAACAACAGAACCCCCCAGCAAAATGTGAGAATAATTTGAATAATTTTCCCAACATTTTTTCGCACGTGCGTTCCAACTCATCTCTCAATGGGATTGCATCTCCACACCCTTTTTTCTGTGGCTTCGAGGCTGCGAAGAAGTCGTTTTCCCTCGCTCCAATCACCATTCCACTCTCCAGCGATGATGATAATGAGGTCTCTGAAAAATAACCACTTTCTGGCCGCGTCCTCCGGCTGTTGGCCAACTGTTGTCGTCGCTATGTCGCTATGACGGTATGACGGATATGCATTGACATAGCAAATTAATATTAATTTCTGACACACGCGCCAGTGACACTTTCGGTCTCTCAGTCTCTCGAAGTCCCGGATTCTCAGTCTCCCTTTCGGTCCAGAAAAATAACACGAAATTATTTTCAAAACATTTATTTTGTCTGCGTTTCTCCCTCAACTTTTTCGGGAGAGAGAATGGAATGGAAAGGGCAATGATGATGATGCTGTCTGGGCCTGAAGACGGAGGCCTAACTGGCAGGGCATCCTGTGACAGGATATCAAGTGAAATGATGCGCGCGTCCGACGGTCGAGTCGAGTCGAGACTCGACTCTCGAGCGGCTTGAGTAATTAGTTTGGATTTTGTGGCATTATAAAATCTCCTTTTTCAGTGGTGCCACTGCCTCCGCCTCCGCCTCTCCTTTCGACCGACGCACAAATATTTATTCAAGTGTTAAAGTGTCTGCCGCTGCTGCTGTCGCTGCGAAAAAAGTGTTTTCTTTTCGTTATTCGTTCATTTTATATTTAAAAATTTCATTGGCCCCGCGACAAAAGGCCGTCAATCTTTTGGGCTGCTGCTGCTGCTGCTGTCTGTGCCCCATGAAAAATTAGACACCTTATGCATTCTCGAGCAACTTTCCACCGAAAAGTTTTCCCAGCCAACAGCCAACAGCCAGCAGCGGCGTCGCAGAGGGAAACATCATTTTCATACACAATCAATCCTTGTAATTGGCCGTTACGCGTTTTCCTCTTCAAGTGTTTTTTTCTAGTTTTTCCCATGAAAAACGTAGCGCTAAATGAAACTGCGAGAATGAAAACGGCAGCGGCAGCAGCAACCATTTTTTTCATTTCAGCGGGAAATCAAAGAGCAGAAGAGCGAAGCAAAAGCCAAGACTCACGCACAGCAAAAGGCAAATAGAAAGGAAAAAGGAAAATGCCGGCGAGAGAAAAGTTTAATTTCACTAATCACAGCAGAGTAATTACGTGGAAAATGAATTTTTTTCGCGCTCTCTCAATCTCTCTCTCTCTCTTTCTCACTCTCTCTGTCTTTGGGTTTGGGTTTCGGGATGGAAAGGTGCCGCGCGTTTTCCTTCTTTTGGCCAAGGAGAAAAGTTCTGGGCAAACAAATATCTGGCAATTTGTAGGTTTTAATTTTTGTGTGTACTTTTTGGGGAAAAAATTTCGAAATTTACTTTGGTTATTAATCAGAAAGAGAGTTGGGAAAATGTCGGGAAAACTCAGACTGAGGCTGAAAGGTCAAAAACCAGACTGGGATTCCGATTTCGATTCAGAAACGAAAATGCTTGAGATGCGGCATCGGATTGTTAGACACTTTTGAGTGATCCACTGGGGGATGGGGGCTGATGGGTTGATGGAAACACTTGTTAGTGCCCCAACTTGTGTCTGGGGCACACATGTGAGAGCATACAGGGGAAAGAGACAGAGAGAGAGAGAGAGAGAGAGAGAGACAGACAGTGCGTTTTCCCACATTTTCGTCACCCAACGGCAGGCAACCCAACGGATCCCATAAATTGTTCGGAAAACTAAACACGCAATTCGAGAGTCTAATAAAGTTACGCAAACAAATGATGCGGTGGTGCGATGGTGGTGCCCCCGGAGGAGAACACCGAAGTGGAGCAGCATCACCAGCAGCCCCCAAATGCACTCGACAGATACGCAGATACGCCTGCATAGATACAGATACATTCTGGCACTCCGCCCCTTCGTCAATAAGTAGACTGTTCTTCTTTTTTTTTTTTAATTGCAACGAGAGGCAAAGTGTTAAAGAGTTTATGTGCAACATTTACAGGGGGGACACAGACTGGGAGTGGCATTCATTTCCCAGGCGGTCCACTCCACGCATACACACACACACTGCCACTCACACAATTATAAATGCAATAAAATACTTTTCAAGCGAAACTCATAAATTTCCCAAAAGCAAAAGTCGATGGCGACACAAAACACACAGAGAGAGCCACAGGGAAAAGGGAGAACCTCGCGACTCCGATTCCGACTCCAAGTGGAATTTCTACTCCCCCCTCCCCCTCTCATTCGGTGCACTGGCTGCCGTGAGAATGGAGGGGACACTGGGGTAGGGGACACCCTCCTACTGCACCTCCTCCCTTCTAGAGCTTAGAGTTAAGAGTTAATCACACCAGATGTTAATGGTTTTTATGGTCCTGTTTACTATATATTGTACGAGGCTGTGTGCCCCAGCCCCAGCCCCAAGGTGACATCATCATCTTCAGTCCTTCGATGAATGCTTCCCCCCCCCTCCCACCGCCCTGTATTCTGTTTAGTTAAATGACTTTAAACTCTGTGTCTCTCTTCATTTGTTCATTTGTTTGTTTGTTTCGCGATGTTGAATGATTTGTGTGGCAGAGACCTACCGATCTGTTTTACGTGTGGGAGGAGGACTATAAAATACCCGGGAATATCCAGGATATGATGTTTAAACGATCATTGGATCATTAGGGAGGTGACAGTATTGTAAACGATAGTTTTACTGCATTTTTGATCACAGAAAAGAACTAAGTAAAGATCTTTCTTCACGATGATTTGAGTATCCATCCCATTACGATTTATATTTGAATGGATAGATAGATAGATAGTTAGATAGAAAGATAGATAGATATGTAGATAGATAATAACTTAAAGGTATCATCGATATACAGAAGAGGTTTATATCCTTCGAATTGTAGATACAACAGATTCCCTAATAGGACACCCTTCCTCAATGAGTCTCCAACCGAACATCCCATTTCAACAACATTTCGGGTAGATAGATAGATGTATAATATAATATATTGTAGAAGCCACAACCTCTTAAACCATATACCACTTTGTCTTACCATTCTATATGGAAACTATTCCTCATTCGAAGGGAACCAACCGCCTTCTTTTCTCTCTGCATTTGCAATACAATATCTTTTGGAAAAGTATCTGTGCATCTTCCCCGTAGGACAGAAAGACAGCAATGATCTGTGATGATAATTAACCATTGAATCGCGACTAATCTCCCAGAGAAAAACCTCTCTATATCTCCGTCTGCCATTCAGCCAGTCTGCCAGTCGTGTCGGGGGGGCTGTAAGTGTCTAAGTAGTGCCATCAATTACGAGCCACAATTGCCTCATTCTGCAATGCACTGCACTAGCCGTAGAAGAAAGACAAAGAGAGAGGGACAGAGTGAGAGAGAGATAGTGGGATGTTCCAAAAATAAAACCCCATTCGAAAGCGGAACTGTCTCCGATCCCAATCCTATACCAATCCCATTCCATCCAGTTCTGGCTGCCTGCGTTTTTCCCTTCCTGCCGCCGCCTGTCCGAGACTCTTCCGACGACGACTGTCCCGCGCACATGGAAAATAAATTGCCAAACAAATATCAACATGACAAATTGATAAATTCATGTTATTATTCCACGGATGGTGCCCTGTCCGATGTGCAGAGTATCTCACAGATACAGATACAGATAGAGGCCTGTGTACTGTGAGTAGTTCTTCGGTTCTAGTTCTCTCGCACTTTCACACATTAACCAAATGAAAATTCGGTGTTGACGCATTTGTTTTACTCATTTTCCCCCCACAATTTCCCCATTTTCTTCATTTCCCATTGCCACTGTGTGTGATTCTGGCGACAAATGAGCCAGGCGTTCGTCAGCAGCTGACAAAAACAACAAGTACTCTCGGGTACCACATCCACATACTCGTGGATGCCAGTGGAAATGGAAATGGAGACATTGAGCACGTTGCTGCGGCATTTGTCAACGATTTCCATATGGCCTAGACCGCCTCCACCTCCATCTCAATCCCCTTCATCCTTCTTCATCTACGGCAGAGCTCTGCTTCTATTGGAATTTTAATGATGCGCGAAATGTTAATTTTTCATCTCGATCTGCCACGATTTGTATCTGCAGATACTGCAGATATCGTATCCACTTCCATCCACTTAATTATCCAGCAGCTGAGTCATCGCCATCGCCATCGCCTTCCCATTTGCCGGGTTGGCTTTCAATTAACGCTGATCACCTCAATTGAGGCACGTCGCCGTTTGTCCGTTTGGCCAATTAAGGAGCCAACGCTGCTGCTCCTCCTCTCTGTCTTTTATCTTTTTTTATTTCTTTTGCCTGCAACAACAGTTGGCATTACATGTGGGCTGCTGCTGCTGCAGTTGTTGGCCATATACACACACTCGTAATTCCCATTAATTGAGCGGAATGGATAGAGCAAATATTAAGTTACTTTGAGGTGAAGAAGCAAAGCATTTCACGAGTGCCTGCACCCTCCACCGATGCGTTCCGTTCCACCAGCAGCTTTCGCGCTGGTCGCGTGTTTAATAATAATTTCTGTGGAATATGTTCGAGTATGTGTTTATGGTAAGCGGTGGTCTAATTAAAATCAATTGCCTTAATTGAAAGTACAACAAAGCACCAAGTGCTGAAGTGCCGAAGTGCTTCCAAGGAATGGAATGGAACTCTCATGAAGGTAGCAATTTGATCGCTGGCATTATTTATGGGCGGGCCGCTCCTTCTCCGCCGCCAAGAGAGTCGACCCTCGAGCGTACCAGTATCTTCCCCATAAATCAGCATCATTCGAAACTGGCAATATTTTCGGGCTATTCAAATTGGCATAAATCTAGCATCGTCCGATACAAAGAACTATATATTGTTTTTTGGTCCGACGACTGCATGTTAATTTTTCAAAAACGCCGCGACAGTTTCTGGTAATTGCAAACTTTTCGTTTTTGTTGGCCAGGGCCCTAAACAAGTGCCATATATTATATTATTTGGCCTGCCACTTGATATATGGGCCCCCGAGTCCAAACAAATGATAAATTCTCTTTATTCATCCCACATGCGAGTGCGAGTATCTGTGGGGCCCTTGGCCAGGCCCAGGCTGTCGCCAGATTCAGTGCTCTGTTCCGCTTATCTTGGCCACAATTCATACTCGGAGGGGACTCATCCAAATCTCTCTCTCTGGCACTTCATATGCAATTCTGTTTCTCTGTTTATTGGCCTGCAAGAAGCAAGCCTTTTCTTTTGCTTTTCTTGGCTTTCTCTGCCAATTTCTTTCTAGCTTGCATCGTAAATTATGTAAATTGTTTCGAAAATACATTCCGTTGGCAGTTTAATTAGCCATCTAACAGTATCAATGGAGTGGGTGTTATTTGTCATCCAAGAAGAATACTTCTTGGAACTATTCGCGTATTCCAAGGTTGGGAAGAAGGTTAGAGGCTCTATTTGCTTTCAGATTTATTCCATACCTTCGAAAATCTATTCATAGAATCAGAGAGGTTTCCAATCCCACAAACACCCAAAAAAAAAAAGACAAACTATGTACATATATTAACATACTCGCGCATTCCCTTTCTAGCAAATATTTCAACTCGAACTTCGACCTCAATTATGAAAATGAAAGCGAATCGCGACCCGGCTGGTACACATCTCTTACCCTAAACACCCAACCACCCAACCACCCAGCCACCACTACTCTCACTCTCAGTGGTGGTGTAGAGGGGGGATTTTTCCGGGGGATTCGAACATACCTCAACTTTGAGCATTTTAAAATGGTTCAACGCACTTACGGGTATGAAAAGAACAAGCCAAATGTGCACATACTCGTAACATTAAATGGATTCACTTACGTATACACGATACATACACGATGAGTAGTAGTAATAGTGTACATTGTCCTACCCGCAGCATCATATGTGGAAAATGTATGACAGAAACAACAACAACAATAGCAGGAGCAGACGATAGGAAAGGAAAAAAAAAGGAAAACAAATTTCAATTTAGCTTAAAGATTTTGCACATAAAATTTGTAACACTCAATTAGTTTAAACGACAACGGGGAAAAATGTTGCCAGAACGAAAAGAATCATGCCAGAACGAGTCCTGGCAACCCTGGCCACCCAGTGGTTGTCTGTCTCTTTCCCGCTTGGTGTGTGTAAATCGCATAAATGCGGCGACGTATGATTTTCGTTTAATATGATTAGTGGTGTGTGTGTTTGTGGACCATCCACCTCCTGTACACCCAACCCAACATCCTTCAGGACTCACATGCGTATGAAAGACAAGTGCACTAATGTTCTGTTCCGTTCTGTTGTCATATATGGGCTCATAAAGATATTTACGCTGCATACTTGCGGGCGCTGTGGCATAAATCAAGCCAGAGAGACATCATTACGATGTCAGAGGATGGTTGATGAGGAGAGAAAGAGTGGAAAGTAGAAAGTGGAAAGGTGGTGAGAAATCAGTCAACCCTGCGGAATGAGTATCGAGTATCGAGAGAGTGTAACGAAGGACTCCCCTCTTCCTCGAATTGCGAATGGCAAAATCAATTTAATTTCGCTAATGTAGTGTAATGCTTCCGCCCGGCTCACAAGTGGGTCTTCGGGGCGGTGGGTGGCGCTAGCGATTAGCAGCAAATGCTCCATTCGATGCTGCTTACAGACCGAAAGAGGGTAGAGGGTTAGAGGGTGGTGGTGGTGCACCATCTGTACGAGGTGGGTCACTCAGTCAATCACTCGAAGACAAAATCTTTATTAATTCTGATCGATGGTGCAGCATACATTTTGTTGCAACAATCAAATGATGGAGCAGCGCTTACAACAAAAGCTCTCTCTCTCCCTCTCTCTCTCTCTCTGTAGCTGCCTGAAATGAAGGATTAGGAGAAGTACAGTAGCTCATACAAATTCGACAGCTGAAAGCATTTCCGTTTCCGTTTTCTTGTCTTTGTTTGCCTTCCAAAACACACACACATCACAATTGCTATCCCTGTCTCTAACTGTCTCTATCTGTCTATATCTGTGCTTTTGTTTCAGTTTCTATCCTTCTTCTGGGTGTGTCTCTGTCTCTGTCCGTCGATGATGCAATGAAGCGCGTTTATTTGTTGCTCGTAATTTATTTACTGCCCAACTCCGAACCCATTCAAACGTCTCTCCTGCTCCTGCTCTTGCTTCACTCTCTCTCTGCAGTGTGTCCTGGCTGCAGTCCTGCCAACTTGTTGGTTAAATATTGCCAGAAGAGGATGGCCTGGCCGCCCTGAGAGTGATAAATTAATCGCTACATCAGTTTTTAATTCCGTGTTGCTGGCTATGCGATATATCTCTAGCTCCCCAGTACATAACAGTACATTTCCAGTACATTGTCTCGTGTGCCCCATGACTCTGCTCTCAACCTTTGCAGCAGCCCAGAAACCAGCAGTGGCAAGAGCATTCTCTTTCTGTGTTGCAAGCACTGTTTAAAGATGATGTATGGCTGAAATTTTGACAAATGTACAAAAATGAGTCATGAGTTCTCGCGGGTGGCTGGCTGTTGTTGCTGCCCCTCCTGCAAGTTGCACTCACTATTTACTGTTGACTTTTTCCATGTACATATAGTACTTTGGCATCGTTATCCATAAAACAAACGCACAACGAAGATGGAGCAGCTCCACACATGTTTTTCCCCCAGTCATTAATCATCTATGGGTTTACCTTGCCACACAGCAGCTCCTCCGCAGAATGCCCCACTCTCCTCTCTAGAAAAAGTAGAAAAAAGCATTCATTGGTTCAAAATTTAATTCACAACTTAGTGGGCCTGGCATTCAATTGAATTGTCATTCGATTGCCAGACGGATATCCCTTTGTTTTTAGCCAGTTCTACGTCTCTCGTAGACTTATCAACAGCGTCTCGTTTATCGGGCTTTGGACAGCGATTTTATATTTAATTTGCGTCAACTTTTGAGTGGTTCGGGTTTCAAAAATCAAAAACTATGGCTAATCGATCCTTTGACAATGGCAAACATCCCCGTGACCGTGACAACGACAGAGATTTCCATCGTGACTTCAATCGCGACAACGACAATAATCGCGGCGGCAATAATCGGGGCAATTATCGGGCAAATAATCGAGACAACAATCGCGGAGGTCGCGACAATCGGGACAACAACCGAGGCGGGGGTTGTCGCGACTCTCGCGACTTCCGCAATAGCGACCGGAACGGTGATCGCAACCGTGATCGCAACAGCAACAGCCACAAGCCGCTGCCCACACAGCCGCCGTACAGCGCCTACGTGGGCAACCTGCCCCAGGGCCTCGTCCAGGGCGATGTGATGAAGATATTCGCGGACTTTCAGGTGAAGAGCGTGCGCCTGATCAAGGACCGCGAGACGGACGAGTTCAAGGGCTATGGCTACGTGGAGTTCGATACGGTGGAGCAGCTGGAGCGCGCCCTCGCCTGCAACGGACGCATCAAGCTGGACAATTTCTCGGCTCCGCTGCGCATCGACGTGGCGGACCATCGCCATCGCCAGACAGGCGAAGGAGGCGGTGGGCGCGGTGGTGGCGGCGGCGGCGGCGGCGGTGGTGGAGGAGGAGGAGGAGGACATGGAGGACATAATCAGTCGTCGGGGAGCCGCAACTACTACCAGAGACGCAACTATCGGCGCGACGATAGCGTCGGCTCCCATCAGATCCCACTCCCCAGCCCAGACACCGACAGTCTGCGCGGCGCTGGACAGAAGGGCTCCTTCTCCCAAAGCAGCCCCACCCAGAGCTCGATATCGCTGCGAAATACCCAGCTAGGGGGAGACAACAACAGCAACCACAGCAATCACAGCAACCGCCACAGTGGCTATGGACGGGAGGGGAATCGCTACCAGAGGCTCGATAATGGCCAGCGCAGTCGCAACAACAGCATCGATTTCCCCGAATCGCGACAGTCCCCGTGCAGCGTCCAGTCGCGCAATCGCAACTTCAATCGGTAATCCTCCAGATCGTAATTCTATATTCTCACTATATATTGATCCTTTCTTGCAGTTGGAGCAACAACAAAAACGATCGAGGTGGCGGTGGCGGCGGTGGACGCTCGCCGGATCGTCTGAGTTACAACGGCAGCGGCAACGGAAACGGAAACTACAGTCATTTTGTCCAGAATCGCTATCGCGATCGTCGTGGCCACTACAATCCCAACGGAGGTGGCAACGGCAGCCTCCGTGGCAACAGCCCGGGTTCAACATCCCTTCGCTCTCTCAATCCCATTGACGACGACAATCGTCCGAAGCTGCTCCTGAAACCGCGCACTGTGACGGAGCCCATCAATGCCCTGGCCAACACCGAGCAGGCCTCGAAGATCTTTGGCAATGCCAAGCCACGTCTCGACCAAACCACGCCCATATGCTCGCCACGTCAGGGGGAAGGGGGCGGCGGCGGGGGAGGGGGAGGGGGCAACAGCAGCGATTAACCCATACAACACTCAAAAATCAGAAACCACAAAAAGCAAAACCCCCACCCACCCAATAGCATTAGCAGCAGTATCAACAGAAATCGAAACCGGATCTCTCCTTTTTAAAGTTCGTGTCAAAATGAAATAATGTTTAATTAAATCTTCATGTGCAGAGAAAATATCTCTTCAGTCGTGAATTTTTGGAATGATTTTTCAACAGATATTTTCAGATTATTTTTCGTGGATAGATAGTTGCTTTTCCCCTCAAAGGAATGGTCTCTCTTCAGTTCAGTTTTCAAGACGTATTTCCAGAATATTTTTGGCAGATAAATAGTTTCTTTTTTCCTTAAAGGAATGTTCTCTTTCTCTCTCTCTCTCTTTAGATCCCATAGATCATTCACAAATCACTCTCAGCAGCATCCTTTAACAGGAAAAGTTTTGTGTTCAGTCGTAAATTTTTTAATCATTCTCCAAGAATCTTGGACCAAGATATATTTCCAGATTAGTTAATTCTATTCATAGCTGAATTTTTGGTAGATAAATATGTAGTTCCTTTTCTTCTCAAAGGAATAGTCTCTCTTCAGTTCCCATAGATCTTGCTATGATCTTTCAGTAGCATCCTTTAACAGTCAAAGTTTTTATTTTTTTCAAGATTTATTTCCAGATTATTTAATTCTATTCATAGCTGAATTTTAGATAGATAAACGTATTTTATGTTGTTTCTTTTCCCCTCAAAGGAATACTCTCTTTCTCTCTCTCTCTTCAGCTTTCAGTAGCATCCTATAACACGAAAACCACGAAAAGTTCTTTACCTAATTAGACATTATAGCAGCCTACTTATCAACCATAAACCTCTACAGTGTGCCACTCCTTTGGCAGCCAGCACTCTGCTTCGATGAGCCATAAATTTCAAAAGTTAATGCTCAGTGACACAAAATCCAGGAAAGGGAAACGAAAAGGAAATCCAGGAGCAGGAGGAAGAACCTGCCTGCCAGCCTGGTGGACATTCGCGGACACTTGCCGGAGTGGCATTAACTAGTCAACTCGAACTAATTGAATTGAGATGAGATTAAAGAATTTTACGCCGAAATGAAGACATCGGCCAGTTGGCAGTTGGTTGTTGGGGGCGAAACGTGGGCTTAGAACAGGACACTTGTCGTGGTATTTATGGGCCAAGATTTACGAGCCACAACACAAGAAGAGGCATCCTCCTGGACCGAGGACCAGGGGCCAGGACCACGGGTCTACAGGCAAATTGGCTTAATTTCTTTTTAATTTGCTTCCGCTGTGCGTTCGCTTTTCGCTTCGGTTTTCCTTTCTTCGAGCGCGGCCTCTCGAAGTGAAATTCAATTTGAAAAAGTGGCCGAGACCCCGGGACACGTCTACGGCAAAGCACCCAACGGCTGCTGCGGATACGGAGGTGAACAGGGCGTGGCCGCGCCTTGTTTCCATTTAAATTGTGTAGATGATATGCCTATACCAGAAGCGGGAGACCCATCCCCCCCCCGTCCTACTCCCGCTCCATCCCCATTCCAAAAGCCAATTTACGCACGAACATTTTTTCAATTTACGGCGGACAAACCGCAGGACCCCCCTCCACCCACTCTCTGCTGCACTTTATAGAAATCCCGCGGAAAATTCACGGCATTAAAGGACTTTCTTTCCCAACCCCCCTACCTACCTACCCCCTTCCACCACCCGCTTTTCCTTGCCTTTTATTTCTTTTGAAGTTCGCCCACTGGCCGCGAGTTTTATTTGCCTTTTTCTTAGAGCGCTTTTCCTCGGCTTTCACCCGCTTTTCCTCGCTTTTCTTTCGGTTTTTTTTTGTCCGCTCCGTTAATGTGTCACACGCACTTTATAAGCAATTGTTGTTGGAGTCCAGAAAGTCCACAGAGATGGCCATGGCCCATGGGCGATGGGCGAAGGCGTCTGGCTAAAGTTGACGACGATGTCGACGCCCATGGCGCAATTATTATGATTATTAGGTACAGCTGCACTTCGTAGACGGGGCACAGAGACGGGCTGGGGGCTCCTCCACTTATAAACAACAACAACAAAAAAAAATTGTAATTTACCTTCTGGACTGAACGTGAACGTGGACCAACTTTTCGAGAACTGCTGCTGCTGTTGCTGTTTGTTGCTGTTGTCGTTCATTAGGGTGGACCCTGGGTGAACCTTCCTACGGGACGCTGTGCACCGCCTTGGGGGTCACGCGTTAATAATCGCGCTGAATGACTCCATAATGAAAATATTAAAGGTGTTTGCTGTTGCTGTTGTTGTTGCTGTTGTGCTCTTAGCCGCCGGCAAGGGCTCGGGGATCAGGACACCCGCCTAGAGTCCTCGTCATCTCACACAAAAGGCGCAAAGTTTATGTTTATGTCATGCCAGGGCAGGGGGCCGGCAAGTGGTATATCGGAGGGTATAATTTAATAATAATGCTCCTTTTTTTTCATTAAACGTAAGTGCAGGCAGGCAGGAAGGACTCAATGATGGCAGGTTCAGATGAGCTGCTGACTGTAGGAGGAGAAGGGGGAGATCTTGATTCATAGAAGACCCACCAAAATACTTCCAAGAATCCCCCAAAATTTCCCTTTAATATCCCAGAAACACTCTGCTTAAATCTATACAAAACTATCAACCCACAAAATCGCAGAATAATTCAAATACCAAGAACGAGGTCCCCTTGGATCCTTGAGCCCTTCTTAGCATTCACGGCCAATAGTCAATATTTGGGATATCAGCAATCAAATTGTGTTTGCGCTTTCAACAGACCCCCCCAGCAAAAAGGAGCCCCGAAGAAACAATTAAAGCTGGACCGCAAGGACAACGCAGAGGAAAAGGGGCAGGAGAAGCAGTCCTGGGTCCTGGAGTCCGAGCAAAAGGACTACCAGAGTAATATTTTAAATGTAGTTTCGGGCTAATTGTCATGCTATCGACGGCGTCTTATCGGGGACGACAGTGGCCCGCTACCGGGGCTGTGTCTGTGGCAGCAACAAAACAATTTGGGGCAAATTTATGCAACACAAACGAGCTGAGAATGCCCCAAAGGACACACACACAGGACACAGGACGCGCACACACATCGGGCCACAGCGATGGCCAGATAAGCAGGACATATCCCCGACATATTAAGTCAAAAATGTGACTATTAAAATGCTAACATTTGCAAGTTTATCTTGGGACTGCTTTCGGCTGCTGCTATCGACAGCACAGGAGAGTCGAGTCCTTGTCGGCACAGGAACAGGAAAAGCAGAAGAGAATGGCAGGGGGAATGGGAATAGGCAGAGGAATAGGAATAGGAGGTGAGCGGAAATCTAGACGTGGCCATTAATGAACGGTTGTCGGTTGTCCACCGGCGACAAGGTCCAGGGGTCGTCCAGGGGGTCCCAGGTCCAGTCCCAGTTCTACAGTGGAGTCCATTAAAAAGGACTAAATGGCAATTAAACATTTGAGAGAGACAGAGAGAGGGCGAGAGAGTACAGTCCTGCGAGTGGGCTGAGGCAATTAAGGCTCCCTTCTGCACTCCGGCCAAGGACACTTGGCAATTAAGGCCGGACGAAAAGTTGGCTCTGCTCTGCTCTGCCAATCCCTTAGCGACAATTTCTGGACGAGAGAGAGAGAGAGAGAGAGTCCACAGTCACAGTCCAGTGTCCTTAGTCCTTATCCTTTTCACCTATCTCTCTGGCCGAAACTTAAATGAGTTGGAGTCTGTCTGATGTCTGCTGTCTGCTACTGCCTTCTGCGAGCATTTAAATGAGTCTCAGCTTTGGGTTGCCCCATCTTGTGCTGCAACTTTGATTGGCTGCCCCTTCGCTCGAGTGGCCAGGAGATTTATCTGCGGAGCCTCTGATTGCGCGCCCCGCACATAAATCCCTACCTAGGACACAGCAGGGCCCAGGCCAGGACAGGCCAGGGGCCACTCCCCCAATCGCATAGCATTGCTCGTAAAAATATTTGAAATGCCAGCGAGCGAGAGAGATGCACATGTGAGGAGCAGGATCCCCCCCACTCCCGATGGACACCCATTCTATGTAGAGTTCTTGTCGGGGTATAAATCGGAAGCGGAGGCATCTTCGATATGCTCGTTTAAAATAATTTATTGCACTGCCTTGACACTCATTGCCACCAGTTTCTAACTGGAACGCTGACACTCTGCCGCCCCTGACGTCTCTGCCGCCTCTGCCACTGCCACTACCACACACGCGCATATGATCTGCTCTGCTGTGCCTCTGCTCTGCCTGCCACCGAAAATGTCGAGCACCGACAACAAATGTCGAGCAGCAGCAACAAGAAGATAAATTGCGCAAATAGAAAAATGTTCTAATTAAAATTATGCACAAATATTTTAGATTTCCTTTCGGGGGCATCCCCTCCTACCCCACCTCCTCCTCCTTGTCTTTTTCGGTGTTGTATTGATGGGGTGCCAATTAAAATTGATTGGAAATTCCCAAGATTCCTGGCATTCCTCATGTGGCACGTGGGTCGCCCCGAGAGCACCAGCAGCAGCGGCAGCTGCTGCTCCTTCATCCTTTCTGTATGCGCATTAGCATGCAGCATTTCCCTTTCTTTTGAAGTAGTTCTGCCACAGATAGATCGAGTTCAGTATCTGCATCTCTGGCTGGTCTTTCGACTTTCTGCTTGAATGACTTTTGAATTGCCAAAAAAAAAATCCCAAACCCAAGCAAAGCAATCTCAATTAACACTTTTGTAGAGTAAGCCATAAGCATTGCAGCATTCGAATCGAATGGCAGGGCAAAATGCAGGCAGATGTCTAAATGCAGGCATTTAAGATACACCCACCCCCCACCACCCCTGCCAGGGCCTCTGCTAATGTAGCAAATAAAACGGTCACCTTAATGGATTTCTGTTACGCGGTCTAACTCCGAATTGGACAGAAGGTCCAGGAGTGGCAGATACAGAGACTCGCTGCAGTGCAGACCTGGAGCGTGCTGTGCCATTGATTGTCCTTGAATCGCCAGCGCCGTCGCGTCGTACGCCACTTAATCCAATAGTGGCGCACATGTTGAGCACAGGCTCTAACAATGGACTCTCCCTTCTCGCTACCTTAAGCGGCTTTCACCTTGCCACCACCATCAGAGGCACCACCAACTTTGGGCTTGATTTTCGCACTAGGAATGAGGGTGGGCCCTGGGCCAGGACCAGGTCCATGCCAACTGTTGTGAAAACTGTGCGGAAACGTGTAGTTCATCGCTTTCCAGGACTTATCACACACACGCACGACCGCACCATTGCAGCACACCACCGCCATGCCACATACCACCTTTCGCCCGCCCCGCGCTCTCCACGGGCTTGAGTGTTGACTTTGGCCCCGTCTGACGCATTATGATGATGTATTAGTAGTGGAATTAAATTTAAAAGCACTGACATGCGTCCGTCCGTCCGTCCGATCAGGTTGCCCTCTTAATGAAGTCTTTGTTGCAGACCTAATTATTAATCCCCCAACAACGGCAGAGAGAGAGAGAGAGTGGGAGAGGGAGAGACGGGTTACGGCATGTGTATCCACAAATATTGGGCAACATCTGCTGGCTGCCGCTGACTGACATTAACTAAAGACCGAAAACCGAAGAAACGACAAAGAGTTGTGTAAAAATTTCAACCGAAATTTGGAACTGAAACTGAGACTCAAAATCAACTGAAATTTCGGGGCCTGAAAAACACATTTCGGGGACCAGCTTCAGAATGAAAGATCATTCAGCTGTCAGAATCATTAAGAAATGTGAAATCGTTTAAATATGCTTCGCTTTTTCAGGGGGTTTCATATTTATTCTGCCTTAAACTGGGCTTTTTTTGGCGGGGAGGGAAACTGAGGGAATGAATAGAGGAAGGCGCCGAGAACGACACATGGAGAGGCAGGGCTTGAGATGTGAGTCTGCCATATGCGGCCAGGCCAGAGTGGGGCAAGAATGAGATTATTCGACTGGGGGGTTACCTTCAATCTTTGAGTCACTTTTTAGCAGGCAATTAGTGGGTTTGCACTTGGATTTCGAGAGAATGCCAATGGATGATCTGAAACGAAACAGAAATTAGTGTGGCTTCATTGAGGAAATACTAGTGATAGATCATAGATGTTTATCTGTAACTTTTCCCAGCCCAAAAATTAGTTTAAATCTGGAATCGTAATAAATATAATAAAAATAATGAAAAAAAAGTCATTTCTGATTATTATTATTATAAATATCAGAAATAATTCTTATGTTTAATTTTTATACTACAAATTGAAGGTATCATTCCATATTTTATTTACAAATTAATGTTTTTACATTTATGCATAAAATGTGCTCTACAATCCGTATACCGAATTTCATTTCTAACGATTTCTGAAAACTTTCCAAATGAGTTCAGAGAAATAACTTAAACTTCCTATTTTGTTGACTATCTAGTAAATAAAAATTCTCATAAATTGATGCCTGTTTTCAGATCTGTTTCGTAATATTCCACACCCCAAAAAAATCTTCTACCACACGTTTGCAAAGTGCGAAACATTTTTATTACGAATTCGTGAGTTTTGCGTCAAATAGCAGCTCGACTCGCGGTCCGCTAATGATTTCTATGCTACAGATATATCCCCCTTATATCAGCATAGATATTGTACGCGTAAACGTCTAGTTTTTCACTATTATGCAGGGAATGGCGCGGGCGGGGGGAGGCAATAAAAATACTCGAGCATATCAGGGAAAACGGGGCCTCTCATTCCGCAGATGAGAGAGACGATGATGAGGCGAGGCGGCCCGGTTCTAAGGCTGGCAGCTGCCTCTAGCATCTAACATCGTGTGCCATTCGACACGCCCACAATTTTCGATTGTCTTACGCTCACACTCACACACACACACACACACAGATACTCCACACACTAACGAGAGGAGCATTCAAATTTCGGTGCGTTCATTGAAATATGAACGATGGATGGAATGGGATGGGATTGGGATTGGGATGGGTCGTCGGTCGTCGGTCGTTCGACGATAAAAGTGGTCACAGCCAGAGACCAGAGCAAAGACCCTGCTCTGGATGCCAGGGGGCAAGACAAAATTTTCATATAAAGTACCTTTTGTTGGCATTTTAATGGCGCGCTTTATGGAAGGATTAAGCACATAAACTTGTCAATAACTCGAGTGCTCTCATGCTCATATTCGGAGCGACTCGTCTTCCAATAATGTCACCGCACTTTGACTAAGAAATCCCCGCCAGGAACCAGACACAGAACCAGAGACAAGTCGCAGAGAGGGCGCTTGGGGGGACAGGGGAAAAACGATTTTATTTATGAGCTCAACATTAAATTGTTGCCGCATATGTCGTGCTCTTCTTTTGGGGGGGGCAGGGGAACCAGAAACTTATTAAAAACAATCAAGAGAGAGAGTGAGTGAGCTCCGAGCACATTATTGATAAACACATAAGAAGGAGAAGAATCAGTTAATGGATTTATGGATGCTGCAGGATGAAGAGATGGAAGGATGGAGATGGAGACTTACTTTTATAGGTATTCGTTAAAGTACAATCTGAATGAATGAATATGGAGTGTTCCAGCGGAGAGGGAAATTAAGGAAAGTCATTGATGGGAGGCATAAGATTGATGTAATGAGAATAAGTAAATAATTTACTAAAAATTAACGATGCTCTAGTATTAAATATTAATTATAAGGAGTAGAACCCGGGCTTTCTGGTATGCATACAATTTTGAGAACTTTGCCATCCATTTATAGGTAAAGTTTATATAATTTTCAGAATACTTTCAGCACTACATAGCCTGGCACTCACTAGAAGGACTTTCTCATAAATATACATCTATAGAAAGGATCTAAACTCCTTTCCATTACCCCATCTTTTGAAAGTTTTTCCCTGCAGTAATGCAACAATGCACCTGTCTGCTCCCTGCACTACCGAAACGATTTATCCATCGATTTCCCATCGAATCCCTTAATAAACTTGTTTATTCGCCACTCGAAAAACTCGAAACACTCGAGTAAACTCCATGGATATGCCAAATATGCCAAACATCCATAAAGATGTCCCTCAATAAGCCAGCCAGCGTTTAGGAAACCTTTTAGCAGCGGAAAAACAGAGTGGGGAATGGAAATGGGGGGAAACTGAAAATCGAGCGAAATGAAAATTGCAAGCCACCGAGCAGGCGGAGGAGTGGAGGAGGAACCAAAGCCAGAGGAAGATTACATGCCCCTGCGGCAATTATTTTACGATGCACAAAGGTATTGTTAAAAGGCAAAACATCGAAGGAGGCAGCAAGCGAGCAAGCAAGAAAGGAAGGAAGGAAAAGCGAAACAGCAGCAGGAGCCAGGGCTCAGAGCAGGACCCGGTAGCAGGCAGGCAGGAGCAAACAAGCAAACAGCCAAAGCAAAGCCAAATATGTTGAAATGCGGCCAGGACCCGGGACCCAACGACCAACGACCAAGGACCAAACAGCCAGAACCGAGGAGTCGTGCGATGCCATGGCGATGGCGATGCGATGCGATGCCGCAGTTCAATATGCAGCGGCAGGCAATATTAAAATATCTTAAGGATATTATGTTATTACGCACACATTACACAGCAGCAGCAGGAGGAGGACGGGGGAAGGGAGGAAGGGGAAAGGAGATGGTAGCTTGAGGGATAACGCAAGGCAGAACTCCACTCAAATGAGATAATTCCCTGTAAAATAATAATAAAATAAGCAACCTTCGGCTCGGAAATCTCCCACTCTCCTCCCACTCTCCTCCCACCCCTCCCCCACTCGTCTCCCACTCTCTTTTCGCAGCAATCCGAGAGTACGGTTTTTATGATTTTCATATTTTCGCAACCCCCAGCGTTTAAGTGCTTTTCAATATGAGTAAAATGCATTAAAGGTATCTTCCACAGAGTCCACATTGTTTGGCCGCCGGCTAGGGAAGCAGCCGCCCGCCCAGGAGTGCCACGAAGCAGGGGCAGATTGGCCAACCTCCGCAGTGGCAGTGGCATCATCAGAGTGTGGCAGGACGCAAGAGGCAGGAGGCACAAGTTAAGGGATTTTCGTATTAAAACAAAACACACACAGCAATCACGCCGCCCCCAGTTCCAGGGACAGAAAATAAAGAGAGTCCTGGTGCTGGTCCTGGTACTGTTCTTGGTCCTGCCACTGATGTGTCGATTCAGCAGAAAAGCGTAAGAAAAACCCCAACCAATGAGGAGGTTTTCCAAAGGCAAATGGTAGACAATTTTTAGTTTTGATCTAAATGCGTCAATAAATTTTAACACTTTCCCGTCGTCGCTCGGGCGACAGAAACAAAAGTCATTTCGAGGCTTACAATAAAATGGGAAAGAAAACCGAAATAAAAAATGGAGAATGGAGCAGCCAAGTGAGCGGTTAATGGTACCCTGTTTTTTTTTTGGGAGAAAAAGGGTCGACTCCTGCGTTGATGAGAGAATCGTGCAATATTTGTAGCCATCTTTGCAGTAGTTTTATTCACAAGAATTGTATTAAATGGACTTTAAATTCATAATAACTTTATTATAAATACATAATATATGTATAATAAATTGCTCGAATTTTCATCGTAATTCCTAAAACAACATGAGCTACAATATGAATATTTTCGTGCTATGGCCATAAAAATAAACCTTTTCTTTATCACTGCTTTAATTCTCAATTCTTTTATATGTATTTATGGAATTATTTTCATTAACAATTTAGACTCTTTCCCCCTTTTTTCCCAATGTTTTGTAAAATTTCTATAAGATTTTCACATCTTCAAAAATTCTGTAAAATTTACTTTACCTTCCATCAAGCTAATTCTCAAAAACCATATAGATCTTTCTCAAATACACACCTCATATTAGAGCTCTCTCATATATTTCCTCTTATTGGTTTATATTTATCTACAACTCCTTTTCCAGGGTATCCCATAAGTCCACTCTCTGCCAACCATTCAAAACGCAACTTACTTTCTTTTCAGCCACCTCAGCATTTTCTTTCGTTTGAGCGCTTTCTCTTATCAATGGGCTCATTTTAAAATCAACGCCTAGTCGTAGTCCTGCAAAGTCCTGCGACGTCCTGCTTATTTACGAGAGATGTCAATGACTTGGTTTTGCTGCGAGTTTTCCCCAAGTTTTTCATTTCATTTAGGGCTGCTCCACTTATCGCTCCATGTGCATCTCATCTGCCCACAGAGAAAAAACCCATTTGGAATGGGACTCTCATCCTCATAGAAGGATGTAGGAGGTGGCATTGGGAGTGGCATTGGAGGACTGTAACTGTGACTGTGACTGACTGTCAGGGGAGTGTCCATACGAGTACGTACGATATGGTAGTAGACCCCCCTCCCCTTCGCCCCTCAAAGTAAAGCATCAGCAAAGAGTTCGCACAGAGTTAGCCGTAATCCGGTAAGGGACATGGACAGGACATGGCCTGGCAAATTTATCGCCGCTGATAAGCGTTAATAAATTAATTAGAATTATTGAAATGCGTGCGGCAGGGTCCTGCTGCTGCTGCTGCTCCTGTAACTCCTGCTCTTCCATTTCCATTTCCATGAGGACTGTAGAATGCAGAATGCAAACACAGCTATGGGCATGGACAGGCGACATGTGGCATGAATATTGGGGGGACAGTGCAGCCATTATGCGCTGATTTGTGTTGCATACAGAGGGCAGGACTCGCAACCGGGCCTGGTTTTAGGACACGGACCACGGATAGGACAGGACATGGACATGAACCGCACACACTTTGAATTAGTTTGTTTGAACTCTCGGTCTGTTATCTCAAGTTGTAGATTTGCAACATTTTGTAGTCATTTCCGGCGCAGGACTCCGTCACGAGCATCACGCATTTGCATTTACATTTTGGTACAACACCCCACCCTCCCCCTCCCGCTTTTATCAATTCAATTTACGCACTTCCCCCCCATAAAGTGGCCCTGCGAAAATCCCCGAAAAATACTCCCATTTAGGCGACACCAAGGAAAACACACACACACAAGCACACATACAAGCACACATTGATTTATGCCCGTTGTCTAAATTTGCGCTTAAATTTCTCCTGCATTGAATTTCCCTCACGACTTTTCCCCGCCGCCTACCTTTTCCGCTGCAAAACAGTGGAAAACTTTCGACGTCTTGTTGCGTCATTTTTTCGTTCTTTAATGGCATTAAAAAGTTTTGCCCGCCGCTGGCCAAAGTTCCTTCCCGGCACGGCACTAAGGTGCCTTTTTTTATTGGCGCCTGGACAAGGACCTGGACCAGGTCCTGTGTTCCGGATCCAGGACGTGTTCGCCCCGCAGGAATCCCAATCCCTTGGCTCAAGGTGTCCGGGTCCAGGGCCCTCAACCAATTCGCCAACAGAAGAAGAAAAAACAGCAAACGAAAAAAATTAAATAAAACTTTTTTAGCTCACAAATGTTTTGCTGCTAATTGAAAATATCTGTTGGGTTCAATTAGATGAAGGAGATAAAGCTGCACTGCGACAAAAAACAGAAGACAAATTTTAAGAGTGTTTTTTAAGAAATTATTAAGTGGAAGATAAGATTAAATAATCCATTAAACTAAAGATCTGAGAATATATTTTTTTTTAATTCTAGAAAAATATACAACAAAATACCAATAAAAAGTGGACCTTCGGAGACACTCAAGTCTTTGGTTTCTATCAATGAAGGTAAACTCTATTCAGAGAGTTATTTTTTCTAAGGATATATGTATGTATGTACATATGTAGCATGTGGCAATATTATTGGGAGTAAGACAAATTTTTGGGGGAAGAATCTGTCTACCTGTAAAGATTTTTAGGGAATCTCTAGAGTGTTACATTATTCATCAAATTCGTATGCTGACTTCGCTTAGGAATGTATAATAAATAAATAAACAAAAATATAAAATATCTAAAGAATTATATACCTAATATTATTCCTATTTCTAAGATTTGTTTCCTTAATTGGGGTCGATGTAAATCAATTTTGAGATTAGTTTCAATCAATTTCAATGATACTTTAAGATGAAGATACCCTTAGATTGAGATTTTGAATAAGATTGGAGCTTCATTCGTGGTTTAATATACATATAACTATCTAGTATATAATTATCCAAAATTGTATACTACTATTATTCCCATTTCTAAGAATTGTTTTTATAATTGGAATCGATGTTAATTTATGTCAATAAAGATGAGATTTTTGTATCAATTTCAATATTGAGATACCCTAAGATTGCTACTCTTTATAGGAAAATAGCTTCATTGGAGATTTCAGTGGTTGTAGAGTCTTATTTTTTATATTTATTTTACCATTTCTACAACTACTCTTTGTTGATGAAGATTGAATTGCTTTCTCTCAGTGTAAAGACAACATTGCACCGTGCGGCGGAGGCGGCGGCTTAAGCGGCTGACTGGCCACGACTAAAACTTTCCCAGGGAGCGGGATATACCGAGAGGATCTAGCGCAAAAAACTCGCTGATTTAAGCAATTTTTTTTTCTTGCACCCAAAGAGAGAACTTTGCACTTGTGTGTGGCGAGACAAGCGACTTTTCAGCTTTTCAGAGGCTGTGGCTGGATGGAGGAGTGGCAAGTGCAGAGGAATTGATTCGAGGCAATTGTTAGATGAAAAGTTTTCCCCGCCCCGTTTAGTGGCATACAAATGAGGCGAAGCTTCACCTGCAGCCAAGCCAAGAAAATTGTTGAAGGACGAAAACTTGTGGTCAAAAGTAAAGGTTAATTGGAGAGATGGATCCCAGAACAGGAAAAACGTTGCCTGAGAGTTTAGACCCATAATAAAATTGTAGATTTCCATTAAAACTTTAAATTGTTATAAAGTTAAGCCGAGGAGAAATTAATTTTGTGCCTCAACCTCACTCGGTATGTGCATTATAATTATCCGCTACACGGCAGCCTCCCCAACTGTAATTTTGTGTACACAATAAATAAACAAAATCAGGCATCAAATTGCCAAAACACAAATTGTCAATTAAAAGGTATTTAAGCTTAATACCCACGGCCATACACGGCTTTGTCGAGGTCGAGGTCGGAAGAGCAGAGCGCTTAATCCACGTAAATTAGTGCAAAAATCAAGTGGATACCTTTTGGGGCGAAAGCTGATGCCCCACCAACACGAATCATGACCCTCTGCCTCATGACCCTGCCCCCTTTTAGCAGCTTCCCCATACCATTCTCTTGGGGCAGGCAGTGTGGCAGGCAGGCAGGCAACCGACACCAATAAAGCCAACAAAGCGTTTTTAGGGTTAAGTCCATGTCAAAGTGTCAGTTTAGTATCGGTATCATGTCATGTTGTCTGTTGGTTCGTGGTGTGTGGATGCTACGGATGCTACTGGGGCTGCCACTGGTGGCGGGGGAGGATGTTGTTCAGGTTTCAACGGGGGCACGACGGGTGGACGGAGGGAGGGAGGTTTTAATTTCGTGTGTGCTGTGTGGCAACATCAGGCCCAACAGACGTGTGCTCCCCCACTCTCTCTCTCTCCATCTGTCTCTCTCTGGATTTGCGCTGAAGGTGCAACGTTTTACTAATGAATTTAACAAGGCCTTTGGTTGGGTGCCCGAGACCGAGCCCCGGCACGTTGCACGTTGCAGCGTTGCATGCTCATTAAAATGTCAGAGCAGAGAGGCTCTCTGGCTATGCAAAAGGAGAAAGGACCCAATCGTCTGTCTGTCTGTCTGGGGGCATCAGCTGCACTTGGCTGCCGTTCTGTTTGCCCTGTGTTGCCAACATATTTTTCAAATGTTCCGTTTGCATAAGTGAAAAGGCCAAAAAAGGAAGATAACGTAACCCCCCAATCCCTGTCCAGTGGGGGTGGAGGTGTCCAACATTGGCGTCAACACACACACGCACACTGGAGCAGGAGTCCAGAAGATGGCAGGAGCAGGAGCAGGAGGCTGAGAGTATGAGAGCTACAGGGCAACAATGGCGCGTAAATTTACGACTCACCTACGCGACTAGACAACCCTGGCAGGAGGCAGGAGACAGTGGCAAGCACATGTGTGCGGCATATTTAAATTTGTTTTTATGGAACCAGGAGAAGCCAGGAACAACCAGGAGGAACAGTGGCGAGGATTTCAGGTTTCGCCTGTTAATCCAATAAAATTCACGTAATTAAATTTGCGCTTCATTTGGCATTTGTCAGTCCTGTTGTTTCGCTGTTGTTTCCTCGTTGCATTGTTGTTGCGGTGACAAATTCAAAAACCTGTTGTCTCTCGTCCTGCCACTCATACAGCCCTTATCCTTGCCCCTCCCCCACACCCCCCTATTCTAACTCTCAAACAACCCTTCCCTTTGCCGAAAAAACCGAATCAGAATCACAAATTGTTGTACACGTAGTAATTTTTCAATTGCTGCATAATTGAAGGCAAACCAGAGCACAGGACTCTTCCCCCTCCCGACTCCCTGTTGGAGTGCGAAAAAAAATTGGCAAAATATTGGCGGCAAATTGTCGGCATGACAAAGTTCTCCCCGCCCCCGCACACATACATATGCCACACATACTCGTATCCCTGGTCGACAGGCGACTACTCCTGGTCCTCCAGCCGCCTGTTGATGTGTGGCTTTGTTTTTTCGCTTTTTTTTACCCTGAATCCTGTTCTCTGGAGGATTCGTTGACTAGCAATTGTGTGTGTGCGATGGCAGATGAAAAATGATTTTTAATTGTTGAGTGGAGAGTGTTTTGTGGCTGACAGAAAAACACAAAAAAAAAGAACAATCAGAGGTGCCTCCCACTCATTCCCTTTCCAACGAAATGAAAAAAAAGTCCCTCATGTGTATGCTGGTTCTGCGGCTGATAAACTCTTTTGCAATTGTGAATTGATAACCAAAAGTCGACACGGCACTTATTACTTCCGGCTCTGCAGTCAGCAGCAGACCAGCAGATCACAGGCAAAGGAAGTCTCGTCGATAAGGTCAAGCCCGATAAGACGCCGCCGCCGCGTCTTACAAATGCAACTGCCTCTCCAAAGTGCGATGCAACACTCGGACTTGAGGCGCGTCGGCAGACTTCAAAAAGTGTGCTACAATCTATAGCTAGAAGCTGTAGCCTATAGCCTTCTCTCAACGGTTCTTCGAGGCGGTGCCTAGTACCGAACGTCACTTTTTCTTATCAGGCCGTGGCTGCTGTGCTACTACGTTGCTGTACTCTGAATCCCAAAGGGTAGCCAGGGGCATACGGAGGCTGCAGCGATCTCTGCTTAGGTTTGAATTCCAAGGGGTACAGCTCCCTCCTGCCCCAGCCCCCCTCTGGCCTTTGAGACCGCTTTTGAAGCGTGTGCCCGTTTCCCATTGCTCACTCAATCAGCGCTTCTGTGGATCCATCAGTGGCGTAGTTTTTCACAAAGCTGTTGAAAGTATTTCTGATACGCTTACTGGGGGTAATATAAATTTCATTAGAGATTGGCATCCCCGCTTATCCTGCTTAAAAATGTGTTGAAATACATATAAATATAGATATGAATGTGGAACTATCATTTGTCTATCCGTTTGAATGTCAGATACTTTCGGGCTTTGATAGAGTACCAGCCATAGCCTTCAAGTCCCTTATAATTGGATTCCCATGATAACTCTTATCTTATGAGGATCTTTACATTTTACTAGCAAATCCATCGCTTAATGGATTCAAACTTATATACCTCCTAACCATGAATCCCATTTTCCATACTCACACGATGTTTCCGATATAAGAGGACTTTTTAAAGATAGATCTCAAATTACTTCATCAAAATCCTATCTTAAAGAATGCCTAAAATCAAAAAGAAAGCACTTCTGCCTGGACTATATATATATATAATATATATCCTTTGTAGAAGCGCCTTTCAAGAGTATCTTTATGTTCGTTTTGATTCCAATGCCCCGCCATCTTGTCTGTCGCTTTTTGTGTGATTTCTGTGACTCGTTTCTTTCAGTGACTCGACTCGGACGCTGCGTCAGATGCGGCAGCAGCTTGTGCCACAATTTTGGCGATTAAAAAAGGATACACATGAATATTACCAGTGAATATGTATGAGTGAATATGAGTGTGTTTATGGGTGTTTGGTTGAGTGTGTGGGTGTGTGTGTGTGTGTGTGGACGGACGCTGGCCATAATGATGAAATGTAATTTAGCACAGTTCTCGGAAGAACATCGCAGCAGCGCAGAGATGAGAGGTTGACGGACGGACGGACCGACGGACGGATGGACGGACGGACGCGGCTGTTATCATTTTCTGGTTCTGTTTCTCGTTCTCGACGTCGTTCCGTTCCCGTTGTCGCATTTCGCTTTTCGCTCTGACTTTAATTAAAAATGTTGCGCTTTGTGGCAGCCACCAGTCACAGCCGCAAAGCATAGTCACATTCGCATTCAGACTCAGATTCGTTTATTCATATTTTGATTTTCTGTTGCATTTTTTTTATATAATTAAAAACAAGAGCAGAAAGGGGGTCTTGAAAACGCCCGAAACTTTGGTACTTTTCGATGGCAGATGTATGATATATGTAGATCCCAGATGTGACTCGTGACTCGAAGATGAATAATTCGATGAATAATTCTTTGGAGCTCACATTTTAAGAGGTTTCCCAACCCTTTACCCCTTTTCCAGGGTACATACAGATTCATAGGTTGAACTCTCTCTGTTCGTCCATTCCCATCTAAAGATCCTCTTCCATCTTTGCATAGTATTGTTCCTTCCAGCTGGAGCAGACCGTCGATAAACCCCAAAGCAAATGCATTGACAAGGAGCAGGAGCAGGAGCAAGAGGAGGCTATGATATTAGTGTGTGCAAGATATTAACAGCATATTTGACATAACAATATGGAGAGTGTCCTGCCAAGGACTACAGCCACCCGAAGGCAGCAACAGGAAACAATTTTTCATCTTGTGTTGGTTTTTATTAGCCACTCAGAAGGCAGAAGGCAGCAGGCACTCCACCCACTGAACCACTCCATGGAAATGGCAATGGAGACCAGTCCGGATAGCAGGCGGCATTCATGGCATCTCCTCATAAGGATCGCCTGCATTCCAGCTTAGCCAGCAGCCAGGACATGCCAAGGATGTGCTCATAAGACAACATAAAGTATGACAGACAGATTTTGGCAACACTTGGCAGTCCGTTAGCAGCGTTTTTAAATTGTTCGAAAGACAAAAGAGCTGTCATAATTCGCTGCAAAATATTGTCACCCAACAAACAACACTCGTATGGCAGCCAATTTGCCCTTCACTTGGCTCTGAATATGGCTCTGAAGATGGCTCTGAATCTGGCTATGGTAGGACATTAGTTGGCCATTGAAATGGGCAACGTCTTGGCCCCGAAATCCCAATCCCCCAAACTGTCCGGAAGTACGCGCCATTTTCTAATATTGTAACGGAAGCAATTAATATGGTAATAATAATGGCAGAAATTCCAGCAACAGAACAGAACAGTCGTCTTAATGGTAATGGACATTCAGTTATTGCTCGTGTAATGGAGTCCCCAAGTGGAGATGGATGGGGTGGAGAAGTACGTCTAGAGGATATAGAATAACCCTTCAGGAAACAAAGATATACATGAGGTATGGGGACAAAGAAGATGTCTAGAATGTAAGGTATAAACAAAGATTATAAAATTAGAAACAAATTTCATTTCAATTTCAGTCCTTTGATGCTTCATGGGCAGTATATATTGTTTCTGCTTTCTTGGGACCGACTTAAGAGCGCCGCCAAAGGCTGAGAATTTGTTTTCGGATTTTCCAGACCGAAATTTCCCCGAAAACAGTATCAAACGTGTCTGAAAATCATTTGTGCCTTTTGTCAGATTGCTTGATCTATATTTATCCCAAAAAAAGAAACCGTACATATATTTCCTACACCTTTTTAGTCTAAAATCCGTACATTCCCACAATGTCCCTGCCAAAGACGTTCGACAAGTCGCTCCTCGTGGAGTTCGGGGCCGAGTTCATGTACTACATAGAGAAGCACAAGCTCATGGAGTTGATGAGCCGTCTGTTGGCGGAGATCTCGGTGCAGCCCGTGGATGATATACGCCTCTGGATGGGGGAGAACGTGCGTCGCATTGGCGTCGATATCTACACCAAGCACCTGGACGCAGTCCATCGCGGAGTCCCGGGGGACTTCTACCAGTTTCCAAAGAGCTTCCTGCACCGCCTGGTCCTTCACGGCAGGCCAGGGTCGGGGCGCCGATCTCTAGCCCATGTGCTGGCCAAGCGCTGGGACCTGCTGATCATCGATGCGGATGTCCTCGCATACCACAGCATCAACCGCCAACGTCAGGACGAGAACACCTGGCAGTTGCAGGAGGGCATCGAGAAGGAATGCGTCTTCGCGCGCTCGGAGGCCATTGGGAAGCTTATCCAGCAGCGGCTGCTCAAGGACGACGCCCTGCATCGCGGCTGGATCCTGATCAACTATCCCAACAACGGGTGCGAGGCACGCGAGCTCTTCGAGGGCTTCACGGTGCCGCCCAACCGCCTGATCTTCTTGCAAATCGATGACCGCATGGCTCGCATGCGAATCCTGGCGAAGAGCTACGATTCGAGTCCCCAGTCGAACGTCACCTACCTCGACCGCCAGATGCAGCAGTTCCGCAAGAGCGAGCCCCTGCTGAACGCCTACCTCAGCCAACGGCGGGAGGTGCTCTACGTGGACGCCACCCGCTGCTTCGAGGAGGTCAAGTGCGAGATCATCTCGCAGATAACGAAGACCCCTTACCTCCTGGGCATCAAGTACGGCGAGGCCAATGCCACCGTCTGACGTTCTAATCTATTTCCAATTCTCGAATCTGCTGCAAAATTGAGTAACAATGTACATATTTTATTAAAGGACTTTCTCTCTGATTATTCTCGTTATTATTATTTGCTCAAGTGGTGGATGGCGGCTGGCTGCTGTCGTTTCACTTTTCTCCTTTACTACGCTTTTCTTTTGGGGTCAGGCCTATCTGGTGACCTCCACCCCCATGAAAGTGAATACTTCTCGGGTTTTCGTTTAGGTAAACAAAAAATGAGAGTGAATCGAGATAATCAAGGGCAAGATATAAAACAAAAGATACCCTCGAAAAAAAGTATTAAGAATGGGTCTATGAAATGCTGGATATGTATAGACCATCTCTGAAATTCTAGGAGAAACAACTTCTAGAAAAACAGTCCAATATACTGGATCCCTGACCAAGATCCAAGATCCAAGAATGCTCTTCCCTCTGCCCCAAGTGGAGGGACTATATCTCTATTCTCCATGATCAAGGCACTGACCGACAACATCCTCTCCCTGTAGCCAATATACCCTCATTCCTTCCCCGTTTAAGGGTCACCAAAACTGATTTGCTATTTGAATTTTCCACCACTGAAAAATGTGAACAGAAAAACAATAAAAAATAAAGAAAAATGGGGGAGAAAAAAGAAAAACAAATGATTTTATGACCACAACTTAAGTGCTCAATTTTTAATTGTTTGACGACGCTGATAAGACCCTCAGAGGAGAAGGCGGAGGCAGAGGTGGGGCAGGGCAGGGCGAAGGCGGAGGCTGAGGCTTTTTTAATGGCACCCAAAAGTTCAATCAAAGTTTTATACATTTTTTTCTTTTTCGGCCTGCGGGCATCTCGCGGGGCATCCAAAATGAGTCGCCAGCAAATCTATCTGTTCCGATTCCTGTGTCCGCGGGATTCCCCAGGGAGCCGTAACCTTAACGATTCCACGGATAATTAAAAAACGCACCAAATTGTTAAGAGAAGACACATTTTATTCATTTATTCCCCCCATTCCTATCGCACCACCTTGATGTCGATGTCGAAGCAGCATCGCTTGCCGCTCACGAGATCTTTCAGGGCCCAGCGGATCGTATAGGAGCTCAGCGGAAACTTTGCCTCGATGGGCACATCCGTGGTGTAGGTCTGCTGCACGCCGCTCTTCACGGGGCAGCCGGTGGCCGTCTTGCAGGCGTCCCGATCTAGGGTGACCAGCGGCAGCTCCGTGTTCTCGTCCTTCACCCATACGAGCGTCGCCTCCAGGCTGTCGGCATCGAATTTGGGCGTAAAGTCGAAGCTCATCACGGACTGACGGCGGCGGCGAATGTGGCAGACGGCATTGCTGGCCGCCTGGGGGCAGGGGCTGACGCGCACCTGATCCACGGTGCAGACATCCACGCTGTCCGCACAGTTGCGGAAGTTGATCGACTCCCCATGCACGGACACAGAGACGGATACGATGGCGAGTGCCGCCAGCAGCAGAAGCGAGCCCAGACGCAACATAGCGGATCGACAGTTATACACGGAATGCACAGATGATAGTCAGCGAGGCTCCGATTATATATAGCGCTTATCACTGGCCCCCAGTGACCTTTTGCACTGAAGAGCCCCACGTTAGTGATAAGAGAGTCTCAGTCCCAAGCGTGTGATCTGATAGGCAATGTACTCACTCTTGACTAAGGTTCAAATCCGAAGCCTATCTGCGGCTGGGGGACGGCTATTTCCAAGCGTCAAGGTACGAGTAATATATGTACATAGAATCTCAATCTCATCTCTGCACTCGATGGATGCTCTAAGAACTCGTTGAGGTACACTAATCATCAAAGAATTTGGAAGTAGTCTACTTAAGCATATTTCAACAGAATATATTAAAAATATATTTAAATATTTAAATATTAAATAAATAAAGCTTAACTTTAAACAAACATTTCACAACGTATAATCTTGAAAAAATACATATATCTCCAAAATAGTTTAAATCTGAATCATTACGATCGTATTACCATCTTAAAAGAAGTTTTTATTCTCATAAATATTTATGGAACCATTCGAAATATTTCTATCTAGACACATACACGAGGTTTCCCACCTTCCATCTGGAAATTTAGTAAGATCTCCGTTGTAGTGTGTCCCATAGAATACTTCCATTAGCATTAAGTGTAATCTTCATATTTTTATTCTTAATGTAAACTTCATTGGGGCGAACATCTCTATAGATTATATTGTTTGTTAGATTATTTTCAGTGTAATATAATTACAGATATGATTCATTCTGGAATAAACCTCCCAAAGCTGGAAATAACTCAAATTCCAGCTGCTCCGGTTCGGAATTACAAGGTTCGGACACTTTTTTTTTTTAGAACCAAAGACAATACAAGTAATACCCATAGATTTCTATATAACACTATTTTTTCAGAGAGAAATTTTGAAAGAGGTAATTCTTTTTTACTGGCATTTTGTACAATCTTTATAATTATTTATTTTCCATTTAAAACCAAACATTACTGATCCTCAAATAAAGTATCTATTAAACACATGCATATATATATATTTAGGTATATATTTAGAATCCAATTGTTGACTTTTCAGAACCACAGAACTGCAGAATGGAAGATGGTTCCGCTTGTACCGAGTACCATGACAAATGATCGAAATGAGTGAAAGAATCTGTTGAAGCGATGAGCATAAATCTATTAAGAGTCAAACACGATCCAAGACTAATGATGTCCAGTGGAAGGCATCCATAGATCTGTGGCATCTGCTCCACTTTGTTCCGTTCCCCCATGCCACATGCCGCATACCGCATGCCACATACATATGCCAAATAAATCGTCACACTTTTCAGTGTCAGAATTAGGTTCTCGCGATGGAAACCGACGACAGTTGTCAGTCAGGGGCACGGCACGGCACCCCATCCGTGCGCACGTCTCTCGGAAACACGAGACGAATCCCGCGGGGTCTTCAATGCTCCTCTGGAGCTGTAGCTGGAGCTGCATCAATAGAAGCTGTCAATAGGACGGGAGGTTGCCTTCGACAATTGCACGGCTCATTTGTGGCATAGGCAGGGGGCATGTCACCAATCAGCAGACAGGCAGACAACAAACAACTGCAACGGAGAGAGAGAGGGAGAGAGAGAGTGACAACCTGACACCAGAACCCCAGAACCAGTCATCAGATCTGGACACACGCTCTTTCCTCCTCCACCTCCTTCCTCCTTCTGCAATTGGATGCAAGTTTTGTTGTTGCCCCCCAGAGAACGCAATTAGCCGCTGAAGGAAAGCGCAACATTTTCCACTAGTTTTTCCAGGATTTTCATATGCAAAACATGTTTTTACGCTCTCAAATTTATATTTCCCAAAAATTGATAGAAAAGTTTTCGCAGGCTAGCGCATAATTAACACCCCGTTCAACCGCCCTCCCTCCCCTCTCTCTCTCTCTCTCTCTCTCTCTCCCTGATTTTTACCCGTAATGTTTTCCGCATAAATTATACAAAATATTATTTCTCTGAGGTCTTTCTCGCGTCGTTTTTTATCGCTGCTGCTGCTGCCTTTCTGGTTTTTTATCAAAGTCCAGTGAACGGTGAATCAACAGAAAGCCAAACCGAAAACCAAAACAGAATTAATTCATTAAAGAAATATGCAAAGCATTAAAAACAACGAAAACGGGGAAAAAGTATCAAGAACTTGATGACGGAAAGCGGGACGGAAGGCGGGAAGGGACGATGGACGCGCACGGGGCGCCAGAAAGAGCAATCCCAAAAAAAAAGAGAAAAAAACTGAAGTAACGAGAAAAAAATCAACAAAAAATTTATGAAATTTATGTTTTATTACTTAATGAACTTACCGCAAATTAAGCCAAGGGACGGGGCCTTATGGATGGCTAGGGGATTGTGGTATGGGGCATGGTTATTCGACTGAAGGAAGAGTCAGGCACCGACCGAAGGACAGGGCGGCCCTGTGTTCAATTAATATGCAAAAAATGTCGCCATCAACGGCCTCCGCTTCATCTGCTGCTCATCAAAGTGTCAGGAGGAGGTCGAAAGGAGTTGGAGGAGCTGGAAAATCCAGTCCGGGACACTTGAGACACTCGTCCCCGCCGCAGTCGCCGCACAGACCGCCGCATCCACAGCCGGCAGGAAGTGTCCGGACTGCAAATTGGTTAGCAATTAATGGCAACCATTTTTTAATTGAACACACGAGCAGGGACACAGTGGCAGGGGGGACGGGGCGGTGCAAAGCTGTGGATAACTGAAGGGAAAGCTGTGAAAAGTGAAGAGACTCCCGACGACAGGCAATTGGGAAACGAGTGAGAGCCCTGAAAGCATCCCAGGACAGGGGATGCGGATCAAAGGTTATCTAAGGGGAGAGGTGGGGTTGCGCCTATGATGAAAGACAGCTAATTTTACTCTTCCAAAAATGTTATAGAGATTAGAAGCTAAAGACACGTTAAAAGCGAATCAGTAAATACCCTATAACCCTTCTGCTTATACAAACCATGGTTCCATCATACAATCTAATAGTTCCATCCACTCATACATACATTTCCAAGCCGGAGACTGCAAAACTTCTATGGAATATCCACGAAACAAATCTTTAGATGGAGTTTAATCTCTTTCCCATACAAGATCATCCTCGATAAGGGGTATTAGAAGCTTTAGTGCAACTATGAAATATTCTACGACTATTTGTAGTCCAAAGTCCACACAAAGGTAGCGTACAACAGACAGCCTATAAATAGTCGTAAAAGCAGCAACAACGATGCTCCACGTGGCACTAATGATCGTCATTTAGATCGTGATAGATTAAGCCCTTGATTGAAATAAATGGCAGGGATTATGATCAATTAAATGATAACAATACGAAGGTAACAAGATGATTGACAGATGCCCCAGTCATCTTGTTATACGAGCAGCCAGGAAAAGGTAAAACTCTTTGTGAGAAATTTCTTCAGGGATCGAAAGTATCGAAAACCAAGTGCCAAACGAACCAGCTACAAAGCTAGAAGGAAATCTATCCAGAATCGTTCACATTAAGGCAAATGAAGGCAGCCTCCTAAAGTAGAGCCTTCCATTTCATTATCCCGGGGATTGCCTAATCCTGAATGCTCGAAGAAGAAAAAACTCTTTCATAAATTCCATCTGATGCCAAAGCTGGCCCATCATTTGTGGGTTAAATGGAGCTTGTGATTTGCTCAGATTTGTGCGCCACTAATGTAAAGCTCTTGCCCCTGTTCCCCACCCCTGGCCAACGAATAATCTCCATCCTCCCACGGCAAAGGGGGCGGGGGCGGCCAAATCACCTTCAGGGGGCCATAAAAAAGCAAACAAGAAGAAGGAAAATAAAAATACAAATGAAAATGAAAATAAAGCAAAAGCAGGCAAAACGAAAAAATAATGAACGCTTCTACGCTCGAGTATCCTGCATCTGTATCTCGCGCTCACTCTGGCAATAGTATCTGGTAGATTTTTATTTCTTGGAATAATCTACGCGGAGCACACGACTAATCTTCGTTTAATTTCATTTGCGCCAAGCAAACCCGAAATTGAAACCAAAATCTTCACGGGGCCAAAGGCACAGCCACATCCCACTCGTACCTCATGGATGGATAGCGACAAAGAGCCATTCAATGGCAAGGACAATGTAAGGACATTCGCCCGAGAACTGCAACATTTCATTGGCTGAACGAGGGACCACCCAACCTCCCCATCACTCCTGTTCCTCCGCCTCGGTGTCCTCGGTATCCTCGGTGTCGTTGTCGTCGTCAGGGAGATCAAAAGTATGCGACACCGTGGCTTAATTCGATTTTAACAATTGCATGGCACGCCAGCCAATGGCAAATGCCAAAGGACGAATCCACCCACAAGTCCCCCCACTGCCAAAGTTGTTCTCTAATTGAACCAAAGGGAGAAGTGTCCTGCGATGTGGCTGTGGATGATGCTGCTCTTCCTTGGGGCACATAAAATTAATCCGACGTGTGGCGCCGCTGCTTCTTTGTCAGAGCGTCTTCGAACAATCTGAATTTAAATGTCGCCCCCGTCCACCCAGTACCCCTCCCCTCCCCACCCTTCCCAGTATATTTTTATTCCCAGTCTTATCCCCGGGTTCTTTATTTTATAAAATAAAAAATAAAAGAAGACGAAACAAGTCAAGGAACCTTCGCGAATTGAATTAAACGTGTCCTTCTGTCTCCCATTTTTCGGGTAGGTGTGGACACTGCCACAATGCCAGCATCTTACAGATAGACAGATACTTTCCATAGGGGGAGAAGGGGGGTTGCTCCGCTCCGTACAATCATCATCATCTCAATGTATTGAAAATTTTATTGTCTGGAATAATTATCCGAATTAAGCACACTAATTAATTGCCCCACTCCACACCACTGGAATTGTGGTGCCGCCGCCACTTGTGGTGTGGCATATGTGAGAGAAAAATCCAAGCGCCAAAAGAAGTATAGAGAAAAACTGAAATGGGAGAGGGGAGAGAGGTTAGCTGAGGAGAACTGATTTACTTTTATAGGCAGCGTAAGAGAAAGAGAGAGCTCTACGGAGAGCTCTGTCTCTAAAATTTACGAGTGATTGCTCTTCGCGGCTTTGTGGTGGAGCTTTGGAGCTGATAAAAGTCACACACAGATACAATCGCCACACAGATACACGCATACTCAGGCAAAGAAAGAGGGAGAGCAGAGTAGGCTCACTAGCTCTCTTTCTCTCTCGCACTTTGTCTGCTTTGCAAGCTGTCTGTCTCCTTCTATCAAACCTGATCGAAATGTGGCAAAAAGTGTTTCCTAAGAAAGAACATTATTTTTTGGGAATATTGATGGTAGTATTGATGGAGCTATGCTTAAGAACACTTCTTAGAGACGTCTTCCCTATCAATTTGTAAATAGATATTTTTACAAACAAAATTCCAAACCAAATGATCTGTAGTTCCTATGTAGATATAGCAAATCAATCTTAAAATTGAATGATTTCAATTAATTTTCTTCATTACCTTCATCTATCTATGTTTTCAATATGTTTCTATATATGTTTTTTCAATGTATTCATTCATTTCTCCAAGCAATATACATAGATTACTCACAAAATCTACCTAAAATATATTCTAATTACTTCCTAAATGTTTTTCCAGAAACAATTTTGATGGAAAACACTTCAACCATGGTAAAAAAGTCTCCAACTACTTTCCGAAACCAAGAACTTCATTATCTTCCGTCTTTTCAATTAACATCTATTCGTGTATCAGAAGCCATTCATAACTCCAACAGACTCTCTCTCTCTCTCTCACCAACCATCCTTTAGCACTATCTCTTACAATTTAATCTCTTGAGCTACTACCTCCAATCCGCTACCATCCGAATGACATCTGCCCCTCCCCTACCTCCCCACATTAGTGGCAAACATATGCATCATTCGCTTGCAGGCAAAACGGAAAACATTTCATGCAAAAAAGGTTTTTAATTTAAATTTCTCGACTTGACGTGTGGCATGTGCCGACGTTGTCGTCTTTGTGTTGCCCCTGCCCTGCGCTGCCCTCGTGTTCCCTGATGTCTGAGTCGAAGTCTGTGAGACTGCGACTGAGACTCGACTCGGATTCTGCCACAAATGTGGGCAATGTCTTCTCGGAGTACGACCGAGCCCACATCCCATCCATTGGCCATGCAGCAGCAGCAGCACAATTGACGCTTACATTGTTCCCAAGAATTATTATGTGGTTACCCCAGCATGTGTGTCCCTGTCGCTGTCCCTGTCGTCCGCCGATGTGCCACTCCTTTCACATCCGTTCCTTTCTGGCTGGATGCCTTATCACTTTACCTACAGCCACACCAGAAATTGGTTACAATCTCTCCCAAAAAGCAGCGTCACATTTATCTGGGCCATCAGGGGCATGGCTTGCACACACATGTGGCAGCCTCAAATTGAATCCCATCCCTGTTTCGGGAGTCGGAGGTGAGAAGAACCCTTTTTCCTGAAGCTGAAGCCAAGACAAATTTCCCCTAAGACGGCCACTACTTGCCACAAGCCCAACCAATTAATAAACCCCACAAAAGGAAAGCATTTTCCTTGAGCCAGTGCCTGCCCGCCTCCGCCACTGCCTCTGCTCATGTGTGACCCATAAATTTCCATTTTATTGGCCAAGGTACGGCCATACCGTACCGTACCGGAGAAGAGAAACTTTTAATTGTTATTAATTTCCAAATGGTATTTATACGAGGACTGGCAACGCGGGTGGTCGGTCGGTCTCGTGGTCTCCGAAATCGAATCGAATTTGAATTTCGGTTTTCTCAATTTTTGTTTTCAAGTGCTGCCAAAGTAAACACCGTCGTCGTCGTCGGACACGGACACGGGCACGGCGGACTATTTTTGCCAGTGGAATTGAAATTGCAATGCAGCACAAAATTCTGTGTTGCGTGGCGCTGCCTGACTGACGTTTTGTTTGTGTTGCAAAAAGCCAAACGCAATGGGTGGCCTCTAGGGCAGAAAGATGGAGGAGACTCCGCAGTCCGCAGACTGCTGTATGCCCCTATAGATGCCCCTCTGGCGAAGCAGGAGGCTGTGGTGGAGGTGGCGGTAGCACAGGTGATGCTGCTGGCACTTGAACTTCATGGGGGAATGTGGCCACAATTCCTGACAAGGACACAGAGCGGCATGACAGACGCGGTCAAATGGGGAATGACAGCTGCGAAAAATATGAACAGAAAATAGAGAGACGAGACAATGTTGCACGAGAAAATAAAACAGAAATACTCGTAAAATATGTAACAATTGTTTAGGAATTTATTTTTCAAATATGAGGAGGAAATATCTTTCTGCCAACAACCTAACATATCCCGAATAAGGTATCATATCTCTCCATTATCCTAACAAACAAAACTTCCCTCTAGTTCTGTGTTTCCTCCCCCCGCTGGAAAGAAAGTTTCATCCCCCTGGTATGCAAATGTCTTGCGACATTTCAGATGTATGTTTCTTTATCACTCGAACAAGTCGTGCAACAAAGTTTGCATATCCCGCAGGACATAAAGGATACAACGGACCAAATAACAGGATTATAAACTACGACTACAATCCCAATCCCAGACCCAGTCCCGCCTTCAACCCACCCACGTGTGTGAGAGGCCAGAAGCTTCCAAGATGTCCAAAGAAACAAATTCCTTGGGCTTAAAGGTGCAGGACCCACAAACCTTAACCAATTTATAAAATTTAACTGTGCGACTTTCAGGCTCATTAAGGGAGCACGAATCCAGAATCCAGGGTATAGTTGGTCGTTAAACTATTAAGACTAATGAGGGTTCCCCCCGCCCCACACCCCGTACGAGCAGTCTCTGTACTCCGTCCAAATGCAAATTTATCAAGCGAATGATTTCATTGCCACACAGCTGAGGCACACAGGTCCAGTGCCACTGCCACTGCCATGGCCAAACAGGGAGGAGAACTCGACTCCGATTCGCAACTCTCATCTGGCGAGAGTCACGTAAGAAATGTATCGCATGTGGGCGTTTCGTCATCGCCACATCGTCTTAGGACTCCACTTGAGGCATTCATTTTTGGGCTCCATCTGAGGCATCATCATATCTGAAGGTGCCGCCAACGGGTGGGTCCGGCGAGAGTGTGCAGATTTAGCAGATTTCAGCACGTTTCAGATTTCGGGACTGTGTTTGTCTTGTGCTTTCCGCGAATCACTCGCGAGTCGCGAATTTTGGGTGGCCGAAAACAAAGCTACCAAACAACACACAAGAAAACAACCAGAGAAGATCAAAACAATCACAAAAGTTGATCACTTTGGAAAACAATTGGAGAGGCAAGCGAGGCAATCGTGGCATGAGGTGACACATGATTTGAGAGGAGACCAAAACAGAGCTTTAGATATAGAAATTGGTTGAAGAATAGGTTAAATTCGAAAGAAATATAGACAAGAGGTACTTATGTATATTATGAAATGATTAACGACCAATATTTCAAAAGAAAATAATGTGAAAAGTATAGCCATTCTACCATTTTGAACATATATTCGGTAGAAAGCTCTTTGGAAAAGTTTGTAGAATGAATTTCTTTCTCCTTAAAGGCGAACCGTTAGCATCTCTTATCTTTTCTATCCATCAACATCTCTTAACAGGTATTGAATCCCACAGTTCCCACAGCTATCCGTACTTTCCCTTTTACAACTTTTGACTCCTGCTGACTCCTTGACTCTTACTATTTGCCTTTCCGGCTGCTGCTTACGGCGTAACTGCTCGTATCACCTATCCAATCGAAAGCCGAGCGGCAACCGCAAAGTGTTAAAGTTCCTATATGGCTTACCTTCCCCGCTACCACTCCGACCCGACCTCTTGCCTGTGCAGACTCCACGTTTGAGGCCCCAAAAAGCAATTTGCGGACGTGCACGGAAAACTTTTACTGGCAGCAAATTGAAATTAATGTGAAGTTTCAGTAAAAGTGGCTTAAATGCACACACGGGCCGCATTTGGGGAATTGCTGCTGCAGGACACAGCCATAGAACAGAGCAACGTGGCACGGGGGGCAGGACAGGGGCAAGACAGGGATTTTCGGGATACGAAACTTTCTCGAGAGCGATAGATACTTATGTTATTTTGAAATACTTAGATGCTCCCACACACATAGATATTTGGAATAGTTTTGCGCCTTTGGCAGTCCTTCTCGGGGGGTAGGGGGTGGGGAGGTTTCTAAGCCGCCAAAGCTGTTGATTATAAGTTTTGGGACACCTTTTCCTTTGCGGAGGGGATCCACCTACATTTTCGGAATGATTGTAAGTGATATGGATGCCCCACACTCTTTCGCTCCAAAAAGGAAAGCTTTCTTTTCTAACGATTTGTGAATTGCACTTCCTGTCGGTAAATAACAGAAGACTATAAATTCCTTCCCGCAGTCCTTGAGAGCCATTTGCATGCGTGCATCTTCTCATACGAGTATCTGCGTTTATGTATCTGTGTATCTGTATCTGAATCTGGCTTCGTCTTTGCATTTGTTTGCCTCCCTCCATGCTCTGGCATTTGTTGGTTTAACAGCAAAAGTTTGTCTTTCAAATCGAAAACTAGAAAAACGTTGCATTTTATTCGGCTTCCCATGAAGGAGGAGGCGTCTCTCAAGGATCTTTAAGGGGCAACTTTCGTTAATATGTATCTGAATGGAAGAGGTTTCTTTTACGAGCAAGTGTTTGCCTTTAAAGTTTACTTTTGATTACGCCTCGGGCCAATGATCTGCTCCTGTCTCCCATCTCTCCTGTCAGGTGGGTGGAATCCACACATCCATATGGGGAGGGAGTTTTAGCTTTCTTCTCTCCATTTATTTGCATTGAATATTTGTTTGTTTGTCAGCAGCAGAATGCAGGATGACGCCCAGTCCTTTGTCGGTCCGTGTTTGTTCTAAGTGAATGATGCAAATTTGATGCTCTATTCAACGAGTATAAGCGCAAAACTTTTCCACATGAACATGAACATGAACATGAACAAGAGTTCGAGTTCTAGGAGCTCTCGAGATGGAAATGGATCCAAGAGATCCAACGAATGGAATGGGTTATACGACGATGCAAAACTTTTATTGCAGACTAAAATGAACTTCCGCCCGCTGCAACTGCAATGGCGAAAGGAAGTTCATAATTTCAGCTGATTTAGGAAAAGTTTCTGCCACATTCGACCCGCTCCGCTTCGCTCCACTCACCCACTCTCATGCCATACAGTGGCTCTGTTCTTTAGGTTCCTTCTTTCTCTCTCTCTCTTTTGGCAGTTTAAAGGCAATTTGCTTGGCTTGGCTTCTCTCGCTTGACGCTTGTTGACAAAGACATTTGCCGGGTCAATTCAATGCGGAATATACCACGGGTGGATACCCCTCTGAGGAATATACAGAGGTATGCTGTATTCGTAACAAACAGGAAAAAAGAGTTCCTTTATTCACACTCAGAACTTGGAGATCTACTAAAAAATCAATTGAAACTCTGTGGAATTCATAATTTCAAAGAGAATATGAATTTGGAGACTTTGAAGAAAACAAATTCCCAGGCGAAGCAGACAAGCTCGTCTCTCAACTTTGGGAGCAATGCCTTCCAGTGGAAGGCTTCCACTGAATACTGAGTACATGCTGGTCGATCCAATCCACGTAGTAGTAGAGTAGTTCCCTCTTGTTTTTTGCTCTGATTCTCATTCTGATTCCTCGGAATCGTTTGGCGCGAGACAAAACAACAAACACGAGCAACATTTGATTTGTTTACACAAAGGATAGAGTGGCACAAGAGCCAGCAGCAGGAGCAGCAGCAGCAGCAGCAGCAGCGGAGGAGGAGGAGGATGCCACAGCAGCAGTGACCAGAAGGCGTAGGTACACATGAACCAGTCAGCCAGCGCGTATCTCTCAGATACGCATCCCAAAACGAAACGATACGAAAGCCAGACTTTCAGTCCGTTCAGCCCCTGCCTGTGCATACACGGGCAAACACATGAACAAATTTTGTGCGGTGTGGCCATGTGTTGGCCAAATGTTTGCCACGGCATGTGAAAAATCTCCAGCTCCCTCTACCTTCCTCTCCCTCCCTTCCCTCTCTCTTTCTCACTCTCTCGCTCTGTCCCCGTGAGGTGTGAATCGGAATGGAGCGGTGCGCCTCGGTCTGAACCACGACCTCGACCTCGCAAGGCAAACGGAAATCAAATGCAGACATTTGTGTATTTGTGTGTGTGTGTTTGTGTGCCATGTCCTTTCCACAGCTACATCCTTTTGCCGCATTTTTATTTTAGGTACAAATTTCACACTTTGTTTATGCTCGGGCCCGCCTGCCGTGCAATGCTCTATCCTCTATCCGGAGGATTTTGTTATGTCCTATGTCCTGTGTCCCATGTCCTGTTCTCTGTGCCGTGCCAAACGGCGTTCCAAGGCGCACCGGCGCTTGCAAATCTGACAACGATTCATGGCAATGGCAATGGGCGTTAGCGCCTCTATATCGTATCCTCTGACCCGCTAACTGTCTCTCCCTCTCTCACTCTCCCTTTCCCTTTATCTCTCGCTAGCTGTCTGTCTCTCTTTCGCTGGTTTTAGAGTTATGAATTTGAACATTTTTATGATCACCGCAGGAATAGCACAGGAAGGTCTTTAAGTGTATTATATTCGAAAATATTTCATACATTTAAAGAAAAACTCAGAAGTGCATTAGTATGCGTGAGCCTTGGAATAAGCGCATGGGTATGGGTGAGCTTTGGTAGCTCCGCTTGAAATGTTAGCTTTTATCCATGCGTGACATGTGCACGTGTGGAAAAGCTTCTGGCTTTTTTGACGTCTTGAGTCACTCCCTCTCTCCCTCTCTCTCTCTCTCTCTCTGTGGTCTGTGTTCTTCATCTCTTTTCAATGACTCAGAAATAGTTATACCATTCAAACAGATCTTCCTGCAGCATCTAAGCTCCCATTACCCAAAATCTGCGACTGATTAATTGCTTTCATTTATCAGAATTTTTTCTAGATAAGTTCTCACACAATCTGTTGGATCATTCTTGAGTTAAATAAATATACGAATATCTGCGACTGTTCTACAGGGATTTCGTTAGTATTAGTGAGCTTTGGAAGCTTGATTTGAAGATGTTGATCTGCTCAAGGTATGAGTCATGTGCATGTTCATGTGGAAAAGCTTTTGCTTTCTGTAGAATCTTCTCTGCATTTCCAAATCAAAAGATCACTTTGAAAGCTCCGCCAGACATAATCAGAGTTAGCATTTTCTCCATTTATCATTCGAGCAAGTGTGGGAAATCTCCAGTGATACCGAATCACAGATTGAATCTCTTACTTCAGCGAACTCTCTGTGAAGTCGATCACTCTGTCGGGTGGGTGTCGGGTGTCTGTCGGGTGACCCAGTGAGCGGAATAGAATTTTCCATCGATGGTCCAAAGTCCAAAGTACGGGCCAGGCATTTGGTATTTCTCATTAATTAGAGAAAATGCACAAAATGCAGCGACCGAGATCATTTGTCTTCATCAAAGATCCGTTGATAATGTCATTCGTAAGCTGCATTTTCATTTTCATCTCAGGCTGCGGCTTCTGCTGTGCGAAAATTTGCTTAGGCGCCAGCAAATGCATTAAGAATATTGCAATCAAACCCCCAACCCCCTTCTGGCCGCCTGGCTTCCGACTGGCGCCTATGCCAAGGCACAAGACAAACAACAATTATTACAATTACAATTACAATTAAATGCGAAATGCGAAATGTGACAAGTGGTTGTCGCATACCTCAATTAGCAGCCGAAAGATCAACCACTCCAACAGTCTCCTATCATCTATCCACTAATACTCACACTCACACTAGTATCCCCTCTCCCCCTCTCGAGAGTCCACTCCTAATTACAACGGTTACAAAAAATATTAATGCAATTGCAGGCGCGATTCCTCGATTCTATTTTTAGACCTCGAAATGACGACATTCCCAAAGTGTCAACTGCCTTTACGCCTCGGCTCTCGCTCTGGCTCTTCACTTTTTAAGCTCTTTTTTTCACGCGCTCTTTGTGTTTGCACTGAGAGAAACTAAGCTGTGATCTCATGAATATTATTTCCCATATGGAGAACAATAATAATGTAAAAGGAAAGAGAAAAGAGTAGAATACAGAAATCGAGTTAAAAAGGGATAAGGCAGTACAACTTATTTTCCTTTTTCATGTCAAGATAGGAGATTCATATTTCGGGATTCATCTGTATATCTTTCACTGCTATGTTATGTTCAGACATGATTCTTACTTTTTTAAATTTATTCAGAAGCTTTATCTTTATTTCCATGTTAAATATGAATATTCTCGAGCATGCTCCCTATTTCCCTGATAGATCACATTGGTATTCAATTTTTCAATTATATTTGTTAAGTTTAAGAAAGGTTAAACCGACTGACACTGTTGTGGGTTCCATAACTTAGATCATTTTCGAACTTAGGTGCTTTCTGCACAAGATACGGTGCAACGATGTAGCGCTATCTGTAATCTTTTCTTTCATTACCATCTTTTAGATATCTAAACTTTTATAGATTCTGTCAGTCATTACTGTATTTTATTCCTATTGTTCCTTTCAGTGCACAAAAGTGTTTAATTAATGCCAATCCAGAGCGGCATGAACTGGAACTGCCACTGCAATGAGGGAGGTGGGGCGCTGAGCCGCAGTCAGAGTCACAGTTCCAGTACCGAGCAGGACATTGACTTCTTCTTCGAGGGCATGTGAAGTGGCGGCTGTCGAAGTGTCGGCCGGAATGTGCCGCCAGCAGCAGTACCGTGCAGTGCCGTACCGTACGGGCAGAGAAGCGTCGAAGAGCGACAACATTACACAACAGTCAATTAAAATTAATAACTTTTGCAGCGGCAACATACAGTGTGAGAGAGAGAGAGGCGGAGGGGAGCCGGCACAGTGGAGAGTGGAGTGCAGCAACCGTTTCACATGTGTCGGGTCGGACTCCACCCCGTGGACAGCCCCAAAATGCATCCGACAGATACGTTCTCCATCTGCATTTAAGCCTGGACTCCGACGCTGCTTCAGGCACGCACACGCGTGTTTTCCGAAACAGTTAAAAAATCGGGCAACAAAAAAAAACATTAAAAAAACTGAAACATTTCAAGTTGAAGTTTTTTTCGGTGTCGTTTTATTTTATTAATTTTGACGCGTCATTTTTATGAACTGCCACCAAAAAAGAGAAAGCCGAAAAAAAAAATAAATAAAAAGCAAGAATAAAGGAAATAAATTGTGGAGAGAAGCAGAAAGAAGGGCTTGCAACATGTGGCGGCTTATTGGCGTTGAGCGCTTTATTAGGCCCCAGCCAAATGGAAAACTGAATCGAATCGTATCGAACCGAGGCGATAAATCACATGGCGGCGAATATAGCACACTTTTGTCGGCGAAAAGTCACTGAATAATTGAGTTGTGGGTCCAAGCAATCAATCAATTAATCGAGAGGTTATCAAAATAATAGTCAACATTGAATGAAAAAACGATTTTTATCGAAAATTTGGAAATTGATTCGGGGTTCTGAGAAAAAAAATTGTTTAAAACATTTCTCGCACTAAGCAGGGAATATTATACAATCTTTTGGAATGTTTCAATTCTAACTAATCAATCAATCAGCCTCTTAATCGAAATATTAATCGATAAATGGATCATTAATCGATTTCCGATATTTATCGATCATTTTTACAACTATGCACCTCTTATTATGAACATATTAATATATCGCTGATGGATACATCTACCATTAAAAAATAGCTGATGGATAAATATACCATTAATCGGTTAAAATACATATCATTAATCGATTGTCGATTTTTAACAATAATCTTTACAATTATGCGGTTCTGATCAATTAAATTATCTGTTAAAGTTCTGTTCTTTGTAAAGCTCTAATGTCAAAGGAGTATTAATACACACAATCAAGTCCTGTACCAATTTTTCTTTCGCATAAAGCCAATCAAGTGGTATCCTCCCCAAGAAAAAAGAGTCCACCAAGAAGGGTAACTCCTTCTTCACGACAAAAAGTATCTTTGTTCCGAGTGCATGTTTCCGCCAGACCGTAAATAGTTTTTATTAGATTACAAGTGTTGCCTCCCTCCATTGACCCCCCATTCTCATCTATAATTCAATATAGTAGAATATATATCACAACCCACCACAGAATGTCTGCAGAAAAACTGTAGACAGATGATGACTTTCGCTTGGTTTAACAAAAGCCGTATTATTTACACCTCCGGCTACAAAGAACCACAGCTAAGACTATTACGGACGGTGGCAGGAACACAGCAACACAGCAACAGGGAAAACAAGTTGCAAAACACACACCCAAAAACGGGAGACAGGGGCATGCAACAACTGTGACAATCTACAGCCAGCCACAGCCACCCGGAGCAGCAAAGCAGATCCGGGTCCGGGTTCGCCGCCGCGCATTTCAATCAATTAATCTAATTTAAAATTTTTCTTTTGTGTTGGCTTTTTTTCTCTCGAAAGTTTTTCCCTGGTTCGGCCTTAGCCACCACCATTAAACGAGTTCTTTCTGTACGATATATATTTTTTCAATTTCTGCATTATCATTCGATGCCAGGTCGAGGGTCATTAGCGGATGAGAGGGCGCTCCGCTCTGCTCTCAAGTTTTCAAGCTGCCGAGGGTTGCCGTTGCCGTCCTGCCTGTTCGAGCAATCGGTTTACCTATCAGTCCGTCCATCCGTCCAACCCCTTTTTTTGTGGCCCAAAATCCCCGAAATCCAATTGAGTTATGCAGAGCCACTGAAGTAGCACTACTCTCCTCTCACCTCTCGAATCTCTCTCTCGATTCGCTGTCGACTCTCTCCATCGATACGGAAATGCGCCTTAAATGCCTTTTCAGTGTAGCCAAAGTGCAATGAGCCATTTCCTGCTCATCCTCTGCAGATCCTCTTCCTTCCTGCCTGCGGGCAAAAAGCTGTGCCATAAATGTTGAGCAAGACCACAGGACATACCCACAGGAACATTCGGATCGCTCTGCGCTGCTCTACTCTAAAAAACTGCAGACAAAACCAATCTGCTAGCCGCCCACCCGTTCAACTGACAGCCCAGCCACGCCCCGTTTTCCCATACAAAAATCAGCAAAAAAGGTGAACGCACACACACACAGACACACACACAAAAAACTGAAAAAGAAGCTTCGCAGTGAACGTGTGCCAGGAGCAGGAGCAAACACACAGAAGGATGCAGTCAATGCGTATCCATATCCAACAGATACTCGTACTCGTGCCACTGCCACATGCCACATTCACGGGAGGAAGCTGCAGGACATGCCATGCCATCTGTCAGGCAGCATTTGAGATGCCAGCAGAACAAAAACAAAGTCAAAGGATTGGACCCCTGAATTCGCTAGAGAAAGGATTGGCTCTAGAGAGAGACAACAGTGTAGAGGGGGGAGGAGAGGTGAAGAGAAAGGGTTAAAGAGACAGCTGAGAGCTAAAAGAAACTCCGATTCGACATACAATTGTATCTGTGAATTGGATTATGATTTGCCAGTTTGTCCTTTTATGGGGTACGAGTTCGAGTATGCGAGGTTTTCTGCGAGGAAATTCGATCTGAAAATATGAATATTTTCTGGAATATATAAATATTATAACTTCACGGTCTATCTAAGATATCTACGAGAATAAAGGACGCTAAAATGACTATTATTTCATAGTTAATATCTTTACTTCGTAATTTATAAACGAATAGCCATTTCTTTGCTTTTCCATCGTTTGCGTCTTTAATCTATGTTTCTATCAACCTCCGACACACATTTCTACAATGTTTCTATGTTTCCTATTTCTGTAATCAAATTTCTATAAACTAGGAAAAGAATCTACATATGATGGCCTTAACTTTGAAGTTCCACATTCAAATATCACATATCACATAAGCTAATTAAATATATTCCATATCTTCCATAGAAACAATCGCTCTAGAAAGGGTATATGAAGCATAGTTCGCCTGCAGCATTGCCACTCCCTCACCCCCGCCCCACTTGACTTCCGACGCTCGACTTATGGGCTCGGGGAACAAGGTGTTCTTCGGTTCAGCTCATAATTCATAATTCATCAGAACAACGGAAAAGCAGAGCATCAGAACAGTGCCTCAGCAAATCAATCACAATCGAAATCTGGCTACAAATGTGCCCTAAAAGCAGTAGGCATCGCTCGACCACCCTTACGATTCGAAGGGGTCCTGCATCCCGGTGTCCTGATCCTGCGTTTTGCGGCATGAACAATTGAACAATTGCGAAAAATCCGAGAGAGGGGGGGAGAGCTACAGAGAGCTACAGAAGGATTAATGCTGGTACACTGCTGCTGCAGGCGTCCTCCCGTAGTCCTGAGTCCTGGCTAAGGTGTCGCGCTTAAAACCCCCGTGTGTCGCTATCACGTATCGGTTTGCAACCCCAAATTGCATTCGCCCTGCCCTTCCCGCTCTCTCGGCCTCACATCATCGGCAACTTTTCATTATGCTAAACCGTAAATGAAGAGGGTTGCCCATCCAGGGGCTGATGACGGGATCTGGGCGAAGGTTTGGGGGTAGGTGTGTGGACTGTGGTGTGGTGTGGTGCACGCGCTCAGGTAAGGCCAAGGTCTGAAGGTGGAACAAAGCCCAGCCAGCAATGGGACTGGGAGGAGGAGGAGGAGGTATGGCGGCACCGAGCGTGACAGATTAGCGAATGGCAAAATGCTGACATACGGGCGAAAGGAACAGGACAGGAACATGAGTAGCAGCAGCATCGGGAACAGCAGGAGCAGCAGGAACAGGAGCAGCAGGACTCGACTCAGAGGTAAATGCCGAGGTAAGGCTATCCGAATGCGGGGCAATCTCGTATCGTATCGTATCCCAAAACTAGTCATCAGATCAGGTCCACACTCCCCACCCCCTGCCACGTTCTCCCTCCCCTTCTCATGCCCATGGCACATTCTCGTGCCACAAAAGTCATTGCATACTTTGCGGCAACTTCCGCACTTCCGGCACTTTGCCTGGCATCCGTTTTCAACGTGCGTCGTCGGACTCCAGCTGCTGCTGCCGCTGCTGCTGCCGCTGCTGCTGCAGCATGGAGTTACCTTCTCTCCAGCGAAAATGCCACTCAGAGATAAACACATGGAAAAAGGATGAGAGAGGGAGAGAGAAAGAGAGAGCAGGAGATGTGTATGGTGAATGTCCAGGTCTCTCCACAGGATATTTATTTACCTTTTATATCAGACAGACAGCAACAGCAGTGCATATATGAAAATTATTTTTATTGCTTTTTATACTCTAACAAAAGGAGGCTTTGGACAATGAATGAATGAATGAATATATATGAATGTTTCAATTCTACAGTGAATACATTCTATTCCGTAATAGATACTCCTCCAATTTTATCCACAGACCAAAGTTCATTCCACAAAAATTCCTATAAATATTCGCTCTTTTTGTCAGCCAAAGATTTCACTCATTCTTTCTTTGATTATAGATTTCTCTCAGCATTTCATCCATCAAAGATTTCCCTCCCGCTTTCCATCATTTACGGGACCATTTCCCTGGAGATCATTCAATATTTCTGTGCCTCAGGCTACCTTTAATCCAAATCCCACTAAAATATATCGCTTATTTCTGGATTTCTCAGAAATTTCAACTTGCGTCAGACCGCAATTCCCAAAAGGAAAAGATACGAGTTTTGTTATTGAAATCTTTTGAAAATCGAAATAAAAATAATGAAAAATAAACATACATATACATATGTACATATATAAATATGAAAAAGCAATTTTTATTGCGACCTTGAATTCCTGTAGGTGGAATTTTGGGATTTAATGGAAGGTAACGTATTTAAGGAACGATCTTTTTCTGCAGCTCTGGGAAAATCTTCGACTGAAGGCGAAAAAGATAGACAGAAGATCTGTAAAGATACTCTTACGCTGCAATGATGGTGTGTAAATGGATATAGACTCAAAAAATCCATCTTATAATGATTTTAGCGAAGAAAAAATTTCCACACTTACCACATACTACATTCCCAAGAGTAAATTTATTTCCAAACTTCTATCGCTCTGATTTTCCCAAATTTTCACCTTTTTTCGTATGCTCTGATTTTTGCACACTTCCTAGAGCATTTCCACTTCGATTTCCCATGGATTTCGCCTCATTTACGATTATTTTTGCAGCCCTTAAGTGGACATTGGATTGGAGGACTGGGAGAGGCAGTTGCTCCATTCAGCGTTAATCATTAAATCTCTGCACGCACCCGGCTGAAAGTCGATAAAGGTGCACACGATTGTTGCGTGTGCGTGTGTGTGTATGTGCCTCCCCCTTGTCACAAATACTACACACACATACACACTCTTGCCGAGACATTATAGGGCCATCAGCAGGCAGGCTGGGGAGGGGGAAAGGTGTACTGCCACTGTAAAAGCTACCCCCGGATGGACGCTCGCTTCAGCCCACGCCACAGCCACTGCCACTGCCACAGCGCCGTGCCACGCGGAGCAGCACCCAAGGCGAATCTCCTGCGCAATTTCGCAAAAATAATTTCGCAGCAAAAAATAGAAAATCGTTTCGGGAAACCTAATGAGTAAACGTGGCACAACGACGACGATGACGACGACGACGATGACGCACATGTTGTCGCCAGTTGTCCTTGACGCCGCCCATCGCATCCCATACCACATACTACATTCCCATTCCATGCTGTGATGATGCTGCTGATGATGATGATGACGGTGATTACTTACAACAAACCTTACAACAAACTGAAGGTAGCAGCAGCGGCAGCATCACCCGGCGCTTGCTTCAGGGCTGATCCTGGGGGTAAAACTACCCCACGAAATAAGGAATAAGGAATACCACGTGGTATTCGATGTCAACAATGCGATCTCGATTCCAGTTCCTGCCGCTGCTGCCGCTGCAGTTGAGGTGAAAACAACAACAGCAGCAGCAGCCGCCGATGAGAGCAATTGCCAGAAAGGTGGAAGGTTCTTCCTTCAGGCCCATTCCCCGTTGCCGTAGCTCTGCTTCGTCCTTGCACACATGTGACTGACTTTTGTCTTCTGTCCTGACTGCCGACCAAGGAATCCACCACCAATCAACGGGCGAAAAAACGCAGCAGAAAGGTGACTGAAACTTGTTTTTGCGCCCGTTTTTGCTGGTTGCAACTCAAAGGACAGTGGGTCAAGGGCAAAAGTCTAGGAGGAAAGTGCAGCTCAACAACAAATCCAACAAAATTTGAGCATTAAGCAATGAAAAGATTGCTATGACTGCTATGAATATATGGAGTGTAAAAGGATAAAAGACATTGCTCCTTCAATTTGAAAAAATATTTTTTTGGGTTTTTGTAGAAGATTTTCCTATAGATATTGTGACGTTTCAGCGGCTCGTACTTTCTTTTGAATCATAGATCATTATCTAGTAATTATCTTATATTTAAACAATAGATCGCACAATGATTTTTCTCCAAAATTTTTATTTAATTATTCCCATATTTTGTTCCACTGTGACAGACTCCTGTCTCCGCTGCTCCTGGCTCTGCTGCTCCTGCTGCTGCTGTGATTTTGCTGCTCGATTGCTTGCTCGCCGCCTCTGTTGGCTGTTGCCTTCCCTCCCCCTGTGGTAGGTCGCCCGACGCGTGCCACAACCTGGTGCGTCCCTCCTCTGCCTCTCCCTCTGCCCGTGTGCCGTGACTCCCTGCTTTTTCTGTGAGGTTTTCGTTTTTTGCTTTTTTGTATTATTGTGCTTTTTGGACGAGCGTTCATTTGCTTATTTGTTTGTTCACTTTGTCCGCTGATGCGGCAGCCGCATCAAGGTAAACCCAGTCGTTCGTCGCTCGTTTGAATCCTGGAATCAGAGGACTGGAATGGGTGCTCGGCCCTGCTGGAAGCGCGTGCTCCTTTTCTGTGTGTTTGCTATTGTTTTCGTTGGGCGGGCAGCCGGCGGCCAAATGGGATTTGTTATTATTCTTATACTTTAAATATTGTTTCAATTTCAATCTCTCTCGTTTTTTTACAATTTTTATTAGCTTCACTTTTGCGCATCCAGAGGAGATGGGGCAGGGGAGATGTGGTGAAGGGAGAGGCAGTTTCAGGATTGCTTTAACCTTTTAGCGGCTAATGTTACATCCTCAACTGAAGGACGAGGAGTATCTACAACCTACAACCTTATGTATATTGTACTCCGTAGTATCTCAAGTATTTGCTCAGCTGAGGTCTCTCTCTCTCGCTCTCTCAGGGGGGGACAAGCGACGTGTGCTGGCCCTCTGACCCCTGCCCCCATGCCACAACCCCGCTCTCTGAGAGTATCTTCGTATCTGTTTCAATTTTTCGTTAATTTCAGTCGAATGCAGAGCAAACAGTTTTTGCGTAAAGCAAACAAAAGGCCATAAAATATTAAATTACAGAATTTCGATCATTGTTTTTCGTTGTGTTTGGGGGCAACGGTAAAGTTTTTCAAACTGAAACTAAATATATGCGGGTGCACTCCCTGTCTCTCTCTCACTATACCTCTCTCTTTCCCATTCTCTCTCTCATTGATATTTCAGGTAAACCGTTAGGCTGCTTAGTCCAACAAAAAGGCAAACGAACGAACCACAAAATCAATGCCACACCATGCCGCATGCACACGTGCCTCAAATTCTGTCTGTCTGTCTCTCTTTCTAACTCTAACTCTCCCTGGCTTGCCCTCTCTCTCTGTCTCTCTCTTTGTAACTGTCAAGGACCCTTTCCCAGCTGTTTTCGTGAATGGAAAAGGATGGAAATTTGAGGGCCAAGAATGGAATGACAGAAGGCGAGACACGACAGACATTCAAATGCATCGATTGAAAGAGTCAACAATTGACAGTTATGAAAACAGATAATGATGATGATGATGTTGATGATGATGATCCCCAAAGGGACTATGATTTTAGGGTTGTCCCTGGCATAACAGTAAATAAATGTTGGCACACTTTTGCGGTTGAAAGGATTACACATCAGGGAAGGCCTTCTAACAATTCTAGGAGTGATTTTAGAGCATGTTTTGTGATGGAAATCTTTCTTTAAAGATCATGGAAGGCTCCCTTATACACTTTTCTGTTTGAACACCAAGAATGAGACGCACTCTCCTGAGTAATCCTTAGAGAGGAGACTCTCTTGCGTCAAAAACGCTTTGCAAAGACTCCACAACTATTTTTTCTAATAAAAGTAGATTAAAACCTTTTAGAGTTTTATCCTTGGAGAATTTTACAGAAAGAAAGGACTAAAATTACCTAAGACTTCTTACCAAAGCATAGAAATTATAATGTTTTTGTAGTAAAAAATTTGCCAAAAATATGTTCTACAGAACATAAAGAAGATTTTGCGTTTGAACCTCAAAAAAAATCTTTAAAGATAGAGTTTTGGAACGATTTAGTACAATATTATATATATTTCGTTTTTTTCGGACTTTCGGACCGAAAATTAAGGAATTACATGGAATAAAGACGCATAATTCCTTAGAGTGAATATTCTATTTGAGGAATATCGTACTGAATCTTCTCCGAATTTCAATTAAAGTAAAGCCTGAAAAACTTGCAGGTTAAACCTTGAAGGATTCTACTTAGAGAACTGTCAGGAATCAGCCTTAGTTCCGAATCCAGGGAATTCCCACACTTTCTACATCAAATCTCTAGATATTCTTAGGATTGTCAATGATGTATTTCATCACAATTAGTAATTCCCGACACACTTTTGAGGTTAAACCCTAAAATAATTACACTACACACAGAGAAATACTCGAACACTCAATGAACCCCAAACCCCGAGCCGTAACCGTAACCGTAACCGTAGCCATAAGTTTTTGTCTTGAACTTCTTCCCATAGCCAATCCCAAAGAGAGGAGACTTTTCTTGTTTGGAGCGTAGGGGCGGCGTAGGGTGAAAATCTTCCCACAGATTTCCCCCTCGAAGCCAAACACTTGACTGGGCCGCCGACTCTGCCGCCTTTTCGTGGAGGGGTCGGGTCGGTGTCGATCCAGCGGTTGGCTGTACATGCATTTAGGGCCGAGGAAATTTGACATTTCCCTGCACTTAACTGTCACATAAAGTGTTAAACGAAATGAGCCAAAGGACTGAGAGAGTGAGGCACTGGGGAAGAGGGAGAGAGTGTGGGGAAGGGGCTGAAGTTGCAGCCACAAAAACGAGCCGAACGAACACTTGAGTTTTCGATTGGGATTTTGGTGGCGACTCGACCCCATTGTGCATCACTCTGCACCACCATCGACCATCTAGCATCTACCATCGCGACATACACTGCCACTCAACTGAATAGGTTCATAATCACCGAGGTAGGAATTGGTCTGAAATTCCTAAACCAATATCCCTATTGACATGAATTTTTTTTCTATAACTCTCAAGTCGTATATCAATTAGATGCCAAAATTTTAATTTTCATAAATGTAATATTTGTTCTTTATTTATTTTTTTTTCTGAAAGAGTAACAAAAATAATGGTTTTTTTTCAGTCATCTGAATAGGTTCAACGTACAATATATTAAAATTAATGAAAAAATAAGGCCCATTATCAAATTTTTTGCTTTATACTTGCAGTTTAGTACATTTTTAAAGAATTTTAATCTGAGTTCAATAATGTGTGAACCCTCCTTTGTTGGAAATAACTTCAAATACACGGGTGGGTAGGGAGCTATACAAATTTTGCAATATTTGCATTGAAATTGTTGTCCAGGCCGCTTTAATCGCCGCAACTAAAGTTTCCTTGCTGTCAAATTGTCTGCCTCCTTCATATACTTTGCGAGATAACAACCCCCACACATTTTCCATTATATTAAGGTCAGGCGAATATGGAGGCCATTCTAGCAAGTCCACCTTTTGAGCCTTAATCCATTTTTTTACCACCTTAGCAGTGTGAATAGGAGCGTTATCTTGCTGGTAAGTCCACTGCAGAGAGTGAAATATATTTGCATAGTGAGGAAACGCCTTCTGGATTATGAATTTATAGGTTTCCGCGTTCATTTTGGAAGTTACAAATTCAAGGTCGCAAGTACCATAAACTGATACCGATCCCCACACCATTACACCTCCTTCACACGAGTGACGACGACTCAGGAAATGCTCTTCTTTTCGAAGATCATGGTAGTAATAATTGTAGCCATCTGGGCCGTCTAAATTAAATTTCTTTTCGTCGGAAAAGACTACTTTGTGCCATTCCTTCGTCCAGCCCATGTGCTTGCGCGCAAATTGCAGTCGTGAAGCTTTACGTGCATCATTTAAAGGTGGTTTTTTTTTAAGTTTCAATCGCTTAAGATGATCAGCCGACAAAATCACACGTCTTACAGTAGACACACTTGCTTTAACACCACAAATTTCCTTAATTTTGGGTGCTGAGAGGTGGGAATTCGACGCAGTTCGAACAATATGTCTCCTGTCTGCCACAGTGGTCGCGTATTTGACTCCGCCTTTCATATTTTTGCCATATTCGGATTTGTTCCTTAAAAAGTTACTCACAACATTTTGGCTTCTTCCAATTTTTTGAGAGATTTTGCGATGACTAAGACCACTTTCATTATAGGCTTCGATTTGTCCCCTTTCGTACTCGGACAATTGCTCTCCGCGACCCATATTTTATTAAACATAAAGAAAAAATATTAAACTTTGAAATTGCAAAAAAAGTGTGTCAATATTCCGCCGAATTTCATCACAAACTGAAAATCATTTAACTAAACCTATTCAGTTGAACCAAAAAATTGCATCGAATTTAAGGAAAGAGATAAGAAAAGAGAATATGCAAAGTAACGGTACTTAGTAAACTGTACATTACGAGCGCACAGTGATTCACAAGAATATAACATTGCAATGAATTAAAAAAAACATGTATACATTCAATACGTAGTAAGAAAATCATGAAAATGCACGCGATATTATGTGAACCTATTCAGTTGATCGGCAGTGTAGCATTACCACCACCACCAACATACGATGCTACATGCAACATGCAACACCAATGAATACCCGAATACCACACTTTAGAAGCGGCAAAAGTATTTATGTTGTCATTACTTTTGGTTCAGTTTCGAATCGAATTGGTTTCGGGTTCGGTGTCGGGCTCTCCTTTTCTTCTCTTTGGTTTTGTTTCGGGCTGTTCCAGAAAAGTGGAAAAGTGGAAGTGGAAAAGTGGAATGCCCGCGCACAAAGTTTACTGCTAATTAAAAATTGTGGAATAACGAGAGAGAAAACATGCATGCAATCCAATCCGAGAGCTCCGATCCGATGGGAACCCCATCTGGAGATCAATCTCCCTCTCCATACAGGGGGAAAACCGAAAAGGATTGCATTGCGTTTTTCCCACCGTTCTCGGCCAGGAGGGGTGGTATCCTCTCTCACTTTTGGGGTATCCGTGGCTCTAAAATGGTTATTAATTGACAGAGTTAATGACAGCCGCCTGACGTCCCCTCCCATTCCCATTCGATCTACGAGTACTTTATGTGGGTACCAGCAGGAGACCGTGCACTGGGCGAATCGACTGGGGGAGAGGGGGGTTTCCAAGTGCTGGAAAGGAAAGGAATCGAATTGAATTGCAATTCCTGAATACGTCTGATCGACAAATCCAATTTAAATGAAGAGCTCTCTCTCTGTTCCTGTGCCTGACAGAGAGCAGTGGGTGTAGCCAAGAGCCTGGGAAGAAATCCTTCAGATTTATGCGGGAATCCGGAATGGTAATTGAAGGTACTCCACGATGTGAATGTGTCCCCTTGCTTCCTTCCACTGTGCCACTAAATTGATTTCGTAATGAGGGTCAATAGAGAGGCTCTCCTTTAGGATTAAGGTTCAATGTAGATTACGATCTATGGACATTGAAATGTAGATTTTACTCCACAAGGAGTCGCAATCAAGGGACTCGGGCTTTCAGAAATAGCTGATTTATGAGGTCAATTTTTGATTTCTGGTTAATACAGGACATTTTGGGATTTCGGACATTGAAAATAGCTCCAAACTTCTAATAGAATATTAATCAAAACGTTTAAAGCTTTAAAAACTGTTTACAAATATTTTACCAAACATTTTGAAAATATTCTACACTTTTTTCATTTTTATATTCTTGAAATACATCTTTGGATTCCATATTTAAGTTTAAGAAATAGCTATGATAGATATTCTATTATTTGGAAAAAAGATTGATACAGTTTAGATACAGATACATTAATATAAAGCTGCAGCTAGCCTTTGAAGATATAAAAATATTAAGAAATACATATATCATTTTGTTAGTTTTTTTGTGCTATTCCCATGAGAACGCGGGCTTGTGATTTATAGAGATCAAAATTCTAGGTAAAAATATTTCTCATATAGATAAAGAAATGTTTCTAAGCAGATACAGAATATAGAGAAAGAAATATCTATTCATTTCCAAGAAATTTCTATAGTATTTTGTGTCGGGAAAACCATTTCGACTCAATGGCTTTTACTGCCATTCTCCCACTCCCCCCTACCTCTTACCACCTCCGTACAGCCAATCAAGAGCGCGCAACAGGTGCAACAAAAGGCGAAGCAAAATGTGGCGCACCTATGGCGTCGGGCGAGGCATCGGCATCGCACCTCGTCGCTCATTAAGAGCTCGGCGGCAGCACCCACGCCAACGCCACTAACACATACACACTTACAGATACACCCACACAGAGAGGCAGACAGACAAAAAGAGAGAGAGAGAGGAGAGGCAATGAGCGGAGCGGCAACTAATTAACATACAAAATGAATGCGAAGGCAAAAACAAAAAAAAGAACACACAAAAAATGACCCCCTCCCCCTCTCTGTCCCTCTTCCACCACTCACCATCGCCTTCTCTCTTTCTGGCTCACCTTCTCACACGTTCACTCTCGCTCACACACACATTCACACGCTCTCCGGCAAAAGTGAGAAAATTATGAGGCTCCACCTATTTTACACTTACACACACACGCACACACACACACACAAAAGAGAGTACCTCTCATGCATAGGTGTGTGAGAGTGTAGTATGTGTGTGGTGTGTGTGTGCGAGAGAGGAAGGGGTGGGGGTTAGGGTAAAACACATGTTAACCGCATTAAAAAATTAAATATACAAATTGTTTATTATGTTGCTGGAGAACCGCTATTTGTAGGGCTCTTTGTGTGAGAAAAGAGGAGCGAGAGAGATAGGGTATCGAAGTGTGTAAGAGAGGGAGAGAATATCCAGGGTATCCAAAAGTGCTGAAATATCTTACATTTGTCAGAGAAAGGGTATCCGTAAATACGATAGATACAGAGAGACTCTCTGTTTTTGGAACTTCAGAAGAAAATAAAGAAGAAAAGTAACCAAAATAAAGAGTAGAAGAGGAAAGAGACAGCATGAAGAGAAGTACACAGAAAGAACGAAGAAAAACAGACCCAAAATGAAGCATCTCAGAATGCCCCACAACTTGTTGATGGAGCCGCAGCCACAATTCCCTGTTCCCATTCTCCAAAAGACCTCCGATTCTCCCATCCAACATTCCCGTCATTCGCATTCGTTCATTCGCTCTCTCTCTGTCGTGGATCATTTCATTAGAAATTCTTAATTTCTTTCAAGTTTTGTACACATTTCAGTGAGATCTGTTTTTCGTGCTTTGTTCTATTCCGAATCCGATTCTGATTCTGATGGCCATGATGGACATTCTCAAGAACCCCCCAAGATCTTCGTTTTGGGCCACACATCAGCGAAATGTCATGAATGTGTGGCAATATTTTTGATATTTCTTACCAGGAAATCCCCTCTTCTGGCACATACTTCTGCAGAGTGGAAAGAGAGAGAGAGAGAGAGAGAGAGAGAGAAAAGGGATATGGGATGTGGGATATGGCAGAGAATTTTGCAATCGCAAGTGAAAATGAGTTTGTCCGTTATCGCCAACAAAACGAGTGGAGTGGAGAGGCATGGGGGGCATGGGGCTTAGGGGCAAGGGATAGAGTTAAGGGTAAGGGATTCCTTTTGAAAAAGTTCCCTAATACTCAAGATAAAATACAATAACAAAAAATAGTTCCCAGAATTTAAGGGAAGCGTAAGCAAAGATGATTAATTGAAGTGTTTTTTAAGCGGTGTAATAATTCTGTAAAGTTTTTACAAAAAAAAACGTATAATTTAATAATTATTAATAATAATAATTAATTAATAATTTCATTAAATCTATTCAATGAGAGATTAGCAGAAAGTCCACATTTCTGATGAATACCCATAATTCCAAGGCATTCAAAAATATATGAAAATTCTTCTAAAGATTAAAGAAACACCATTATAGATGCCCTTTAAGCCTGAAACTACAAACAGGTCTAATTTCAGCGAATTAATTCCTCCAATAAATCCAATTCTTCTTAAATAACAAAATATTTTGCATTATAATTGAATAATTCAAATATTTTGCATGCTCTAATTATAGAACGAATGAAAACTCAATGGAAAAGCGTAAGCCAAAGTCAATAAAATACATAATAATTCTGCATTCGACCAAATGTTAATATAATTAAATCCGATGCCAACCCAGTGGCAGCGGCAGTGGCAGCACGAAGCCCTTATTGCCCGTATTCCAGTGCCATATGTCACACCACCCTTACGTTACGTGTGGGGCATACGTCATGGTGTTACAGGAGGAGAGGGCTAACAGAGGACTAACAGAGGGCTAACATTTACGATATAGCATTCAGAGAGAGACACCCATGTTACCGTTGCCTTTACCGTTTCCGACTGTTAGCGAAAACGACGTTCTGCTCTGAACATTCTGCTCTGGTGGTGGCTCACGCACACACACTCCAGATGCAGAGACACCCTCACATAGATACAATATACTCGTACATGCGGCCCGTCGCGGCGGGGTGTTTCTCTCTGTCTCTCCTGTGCCACTGTTGGCTTTGGTTCGCCCTCGTTTCCACGTTCGCACGACGAAACGAATATAATCCGTATACGACTACGACTACGACGACGGCGACAACGACGACGGAGAATGCTTTGGTCGAGACCAAACAGAAAGTCAGAATTCATTCAGACGTCGCGTCGGCAACACGCGCGCTGCTCCCCCTAGCAAAAAAAAAACAAAAAATAAAACACACACACAAAAACACACACTAAAAACCGAACCCAAAATCCAACTCACAAAAATCGTAATAAAAATAATACGCGCAGCGTTCGCCCCGCGGCGGTAAAAAAAAAGAAGTGAAAAATCAAAAAGTATCTAAGAGATAAACCAAGGGCCAAAACCATCCAAACCATACCAAATGGCCGCTACAACACGTGTGTGCTATTCACCCAAGTGATCCAAAAAACCAATCCCCACAATCCGTTAAAAAGAGAACTTGAGCGGAAGAGTAGAACCCCGTAGAGAATCTCCCCCACCCCTCAAAACAATAACGAATCGCAGCAGCAAAAAAGCATTCCAGATGTTGTCCTGCCTGGCGCCGTCGTCTTCACGTTTTGGCCAAGAGGATAACAGCATCATACAGCAGAGCATGCCATCGTCCACAGCCTTCACAATGCAGTGTAAGTGAAGGGGTCCTATCAACTGATCCTCCAGCAAACCAGAGCATTCCCGACTCATTCGCGATGAGTCATAGCACACTCATCTTTCGAATCAGAGTTCGAATCAGAGACCCACCGACAGCCAGATACAAAATACAGTGTACAAATTCGTTTTTCATTATCAGCCAGAGTCAAGCCTGCCAGCCAGCCAGCCTCTAAAATGCAATTGAACTTTTGTATATGTGAGCGTGTATCTGTGTTTGTGTACTACAATTGTATCTACAGTATGTGTGAGTGCTTGCTTTCTCGATTCATTCACGATTTGCGCGCCAAAGCGTTCCCGTTGCCAAATGCAAAGCTTAGCAGTTTTCAAGATCCAAAGATCCCAAAACAAAACAGCGTCGCCATCTTAGAGCACAGAACAGACCTCCTGTGTGGTCTTTACCTTCAGAAAACCCCGGGGGGAAACCATAAAAAGAAACAGCAAAAAAAAAAAGAAAAAAACCAAGGAGATGGTGAGGAAGACTAAGGATCGTTGGCAAGGCATCGGATTACCTCCTACGCCAAGAGTATCAGAGTATTTTCCTTGGAGAGTGGAGTGGAGTGTGTGGGTTGAGAAAGAGAGAGAGAGAGACTGAGATCTACCCGGTGCCCTTTGCTGAAGGTTTCGCTTGATCAGCAGCATATATGCGAGGGATTTGTCCCCGAGATACAAAGAGAGACAGAGAGAAGAGACACCACAGCCAATTGCAGGCACATTTCAATTTGATTTGTTGGCAAACGCCACACACTGTTTACGACTTAACGACTGCCTTGACGATAATCTCCACCCACATGCCACAGCGCCACATTCCACATTCAGGTGCAGAGTACACAGGTACAGGTACATCCCCTAAAAAGAGACCACAAGTAGGAGGCGCCTACCACCTGCAACGACACCTCAACTCAACCACCATTCGAGTCAGAGTGTGGCCGATTGGCTTTGAGGGTTTGAGGTTTGAGGCATGCGCAGGCGAACAGGTAGAACCACGTAGAAACAGAACGTTTTTGGCCACAAAAGAAACCTGTTTTTCTGGCCATATTGGTAGCCATTCAAAAGATACAAAAGAGCCATGAGAGTGTGTGTGTGTCTGTCTAAACAAAGCATAAAACTGTCAGTGATCAGAGCTCATCATTGTCATTAGCACACACAGAGAGAGAGAGAGAGAGAGAGAGAGAGCGTGAGAGAGAGAAAGGGAAACCCATTAAAAGAAGGTGTGAAGACACTAGAAATTAATTGAAAACTCTTAACGGGAAATCAGCGGGGAAGTAGGGGAGGGGAAAATGCAGCGATGGATGGCGCAACATTGGGAGATTGTCAACGCCCACACAAACACCACAGAGAGACAGAGAGATGCAGAGATACTTTCGGTTCTGTTTCGGTTTGACAATTGATAAGCCACCTAAAGATACGGATTAATTGCACATGTTCCACACAGACACAGAGACACAGAGAGAGAGGGGGTGGCAGAGCGGGGGGAGGGAACCACATCTTCCTCTGACAAAAAACTATAAATTATAATTTATGGCTATTTAAGTAGGCAGTGGGCCAGGCAGTGGGGCAGGCGGTGGGGCAGGCAGTGGGTGGATCTCTAAAAGCCCTCGAACACGAGGCACAACAGATAGCAGATAGCGCTGCTAATCGATCAGCAGACGGTGGATGGTGGCTGGTGGCTCTAGCACAGGTTGGCCCACATACGTGTGTACGTTTAGATACAAATGTATCTATAGCCAGAGACAGAGCCACGTAGACACGGTACACTTTTTCCGGTTGTTGTGTTTCCGTTTGATGGCGCTGGGCAGCTGCGGCCGCGATGGATATTAATCGCCAGATACACTGAAATTTCTGTTCCCCAAAGAAGTAGTATCTATCCGTGTGGAAAGAATGTATCTTGTACTAATTTTCGCTGCTTCAACTGCCGCTCTGTTTGCTCTTTGCTGGCGCTGGGGCGTGTGTTGTGTCGCATTTCGAAATTGCTCCAAACGTCCATAAATCAAAGGCATTTTGCCATCGAGCATCGCATCGCAAAACCTGTCGCTTGTCTGCCTGCCGTCTGTCTCCCTGTCTCTCGCCTTGTTATCACCTAAGATACGCCCCCAAAAAATAAAACTTATCTAATATTCAGCTGCTACCCTGCAGCAGGCAGATCGAACTTTTGTTTGGCGTCCCCCGAAATTAAACGCTTATCTGGCGGGCTGCATCTTATGATTAGTGAAGAGAGGATATCCATCCCCAAAGGATACGGATACGCAGATACATTTCTAATTAATCATTTCGGGTGCAGGAGAGGGTGGTGACCTGTCAGTGGATGTCAGTTTTATATGCTGGTGCTGTCGGTGCTGCCATTTATACAATTCCTCATCCTCTGCAGGACTCTTTGCAGGACAAACTTCAGGCCAAAAACTATCTGGAAAATGGCATGCAAAAATGATTAATCAAAGCCTCTACCTCAGAGGCTACTACCCACTTTTCGTAGAGCAGCCAGCAGTACAGATACATTTGTATCTTTAGCATGGCTTTAAATTGCAATTGAGAAGCAATGCTGCTTCTGCAGCAGGAGCCTCCACAAAAGGCAAACAAACACAGAAAAAAAGAGGACTATAAATCAATGAGGGAAAAGTCCTCTTTGATATCCTGTACAACCTCGCGCTTTCCCGCTCCCCCTCTCTTCAGATTCTCTCCAGTGTTCAACCTGCCGCAGCTTTGGGCAAATTATTTGCCACATTTTACTTTTATTTCACATTTTGTAGAAGCCCCAAAGTAAATTGTTTGCCAATATTTTTTGTTCTGCTTCTACCGTTGCCTGCCTCCCCGCCTGCCTGCCTGCCGCTTGTGCACACAATTGAAACAAAGATAACTTTGAAACAGTTGTAAAGTGAAAATTGCACGGAATCCAGTCCAGTCGCTCCATCCCAGCATCCCAGCCTTTTCCTGCCTTTTGCAATTTTTGTGAATATTTTTTCTTATTTATTTAATGCCCCGCCGCACCACGAGACAACAATTTCTGGTTCTGGTTCTGCTTCGTTTTCTGTAGCTCCCAAAAAAAAGTGCCAAAAAATCAAGGGGGCCCAAACAAAGGGTAGCACTCCTCCACCGCCACGCCCATTCTCCTGGCAAAGCCATCTCCTCGCTGAAAAAAAGGTGTTGCCAAAGGGCAGGCAAAATTGCAGCTACCAAAAAAATAAAGGAGGAGCAGCTGCAGCAGCAGTACGAGTATTCTGAAGGTTGGGGCATGTGGCAGGCACAATTTAACATGTAAACGATTTTGGTTAACGGGCAACAGGAGGCGGCACTGCCAGCAAAGGGTTACAAAGGCGTGGGTGGTGGCTGTTGCGGTGGGGTGGGGCACCACACTTCCCTTCTGATTGCCGTTCAATTGCAATAAATTTCGCACAATTGCACAATAATTGTTAAAAGTTTTAAATAAACAAAAAATAGTCAACGGTTCGACTCTATTGTGAGTCCACTGCAGGGCGCAGGGCGCAGAGCGGAGGGCAGGCAGAAAAAGTTTCAATTGCACGAGGATACGCTTTTACCAACCTCCTTCTCTCACTCTTCCTATAAATAGAATATGAATCGAGGCCGAAGTGAATATCAATTAGCCAAGTTAAGCTGAACTTTGGTTATATTTCGCTTTAATTGGGATTTTTTCGCTCTTGGGGTTCGAAATATGAGAAAAATTGCATGCAGAATTATAGCGGATAGGTAGATAGACAGACATAGATATACATATTTTCAAAAACCATAGATAGATATTTTCGAAATTATAGAAAATTATATTTCTATATTTAATAAATATTTTATGCTTACTTTGTATTTTTGAGAGCCAAAAAACGATTTTAAAAAATCTATCTTAGAAATACTTTGTTAGAAAAAGTATCTTTCACTACTTTAAAAAATATTTAATGCAAATTGAAGCTTACTTTCAAATGTTTAGCAGTCTAAAAACGATTCTACAAAAAGTATCTTAACGATACTTTGTTAAAAAGTATCTATTCATATTTTAAAACATAATTGATGCAAATTGAAGCTTACTTTCGTATTTGTAGGAGTCTAGAATCGATTCCACAAAAAGTATCTTAAAGATACTTTGATAAAAAAGTATCTACTCATAACATAAACATAATTGATGAAAATTGAAGCTTGCTTTCGCATTTGTAAGAGTCTAGGAACGCTTTTACAAAAAGTATCTTAAAGATACTTTGATAGAACAAGAATTTTTACAATTTTATCCAAATATGTTCCACTTTATGGTACTCAAGTTTTGTACCAAGTTTTTATAGGTGTGGGAATGGTTCTGCGAAAAGTATCTTAAATATATGTACTCTGTAAGAAAAAGTATCTTTTACATTTATATCGATATTTTATACAATTTCAAAGTATTTTTTGATGGGCAGACACTTGAAAAATGCTTCGAATGCTTTTGGCAAAGTATCTTCCACTGAAAATGAATCTCCACTAAATATTCACTGAGAATTTCTTCGTTTTTGTGACTTCCACTGAAGTATTTCTACACCTTAGACTACCATCTCCCGCTGCCCTAACAGACCCGCTTCCCGTCTGTGGCATATTTCTCTAATTGCTTTCTGTGTGTGCCAACGCATCGCGGTGCCTCATGCCTCATGCGGCATGCCTCAAGTCTCAAGCAATTCCAAATGCAACTCCAATTTCAGGCCGTAGAACGCCCACACCCGACATCACACGCATTTCTGCATATTTTTTCAAGGTAAATCACAGAAATAGTCGGACCTGGGGCACATATGCTATATGCTATTGCCCTGCCCCTGGTGTGCCCCTGTCGCTGCTGTCCTGCCACACAGACCATATGTGTAAGCCGAGGGATTGGCGCGGCAGGAGATGCAGAGAGTCTCAGACTCTCGTCGGGTGGCAGGGACACGAACACGGACACGGCTCGCTTGGCTATTAAAATTTCACACTCAGCAAAGCAAAATGTGCTACAAATAAAATAAACGTGGCTGCCTGCAACCAGCAACGGTGCAACGTGCAACGTGCAACGAGCATCATGTAGCATGCAGCATCGCCCTGGCTGTACAAATAAATAAAAGTAAAGGGCAAAACAAGAGTAGAACTCTCTTTCGCTTAGTCTCCCTTTCAGCCGCCAGCCTTGCCTCCCGATAGGATGCCCGACGATCTCTATTTTTAGGAGCCGCAGTCTGCAGTCTGCCACGACTGCCTGCAACTGCCACTGCCACTGCACCTTTGCCTTTTCCACTTGAGAGGCATTGGAAGCACCTTTGTGCCCATTCGTAATGGAAGCGAGAGCGGAGCGGAGCAGAGACCAGGGCCAAAGGTGCCACCAAAGTGGAGAGATACCTCTCTAGGTAGACGGAGCATTTCCAAATTCCAAATTTAGAGACCGATTATGGGACTGGTCGGTCGCCCGGCCATATGCCATATGCCGTTCATGTGCTCGTTCACTCGAGTGGCACTTGAGAAGGCAGCAACGGAGGCAGAAGGGTAGTCGGAGAGTCTTTCCTTTGTCAATCAATTAATTTTTCGCATTTCTAAACCAATCGATCATTTATCGAACATCAAAAAGTTAAAGTTCTCCCCGGTATAAACAGACGAGACTTCCCACAGGTTTTCGCTTACACAAATGATCAAGTAAACCTCCACCTACCTATAGCTATATTTATATCTACTCCCATAAGGTGTTCTATTCCTAGAAAACATTACGAGCAGGATCGCCTCTAATTCGAACTTTTTCACAGTCGGACTGCGGCCTTCCCACAGGTTTTCCCTTACAACAATATGTGAATATAATTTAGGAAAGAGACAGAGTGACAGAGACAGGAGAGGTGTAGTGGGGATAGTAATCGTGTATCTGATAGTGTCATTTTTCAACTGGCAATTAGCTAAGTAGTCGGGGGGGCTCTTCGCACTCGCACTCGCTTTCCATTCCATTCCATATTGCAGTGGAAATTTATTCCATAAATATGCTAAAACAACGTTCATTGACTGCAAATGAGTGCAGAGTAGCGTTCGGATCGAGTCTGTTTATAATTAAGTGCTAAAATTTATGTTTATTTGCATTAAATATCATCATCATCCGCACCAAACGAGGGGGCCCCGTGCTACCGCACCTGCCACTGCCACCCAGGGAGGCGCCACCTGTCGTCCATTTGTCTGCAATTGCGTCAGCAATTTCTCCTAAACAATTAGATACACCTGAGGGGGGAGGGCAAATCGGTTTGGATTTCCGTTTCTTTTGTTTGACAATCGGCTGTCAGTGAAATATTAAAAAACACTTTGGGCCCCAAATGACGGAATTTTCTCTAAAGAAAATCACGGGGAAAAATCTTTGGGACAGGTATAAATTATATATTATGTGTGTGTGTGAGGAAAATGGTTTCGAATTTTCATGGCAAAGGCAAAAGCAACAGCAGCAAAGGCAAAGGCAAGCAGCAAGCAGAAATAAATAAATTTGCATTAGCCGGGCTTAGTCGAAATATGTCTGGCTAATAAAAGTTGGCTATAAAAAAGGCACATAAAATTAGTGGGTGCCACAGAGACACAGATACAGATACACAAATACAGATCACACAGAGCCATCATCTCTAGTGATGTCTATGCTCTGTATGCAGATACAAATGTATCTTTCAGCAAAGCAAACCAAACATTCGGTTGGGATATTTTTCCCCATTGATTTATGCCGCCATCCCATCTACGTATTATTTATAATATTTACCCCATCTGCCACATATACCCCACCCCCCTCTATACGCCCCCTGCTCTGTATCTATTTCTGTGTGCGCGTGTTGAATGCCGCACAGGTGAACCAACAACAACAGCAGCAACCAAAGATACAGATACAAATAAAGATACAAATACAACAAACACTTGACACCGTTCCAGCGGATTTCACTCTGATGAAAGCCCTGCCAGATTTTGATCGCTTTTTGGCAACGTGTGGCTCCACATAAATTATTTCGTCCGAAAGATAATGGTTTTCGGTTTGTTTTGGTTTTTTGAAAATATATAGAAATACATACTTCTGCCGATATGTATAAGGATCCCCAAAGGGAACGAGGAATTTATGTATATCCAGTTCAAATCATTACAAATAAAAAAATTCTATCCAAATCCTCAGAGAAGAGGAGAGTTTTATAGAATCGATTTGTCGATCCTTTAAATAGAACACTTTTTAGAGTATATCTTTAACTTCAACTAGTAACTCTGATCCATCGTATATCCTGATGGTTCTTCTAGCTGTATGCTAGAATACTTGACCGATTTTCCTAGTCGCTGTGATCATCATTCTAATACCACTATTCTTTAATATATTTGAAGCGTTTTTCTTTATATTTCAATGATCTTTTCCTCCTCTGAAGTAAGAAAACCTTGATTTTGGCTATTCTTTAGTATCTTTTATAGGTTTCCTCATGATTTATGCCATCTTTCTTCTCCTACCATCCATTTTCCTCCCTTTTCATTATGTTTCTTTGGTATTTTTGAAGGATATTTTTTATCTACCTGCTCTGTGGCATAGCTCTCGCTTTCTTTAGATGAATAATGCTGTGACTGTGGCACATTTCAGGCAATACTCTTTGAGCAATTCATCTTCCTCTTCCTCTCTCCACTCTCCACACTCTTTCTCTCTGTCTTTCTCTATGTTTCTCTCTACTCTGCTCTGCTCTGTTCCGTTCTGTTCTGCACTATCAATCAACTTCAATTGGTTCGCGTTAAGCGCAAAATAGTTGAAAGACACAGGAGGTGGAGACGGGGACGGAGACGGAGGCCTCCGAAAGCAAAAAAAACTGAAAGTCGAAACCGAAATAAACAAACCATTCAAAAATTCCCGAAGTTCCCAAACGAAAAACACACAGAAAATACACGAAAAATTCCTTGATAAATTGAAATTAATTTGCGGGACACTTTCAATATCTCGATATCTGTCTGCCGATTACGTTTGGAAAAGCGCAAAGCGAGAGGAAAGCGGTGGAAATTCTCAGAGAGAATAAAAGTGTAAAGACCAAATTGTTTATGGATCCGCCTGCTCCTCCTCCACCTCCTCCTTTGGGCGCTGCGATTGCGTTAATAATTCCAATTCCGCGTCGCGTCGGTTATGAAAAAAAAAAAAATTGATTGAGCTAAATGAGCGGGTGACACACTTGTTGACGCGCACTGTCCTCCCTTCCTCTCCCTCACTACTTTTTCGTGTAACATTATGCTGATGAAACTGACTGTAGGGCCATAAAAAAGTGTGCTCTGCATCTATCTTTTGCTCTCGCATTTTACAGCTTTTAATAAAAATGTCATTAGGCAGACGGGAAGGAAATAAATTTCGAATTAAAATTATTAACTCTCGCCCGAGTGGTGGCTGGTGCTGGATTTTTGGAAAATATATAGAAAAGATCTCGCTCTCGTGTTTTTTGATGAATGGCTTTTAATGCTTGTCCCACTGTCAGCTGTTCCCTTTGATTGCATTTAATGGGTTCTTAAGTGGCAACAAAATCTAATGAAAGGAAAGTAGTGGAAAGGTGGGTGGAACTGGTGTCCTAATTATGGAATCATGTTCCATCTTTCCTTGGTTTCCTTTGATCATCAATATGCTACTCATGTTCCTTTAGGAATATTAATCTGAGCAAGATCACTCTCTGCCTTGATACTATAACCATAGAGTGATCAATCTATGATCTTCTTTTTGGGTTTAATCACTCCCTGCCTTCAATCTATGATCTTCTTCTGTTTGATCCATGTAGGATCTCTCCCTGACCTTTTAGCATCACCATCTTCATTAGTGTCCACACATTCTTGATCAATCTGACTTGTTCTTCTCATCCTATTATCTCTTTTGAGGGGTGATCTTCATGAGGGATCCATGCACTGACTTCAAAGCTTAATGATCTTTCATGATGTATGCATGACTATATGTATCTATCTCTCTCTCTCAAAGTACAATCCACTCCTGTATCTAGAGTCTTAGGTTCCATTCCCAGACTTCATTTACCATTATAGACCGATCAAAACCCGCATCTTTCGCCTGCAATCAAACTGTATCGAAATCAATTAACATTCCTTTTCCCCTCCCTTCACTTTCCTTTGCTATAACCTATAATAAAAAGTGAAAACGTGCAATGAACTTTTTGATATCTGATGCTTGATTGCCATCCCTCAGATACACAGCAGTTGCAGATACAGAGATACAGATACTTCTGGCTAAAGGTACTACTATATGGAGTGTGTGGAGTCAGTGTGGACTATGTGGAGTGCGGAGAGGCTTCATTAATTTAACAGGCCCGCCTGCCCCTATAAGAGAGGGTCTGTTGTTTCGCTGGACTCTCTCCCCTGTCCGCCCGCCCTCTTCCCCTGTCCCCTTGCAACAGTTAATTGGCTTAAATTAAGGTAGCGTTCAAATGCGAACAAAGACTCTGCTCTGTCGGCTGCGTGGCGTCGTGTGGGATACAGAAACAGCGGCAGAAACTCCATTTTGTGGAGGAGTCTGTTCTGAGTCTCGGGTTCTGCTACCTTCTTGGCAATCTTTCAGATACAAAGTTGAGAAAGAGAAAGGGAGGGAGAGGCAAAGGCAGAGAGAGAGAGGGAGAGAGACACAAACCAGCCATTGAGTGACCCTCGGCATCGCCATCGCCGTTTGCTGGAACAAAGCAATCTGCTTCTTGCGATCCGATCCGAACCGCACACTCTTTCTTTCTCTCTGTGTATCTGCTGACTCTTTCTCACGATCTGTGCTCTCTCTCTCTGTCTCTCTCTCTCTGTCTGTGCATGTGGCTCTCTTTCTACCCCTTTGGACATGCTTGAACGCGTTTCATAAACTGATTAAAGCAACTCTTCTTCTGCTTCGTCTTTTTCTTGGATCTTCATCTCTTCTCAAGTGTGTGTGCTGTTCGTTCTCCTCTCCTCTCCATCTCTCCTCCCTTACTTCTCCTTTACTTCTTCTCGTTCTTCTTTTTCTGTTTTCTTTTCTTTGGTTCTTGCTCTGGCTGATTGGCATTGCCATGAGATCATCGCCTTACGTGGAACCATCCATCCATTGCGTGGAAGGAAAGGAATGGAATGAAAGGCAAGGGAAGAGAGGGAAAGAGCGGGGCCTGCAGAAGTTGATTTGCCACGAAATTAAGTTGATCCCCAGAGGCCCTTGGGGATCCGATCCCTCGTCTCGTCTCTCGTCTTCCAATCTCTGAGGCTGTTCTTTGTTTGGGGAAAAAACTCTTTGGCACTCGTTTGGACTCATTTTTTATGGACTGGCAGTTAATTTGTTTCTCTTCTCTGTTTTTTGCAGTTCCCTCTTTGGCTTCCAGTCTGCACCACCACCAGGCACCGCACAGCAAGCCGATCAATGGCTCCGGTGGCAGCCAGGAGCAGCACGCACAGCCAGGTGTATCCGTCGATGATTTCCTGGTCAAGTGCACGCAGTGCCACAAACGCTTTACAGAGTTTCAGGTAAGTCTCCATCGGAACCCTTGCCTCTAAGAGGATCTTCTATATTCCTCCCATTTGTAGTCCCTCAGCGAACACATTGCCAGCGAGCATCCGCACGACAAGCTGAACTTTGAGGCAAGTCGTGGCTCCAGCGGTGCCGTGCAGCCGGAGAGCGATGCCGAGGACGAGCAGAGCAATCTGAGTGGCAGCCGATATGCCAAGTCCCCTGCCACCACCACCCATGCCACGCCCAGCAACAACAACAACAACAGCGATCTGGCCAAGAACCACAACAACAACAACAACAGCAACAGCAGCAGCAGTAAGCTCTCTCCGATGTGCTCTCCCGGTTCGGCGGGTCCCACCACCGCCGCCGCAGATCTCTTCGCCCACCTCTCACACGGAGCCCCGCCCCAGCTGCCCCCCCACCTGCACGCCCAGTTCATGGCCGCCGCCGCCCTGGCCATGCAATCGGCCCGCTCCGTCAGCTCCTCCGCCAGTTCGCCCAACAGCCACCATCACCACCAGCAGCACCAGCAGCAACAGCAGCAGCAGCAGTCGCACCTTCATCATCACCAGCAGCAGCAGCAGCTCCACCAGCAGCAGTCGCAGCAGCAGCTGCTGCCGCCCCAGCTACCGGGTAGCAACAGCAGCGTGGGCAGCAATTCCGCCTACGATCTGGACCTGAGTGCCCCACGCTCCACCTCCAGTCCGGGCTCTACCACCGGCGACCTGAGCGGCGCCTATCCCTGCATGCAATGCACCGCCTCCTTCAGCAGCCGTGAACAGCTGGAGCAGCACGAGCTCCTACACTCGCCCACCGGGGGCCAGCCCACGGCACAGAATGTCTCTCAGGTGAGTCTCTCGATTAAAGGCACTGCCTTCTATATATATCTCTAAGAACTGTACGATCTCGGGATCTACAAGGGTTAGAACTGCAGTTAAACCATCATAATTTCAACTTAACCTTAAAATTCTTAAGAGCGAGGTTAGATACATATGTATGTACATATGTACTTTAATATCTCGGGATCTATAGGGGTAGAATTCTTAAGATTTAATATTCTCACTCTCTGCAATAGTTATAATTAAGATTGTCTATAGATCCACCAAATTTCTTTGCAATTGGATAAATATTAGAGTCTAATTACAGAAACTTCTCATTTCCCTTGAGTGTTGGTCTCTCAAAGTGTATCCCCCTTCTCGAAGCCAATGACTAAAGAAAGAACTGTAAAGATTCTTTCTTGGAAATTGATAAGCCACATTGCCTACTCCTCCTCCGCCTCCTTCCCCTACCCCGTCTATATATAATGCTTACGTGTTAAAGTTCGTGGATCGTTAGTCATGAGTCCCGTAATCAGACCTCAGAAGAGGTCCAGGGGCCTCTGGCCCTCGCTTGATCTTTGAACACACACACACAGTCACCACACACACAGTCACCACACACACACACACACAGACAGAGATCACGTTGAATACAATGCGTGGGCTTTGTTCTTGGTTAACGGGAAATGAGCAAACGATAACGGGACAACGGGCAACGGTGCCAAGTACAGAGTCGCATTCGGAATCCGAATACGAATCCGAATCGAAAAATAACCTTATGCATATGGTGGGTACTCGCCCACGTTTCCTGTTGACAAATCAAAACACAAAAGTACTCCATACCATATGTGATTATATGAGAATAATTACTGCCAGATAAAAAAAGGAAATCTTGTACAATACTCGTTCGTGTAGTCGTGTGTTTAATCATACGAAATGTTAAAGAACCTCCTACGGGTGAATATAGTAATTATTATTATCGTTCTTTGGGGTTTTCCCTGCCTGGGCACTCGAGGGGTTCGTTCGCGAGAATTAAAGATTCCAGTTTTTTTCTGTTTTTTTTTTTTTGTTATCAGTAAAAAAAACAACACACAACACAACGGCCATAATAAACTATGATAAAAAACAGCACAAAAGGAGAGAGAGAGAGAGCGTGAAACATACATAAAAATAAAACGTAGGCGTTTACCAGTAACCCAGAACGCGTGAACACGGTGGCGAAGATGGAGAGAAGGCAAATGGAGAGAAGGAGAAAATAGTTAAAACGTAAATTCCCCAATGGCCATGGAACGATGACGATGACGCGACACACCACAGTGCCAGGGCAGAGCTATGGGAGAGGAGAGGGGATAGAGTGAGAGCTGAAGAGCTGGAGAGCTATGGGAGAGAGGCCATAAAGTCAGAGTGTGTGCGAGTGACCCGTTATATCTGACTTTGTATTGTGGTGTGCTGTGCTCTCTCTCTCCCTCTTTGGCTGTCCCGTAACTCCCAATTGTGCAGTTGTTGTTTCTGTTTCTTCGGTACGTAGTGGCATTCTTAGGCCTAGACCACAGTCTGGTCTGCCATTCTGATAAGGCATTAAAATAAATGTTGCTACAGGCCGTAGACCTGATAACAAACACACACGCACCGTACACACACACGCACCGTACACACACACGCACCGTACACACACACGCACCGCACACACCTCCCCTTCCAGTCATAAGTTTGTGTTTCTTTTTTTACTTGTCCTTCTTCTTCATCGTCGTCGACGCCATCTTTCACATCATACTCTGAAGAGCAGTAAAAAACAAAACTGAGACTCGCCCTCACACACGATAAGAAGTCCAAGAGAGAGAGAGCGAGGGGGCTGGGGAGAGGAGAGACTGATTCACCTTGGAGTCGGTGAACAGCCTACAAACCGAAGAGAACCCCGAACCCCCCGATCCCTGAAGCCAAGGGCTATTAAAGCCACATAAATTATAATTTTGTTGCATTCCCTCCCCCCAACAACATTCCACATCGCCCCCACACTCCATCTCGTACCATCTTCCATCCTCTTTATCGCTACATTCCCCCCATACTCCCCTCCATCCTCCTTCAACCGAACTCCACCCAAGTTCTGGTCATAAATTCATATGGCTAGTTTGTTGTTGTTTCTGCTGTTTTTTTTGCGCCTTCTCTTACCTTCCATATCCCCCCCAGACATATATGGAATCCATGGGATGGATGGATGGAAGGAACAGAGCAGCGAAATGAAAAAGTTTGCCTCCCTGGCTACAAAAGTCAATTTTGGGGGCCGGGAACCAAAAAAAAAAGAAGTGATATGATATGATATGAGGCTTGGGTTTTTGGTTCCTTTTTTTTCGTGATGGGTGCGAATACAGTGGTTATAGTGCTTAGAGGGAACTGTACCTAAAGAGGTACAGGAGGAGAAAATTATACCGAGAACACCCCTTTAAAAAGATATTTTACTCTATGAAATACGAATATTATACGAATATCATTATATTTCCCAAAGAAACTTCCTATTTTCAGTATTTGTACAGAAAAATCGAAAAGTTCTGATATTTTCATTGATTACAATTATGATCTAAAAAAAACACTACAAACTTCAGGATTCTCCATAAAATAAAGAAATAAACCCTCAAAAAAGTGAAACACATACCAATTTTCCATTCTCATATACAGAAAAATCCTTCCCCGGTTCACTCTTGGGTTCCTCTTCCCGTGTAACCACTGTACTAGCACTCCTCTTACCCTGCTGTACTTTGCTGTCCGTTATTAATATTTACCTAAGCGCTGAATGCCGTTGATTGCCACACGAGAGAGAAAAAGCTAATAAAGTACGGTCCAGCATGAAGGGGCACGTTTATGAGTTGCAACTCTTTCCACCTTGCCACTGCTGGATCACTACTTGGATGTTGCAGCCATACACATCCATCTTCAGGCCACTCTTTAGCGGGTTGCATATAATTTACGGCTCTGTTAATGACATTTAAACATTTAAACACATGCGAAAAAGGCCAAAATGGCAACACAGCCATTTGACACATGGCAAACTACAGTGCCCGCCCCCCTCCATGCTGCCCCTCCCACTCTCCAGGAGCTGAACAAACCAATTATAATTGATGTGGCACATTGCATTTATTTAATATTGTTGGCCATTGGCTTTACACGTGTTCGCCGTATTAAATTATTATGTGTGAAAACAATTAATTATGCGGCAAACAAAAAGCACAACAGAGAGCGAAAGAGAGAGAGAAAGAGAGACAGAGCGAACAGAGCAAGAAATAACAATAATACCAATAATAGTCAGCCCAAAAAGGGGTGTAGCGGGCGGGAGAGAGAGAGAGCGGATTAAAGCAGATTGCTCATTATGGAAATCACGCCCGAGACTCACAAAAGTAGGCAACAAAATGGTTTACCCATAATTATACCCTGCCATTAAACGATATTATGATTAGTGGGAGGATCTTGGCACAGGAGAGGAGGATCTTACAGAGCAGCATCTGCTTCTATGAAAAGTATGACATCAGTTGTACATGTTCCTGAAAATGGCACCAATAAATACAGAAGCAACAGCCTGACTATATCCAATAGCCGCCACAGAAGTAATCCATCTTGCAGGGTATCAATCGCTTCTACCTCCAAAGAATATCCTTTTTTATTTCTTGTTTTTTCCCCCACATGACTTTTATTGAAAAGGCATTAAAAATGGCCCCATACTGACCGCAGGCGTTGACAGGATGTGTGCGGGGGTTTTGGGGATCGCCCGATGCTGGCTCATTGAGAGCCAACATTGTTGATGCAACATTCAACATTTGTTGTTAAGGTCAACATCATTAACGGAGCGGGGAGAGACAGGGGCAGCCCAGTGGCCATTGGTCAGGCAGGAGGCAGCAGATCTGACAGGAGAGCAAATGGCAGCCCATAAATTATGGCTCAAAAAACCGGAGTCCGAGAACGGGGCATGTGGCACGGGGCCTGGCAAACTTTCAACAGAAAAAAGTGCAGCAATTAAATATTTGCTTAACTGCAGACACACCCATATAGAGCGAGAGAGAGACGGGAGAGGGGAGAACAGAGGAGAGTTGCAACTTTTTGGCCACAATTCATTTGGTGGGTTGTTGCCACCTTTCTGGCAATGTTGCCACAAAATGGGGCAATGGCAATGGCAGCCCACCCGGTGGGGTCTGGGGCGTGGACAATTCAAATTGAAAAATTATATGCACTTTAGGTGCGAGTCCTGGCCCATCACAGGGATCCAGGACAGCACTAGCACTCTCTCTGTGTGTCTCTGTCTCTCTCTTTGTGTGGCAGTCGCCGTCGTCTCGGCGCCGCCGCTTGACGAACAGCGGAGTGAAAAATTAATAGCAATTTATTCAAGTCCCTCCTTCTCCTCCTGTGCCTGCTCCTGCTCTCGAAACCCCCCGGCAGCAGCAGCAGCAGCCATCCTTCCAGCGAACCGCTTTTAAATGTATTTTTATGTATTTCTGCGGACACTGTAAGGTCAAGGGTTCACACACATGGGAATAAGGTTGAGGACTCGCAGTTAAAAGTTTAAAAATTATTCGCAATTAAAGCAAACAAATTAAACAACTTTTCCTCATGTAAAGTGGCAAATGGATTGCCTGCTGCCTTTCGAATACATTTCAAATAATTATAATTAGACCAGATAATTGATGCTCTCCGTTTGGTAATGCATCCATTTCCACTTGAAATTTAAGGAAGATCTTGTTTTTTTTAAGAAGGGAGAAAAGTCATTCAACTATTCCTCCTGTCAGGAGGTAATTTACATTATTCCTTCGCACAGCATCATCATCATCATTGGGAGTTCCTGTTTCTGCCACTTCCTATGGGATACACCTGCACATTCCATATACTCGTAGTGCCACGCCACCAATACCCATGCTCATGCCCCGCACACATGTCAAAACCTTGCCCCAAGACGCTCTCTTCTTTGTTTTTTCTGTCTTCTCCTCTGGATGAATTTTAAGTTACTCCTGAGATTTATATCAACTTTCACCGTGAGGGCCATAAATTATGTGGCGTTCGTTTCGTTTCACATGGAAATTCCACAGACATTTCCCTAGACTCCCAGCAGTTGAGTGTTCTCTTTCTCTCAGCAGTGGAGATGCCAGAGTCCCGTGGGTTTTTTCACTCGTGACGTTTATTGTGCGGTTGTTACTTGATATGTTTAATGAGAAATGCGATGTCTTGGGGGATTGCTGGAGAAAGTCGAGAAGTACAACGCTGGAGATAGAACAAGAGAGAGAGAGATAGAGAGAGAGAGAGCATGGCACTTGACATTTCATTGGACAGTCTGGTTGATTGTGAGAAGAGATTGTTGCAGTGCAAGAGAAGAGATTGTAATGCAAGTTGTGGAAAGAGATTTTAAAAGAAAAGAAGATTAGAATTTGATTGGGAAACAGAGATCAAAGCATTGCCAGTGGAAAGTGTTGCCATACAAAAGCATTGCCAGTCGAAGGAGTTGCCTTATAAAAGCATTGCCAGAACGAAAGCGTTGCCATATGAAAGCATTGCCAGTAAATAGAACTGAAATTGAAGGTGAATTCCAGTTAAAGACAAATCTGACTGAGAAATATCCTCATTCAAGATGCAATTGATTCCAGCTGAATCACAACATTCTAGATTCCAGCAAAAATTTCTTATAAAATAATCAAAAACATAAACCCTGAGACTTTCCAATGAAAATATAAAAATAAACAGCTGTATTTCTGGTTAAAAACGAATTCCATCTAAAAGAGATAACACTTACGATTACGGCTTCTCCCATAGATAACCATTGAAATGGAAAGTATTTTGTCATTGAACAGGTACATATTTGCCTTGAAAGAAAATGTGTGTGTGTCTCTCTCTCTCTCTCTCTCTCACTCCTCCCCCAAGACAATTTCCTGCAATTTCCCCGCTTTTGAGTGGAAAATATTTGCTGTTAAATTGATTGTCGCAGCTGTTGGCTGGCAAAAGAAAGAGGAAAATCATAATTTTTCGACGACACGTTTCCCTAATTTCCCTCGACCCACATTTCTCAGTCTCTCAGGCCCCCCTTCTCGCAGTCTCTTAACCACTCATCTCTCATTGGGCTTTTATCAAAAGTGATAAATTTAATTTATTCAGCGGCGTCGCCTAATTTATGTTTTCCTAATACGCAACTAATTTCGCCAGGTCTGTGTCTCTCTCGAGAGAGAAAATTGAGGGGAACAGCATTCAGAGAAAAACGTTTTATTTATAAACAATTAAATTTGATTTGTCGCTCACACACACAGAGATTTCGGTTTCAACAGTTAAATTTACAGATGATTTATGGAAAAATAATATTATTAAATCTCCCAGTGAAAGTCGTTTCTCTCTCTCGCTCTCTCGCTGTCTCTCTTTGGGCCATAAAATATTGAGAAATGCGGCAGTGTGGGCTATAAAGAATTAACCACAGAAACGGCTAAAAGTATTTCCCTGTTAATTCTCAGTCGTGTTAATCAATTCCATTGCCATTCCCGATGGTCGGAATGAATGTACTTCTCAGGGTCCAAAGACAGTCCGCAGAACAGAGCAGAACAGAAGAAAGCATCTCAAAGAAGATTCTCCTACTACCCACTCTTCCCTCTGCTGACACGAATGTTAATGAACTTTCGCTGTTCGCAGTGCGAAATACGTAATAAATAAATAAATATGCAAAATATTAACCCAGCCTCAAGCCAGAGTCTAGTCTGGCTTCCACCGGAGAGGTTTCTGTGCGATCGATTGAGATAACCCCACGAGAGATGATTGATCTCTGATTCCTCGAGGTAGTACAATTAGTTCAGGTTTCTATCTCACTCTCTCTCTCTGTCGCAAGGTAGTACGTCAATGGCCCAAGTGGAAATTCATTCATTCCGTGTAGTAGTAGCTCTTACGCGTCGTAATCTCAGTTCCATCCAAATTTTGCTCCATTTTTTAGTCGTTCTTTTCAGCTTCGTGCAGCTGCCCGACAGTTCGAGCAGAGACGGGGCGATAAGACCCAGAAATTGGGTCGCGTTTCGCTATAAAGCAGTTAGATGTCCGTTGTCCGTCCGATCGGACATTATAATGCTCGTTTCGTTTCGTATCGTCCTCTCTTTCGTTTCATCTTTTTGCGCTAAACATTTCTTTGTGGCGTCGTTAATAATGTTTTTTTTTCCTCGTTTTCTCTTGCTGCTTCGTTGACCTCAAAACAAAATAAAATAGAATAAAACAAAAAAAAACATAAGCAGAGAAGAGAGGCAAAAAGGCAGAGACAACGTCAGAAGAAAACTTTGAGCTTGTCGCTTTTTGTTATTTTTGTTTACGCATTTCGTCAGGCGACAGGTGCGTTTCTATATCTATTTGATTTGTACATCTATATATCTACATACATATGTATATAGAGCTTTATACAGTACGTTTCATAGAGTTAAAGAAGGAATATCGAAGGGAAATTTCTAAAATGAACCGGAATCCCCTGTGAAAGAAAACTCAAAAGCTAATCAGAAATCATATGAACACAGATTTTCAATTGAAATCGGTTATACATTATACAAATTCAGATAAACGTATCTGAAGATTTTAAATGGAAATCATTACCCTAGGAATTCTGAATCAAATATACTCGTGATTCAAATCAACTTACAGCTGAAACTACAGAAAATATATACATATGTATTTATGAATATACTTTTAATAATCTAATTATCGATAAAATAGTCGATTATGATCAGAAAATGCAAGAAATCCACTTCCACTTCTTTGTCCATTTTTTTGTATTATCGATGTGTTATCGTACTATCTATAAAGCAATCGATCATCTTCAGTAAATGTCACGAATGGACATGGACTTTCCCCCCAATAAATCTGTAACTGGCAAAGTTCTTATACTTCTGAAACGCACAGTACTCGCACAGTATTCGTTCCCCTCACCGAATATCATCTATGGGTACGAGTATTTTGTCAACAATGTTCTGGTGCTTGTCAGAGAGATCTCCCTTTAGTCGATCATCTTTTACAGCCAATTATGTGCGCTATTATGGCCAAATTCCCATGTCACTCAATGCATAAAGCATTTTCACCGAATAATCGTGAAATACGTTCACAAATTAGCTCTCTGTCGCTCTGTCAAGACATTATCTATGTATATCCATGGATGTTCTTTATGTGTCTTTATGTGTGTCTATGTGGTTGAGGGGTGGTGGTGTGGGGGGTTGTGGCTCTTTCATTTGATTTGTCTATTAGTGAGGCGGGGACTTCAGTCTCAGTGCGCTAGACCAGACGCCCACCTACGTTGCGTTATAATTATAGCCAAAGGCTTGTCGCCTGCAATTAACCGGGGGGGCATGGCCGAGGGTAGCCGTCGGACCCGCTGGACCCGAGCGGACGGATCCATGCCAGAATCGTTTAAGTTGATGGGCGCTTTGAAGCGAAATCTAATGTGTGGTCCGGTCCGAAACGGGTCTATAGCGGTTGATAGCTTCCGCTTTCGGATTCTGCTGATGTGTTACACTTTATTCCCGTTCCCGTTCAGGCTGATAAGAATGGTAGAGGGGTATGTGTGATAAGCAGTATCCCGCTGAGGCAATGAACCTTTTTCTGTGTGTGTGTGTGTTTGAGACTCACCTGATGATCGGGGTACGTCTTTCTGAAACGATAGAAAGCATTAGAGATCTTGTGTACCAACATTGCTAATCCCGTAATCCCATCGCATTCCGGCCCTGATCCCCTAACAAGTTGTTTACGCTCTCGGCACACACACGCGCCTCTGATCGATTGAGAGAGATCCCGTTTCTTATCAGCAGCATTCAAATACCCCGAAAATTCGTGGAAGGTGCTCCGAAATAAAATTTCCCATCTGAAATGAGATTCCATCATTTAGGAAGAGGAGAGAGCGGGACCATACTACGACGCACGTGTGCGCCTGCTTATCGAAGCTAAGGCCAACGGGGGAGAGGTCAGACTGTACCACCTCGAGTGGCGATCCCACGTAACCGCTTAAACATGTGCTTCCCAATGGAATGGATGGGATGGGAATGCTTAGTGGAATCAATCAATTTTCCAACTTTAGCTCAAGTGCTTTAGCTCTCTCTCTCTCCCCCTAAAATACCCGTGCGTTACGTACACTTGAGTCATGAGGCAGTCAACCCCCGCGTACCCCCCCCTGGGCATCTTCGTGGGGGCATTCATTGTTAAAGGTAGCTTTCAATTGGCATTTCCGCTGGCAGCAGTCCATCACAAAATATAACAATATAATACAAACAATAAAGCGCATAAGAAGAATCCGGCTGACGCATCCACAAAATGGAGCAACAGCACCGCTCGCTCGGAGAGTGCGGCTTACCTCTTGTAAACGTGTCCCGTGTGCACATCCACATGGCATTCACTGTACACTCGTACGGCAGGCGTAGTAGTACTATGGCTGCCATTTTCATTTTCATTTCACTTCACTCTGCTTTGCTTTGCTTTGCCTTTGCGTTACATTTAATTGATAACGACAACGAAGCGACAACAAAGCGCTTCCATTGTGTGTGGATCTGCGGTTTAATGCCCGCTCTGGAGGTACTCTAGCGGCTGCGCTGCTTCGTTTGTAGGTAGGCGTATCATATCACAAAACACAAAAAAAAACACGACTGCGGTGTGCGGCGACAACCTGATTAAGTCGCTCATTGAGTGGGCCAGAGCGAGAGACAGATAGCGTGACTTCGGAGATAACGGGTTTTGGTATGCGAGTGTGTGAGTGCAACAGGTAGCCATGATGGTTTTTGGACTCGCTCGCTCTCTCTCTCTCTGTGTCTGCTCTTACCTGCAGACAAATGATAAATGGGATGGCCCTCGCTCAGCAATGAAAGAGAGTGTGACGTGACGTCACAACGTCAAAGCAGTCAAAGAGAAACATTAAAATGAATGAAAATCAGGTAAAATAACAAAGGAAACGGAAATTTTTGTTGCTTTTCCGGCCATTCAGCATTAGCGCAGCCAGCCCTCCAGGCTTCCAGCCTCCTGCACAGCCGGCGCCGCTCACATTTCACTCAAATGAAAAATCCCATTCAGGGAAAAACCAATTTTCCGTTGTTTTTTAACACACAAGCACAAACACACAAATTAGGCCCCAGGGCCCCGCACAGCCTATGCGCGCGCTTTATGGGCGTATGCGTATGTATATGTAAATGTATTATTTTTTTCCACTTGCTGAACAAATAAACACAGTGTCACGTTAATGTACAAACTAATTAGGTGGGGAATAGTTTTTGGATGGTCGCTCCCACTGCAGAGGGGCATCAGAATATTCTGATCTCATCTCGAGTGTAAATTGATGATTATGACTAATAGGTTGGCCGCAAGGCCCGTTAATTGATATTCATGCCAAAGCCCGGGCCTGAGTAACCCCGCGTCGAGACAAAGTCCGAAATTGTATTTGCAAAGACAATGGCAAAGGCCTGTGCACATTCACCAACGACTGACACAGCGTGTCTGTGTGTTTGCGATCGACAATGTCATGAACTTTGCAACAATTTAATAAATATTTTGATGGGGGGCGAAAATATGGAAAATATTTAAAAGCAGCAAAGGTGAGCAGCTTTTTCCAGCAATGGATGGATGTGAAAGTTCATTGCCTTAACGGTAAACAAAACACACACACGATTGGTGGGAGAGTAGAAGCGGGAGAACAACACGTGTTGCCATATGTCCGCAAAGTGCCGCAAATCTTTCAACGCAGAGGCTAAGTGGAGGAGGATGCGCCACCGCCACGCCACCCCCTACCACTATGAGGCGGCTCCACTTTCCCTTTCACACACGCACTCACATACCCACTGCACAGTTTTCATAGGCTCCACCTTTGGGCGGAAGATGCGATGCGTCTGCCTTTTTGACGAGTTCAATTTGTAGCCAAACAAATCAAACACAAAGCACAAACAAAATGCATTTGATTTGCATCAGCTGTTGAAACATTTTCATTTGATTTGATTTGATTTCACTTTTGTTTATTTCCACACACTTTTGTTAATGTTTTCTTTGTCGCGTATTTATTCCCTCGCTTCTTCCACTCTTTCCTCCGCAGCAGCAGCAGTAGCAGCAGCTGAGCGCAGCTTGCATTCCTGTGGTACTTTTCGTGCTCTCTCGCTCTCACACGGTCGTGTGGGGTATTTTCGTAGTTTATCTTCTTATCCACCTTTCGCTTGTGGTCTTGTTCTTGTTATTACTCCACCTTACCTCCACCTTCGTTACGCACTGCCTGCTCTGTCTGCTGTTGTCCCTGTCACTCGCGCCCCGGCTCTCATTTCGATCCCGTTTCGCGCTGTGCGCGCATGAATTTCTGTTTGATTGAAGTCGTTTTTTTTGCATTATTTCCCGCGTTTTATAGTCTTTCGCGGGTCAAAAAATATCACAAAATATCGCATTTACGACTCCTGCCACAAGCAGACGGGCAGGGGCTGCTCTGTGGCTGCTTTTGATTTTTGATTTGTGTGTTTTTGCGTCTCTGGCTTTGCCTTGAAACAAATTAGAAAGCCGTTAAATTTCAAGCAAATAAATACATTTGTTGTTTTAAACAGTTTTTATTACCTGTGCGTTGGTGTTCGTTTCTCTTTCGCTCTCTGTGTCTTCGTTTATCATGTGTGTACGTGTGTATGTGGCCTCTAAATAGAGAAGAAACACAACACAAAACAACAAAAACACAAAAAAATGACAGCGGTTACTGGTTTTGTGCCGGCGTCAACGTCAGCGCTGCCTCAAAAGGAGATGACCACCAATATCGTTTACAAAAGGGTTACACACGCGCGGGAACAGGCAAGGAATAGTATAAGCAACTAAATTCTACTTCTCCGAATATCTTCGTACAAAAACAGAGGATTCGAGTTTCAGATAAATACATACATATGTGCTCTTGGAGCTAGTTTTTGTATTTTAAAAGGACACCTTGTCCCACTATCCAATAATACACACGAACACACTATAACCATCTCTCTCTAACTCTTGTCTTTTGCAGACCTGCCGAATCTGCCACAAAGCCTTCGCGAATGTCTACCGCCTGCAACGGCACATGATCAGCCACGACGAGTCGGCGCTACTGCGCAAATTCAAGTGCAAGGAGTGCGACAAGGCCTTCAAATTCAAGCATCACCTGAAGGAGCATGTGCGCATCCATTCCGGCGAGAAGCCCTTCGGCTGCGACAACTGCGGCAAGCGATTCTCGCACTCCGGCAGCTTCTCCTCCCACATGACCTCCAAGAAGTGCATCAGCATGGGCCTCAAGCTGAACAACAATCGGGCGCTTCTCAAGCGCCTGGAGAAGAGTCCTGGCGCCGCCGGTCCCCGACGCTCGCCCACGGACCTACAGGGCCCCAAAAACGGTGCCGCAAAGATGACCGATCAGCAGTCCCTGCCACCGCTGCCCAATCCCATGATCTATTTTGCCGGCGAGGCACAGGCGCAAGCTGCTGCCGCGAATGGAGCTCCTCCACCGTTCTATCCCAACTACATGAATGCGGCTCTGTTAGCCTTTCCCAATCCCTTCATGGCAGCGGCTCTGGATCCGCGCGTCCATCCCTACAGCATACAGCGACTTCTGGAGCTGACGGCCGCCGGACAGCAGCAACAACATCAGCAGCAGCAACGCGAGGAACGCGAAGAGCAGGAGCAGGATCAGCACGAAGAGCCTGAGACGCCGGAGGAGCCGAAACTGGTCATGGACATCGATGAGTCTGAGCGTATGGTGCCACAGGCAAGCCCTCAGATTATGCCAGAGGAGATCGAACCCGTTGTCGACATGGCCGTTGCTCCCATAAAGCAAGAGCCCAGCCGCGAGCCCACCCCACTCCCGGAGAGTGCACCGCCCTCGCCCAAGTCCTTCAAGCAGGAGCAGGAGGAGCCCCGTTCCGTAGAGGAGGATCAGCCCATGGAATCGGCTCAGCCCGAAGTCTCTGTCTCCTCCCCCAGGGTGGACACACCGGCCGAGCTGCGGTGCAGCCGCTGTGACAAGCAGTTCAACCACCACACGGAGCTGGTGCAGCACGAGAAGGTCCTCTGCGGCTTGATCAAGGAGGAGCTCGAGCAGCACTACCACCAGCAGCAGCAGCAACAACAGCACCACCAACATCTCCAGCAACAGCAGCATCAGCAGCAGGCTGCCTTTGCCTTGCCCTCTGCCAGCGAGGATGACGACGAGGAGGAGCGCGAGAATGACAACGACACGGAGCCACGTCAAGACAGCAACGAGCGCAAGGTGCGCGTGCGCACAGCCATCAACGAGGAGCAACAACAGCAGCTGAAGCAGCACTACGCCCTCAATGCGCGGCCGAGTCGCGACGAGTTCCGGATGATTGCGGCCCGCCTCCAGCTGGATCCGCGCGTGGTCCAGGTCTGGTTCCAGAACAATCGGTCACGCGAGCGCAAGATGCAGAGCTATGCGAGTGTCCACACGGCAGCTCCAGCCGCCAATGAAGTGCCCACCACTCCAGTGGCCAGCCGTCCCACGACCGAGGATCAGCCCCTAGATCTGTCGGTGAAGCGCGACTCCTTGACGCCCAAGAGCGACCACTCCGCCGTGTACGGATTGCCCCAGCAGCAGGCTGCCGGACAGCCAGCCCCCGCCGACTTCCAGGAGGCCATCAACCTGAGCCGCAAGTTCTCCAGCTCGGCCTCCATGTCACCAGCCTCGCTGTCGCCCTCGTCGGGCGCCTCTCTGCAGCAATCCTCGGCAGCTGCGGCCGCCGCTGCTGCAGCCCTCTGGCCCTTTGGCGGCCCGCCTCCATCGCCCCCCAGCCAGCACGAGGCCACGCCCGCCCAACACTGCTCGACGCCGCGTGGCGGCCAGGCCTTCCCTGGACTACCGTACATGCTGCCCATGCAGCGGCTTCCCATGGAGGCCCTCTTCCAGATGCGCCCTGGAGGCGAGTACGCCCCCAATCCCCTGATGAACAGTATTAAGATGCCCGACTTTCGCGGCACCAGTCTCAGTCCGGGCGGCTCCGAGAAGCGCTCCTGGCGGGACGACGACTCGCGCATCTCCCACGAGGACGACTTCGGCAACGGCCTGATGCCGCCCAAGGGCCGTCGTGGCAAGGCCGAGACCCACGGGCATGCCGGCGATCCAGATCTGCCCTTTGTCTGCGACCAGTGCGACAAGGCATTCGCCAAGCAGAGCTCCCTGGCGAGGCACAAGTACGAGCATTCCGGTGAGTACTCCCAATCCCCTCCATCGAGATAGATCCCCTTATTGATCCCCAGACTAACCTTTGACTCTTTTTTGTGTCTATAGGTCAAAGACCCTACCAGTGCATGGACTGCCCGAAGGCTTTCAAGCACAAGCATCACCTGACGGAGCACAAGCGTCTGCATAGCGGAGAGAAGCCCTTCCAGTGCTCCAAGTGCCTGAAACGTTTCTCGCATTCGGGAAGCTACAGCCAGCACATGAACCACCGTTACTCCTACTGCAAGCCGTACAGGGAATAGGTAAGCGACACCTCAGTGCCGCCCACCTGCGCCTCAGCAGCCGCCTCGGGAACGGGGCCACCGGCTCCTAGTGGACGCCGTGGTCGCGGCCAGTCGGCCTCCGCCCGATCCCAGGCCAGCAGCAGCACTTACCCGCCGCATCCACATCCGCACCAGCATCAGCACCAGCACCCTCATCCCCACCAGCATCCGCTGGCGGCCATGGCCGCCTTCCAGCAGCAACAGCAGAGGATGCACCAACAACAACAGCAACAGCAGCGTCTCTCCTGGCCACCGTCCGTGCCTGGGGCTGGAGTCATGCTGCCACCACCATCCAATCAACAACAACAGCGTCCCACGGCACCGCCACCACCTCTGCTTTCGGGCGCAGGATTTGGACAGCCGCCACCGCAGTTCTTTCACCATGCCGGCCTGCTGCCGCCACCAGCCCCACCATCGGGGGCGGGAAATGTGCGATTTGCCGCACCAGCAACGCCGCCCTCGGTCGCTCCGTCCCACGGCGGGGGTCCCGCCTTTGATTTCTTCAATGCCAAAATGTTGCTCCACTAGGGCCGTGGTGCGTGTCTTTGCTGGTCGCGAAACGGTAACGGGTGCGTGTCCCGGCTTCAACACCATTAACCGCTAAATGTAAACGATAACAGTGGTCGTTAACAGTGCACTTACATGCTGTACTTAAGAAGAAAAAACAAAATTCAATACAGAAACGAAACGGAAATCTCAAAAATGTGCAGGAACACGTAGAAGGAGATAGAGTGCACCCTAGACAGAGATAGAGCCAGAGCGATAGATGAGATATTTTTTATAGCAATATAAACGGGAGAAGAGAGAGCATGATCGAAGAGGAGGAGGACGATGGAGGAGAGCAGAAGGAGAAACCTTTCGTTGGAGCGAATTTATTATTATTATTATTTTTACAATGTTGCATCCATTTTGTTTTTAGTATTTGCTTTAGTTTAACCACCAATTGTTTTTAGTTTACCGCCTAAGTTGTGGCCAGTTTTTGGCCAATACTCAAACCCCCTGCCCCCTGGCCCCCCACCCTATGGATATATAGAGTGTATCTATATTTTTTTATACTAGGTTTATGTATAGTTTTTACCCCACAACCAACAATCGCCCAGTACCAAGTGCTGCAGAATACTCAGAAATAATTAAGTTTCCACTCCTTGATGGAATGTATGTTTATTTCTTATAATATAAATATCGTTTATGTTTAAGCGTTCGAGCCAGGATGGGTTACCATTTGCATGAAATTCCTCAATAAACATACACACACACAAACAACTTCCGGACCAAACAAACAGATTATAACCGCAGACAATACCATACTATAACCCGAGGATTCAAAAGTATTAACGCCCCCCCCTAACGACGCCCCTCTTCAGATGGAAAACCCACCGCTTGCAGCGCGTTTCAAGCTCTTTTACTTAAGGCCCTACCCTACCCCTATAACCGCCCTCCCTAACCGCTCGAATAATCGATATAGACAGAGAGAGAGAGAGAGAACACACCTACTAGATCATTCCATTCGGCCAAAGGCGAGGACCCCCCTAAGCACTCGATGCAGGGGGACTCCCTAAAGGGCCGCCTCATGCATTTAGGCCTTCTGCCGGGCTGCTGCTAAAACAAAAAACACCCCACTAAAACTACAACTAAAACTAAAGCTAACTCTAAACTAAACCACAACTAATATTTAATATATAAATATATACGAAACTAAGTCTAAAACTAAACCTAAACCTACAACTAAAGTTAAACGAAAACAAAAACTTAATTTGGCCTTATTAAAGATTATTTAACAATTAAAAAAATAAACAAGAAAAAACCACAAACGTTAGCATGTAAAAATAAAAAAAAAAAAAACCTTTGGAAAAGTCTCGCAGAAAACTAGTAGGAAAATTCCAAGAAAAACCAAAATACTATTACTCTATTAAAAAACCAAAAAAGAAAGAAAAAACACGTGTTTACCATGACAATAAATTTACGAGTATATAATGTAAAAGATAATGCTTTCGATTCTAGCTCAAACTTCAACTTCAATTCTAATCGTTTTCCACCTCAGCCTGCTGCTATAATTCTATAATTAATCCAAACAAAAAAATATGATATGTGTACACACAAAAGGTTTCCCAAACAACGAACATTTTCTTTGTCCAAGGATTTTCTTGCTTTTCCACAGACCCCCTCCCACCCCCGCCCTTCCAAAGAAACAAAAAAAAGAGAAAACAAGAAGAACTCACAAAAAAAAAATGCATTTAATACTTAATTAATTTTTATATATTTGTATTTTAACTGAAGAATCGATCGGTGGCAGGATCGAATGATATATATATATATATATGTATATGTGTATGTGTATATATAGTACATATATTTTTTGTAAATTATTTCGCCAAAACAAAAAGCTAGAGAATCCAAAAACAAACAAAAACCCAAACAACGCGCAGATTTCGGAAAAGAAAACACAGCCCGCAAAAGTTTTAGCATAAATTTAACAATAATTACTATAACTACCAATGAATACTTAGCCTAGTTAAAGCCAACCCCCCGCCCCCTACCCCCTGCCCACTCCTTAATAAAAACAAAATGTTAACTTAAAAAATTAAACTAAAGAAAAAAAAACGTACTTTTAAGCGCAAATATTTTGTGGTTTTGTGATGGGAGTCGATGGATATTTGCACTCTAGGGCCTTATATGAGATACACAAAACACCACACGATTGTTAGTTATTTAAAGGATAATGGATAAACACTTAATGGAAAGGATTGAGAGCCTTGCATCGTTTTTACACTAGTATATACCTATATGTTCCAAACTACTACCTTGTTTTCTACTCCCCCTCGCCCCCAAAGAACACTCTCTGTTAAAGTTGTTTCACCCTCAAACACACACACACCCACACTCTTTATGTAAATAAGCCACAGATATAGTATATATATGTAGTACGTATGTATATGTATAGCGGATATATACGGAGCGAATGTATTATTTGTTTTATTCTTATGTTCATCAATAGAGAGCGATCACTAAATTAAGCGAAAGCCAAGCCTCAGCATCAAATGTTCATTTTTTTAAATTGCATTGCTCTACAGAGAACACCCGCTAAAGGAGACACCCAGAAAATATTAAACTAAAAAAAGAGTTGTAAGAGAGACAGAAAGAGAGAGAGATAACGATTCAGATAACTTATATTTCAAATATTACGCATAAATGTATTTTAATCAAAATAAGCAACAACAAAATAAGGAACGATTCAATGATTCAATGGATAAAAAAAAAACACGCATTCATATAAATGAATAAAACCTTTTTGTCTTGATAAATTTACAAAAACAATTATTATAATTATTAAATTTACAATGTGAAAATAATAAACAACAAAATACAAAAAAATACAACAAAAAAAAAAACAAAAAATTATTAAAATTTAAAACAAATGATTTCTTATTTTCGGTGGGACGGAGGGGGGAAAATGGAGCTGCTTTACTTGCAGACTCTATTAGGTTTTAAGAATTGCCCAGTATCCAGAAGGACATGGCTATATCGAAGCGGCTATGGATGCTGATTACACTACTCGACAAAATTCAACTTTTTTTTTCCGCTGTGGCCAAAAATGACTTTTTCTGATAGATTTGGAGATTTAAATTTTTTTAAAGAATTATGGTTTTTTTTTCATGGAGTAGTTTTTTTTTTAAGAATTTTTAAAACATTTTGTGTTTTTTGTCATAGGTAGTGCTTCTATTTTTTACATAACTTAAGTTTCCTACAACTGGTTGTATTGAACTTTGCAGTTAAAAAAAGTTTGAAAGTTTGGTCAAACGGTTATAACTAAGCCGTTTATTCAGTTCAAGTTCGACCGTCGACACGACAAGACGTACCTGCTCTTAATTTACTCAGTGCGAAGACAAAGGGAAAGGAAAACCAAAGCATCTATCCCACTCTCACTCCCACTAGTTGCACACACACAAATTTATTTTCCCAATTTTGCGAAAAGAAAAAACTTATTTAAAAGTGCACACTAATAACGAAAAACCCCGTCATCATGGAGGAACCTCCTGGACAAAAAATTACTAAAGACAAAGACAAAAAACTATCAAATACGTCTCCAGGTCCTAAATACCTAATTATGAAGAGAATACACGAGACAGAAACACTAGCTAACGTATCACCATTCTTAATAAAAAAAGTAATTGACAATGTATGCAGTGGAGAAATTGAAGAATGCAAAAAACTTAGAAACGGTACAATTCTCATTAAAACAAAATCTATGACTCAAGCTGCAAAACTAGTCCAATTGACATCACTGTACAACGAAGTTAAAATAGACATAACGGAACATAACTCTCTTAACTACACCAAAGGCAGAATTTACTGCAGAGATTTAAGAGGCATCAGAGAAGATGAGATCGTGCAAGAGCTCAGCTCACAGCATGTAACACAATGCGAAAAAATAAAACAGTACATCAATGGAAGCTTGCAAGAGAACGGACTCATCATCCTAACATTCGCCTCTCTTAATCTACCTTCGGAAATCAACGTCGGGTACGAAAAATTAAGAGTACTCCCTCACATCCCTCGTCCCATGAAATGCCGCAACTGCGGACGACTGGGCCACACAGCCAAGCGCTGCACAAGAGAGCAACTTTGCTTAAGCTGCGCGAACCCTGCACATTTACAAGAGAGCGAAAATTGCAATAATCTTAAGAGATGCATCAACTGCAAAGAGAGCGGCCTAACAAATTATCACCACAGCAACACTGATCGCACTTGCCCTTCTTATATAAAAGCCAAGGACATACAAGAAATCAGAATATTAGAAAAAACTGACTTGAAAAAAGCTTTAAAAATATATAATGAAAGAATGCTTTCTTCAAGCACAACTTATGCATCAACTGTCCGCTCATCAATGATAACCAAAAACAATAGAGACACACCCAACCGCCAATTAATATCATATGCCGACATTAGTCCCAATGCGCAGCAAAACGCAAACACAGTTAAGCAGCAAAAGGCGACAGAGGAAAATCTGCTCACCAATCTAACATCAAAAAAACCCGCCACCATGAAAAACTCCAAGGACCAAATTGATACATCTCATAAGGAATCCCAACCCATAGACGTATCACAGGAAGAAAATTATAACCTAAGAAAGCAAACAAAAAACACAAACGCACAAACACCCAAAGAGAAATTACAGAAACAAAAAACCAAACGGCTCAAAAAATCATTACTTAGTGATGAAAGCACAATGGACACAGAGTAGTTAGTATACAAAATCAGTACATATTAAAAAAAACTCCTAATAAAATACACATATTTAGTTAGATCAATGACCCTTAAAATAATTCAATGGAATTTAAAAGGCTATATTAATAATTACAGCGAACTACAATCTCTCATAAAAAAGCATCAACCACATGTTATAGCACTCCAAGAAACTCACCTATTTAATACCGTTTCAATTCCTATCCCTATTAATTACTCAATAATAGGAAAAAACTCATCGGCTTCATACGGTGGAGTTGCACTATTAACACACAAGTCCATACAAACACGACAAATATCTCTTAGTGACAAATTTGATGCAGTCTGCATAGAAATTTTAACTAAAAATAAAATGCGAATAATTTCTGCCTACATTGCACCTAACCAAACATTTACACAATCTAACCTAGAGTTAGTTCTCGAAACCTCAAATGTACCAACCTTAATTACTGGCGATTTTAATGGTTGGCACAGAAGATGGGGATCTAGCTCAAACAATAAGAGAGGAAAAATTTTAGAACAATTTATAACACAATCGCAATATATAATTCTTAACGACGGTTCGCCAACTCATCTCAGCACCCACAACTCATTAACTAATATTGATCTTACTTTTTGCAGTCCAATTTTGCAAATTGACAGCACTTGGAAAATTGAAGAGGACCTTTATGGTAGTGATCATCTACCTATAATCACAACTCTATTTCCATCAAAATCAAATAATACCCAAAAAATTACACACAAATCACACTTTATCACAGAAAAAGCAAATTGGAACATGTTTTCTAAACTAACAGCATCATATTCAGATGTAATTAAACAAACCACCAACATTAATAGAGAAGCAGCAGCAATTCATAAAATAATTTTATCTAGTGCACACTTTTCCATCCCTCAAACCTTTCCAAAAAAAGACACACCTAACGTTCCGTGGTGGAACAAAGACTTACAAAAATTACGCACTGACAAAATACAGGCCTGGCGTAAGCTGAAAAAGCAAATAACATTGGCAAACATTATAGAATACAAAATAAAAAACGCACATTTCAGAAGAAATCTAAAAACAGCTAAAACAGAAAGCACACGCAAATTTACAGCCGAAATTTCACCAGACACACCAACAAGAAAAATTTGGCACAATATAAGACGCTTTTGCGGTCTTAACCCTATTAAAAATATTCATTCAATTTATAATGCAACAACCGATCAATATACCACAAATAAAACAGAAATTGCAAACTTGATGTGCACAAACTTTTCAAAAAACTCAGCAGATTCCAATTTTTCTGACACATGTACATCCGCAAAATATAAATCTCTATCATCTGTTATACATAACACTTACATTCCAAGGAAAAAAGCTCTACAAATTGAAAAAGAAATAACCCCTTTGGAATTCACAGCCGCTTTAAGCTCCTTAAAAGGAAACACACCCGGGCTAGATCGAGTAAGTTACTGCATGATCAAAAACACAGATTCAAAAATGAAACAAAGAATTATCCACCTTCAAAATAAAATTTTAAATAATTTTATTCCACAAGCGTACAAAACCAGCATAATAATCCCAATATTAAAGCTTAATAGTGAAAAAACATCTCTTAACTCATATCGCCCAATTTCACTCAACCCATGCTTATCTAAAGTCCTAGATAAAATAATTGCAAAACGACTATGGTGGTTTCTCACAAATGAAAAACTCATTCATACTAGTCAAACCGGATTCAAAAAGGGAAAATCTACCATGGATAATCTTCTGCAAGTTGATCACCAAGTAGCTAGATCCATCTCTAGGAAAAATCATATTTCAATAGTTTCCCTAGATTTTGCTAAAGCATTTGACAGAATAGGAATACATTCAATCCTAAATCAATTATCCGAATGGAAAGTTGGTCCCAAAATAATGAACTACATTAAAAATTTTATGACTAATCGGAAAATCACAGTTCGTTCAGACGCAATTTACTCAAACTTTCTGCCACTACAGAACGGCATCCCTCAAGGTTCGCCCCTGTCCGTCGTACTTTTTGTTATTGCTTACAACAAATTATCGACTATGATAACACTACACCCAAATCTGAGCATCACTGCTTATGCAGATGATTTTAATTTGATTATTCAATTAAAAAATATAAAAAATATAACCATAAATCTTAAACCCGTCTTCAAAACCATTACAAATTGGTGCGATTATTCAGGTGCACAACTCTCTACGACTAAATGCAAGCATATACACATCTGCAGAAAGCACAATTGCAAATGCACCGTAACGACCGGAAATCTCCAAATAGAAAATGTCAACACACTGAAAATATTGGGCCTAATTTTTAACAACAAGTATAGATGGAAAAATCATGTCGAGCAACTGAGCCTCTCACTCAAATCAAAATTAAGCATAATCAAATGTCTGGCGAGCCCCAGATTCAATTGTAATACTACAACGCTTATTAACGTCTCGAAAGCAATTTTATCATCGAAAGCTGACTACGGACTTCCCATCTACGGGTCATGTCCAAAAAGCACTCTCCGTCCAATACAATCAACACTTAATACAGCCTTCAGAATTTCTCTGGGTGCGTTTCGGACAACCCCCACAAAAAACATACATTTCGAATCTCAAACAAGTTCAATTGCAGACAGACATCAACTTCTCACAGCCAAACTATTCAAATCGATTATCAACTCAAAAAATTCGCCCATGCACAATATAATAAAAAATTACAAGCCTCCAAAAAACAATAAACTCAAATCGGCAATTGACAGAACAATTCAGACATGCCAAATACAACATATACCATACCTTCCAATAAAAAGTATAACACAAAAACTACCCCAATGGAATCTTAATAAAATCACAATAGACACATCCTTAAATATTTTCAAAAAAGACTCCACAACTCCAAAAATTTTTCGCTCTAGCTTTATAGAAATAAAAAAAAAATAACTCATATCGTAAATTTATATACACGGACGGATCACAATCAAACGGAATCACCTCATTTGCAATCACCACGGAAACACACATCATAAAAACCGGCATCCTACCACACTACTCAACAGTATTTTCCGCAGAAATCATTGCGATATGCGAAGCCCTTTATTCACTAAAGCATCGAAAAGGAAAATATTGCATTTGCTCTGACTCACTTTCTGCCCTAGACGCCATAGCCAACATAAACAATTCCGAACATTACCCCTGCACAGCAAGAAACATAATTACCGAAACTTATCCCAAATTTAAGCTTCTTTGGATACCTGGCCATGTAGGCATCAATGGAAATGAATTAGCAGATAAAACAGCGAAGGACTCCGCGAGGCAACCTCTCATCATAACAGAAAACTACAATTCACAAGACATTATGAAATTTATAAAAAATACGTATCTTAACAAACTACAAACTAATTTCCACGAAACATCGAACTGGTACCAATACATAAACCCAAAACTCAATAGCTACCACTTATTTAAAAATACAAAAACATCTCGACTTGACCAAATAAAAATAACTCGACTTAGACTGGGTCACTCAAACATTAGTCATCACCATTACATTGACAAAACAACAAATATCTGCAACCTCTGCAACACAAATGCTCAAATATCCATTGAACATATTTTGAACAACTGTCCATCCATAAAATCCCATAGACTTTCAATATTTGCCAATAATAATCCTTTACAAGCCTTAGCTAACCCATCTCCTGTAAACATAGACAACCTTCTTTCCTTCTTAAAAAAATCTAACATATACCACTCAATATAAACTAGATGTAAACAAACAATAACCCACAGTTATATTTAAGACTCTTTAAAATTTAGATAATTATAGCAATACTATAAATAGACGTTAAAATACTAAATTAAGACATTATCCCCAAAGGGACTGAAGGCCTTAAGCTGCCAATTGTTCCGTTAAACCACACTAGCTTGTAATTTTATTATTACCTGTTAGATTTATATAAATAAATAAATAAAAAAAAGCCGTTTATTTTTATATTTTTATAAGCGATACCTTAAACGACGCCTAATTAATGTGTCTATCTAAAACCAAAGATCAAGACATTCAAATATTTTTTTTTCGACTTTTCCTGAGCTTTCAAAGTCAAAATTTCGGGGAAAAATACCGAAAAAAATTATGAAATTTCAATTTGGAAGCTTAATATCTTCCAGACGTTAAGTTGCAGCTACAAAGTGTCTGAGTCGGATTTATAGCTGCATTTGTCAGCTTTTTTTAACTGCAAAGTTCAATACAACCAGTTGTAGGAAACTTAAGTTATGTAAAAAATAGAAGCACTACCTATGACAAAAAACACAAAATTTTTTTAAAATTCTTTAAAAAAAAACTACTCCATGAAAAAAAAAAAACATTCTTTAAAAAATTTTAAACATCCAAATGTATCAGAAAAAGTCATTTTTGGCGACAGCGGAAAAGTCGTGTCGACTAGTGTTACTGAAGCCCTGCATTAATCCACAGCACAATGCTCGGCATTGTGTAGTAAAAACCCGAACAAGCCTTTACTCTGGAAAAAGCGGGATAGCCAGAGCCGAAGTCGCATTGCCGAAGCCACACGAAGGCTGGCTGCTTTTCCATACTGTTCCAGAGCGACAGCGCAGCAGCAGAGACTTTTGCTATCCACATTAGATACGGTCGTGCCACTGATCCCCAGTATTCATAAAATCACAGCCCAGCCATCTAATGCCCCTTCAAGGCGTACGATCAATACGAATCCTGCCTTCAGGCTAACAGAGGAGGATCTCCCAAATGGCCGCTGGAGAGAAAAACAACACTTTCCCAAACACTTACTTGTTTATATAAATTTGTTGTTTTGCATTTATTAATTTGTTTTAGTAAACTAATTGGCCAAGGCACACACAGAGTTGGTTTGTATTTTCCCCTTCAATTAGCTCGATTTTTCTCATCTCATCTCACATTTAATATACTATATACTACATATTCATACATAATTAGATAGATAAAATATATACTAGATAGATATAGAGATAATCATATAAAAAAACACACGCACATACAAAACTGAGGCTAATTTGAATGGGGAAAAACGAAACAGGTTGGCAAACTTCTTCGGGACTTCGGGAGTTTTCCCAACGCCAAAAAATACGACAAACAAACAAAAAAACTGCACGCCTTATGTGTTAGGAATTAAACTAGATTATGGTTAGGCGGTTGGTTCTTCTATAAAATAAAAAACATCTTAGACGGTACACAACTTTAGCATAAATAAAAATGTATTGCATATATACTCTATATAAAATATGTGTAACTATGCATAAGAATTAAAATGTAGTTTGCTTTACAATATTACAATAACTCCATTCCTCTCCTCTCCTCCATTGCTTCTCGTTCATCAATCCTCGTTTTGTGTTGAATTCTCCTTCTACTCCTACTTCTTCGCTACTTTCTTTTTCTCATTTAAACAATTTGATTTGGCATTCAACAAGTTGGTCTAACGTTGCTATAGATATATGTAGTATATATGTATAATATAGATATAGATATATATGTAGGTATCTCTTAGTTTGTTCTTGTTTTTGTGGGGGGGTTTTAAATGTTGGCTTGGACAAAAGTTTGAAGACACTTCAGTAATGAGCAGTGACAGAGATGGATGTGGTTGTGGGTAGATAGAATAGCGCAGAGTGGTTCTGTTAGATTAGATTAGGCTTATAAGACCCGCTTATATCGCTATCGCTCAACTTTTATGGTCGCCAATCGATGATGTTCCGTGTCCAGTCCATTCCGATGATGAATATGAATCTGTCGTTGGGCGGGTGGGGGAGTGGAGTGATGGCCAGAACTAACCAGCCTGCTGAATTAGTTGCCATCCATCGATTGGTCGATCCTGGTCCCCTGGTTTTTGGGTTGTAGAGTGGATTGGGCTTAGGTAAATTCGCTTCGCTCAGTGTATATATATGTATATGTAGAGGGTAGAGTTCTCGTTTTAAGGCATTCTTGTTTTTGTTTAGCTTTGAGCACCAGAAATTGGTCCGATTCTTTCAGGTTTCATGCACACGACGCTTAATAGACTGCAGATCGTAGATATGTATCATTGATATCTGTAGTTTAGAAAGTATATTCCAAAGTTATGACTCGTTCTCGCTTCCCTCGCGTTTCTTTTTTTTTAGTTTTTCTCTTTAAATTTATTCAGTTCATGCACTCAAGCATATGATATATTTGTATTTATATGTTTATTTCCCTCCTCTATTCTCTTCTCTCCTCTACTTTCTCCTATAAATTATATAATCTATATAGTTTCATTCTCCTCTGGGCTGGTCGTCACAGAGCGGACTCGACTCTCCTTTGTGACTATTTGACTAACAATTGATTGGGGGGATGGTGGGTTCGGGGTTCTGGGTTCAGGGATCGGTATTCGGGATTCAAACGTAGACCGGCGCCTGATCGTCCGTTATATCCGGCTGCTGTTTGTCATCGAAGAATCTCCTAAAGGTAAATTCGAAAAATCCATGGAATTGCCTGTCGTTCAGCTCGATGTCGTCGCCGCTGCTCATGTTCGAGTCGTTCGAGCGCAGCTTGTCCGGATCGACCGGATCGAAGTTGGACGTGTCCGTGGGATGCTTGATCTCGGGTATGTGTGGTGCCTTCTGCTTTCGCATGTCCGCAAAATCGATGCCCTTGAAGAAATCATGACTCTTCACCTCGTCCACGCTTTTGCCCAGCCGCTTGTCCGCCGATGCACAGAGCCGCCGGATCAGATCGGTGGCCTCTCGCGACAGTTCCGCCTGCGGCGGTATATGCAACGTTTTCTCCCAGTTTATGACCTGCAAAGTGGGACCGAAATCGTTAGATAAAACCCATCATTCAGCGAAATATCAATAGTTTTTTTCCAACCTTCTGTTGCGTTTCCAGTGGGGTATTGGCCAGGAAGGGTGGCTGCCCCACCAGCATCTCGTAGAGAATCACTCCGACGCTCCAGTAGTCGCACAGCTGCGTATAGCCGCTCCGTTCCAGCACCTCGGGCGCTATGTAGTTCGGTGTCCCCACCAGCGAGTGGGCCAAAACTCTTTGGTGATCGCGCATCCGTCGTCTAGGGGATCACAGAGATTTCCAGATTAAAGAATAATGAAATGGGAATGGGGATTATGGATATGATGTAGACTTACCGCTCTAGCACAGTGGGTTTGGGGTTATTTTCCGAGTAATCTTCCCAGGGTTCCATCGAGTCTTGACGCGAGTGATTGCCTATGGGAGGAATATGATTAGAAGAGTTATCTTTATACTCCAGCTACCTTTGCCTTACCATTCTCCTGGTAGTACTTTGAGTTATGCGTCCATCGGAATCCCGTGCATAGGCCGAAATCGGTGAGTTTTATGTGTCCGAAACTGTCGATGAGTATGTTGTCAGGCTTGATGTCTCTGCAAGAAGGAGGACCAGGATATAGATTAGTCAAAGTCAAAGTTTTTCCTTAAAGATCTATCAAATAAACTGTTTCATCGAACTTTCAACTCTTTTGGAATTCTTTCAGCTATCAATAAGATACAATCACATATCGAATTTTTTCAATTATAGTCAGATTATCTTTCGGAATCGCTGTCTCTAATAGACTACTTTCAGCAGGCAGGAAGTCCGTATTTGGTTTAAAGATAGTTATGCAGAGAAAAAGCCTACTCAGTCAAGTCAACTTAGGCAGTTTAGGGTGCAACAATTAGGGACCCAATAGATTAGATATTTGGGGTACAAAATCATATTGAATGGATTCAGTAATTGAATACATCATTAGCGATTGAACAATATAAGATATCGAACAAACTGTGACATCAAATTGAGTTGCATATTTGGTTCAACATTTCGCTTAATGGAATGTTTTAAAAACACTCTTATTACATTACATCTTATTACATATTTATGTAGATCTAAAATATCTCTTGACTGGACACTGCCAATCGTTAGGGGGGCTTTACCTATGAATGAATCCCATTTTGTGTACACTGTCCACGGCGCAGGTGACTTCCGCTATGTAGAAACGGGCCAGCTTCTCCTCGAAGATACCCAGCTTGATCAGCAGCGACATTAGATCGCCACCTAAAAAGAGAACACACACGATTATATATAGAATACTAAGGTACATGGGGATGATGCCTTACCGGGTATGTAATCCATCACAAAGTATAAATTATCCTTATCCTGAAAACTATAGTAGAGCTTCACGACCCAGTTGTTGTCGGCCTCGGCCAAGATATCACGTTCGGCTTTCACATGCGCCACCTGGTTGCGCTTGAGGACATCGGACTTGCGGAGCGTCTTCATGGCGTACAGATGATTGGAGGTGTCGATCTTGCGGACGAGCGTCACCTCCCCAAAGGCACCGACGCCGATTGGCTTGATCTTCACGAACATGCTCTTGTCCATCTTGGCCCGCTTGAGGCGGATGTAGTTGCTCTCCTTCTGGTTGAGCATCTTTCGCATCTCGATCTGCGTCGCGTCCGGCAGTCCCACCTTAAGCATCTCCTTCTCCAGCTGGTTTTTGCGGTAGGTGCGCTGGCGGTACGACTTGATCACGTTCTCGATGTGCTGCTCCATGAAGAACTTGAAAGCCTGCGGCGAGTACTGCCGCATGCGTCCCTCCTTTCGCTCCTCCTCCTTCTCCTTGGAGATCTTCCGTTCGGGTATCGGCGATGCATGCTTGATCTTCTTGCAGGCGGCGGCGGCTGCAGCGGCGGCCTTTGCTCCCGAAGAGGATGCCGTCGATGTGGATCCATTGCTTCCACCCGAACTGTTGGCCCCAGCACCAGCTGCCGCTCCTCCTGCTCCGCTGTACTTGGCGGGTGGTATCGGTGGAGTGGTGGCAAGGTTGCTGTTTGTGATCTGAATGTTGTTGTTGTTGCTGGCAGGTTTACTGTCGTTGTTGTTATTATTGTTGTTGTTGCTGCTCTGGTAAGGTGGTGGGGGAGGAAGCTGTCTGCCAGGATTGCCATTGCTCGCCAGGGTTGCCTTCTGCTGTTGCTGCTGCTGGTGTTGCTGCTGCTGTTGTTGTTGTTGTTGTTGTTGTTGTTGCTGCTGTGCCTGTGCCTGCGCTTGCGCCTGAGGGAAAAGGGAATATATCGAAATAAGTACATATCGATAAAAGATCATTCCATGATCGATATCCTTACCTGTGCCTGTGCTTGCGCCTGCGCCTGGAGTGCTCTCAGCGTCTGGAGCTGCTGCTGTTGCTGTTGTTGCTGCTGTTGCACCTGGACCTGCTGTGGATGCACAATGGAAGCCTTTGCCTGCATGCTCTTGGCATAGGAGGGAGGCTCCATGCAGGCGGGCTTGACGACCACGGATCCGTTGAGAGCGGATCCCATCAGTGGTGGCGTTGTGGGTGTGGGTGGCTTCACGGCGGACGATCCCACCACCACGGACCCCGTATTCGGGACCACCAGGAGCGGCGAGTGCTGATGTGCGGCAGCTGCCGCTGCCTGCTGCTGCTGTTGCACCACAGCCGGTGACTTTTGCGGATAGGATGGCGGGGCGGCCATGACGTGGACCGGACTGTTGCTGGCGGAGGCACTGACTGGCGACTGGGGCGCCACTGCCGTCTGGAGCACCGGCTTCTGCACCTGCGTACTCTTCACGCTCTGCATGATGATGGGCTGCTGGGTGCGCGCCTGGTACGCCCTCGGCTGGGGCTTGGCCAGGCCCACGGATCCCGCGGAGACGGGCGGGGGTGGCAGGATGCCGCTGCTATTGCTCACGGTGATGGGACTGGGCGATCCCGCCGACGTGGCCGAGTAAATGCCGCTGCTGGGGGACTTGCGGTAGTCCGACTGCTGCGACTGCGTCGGCGACTGACGGGACTGCATCGAGGCCGTGTAGCTGGGCGGCGGCGGGGGCTGGCTGCTGGTCACCACCACCGTGTTGATGAGGTACGGCGGCGGCGGCTCTACCGCGGCGCCATTTCCTCCGCCGGGGTACATGTTGAGCGCCTTCATTTGCTGCGAGAGCTGCTGCTGCGTCTTCAGGCCGTTCTGCGGTATGACCGGAGAGGTGCCACGTGTCCCAGGCGCTCCTGGCGGTGGGGCTATCGCCGGCGGGCGGTTCATGGCCGGCGACCTTCGCTTCACGTACGCCTGATTCGTGGGCGGTGGCGGAGGGGGCGTGGCCGAGCTGGAGGCCGTCGGATTCCGAGGTGGCGGGGCCGGGGGCGCTGCATCGCTGAAGCTGCTCGGCGACGGGGAGTATGGACCCGTGGTGCTGGCCCGGCTGCCACCCCCACCACCGCCTCCTCCACCGCCGAGGCCCTGGTGGGAATGGGAGTGTGGGCTGTCGGACCGGGAGCTGCCGGCGCCCGAGTCCAGGGCCGGACTGCAGCGCAGGTAGTGGCTTGGGGTGTCCCGCTCGATGCTCGGCTTGCGATTCAGCTTCGTAGGGATCAGCGGGTTCATCATCTTTGGCACGTGTCCGTTCGTCTGCAGGGCCACGCCCACGCCCACACCAACGCCAACGCTCACCCCCACCACGGGCTGGCCGCCTACGATGGCGGGTGGTGGGGGAATGACCACATCCGGCGACGGAGACGCCGATGGCGGTGGCTGATGATAGTCCGGAGTAAGAACATCATTACGTCCATTGGTGGCTGTGTATCGCAGAGCTGTGTAATTCTGCAAAAAGGATTAAAAACGAAGAGGATCAGAATAGGTCGTAGAATGCATTCATCCCATCCAACACCCACCCCTATCACCTTCTATGGGCTACGCCTCTGCCTGATCAACATTCCTGCACCTTCCCGTCATGTATGAGTGTGGAATGGTGTTTGTGTGTGTGTGTGTGTGTGTGAATATCAAAAACTAAACAGACGCATACAAAACAAAACCAAACCAAATCAAAGGCAAAAGCAAAAGGAATAAGCAAAGAAGCAGCACCTAAAACAAAAGGCCGAAGAAACACCAGCGCGAAGCGACCAAAAAAGCAATAAAATCAAATTCTTGCCATCGCATCGTCGAGAAATTCCTAAAAGTCACACACACACACACGCACAGTGGGAGAGAGCGAGAGCGAACGTACGAAACGAAAGGAAGGCAGGCGCAAGCCCAGGGTATATTCAATAAAAAGGTAGGCCAGTCGCGCATAAGCATGCACTTGCATGTCTCCTTTTTGCAGAATTAATCACGCAATAGATCTGGAATGCAACAATGCGAGGACTCTAGCCTCTGACTAGACTCACCTTCACACTCAACATACCCTGGACATGCCTCGCCGGCTGCAGCTGCCAGATGCGCCAAGTGGAAGCCCGCCCAAACGAACGTCAGAGCGAGCGAGATGCAAGGCAAGGGCAACCTTCAGCTTTGATTGTGTATGCGTGTGTGTGTGTCGCCTTGTTCTTCGCTGCCGCTCTGCCACTGGGCTCTGCTGCTACCAGTTTTACGCGTTCTTTTGATGCCTCTCCCTCTTCTTGTTCTTCTTCAATCTGCTTTTGCCCTTTTGTGACTGATCTGATCCTCGATTTTATGACTTTACCTCTCTCTCTCTCTCTCTCCTGGCATTCCCTTTACACAACAAATTTCAGGAACAACTGCTCCTGCTTGACGGATGGAGGTGGAGTGGAGATGGAGTGGTATCCCAGTCGACTTTTGGATACCCTACAAATGTATATAAGCTTTGAAATTATATCCACTCCACTATTTGGAGTGCATGCGTTTCTTTCTAACTATTTTAAATCTTGTGTGACTGTACTGCACAAGACGAGGCAAACATATGTACTCTTGGTACCCTCTCCATTTCGCATATATTTTCATCTCAAGCGTTAAATTTGCTTCAAATTAAAACCAAGGACGCGAAACCCAATAAAGAATAAGAAGACCACCAGCAGACTTTCTGTCTGTCTCTCTCTCCCTGTCTCTCTCTCTCTCTCTCTCTATCGTCTTACAAGCAAGCCAATTTAAGGCAAATTAGCAAAAGCCAATGGGCACACTAAATCAACAAATGCAACCGGCAAGGGGCAGGAGTGGAGGGGGTGGTGAGTGTCGCCCACGCAATATTTGCATTCCGCTAAATTCTCAGGCTAAATTCCCAAATAAAATAAATTGGATTTGGCTCATTGGTGGGGCGCCAAAGGGGGTTAAGGGGCATGGGAACGGGACTTGTCCAACACTTTCGTTAATCCACTTAAGCGCCTTCTTTTGCGGTTCTGGCGATTGTTTGCAATTACTTGGGTGGGCAAGGTCAAAGGAATTTACGGATTACACAGAACGGAGCACGCCCTCCCATCCCCACAGAAGAATATGCGGATGATGCAACCTTGACCGAATTGTTCATTTGAACCTGACATAAGGTATTACATATGTACTTCTACTACGGATCGAAAAACTATATAGAGATGGCTGGGGGAAGAGAGTGTTAAAGAGAGAGAGCGAGAGAGAGGAGAAAGAATTACGTTTGGTATTTCTCAAAAAAATCCCAACAAATGCCAAGAAAATACATCAAAATTCGAAATTCTTGGCAAGGGGCAAATATTTGTGGGTAGCCACAGTGAGACCTAGATAAAATGAATGAATCGATTTCAGATTGCACGGAATGCAAAAGATATCGAAATCAGATCGTAAGAAAGATAGCTTCTGATCAATCGTAGAATATCTTATTAAATCCTAAAAGATCGGATCGCCTGTCCACACTAAAGAGTGCCTACTGTGGAAATATCTTTCAAATGGGGGGTGAATACTGCTAATTTCTCGCACTGATCGGACCAGATCATACCATACCAAAAGGCTATAGAGGCTATAGAGGAGTCATAGGCAGGGGCATAGGCATTGGCATATCATCAGTCCAAACATTCCGTCTGTCTGTTTGTTTGTGTTTGTATTCTCCATGCGAGTGTATGCGTTTCTCTGTCTTGTTGTCTTTTGTTATTATTAGAGGCAGAACGAACATACACACACACACACACACACACACACCCAAACAGATACTCTCATGTGTGTGTATATAGAAAACATTCTTTTTTCGGCGATTGCTTCGCCTGATATATGTTTGTCGGTTGAGAGAGCATAGTATTCGTATATTTAGGTGAAAATTCCTAAGAAAATAGCTAAAAGCACAACCAACACAACCCCCCACCCAGGCCACAGAAATAAGATGAAATAATGAAAGGAGGAGAAGCGAGAAAGCGAGAAAGCAAAAGAAAACAAAACCCAATGACAGGTTCAACAAATTTTTCGCACGAATATCCCGCAAATTAGTCGAAAATTGCACCCCAAGGAATTCCATTTTGGCTCGAAAATGTAAAATGTGTCCGCCTGTGCCCCGTACGCCTCTTTTCCACCCCACAAAAGATTTAAAGACAGCAGATAGAGTGTACTCTGTGCCACAGTGGCGTTGAGAAGTATGCGAATTTCGTAGATTTCGTGGCTACGATATTTGGAGAGAGATTTGATGGAGAGCTCTATCATGTTTATAAGTTTTCCAAGAGAGTGAAATATGGTCAAATGTAGGGAAATAAAAGATCCATAAGCCTCCTAGAATGTTATACAGCAGCGATCGGCCAGCCCCTATCTTATGTGCAAAAGAAAATGCGCTGCTGCTCACGTATACGTGACAAAATACGTATGTGAATATGCGTGCCGACCCTGGTTTACTGTGTACCAAAAGTGGTTTCAGTTCCATATATAACTATCCTTCAATCTATTAATTTCCCCATCGTTCTTTAGCAAATATTTCTCTTCCGATCGCACACTTTTTCGTCCCACTGTTGGCCGCACACATTGCCTTATATAAATAGATGGATGAATTCGCACCAAATCTAAAATTGGAGATTGGGGATTACATGTGTACGGCGGCGGCAGGCCATAAAGGGAGCAAATAAGAGTCACCACCACCACCGATCATATGGTATGCTATAGTATGGTATGGTATGGTAGATCGGACCCTGCAGATCGGCATTGGTCAAACGCATGCACTCCCGCCCCCGGCCCCCGCCTCCGCTCACACATTTTCTTCACTTTGTTTACTAATTTATTTATGGATTATTTTCATTTTTATTGTAATGGCTGCGTGCCGCCGATGACTACTGCCACACTGTGTTCGGCGCTGGCGTTGGCGTTTGCCTCTTGTTTATTTTGCTGCCTTTTTTGCGTTTGATTTTTTATTTATTATCAGGCATTTGTTATTTTAATTAATTTCTGCGCATACTTCTGCCGCAGTTCGGCTCGGACGTGGTACACTTGGAGAAATAAATGGGCAGCATTATCCATACCTAGTGGTGGCAAATGGCTCTCGCTTTAGGTACATAATTATTCTCTGTGTATTTTGGATTATTCTAAGTGTATAATATTCTGCACTGCTCTTTCGGTTATTTACTTTTCTTCTGTCCTTACTTTTGCTGATCCGTTATTCTTGTCATTAGCCTATTCCAATGGGCCATATTTTATCCATATTTTTCATTGTCTTGTGATTCGGTTTTCAAGTGATTCCATTTTTAAAAGTACCACGAAAAATCGCTTTTTTATAGAGATTAGACTTTACAGCATCTCCCTTAAGCGAAGAAAACCAAGAAAATCCCAACCCCCAAGATCTTCCACTTCCATATAACACCATTTCATTTCGATCAAGTGATCAATTTTTCTCCCAGTGCACGGGTTGACCATTATTGATGTTCAGATATTTATAGCCTGGCCAGAATGTCTGCGACGGCTCCTAAGACGTGGCTGTGGCTGCTGCCTCTCTCCGAAATGCCGCCAAAAATCGAGGGAGGGAGGGAAGGGGGAGGGGAGGACGTAACATTTTGCGTGGGCGGTGGACATGGTCGCTGAAAAGTGTTGAACGGTGATCGGGTGGCGGCGGTGCATAAATTCCGTATTTATTTATCGTTCAAATCGTTTATCGCTTTGACATACGCCCTGCCCCCACACAACACAGCTGTGTGGCTCCTCTGTGGCACGGGGAGGGGCGCGGCTAGGAGGGGGGATGCCTATATATGAGCAGATTATGGGTTTCTGGTATTTAGCCGCTCAGCATGACCAATTAGCCAGTCCATTGTGCCGCCAGAGGCAGCCCAGAAGTAGAGGCGTGTAGGCAGCAGAGCAGGCGGCAGACATCGGGCGAAAGTTGGCCGAAAAAAACTAAAGCCAGAGAAGCGACAGCGACAGAGACCATGGCCAATGCCATCCAATTGCAGCATTAAATTGTGGCCTGTCCAAAACTGGCCAAGTCATAACAATTAGCCAACATCCACATATCCCCCATCCCCCAATCCCAATTCCCCAGCAAACATATTTTTTATGGCCAAAAACCTGAGCACCGCCCAAACGCTTGGATTAAGAGAAATCTCCTTTTGCCTCTGCTTCTCTGCTGCCTCTGGCTCTACCTCTCTGTCCTCTTGTGGAATGCTTTTGGGGGCTGATCCTCAGAGTCGGGGTTCGAGTTGGAGTCCAGTCCGAAGCCAGTCCGGAGTCCAACGATAATTTACAGTCGCAGCAAACAGTAGCTGGCAGCAAGTGGTGGATCGTAAAATTGTTAATTGATGACCCGTCAGATAATATTTAAGAATTTTTATGATGTCCTCCTCCTCCTCCCTGGCTCCAATCCGATCCTCTCTCGTCGTCGTCTGCTTTTACAGCCCGTTTCAGATATTTAGGAATTCCACAGCGATCGATAACTTCTAATGGAAGTGCAATCGCCAGATGACGATGTTAATGGCCAAAAGCCAAACAAATTGAATTAGTTATCAGTTATGGCCAACATTCCATATCGCAAAATGTTAAGTTTTGTCCATAATTGCGGGTATTACTAATTGAAATGAGGCATTCATTTGGTTTGCCAACAGGATAAATTATGATAAAACGGAATCGTTTTGATGGAATGGGAATTCCATGCTTGTTGAATCATCAAAAGTGAATCAATTATCGCTTCGAAAGTGAATCAAAGACACTTCCCAAAACAATTAACGATGATAAATGGTTTTATAAGTATAGAAATCTATCCCAAAAACAGCTTGAGAATGTAAATGATATCAGTTTTCGAGTTTTCGTATGGGTTACACGTTTTTTATAATGAACCAAAGTATCGAAAAAACAATGAATAATTTTCCACAAGTCCACATTGAGCGAATGAAGCTGATACACTGTAGAAAAAAAAGCCTAAAATATTACAGAGATACCCATATTGAAGGGTTTTTCTCGTAAAGAGATAAGGATTACTTTGATAAGGATTATCTGCTTAAAATTTGTAATTCATGGTTATATTCATTGCATAAGTTGAAATATTGAACAACAATAGAGCAGAAATCGGGCCAATAATCGAAATATAATTATCGATAAACGAGAACTAAAGCTCTCGGTATCGATAACTTCTTTTCGGCTATGTTTTGGCGGTATATTTCGATAGATATATCAAAGTGTTTCTGTAATAGCCGTCGCCAATTCGCAGAATTTATGGAACGGGTTTGAAGAACGATACATTTTATCGATTTATGTAGGATTTCAACTATTATTTCCACCTAAATTATTTCGCCAAACTTTGAGTGCATTTTGGTGAGTATTTTAATGAATAACAACCCCAACCCCGAGATAAACCCTAGGAAACATCTCTTCCTTTCGGCTTACACTCCTGAAACGCACTGTGACTGTTGCAACGCACTAAATCGAAATATGGGGACACAGACAGAGAGTGAGAGAGAGAAACGTTCGAGCCAAACAGTTAATAAATGATTATTGCAAGTTGTTTGGCTAATTGTAGAGATGGTGCTGAAATTTACAACGGATCGTGCGAGATCATTCCTATCATTAGTCATCCCCATCGACATCTCTTTCGCTCTCTCTTTCTCTCTCTCTGTATCTCCATCTCTTCTTCGCTCTGGTTTTTCATTGAAATCAATAGAAAATCCACTCATCCCGCCATCCCCCAAGCGATCGCTTCTTCACTTCTGATCCGCTTCGAAATGTTTCTCTGTTCTTTTCCAATCTTTTTGGTTCGCTTTTTTGTTGGATAATTTTTTGGTGTGACGTCAATGGTTGGAATCCAGGGCGATCGCGTGTACGCACACATACACCCTCTCTCTCTCTCTTTCTTTGTCTCTCTCGCATGCTGGACACCAGTCTGTCTGGCAGCACCACCCATACACCCACCCACCCACTCACTCACTCACTCTCGCAGAAGGCAGAAGGTCAATTGCATTTCGTTTGTCAGTTCATTAATATCATTTCCATTCCCATTCCTCTGTCTCTCTCTTCTCTGCGTTTCTCTGCGTTTAATTTTAGCTCATTTGGTGGCTCTGCTGCTTCCCGCTCTCTGTATCTCTCTCTCTCTCTCATTGTTCAACTCCGCCTGCCACCCACCACCTCCTCCTTCTGACCTTGTTCTATCAGGTGAAAAATCTATGGCTCGTGCCAGTTTCCAGTGAAATTTCAATCTATGTATTTCGAAAAGGTAGATATTTCAGCTGCTATTATAGTTATAGTATATATTCTTGATTCGCATGAATGAGGCATCATCTATAAGGCATAATCATCTATATATTTGAATCACATCATTGGCCTCAGGGCCGCCTCTCTGTCTGTCGAGTTCTGTGTATCCATAGACATGAACGGTTTGAAGATCAATCAGAAAATAGAATTCCAAGAAATAAAATTTTGAAAAATATTATATATTATCTTGAACCATAGATTGGTGATCTTTTCTAGAGATCTACATAACTATTGTTCATTCAAGGAACTATTCTGGTTAGAGGAAGATCTTCACCTAATTAAAATTTGGCTCTATTCAGAAATCACACAAATTTGATGGAAGTCCAATCAAATTATACACAAATAATGAGATCACTGATCATTCCAATATTTTTTTAAAAGTATTAAGTACAGGACCTAAACTAATACATTCTCCAGGACGAATCCAGTAGGGGATTTTATATACTCTCTTCTGTACTCCAAAGAGTATCAAAATTTTCGAATCTCGTATGCATCCACTCAACAAAATTCCATCTAAATTCCACCCACATCAATCTTTATTGTTGTTCGCTCTCGGATTCTGTCTGTGGCTTGCATTTTATCATCTACTTGTTATTTTTTTATTAGTTGTCGTGATTTTTCCTTTTGTGTCTCATTTGTTGAGTGGAGAGGGAGCAGAGGGGAGGGGCTAAGCTATAAAATGTTTTGATAAGCATTGTTAATGGCATAACTTCGACTCGAATGAACAAAAACCGGAGAATCGAACGGTGGGGAATGAGTGGAAGTTAATCCAAGATGATCCCCACCGAGTGGCTAAATGGTTGAATGTTTTAACATGTTCTACGGCATGAAGAGGTTTGTTTAAATGAGTCATTCCTTGGGAATGTATGTTGTTGTTGATAAGAAGTGAAAAGTGGATCTCTTATTGGTCTGTTTCCCCCCATTGTAATAGTAAATCTATAATTCTTACCTGATTATTTCTTTGATTATTTTGTACTTCGAATCGTGTTAGATCCTGCTTGATGCTCTCGAGGGCTTCCGCTGTGTATTTATCATTGGGGCGACCGCCCCTTTTCTCCCCCGCTGGATGCATTCTGCTGCTGCTGCGTCTTCTGCTGCGTCTTCTGCTGCGTCTTCTCTCTGCGGTATTTTCCACTCATATCACAAAATACTCTTCTCTACTCAGCTCTCACTCACACACACACACACACAACACACACAGACTCACGCGCGCGCTCGAACACTAAGGCACTCGTTTCTCTCGCTCCCACATCTGGGGAGAGATATTCGCGTATGTAAATAAATATGTTTTATGTTTTTACCTCCTTCTCCTTTCTTCTTGGGGGATTTACTTTGCTAAAATATACATTTACACGAGTAAATTTATGTATATAAATAAATAAATTATTTAATCAACATTTGTGGCTTTCGCTTTTGTTGCTTGTTTTATTTTTCTGTATATTCTTAGGCACTTTTCTGCATTTGCATTTCTATTGTGGGGCGACTTTATAATGAACTACTTAGGCGCGCTTATACGAAGGTTTATGATGTTTTATTATCTTTATTGTTGCTGTTGCTGCTGCTGATCTTGAGATTGTTGATCTCAATAAAGATAAATGTCTTTGCATTGCTCCCGCTTTGTCACTTTGTCGGGCTCTAAGGGAGCTTTTTTTTACTCTGGCTTTTGCTTTTGCTTTGTATTTGATTTTACTTTGCTCCCGCTTTGCTCTCTCAGTGGGCTTAACGGGAGCTTTTGCTCAGGTTATGGGCTGATATTAACGTTACTTTTCGTTATCCCTCTCGCACTCGTTCTCGTTGCTCTCCTTTCTTACTCGCTGCTGTAATTTTGCTTTTACTGTTTTACTTTTTGCTTTGATTTTTGATTTATTTGTTACTTTTGGTATTCCTTTTCTTGCTTGCACTATCGCTGTCTCTCTCGTTCTTCGTCTTTCCTTTTTATTTGCTTTTCAAATCGTATTATTTATCACTCGCACAGAACACACTCCACACATCCCTTCACATTTGCATTTCCAACAAAAACTTCTTCATTTTGCATGTAAATAATTCCTCTTTTCTTCACAATTTTGTATTCGATTTATTTCGGTTGGTTTTTTTTCGGATTTTTTATCACAATTCAAATTTTATGCAAACGCAAAAGAGTCGCTCGCTCGCTGGCTGCCGATGAATGGGCGAATACGAATACGATTTGAATATTTGAATACCAAAATATTAGTTGATTTTTTGTTTAATTCGATTTGATTCTTGAGCGGTCTGCGGCCACAGTGGAATTTTAATTGATCGACGGCCGGACCCACAGACTCACACACACAAACACACACACAGTGATACAGAACAGACGACGACGTGAAGGCTGAAAATAGACGGAAAAAAACAAAAACAGATATGTGAAAATTGTGATCAAACAGAAATTGTCACACGCTATGGCCGAGGACGCGTTTCGGACGCGTTTAAAGCAGCCCCAAAAACAGCAAAGTCATTCGATAAACGCACACACGCCATGAATGTTGTCTCGCTCACACAAACGAACGGATATACATATGTCTGATAGTTGTCTCGCTTACACATGCACTCACATAGTAATAATTTCCCTCAAATATCCCTCCCACAGCAATCTGAACTTTATTGTCCAGTCGCATCTCTCGCCAACTGCCTTTCCTTCCATTTGCACATGCCTTGGACCGTAAGCCCATCATTTACATGCCAGAAACGTGAGTCAGAGCACAGCAGACAGCTCAAGAGAGCCAGCCCCTGGCCGGAAAAGCCTCACACTACTCATTGTTCCTAATGACCCAAAAGACGACGAGGAGGAGGAAGCGACAAAAGACCAAGAGGAAGTTCACCTGGAAACAGTTTCGCAGAAAGAGAGATAGCGCTGCATCACCTGAGAGACAGAGAGGGGGTGGGGGCGGACAGTCTGACGCGTGCACATAATTTATGCGTGGCGGCATTATGTCATCCCCGAATTCGAAATCGAATTTCGGGGGAAAAAATAAATCCCCGCACCAACAATATCATTTTTACGATGAACCATTAAATTCACACTATCGCAGGGAGGAGGGAGGCATGGCGGGGGCATCGCTTAGAGGAAGGAATGGCGTGCGCACCTGACTATGAAATAGCCATCAATATACATATGTATCTGAAAGATACTACGTAAAAACAAAACAACATTCCGAATGTGTGCCAAGTGCAAATGAGGAAGGAAATATGACAGAAAGATTGGGGGAAGGCAAGGGTCCGAATCTTTGGATACCCTTTTGCTGATTCAATTCGGATGATGGCCAAAAGAGGGCCCACTATCGCTAAAAATGTGGATGCCACAACACAATCCAAGCCATTTGGCGGTAAACATTCCTCAACAGAGATCTTAGCGGGCCTTAGACATCTGTCAACATTTAGCGGGTCTGTGGCTATAGCCTGATCTTTAAACAACATTTTGATTGTCCCCCCATTGTCCCCATAACATAAAAAGCAAAAACAAGAACGGAAAATATGAGTTTAATTATTCTGTTGACAAAAGTGGAATTCTGCGTTTACTTTAATTCCTTTACTTTTTTTCCATTTTTGCTATGGAATGTGTACCCGTACCCGTATCCGTACTCGCAGCACGGCCATACAATAGATGATAACACGGGGGAGCAGTGAGATAGAGATACAATATGTAGGTACATATGTGGATTGTAGATCTGGTTGGGTAAACACCTCTGTTCCACACGCCATAACCGCGAATGTCAACAGCGAACGACCCTGTACACTGTATACTGTACATAGGTGTCCCGTCCCTCTATCGCGTTCCACCTCCACAACCCAACTTGGAATATTTTCACATTCCACAAATTCCACAAAATATTTTTGCGCAAATATACATGTGGGAGTGGGGTACATACGATTACATATAGATATAGTATATATCCGATAACTAATTAACAATACAAATAGCAATACCGTGGAATTCCACTCGCATTTTCTCTCTTCCTCTCCGCAATTCCCATTGCCCATTATTCCCATTGCCATTGTGAGGGATATTTTGATTTTGATGGGTTATTAAGCGACTCGACGCTTTGGGAATTTTTAATTGTTTAATTGCGTCCAAAGCTCTGGCCTGGCCTCCCTCCTCCACATAAAAGAGAAGCTGCCGCTTAAGCGGAATTCTTTATTTAGCATTAATTGAGACATTTTATTAGCAATTATCCAAATTGAACAATTACCAGTGGCTAATCAGAAATGGAGAGGACATTTTCTCACAGCTTTGAGTAATCTGTTAATGGGTGGGTAGTTAAACAGGGAATTTCCCATCAAAATGTATATTTGGAAGGACAATATCCTTTCCAGCATTCCCTTCTGTTAATCTTTCTCTTGTTCTGTTAGCCTATAACAGCATCTGCAAAGAGAGCAACGACAAGCTGCAGGGGGCAAACACTCAAATACGCACTCACACACACACACCCCAAAAAGACGTGTGCAACGTCAACGCTAACGCCTGCCGCAGTGCAACGCAGTGTCTACTATAGATGTGTTGCCATTTTAGCATATTTCAGGCTAGATCCAGCCCTTTTTATCCTATTTTGAATTGGATAGGTGTGATTTGCGCGGAAATGATAAATATAGCCAAAACCACAATTTTCCATCGTCTTAGGCTAATTTTTAGCTAATTTATTTTCAGTTTTAGCCATTTTTTACCATATTTTTTTTTCGAATCTAGCTTGTATTGACTCTGAAATTGTGGCTGCACTGCCAACTAGCTCTCGGCGGCAGAAGATAAAAATAGTATTAGTTGCTGATTATTATTGCAAAAATGCGCATTCCACGGCAACTTATTCCACAAGGGAAGTGGGAGAGAGAGAGAGAGGCAAAAAGGCGGCTCGGCTGCAGTTGCTGTTGCTCCACTCTACGCGTGCACTGCTCTTTCTCCCTCACTCTCTGTGTTTTCGTTTCGTTTTCCCTTTTTTCAAGCACTCTCACACACACACACACACACACACCCATACTGAGAGACTGCGGCATGTTTCAAAATGTGTGGAAAAGAGGAGGAAGCATAGAGGAGTGAACGGGGGGAGAATTGAAGCAAGCAAGAAAAACGAGCTAAATTGCATTTTCGTCGTCGTCGTAGTCGTCGTCGTTGTTGTTGTTGTTTTTGGTGCTCGACTAAGATGGGAGTGCAGTGGCGTCGCCCAGGGGGGGTGGGAGGCATGTGGAAGACATTGCAGAGCTGGTCATCAATGGCCGCCCACCCATCCCCCTTCACGACCGGTCGGACGCGTGAACGGAGACGATCAGATCGGACTGGAAATGTGTGCTCTCTTTCTTACGCCCTAGAAAGAAGGAGTACAAGAGATCGATAGGAGAAGTGGGGTTATATCGAAATAGCTCTTAGGAGCCTTCCTTGAAATTATACGGCATTTCTTTACTTAGGTAAAGGGTATCCCTAGTACGTCACAGTCCACTCCAACTCTTCCTTCATTCCATTCTTGTTTTATCGTTCATTTACTTTTGAGAGCAGCAGCAGCAACAACAACACCGAACCTCGCCACAAAGCCTCACCTGTTCCATGCTGCCGCCACTGGCAGCGTACCAGCAGAGCGCAGCAGCAGCAACAGCAACAGCAAAAACAGCAAACTCACACACACGCACACATACACTCTCGCATAATCCACTACGAATTGCATGCTGGAATGTGAATGGAATCTCAACAATTTTTAGCGTCGGCTGACGATGACGCCGCAGCAAACAGCAACAACATTTTGCACGTTCGGAACGGAACGGAACGAGGGAGTGGAGTCGTCGGGGGCCTGGAAGCCTGGTCAAGCTCTTTTTGGCTTGAAGACTGTGACTTTTTTTGGGGCTTGGCTTTAACCAAATTGCAACATTTACATTTCAACTGTCATGTCTGCTCGGTCCGATCCGATCCGCGCCGATCCGATCCCCTTTCCGCTTCCATAAATCCCCTGCCTGGGAAATTATTGTCGCTTTGACATTGAGCGCATTTCTCACAGCAGAGACGTCAACGTCTGCGGCGCTGCTTCTAATTACAAAGTGATCCAAAGAAGAGGCGAGGGGAGAGGGGCATGGAGAGAACATGCAGTTACTTGTGCCACATTTTTGCATCTCTCATATTCACATTTACCCTGCTTTTGCTGTTGCTTTTGTTGTAGATTTGTCTCCATATTTCTTTTGACATTTTTTTTTTCTTTTTTCGTATGTAAATCAGAGGTGCAGCTGCCTGCACGCCTGCCTGCCCAGGGTTGCATCAGCGCTAGAGAGAGAGAGACTTTGTTGCAGGTACAGTGGAGAGTGGCCAAATGCGAACACAGAATTACGTAGGTACATAAACGTTTTCTCAAACGGTAATGGTAAGCCTGCCCTGCGCAATTCCTGTTCTCACTCAATTGGGAAACTCTTTTAGATTCACTAAACACTTGCATATTCCCTTGAGACAGTCACCACTGTACCCCTCTGCTTGTTCTGCTCTTCTCACAGCTTGTCTTGTTTTTCTCATTCCTCCACCCCCAATTACGCTTGTTCTTGTTGTTGTTACAGTAATTCTCGCTCTTGTTTTTCACGATTTATTATGGTTTTCTTTGCCATTTCTGTTGTTGTTGTTTTCTTAAAGAATTGCAATTGTGAATCGCACAGAACGCCCACGAGACGGGTTTTTGACACCTGAATTATTGCCGCAATTTGTTGCGGTTGACATTTGTCTGCCAAGGGGTGGTACGGAGTGGGGCAATATCCACTCTCAAAAGTGCAGCAGGTTCAAGACACAAATATGCGTGCATGAGTGCTTTTGTTTGTGGGCAGAGTTTGACCTTGCGATAGGGAAGAATGCAGCAGCAGTGCTTAAATGTTTCTTTAACTATTTAAAAACTATATTTAGGAGGAAGCAGATGAAGAATTTGTTACTTTTGGAGCACTCCTTTTGCGAGAGAACATTCTCCGATCATTCCTCACCTCACATTTAACACACTTTGGCCAGGAGGGGGCCTGTTCTGTTTCTGTGATCCCCTCTCTAGACCACACTCGCACTCTAATCACACACACACACGAAATAGTTGGGTGAGCGAAAGAAATATGTAAATACTAGATACAGGGGGCCAGGGCATTCAGGCACTTGGTACTTTTATGGCAAATCAAACATTCTGCAAGCCAAAATGCACTCACTAATACACTCACAAACACTATAGATCGCAGCACTCTTTCACACATGCAAAAGTTAACAGTGGCACACACAGTCACACACACGCTCTCATGCATATAGCTTAACAGTCCTCACGCACACACCTAACCCATATACATTTCCCAGCAGTTTTTGCATTTCGTTTTTAAACACTTTTTCCACAGATTTGCTGCGTTTTTCTTTCAGCTTTTTTTCGAGAGGAATACATTCTCACAAATTATGGACACGATAGGGGCATAAGGGAGGGGAGACATACAATTGGAAATACACATACACACGCACACGGCCACACTAACGCACACTCTCGCAATCGAACTGTTGCATTTTTGTTGCTTTTGGAAAATACACAAATTGCGCACACGTTTCCTATGCAAACGTTGCATTTCCACCTCAACCGTGATTTACCTTCACGCAGCTGGTTTTCCCAACACTTTTCCTGCCACTTTTCTTCTATATTTTTGGTTATTTGGCTCTTTGTTCTCGCCTTTTTCTTCGATTGGGGAACACCACACACACGGAACGGAGCACAGAGTAGTATTTTTTTTTTTTGGTTGTTGACAAATCGCTGAATGGCTTTCTCTTCACTGTCCCTGCGATGGGTGGCACACGCCGACGAACACCAAGGCTATACCGTTGCGCACGAGCATATTTTTGTCGATTTTCCGTCCGTTTTCCTATAAATGTTTGACCAAAAAAAGTTGTGCGGGGAACGGGGAAGCGAAATGTGTGTAAAACGATAGTACTATCAATACTATCGGTGGTTGGAAAAATAGCCGAACATCGATTGTTTTCAGCAGTGATAGTATCGAGCGGAAAAATTGTATGGTTATTGTATACATATTTCATACATTTTAGAGTGTATATTTTGGTGTACTGAATCGCGTGTGCTTTGATTTTGAAATACAAATTTAAGATTAAAAGTTTCCGATAGTACTGCTGATACTATCGATGTTTTCCCAGCCCTAGTTCGCATTGGTTCAGTGATTATAGCTCTGATCAGATGAGCGCGAACAATTAACAATTTTGGCAAATATCTAGGTAATTAATTGAAGTACAACAAATGTATGTAGAATTTATTTACTTGCATTACAGATGTGCTTACAAAAAGGAAAATAGAAAATATGGATTCAAAAGATCTCTAATATTTGTATCTGTTTCATAGTAGTTTTTTAATGGGTGGCTTAAGTGGGCTAGGGCTGAACCCAGAGTGACCGTATACAGTAATCATTTCTACATATATATAGTATGTAGGAAATGTGTAGTTGTCACACTCAGCGTGACCATTTATGGTATTTTGAATACATTATGGTATTTTTTGATGCGAAAATTGTGCAAAAGTATTTTAATTTGTCATGGTATATACTGGTATTTCTGAAGAACCTAATCGGCGCTTTGATGTTTTCGATGTTTTTAGACCTTTGCCAAGAAAGAAAACTCGCCAATCTCATAGAAAATTGATTAATTTGTTAGTTAAAATTATGTGGTCAGTGCATATGATCTTGGCTATCTATTAATATTAGACGGAATATCAAAATCGACGAATATGTTAGGTTAGACCGTATATTTAATTGGGTCTTTTTAAGGATTTTATGGAGGGATTTTGTGGAGGCAACATCATCCCAACAATTTCCTTTTTATTCCCAAAAATTTCCCTTACATTCCATGCTAACAATTTCCCAAAATATCCTTACGGGATTTTTGTTTTTTGACCAATGAAAATCTTTAAAATTTTTGGCAGTTACATTATCGTTTTCAAAAATTTTGACAATTTTCATTGGTTGAAAACAAAAAGTACGTATGTATTACGTTTATCCGTGACAAAACTATGGTGTAATTATATTAAGTATTTTAGAATTATTTTGTATTTGTACACCATGTTTGTCTCTCTCCATACCATTTTTATATTAGTCCCGTATGTGTTAAAACACACTTTTTTTTGTTTACGTGACATTCCATGCTCACATATTTATGTACGTTTCATGCCTTGACATTTATTGCTTAAACGTTATTTTATAAACAATATAAAAAAGTCATCAGTTAGCTAGTAATATTAAACAGAATATCAAAATCGAGGAATATGATTTTTGTCGGTATTTTCGAGATATATTTTTAAAATGAGACATTAAATTTTGGTATATTTCTGAAGGTCAGACGGTATATTTTATCGATAATTTCGCGGCCACACTGGTCACACTTATTTTCTGTCAAATGTTTTTATCCGCATTCTCGCAATTTTCGCGGAAATTTGGAAAGCTCGTGAACATGTCGAAGAGTGCATTGATTATCCTTGCTCCTGGGGCCGAGGAGATGGAGTTTGTGATTGCCGCAGATGTGCTTCGTCGTGCGGGTGTGAGTATTTGCATTTGCATGAAAATTTCAACTTTTCTTTAACCGATTTCCCGTCCCTGTCAACAGATCAAGGTCACTGTGGCCGGCCTGAAAGACTCGGAGCCTGTGAAGTGCTCCCGCGATGTTGTTATTGTTCCGGACACCTCTTTGGCCAAGGCAGCTTGTGAGAAATTCGATGTGGTTGTCCTGCCAGGCGGATTGGGTGGATCCAATGCCATGGGAGACTCTGCCGCCGTGGGAGATCTCTTGCGCGCCCAAGAGTCCAGCGGAGGACTGATTGCCGCCATCTGTGCCGCGCCCACGGTGCTGGCCAAGCACGGAATCGCCGCCGGCAAGTCTCTCACGTCGTATCCCGCGATGAAGGAGCAACTAGTGGACAATTACTGGTGGGTGCGGAAATCCTTACTCTTGAGATTATTGCTAATTGGAAACGTTTTGCATAGCTATGTGGATGACAAGAGCGTGGTAAAGGATGGCAATTTGATCACCAGTCGCGGACCTGGAACCGCCTACGACTTTGCCCTGAAGATTGCCGAGGAGCTGGCGGGATTGGCGAAGGTCAAGGAGGTGGCCAAGGGTCTGCTTCTGTCCTACAATTAGAAATCTTCCCATTGATGTAACCAAGAACTGAAGTTATTTAAATTACTCAGAAAAAGCAAGGCTTTATTTGGACAGCTATATGAATAAATTTATATATAGTATTAATTAACAATACTGATATTTATTAGAAAAAATCGGCTTTCAAACATTTATAATTGGCGCTTATTGGTATTTTTCCGTAACAGATAACCGACAGACTTCGCTGTTAAGTGCGTCTATGTTAATGTAGAATGTTAAAGTTGGCGCGTAAATTTAAAGTTTGCAAAAAAATAAGTTCCCAAAGAAATAACATAAATTTAGTTGTACTCGTTATAAAATATAGTGGCTGGCAAGCTAGGATATCGCTGGGCTTACCGGTACTGAAAATACTGAGAAGCGAGTATTACAAATAATTCCATTTCAGGGAATATGGGGTTCAATTTCAATGTCTGTTTTTTTACTCAAAGATAGGATGTGATTGAATTTAATCACGGCATGCATTCGCAATGTTTACATTTTCCGACCTCTACAATCTTTTTAGAATTTATGCCGGCTGTAATACTGTTATTTTCAAAATAAACGTATTTTACTGCCAAAATTGTTCCGCTCATCGCACAAAAATATCGATATTTCTTTTCGTATGAAACTATTTTGAACTACCCTACCGCTTACATGCAGTGAGAGCGAGAAAAGTGTATGAGTTGGTTTGGACTTTTAGTCAAGAATATATATATTTGCATTTAGTTTAGTCGCAAGCATCTCTATCTTCCAGATACGAGAGGTACTCAAAAGTAGTGTCATACGACCCAAAGTCGCCTACGAATATATCTACCAACGATATATATCGATATATTGATGTATCAATAATTGAACACCCCTAATTGTTTTTGTTGTTGTCGTCGGTGGTTCAAGTCGCTTGTCCGCGCTGCTTTTCTCGCGCTTTTCTTTCAAACTGAACGAACGAAACAAATTTATTAACAAAAGCAGCGCCGCCACAAAAACATACACGTACACTCGTACTCAAGCGTGTTCACACACAGTATATCATCATATTGCGAGTGTATTTGTTAAACGCGTATTTGGTGCTTGCGGTTGTTGCGGTGCGCCAGTGCAGAGGTGCAGTGCTAGGCAGAGAGGCTGCTGGAAAAACTAGGTGTGAAAATGGCGAAAATCAATAACAAAGCAAAATAAATAAAGTGCACACGAAAATAAGTGGTTTTGTAGCAGAAGAGCGCGAAGAGGCGAAACAGCGTAAAAGTGAGAGAAATCCAAGTGCGTGATGATAAATCGAAACGAATAGGAATAAGAATACGAAAAGGGAATACAAAGGAGAAGAAGGTGAAAAAGTGCAGTAGAACGTGTGTGTGTGTGGAAAGGAAGCCGCCAACAAATTTCGGTGCATTCGCTGCAGACGTCGACGCTGGCGTTTTTTTTTTTGTACGTGACGCGAATTAAATGCGCCGCTTACAGTAGTGCTCTTTTTCTTCATCCCATCACTTCACATCCCATCCCATCCCGCTCTTGCGCTTATAATTAATTCCGTTTCTGCCGCCACTGCGAATAGGGTCAAAATAAAACACGTAAAAAATACATCCAAATGCTGGCCGGTTTTCTTGTTTGCGGTTTATACAGCGCGCAGCGCGCGTGATTCATACGGATTCTGGCTTTATTGTTGGCAGCAGAGTAGCAGCAGCAGCAGAGGTACAGAGGTACGGGACAGAGAGCTACAAAAACAACACTGCCGTGCATTGAACCGTCGACGGCGACGCTGACGGCAGGCCCGACTGCAACGCAACGCAACGGTTTCCTGCTGGAAGACATTGTCATACGAGCAGAGGCAGAGACGCAGCAACGGTAGCAGAGAAAGGAGCAGCAGCAGCAGTAGCAAAATGGACAACAGTAAGTTTTTCCTTATTCCTCTCACGCCTATCCTGTTGGAAAACTATGAAAATTCCATGAGCTGCAGTTTTCGTTTGTTCTTTTACTCCCTCTTCCTCTTCATTTCGGGGTGGGTCCACAGCTCTCGTCGACTCCCTTTTTCTCCCGCATTCGCATTTCCTTTGCTATTGTTTTCTGCCGCTGCTGCTACTGCTGCAGCAGTGGCGGGCGTGCCTGTGGGCGGGGTGGCTGTTAAGGGGTGGGTGTGGTCCCCGCCAAGGACATTTACCGTTTGTTTTCGAGTCTCTAATCCACATCGAGGCCGCGCGCTCTCTAACGGTCCATCTCGCGTCATTCAAGCACTTTTTATACCCTATTCCGATAGGCATGAATCGATTTGAAAGGGTATCTAAAGCCTCTATCCCCCGTTGCTAGCCCCTTAACTCTTTTTATGGCCAGATTTTTACAACAATACGCCAAAAACAAGAAAAGAAAAACATGGCTAAAAAGTTAAAACAAAAAAAGGGAAACCGGTTATTTTTGGGCCGAGAAGAAAAGGTCTTTTAAATGGGAATTTTGGGGCTTTGATGATTTCATGTAGCCAGAAACAGTCACACCCCTCCCCTTGTTACACCCTCCCGCGCATCTGCGTAGCCAAAAATGGAAAGATTTCCATGAGAAAATTATCTGGGATTTAGGTTTAATTTTAGGAAATCTGTGAAAAAGGTGAGAGAATAGCCAGAACATAAGGAACAGCTGTTCTTGATTTCCAATCCAACGGTTTAGGGATCATTTCTACAACAGTAGCTTTGCTCTTAAAGAGAGCCACTCAATTCACACTAATGAGAGAGCGCTTGTGGATCGTAAGGGAATCAAAAGCTCAAGAGAGAGAGAGAGAACAACCGCTTCCAATGGAAGGATTGACCCAGAAAGGTGTTGCGGTTGAAAAGAGATAGCTTGTCAGTGGAAATGTACTCTCCTTTCGTAATCTTTATTCTTTGTTCAACCATTCCTTTCAATTTCTTGCTTAAGTTCCCTCACAATCGGACCTTTTCCTGACCCTCCCACAGCTACTGTGCAATGGGCCGCAAAGATAATCCTCCATCGGATAGGAGATGGTGGGGCACTCCCAGAGACAATATTAATAAATTTGAATGTGCGTCGGGTCGGTCCCCCCGCGCTTCAACCTTGTTATGGCCTCTTTGTGGAGGAGAGAATAAGGCCCCAAGATTGTTCATCTCGTCTCGGGGCTTTGTGTTGTTGTGTCTTTATGGATGCAACCAGCTGATAATGGAAGGCTGATTGAATGCCCCCTGCCCCTGCCACCGGCTGCACCCAAGCACCGCACCCGCAGTCGACTCTTTTTTTTTCTCTTATTTCTTGTACTGATGATTTCTTTTGATGAACCATTTCCAGGGACAGACAATGGAATGGCAATGCCTCTCCATCTACCTTTTGCTCACTCGCTCTTTCTCTCTTTTCCTACATTTGCATGCCGAACAAAAAGCTTTCTTCCGTCCGTTTAAGTGATTCATTTGCTAGACAAAAGACGGAAAGGTATAAAAGTGTACAAAACAAATGAAAATTATTCTTTTACTGCGATTGTGGGTATGTGACACAGAGAACGAAGTATTTTCGAGAGTATTTCGATTGGATCCTTGGGCATGTCCTTTGGGGCACCCCTGCGATTGTATCCCTATTTTTAATTATTCCCAAAGGAATGATCGGTCTGTGGGATCCGAATGCTAATCCTAATGGTGTCTTATAGCCGGAAAGAGTACAAAAATTACTTTACAAAATTACAGAAATATTAAAAATACCTGATATAAAAATAAAATAGGTATCAGAAAATAACAGAAAAAGCAAGACATTCTTAGAAATAGCCGGAACTAACCAGAGAAGTCAAGAAAAAGCCTGGAAATACAAAAAATAGCCTGAAATAGTCAGAAATAGCCAGAAATAGCTGGAACTAGCCGATCTGAAGTCTGGACTTGAAGTCTGTACTTGAAGTCTGTACTTGAAGTCTGTACTTGAAGTCTGTACTTGAAGTCTGTACTTGAAGTCTGTACTTGAAGTCTGTACTTGAAGTCTTTACTCGAAGTCCTGAAACCATAATAATGCTGCGATGCTTTGGTCGCAGTCTTTGCCTTGCAGTCTAGATTGGACTTGAAGTCTGGACTTGGAGTGTGGACTTGGAGTGTGGACTTGGAGTGTGGACTTGAAGTCCGTACTTGGAGTCTGTACTTTGAGACTAGACTTGGAGTCTGTACTTGGAGACTGGACTTGGAGTCTACATATGTAGAATGTATATTACAGATCCATAAAAAGGGTATCAAAAGGGTAAATTCCAAGGCATATAAGTCTAAAATTCCTTTACTATATTTTCCTTTCCCTATTTTCCTTTTCCTTATGCTTATGCTTTTATCTTATCAAATCGAGTTTTTCTATTTCCTTAAGACACTCCCCGTCCTCGTGTAGTCCCTGCTCCTCCTCCTCCTCCTCCTACTTCTCCTCCACATTTCTGACAATTTAATAAATTGCCATGCCATGCCACGCCTCTCTCTCCACACTCTCCGCCCGTTTCTTTCTCCACTCTTTCGCTCTTGGCGTGGGCCGTAAATCGCTGCCAATGGGTTAATGAAGAGCCTCTCAACGGGGGCCACGCCCTCATCTCTCTGCCCCATTTGCCAACTCTTTTTTCTTTCATGGCTTTTATGGCTTATGGCTCTTTCTGCCTAACAATTTCTTCATATTCTTCGCGGAAATTATAAGACCCGATCTGATGGATGGGTTGGATGGGCAGGCCCCTGACGTGCTGTCTGTCTGTCCGTCCGTATGAATCACTCTCCGTCCGACATTCTCTTGGAATTTGTCACGAAAAAAATGACAGAAATTAAGGCTGTCTTTTAATGATGGTACGGCATGTGGCATCTGTTGGAGGACTTAAAGTTATTTTAATTCTATTCAGGGATTGTGGGTAAAGAACAGGCCTTTAAGGAGTGGAGAGTAGAGAGAAGAAGAGAAGAGTTAGTAGAAGAGAAGAAGACCTCCAAGAAAATCGGAAAAGAATAAAGACAGTTGGGGGGATATTGAAATCTTTCCGTAGTTATAAAACCTCGTATCCCTAGAGAAGATATTTATACACATAAAATATAGTAAATATTAAGAACATATTCTATACATTTATCCTAGAATCAACAAAGCTTAGTTATCCCTTAGCTAGTTTTGCCTGGCTTTTCTTCTACGATTCTCAATGATTGTTTTGTTTTGGATAGAAATCTTTTACCAAAGCACTTCCAAAAGCAAGATATATCTAAATCTATTTTTTCTTAAGAAAAATGTATCTTTTTCACTGTTTTCTCTAAGAGAAATTTTTCATAATTTCGTCTGTGAGTAATAGCTACTTTATTTCTATTAATAGATTTATGCTTTGGAATATCTATCTATATATACAGTGGCTCACAGCCAAAAAGATGCAGTGTCAAATAAACTGCTTAACTGTGGTACAGATTTTAAACTAGAGGAATAACAAAAAATGTTTAAACGCCAAACCGGAAATCAAGTCGGATTCCTAGTTTCTAGAAGCTTTGGTGCATTTAAACATTTTGTTTTTCCTCTAGTTTAAAATCTGTACCACAGTTAAGCAGTTTATTTGACACTGCATCATTTTGGCTGTGAGCCACTGTAGATGATAGATATGATATGAAAGGATTTTGTGAATGAAGATATGTTGCCCCTAATGATGGAAAAATAGGCTTTTGAGAACCAATTTGGGTACCATTTACCCCTTAAATCTTATGGTCCACTACCTATAGTCGCTTAATGACTTTTGATTCGGAGAAAATACCAAACGGAAATGCCTTTTTTTCCAGGGTATTTGTACGTTTTTTTTTCGCAATTATTTTGTACTTCTTTTATTTGCATTTTGTCGCCATCGAAGCGAACAGCAAAAGGGAATGAGGGACAGAGAGAGACTGAGAGAGAGAGAACCACACCGATTGCCATATTGATATGCAAATAATATATTTTTCGTGTTTTTTTTCGCTGTCGGTAGGGTGGTGAGGGGGGAGAGGGTTTCGCCCCGATTGCATTCAACAGTTTTTATGGGGGGCCGCTGACTCACTCGCGAGAGTTGTAGAATTTTTATAGCGAAAATCGTATATTTTAGTTGATTTTTCTTACTTTTTTTTGTTCTATGGTTTTTTTTGCTTATCTTATCGGTAGTTTGTTCTGCTTCTCCTTCTCCTTCTCAGACTTGTGTCGGTTATCAGGCAGCAGTCCGTTCCGTCCAAAAGGGAAGCAAATAAATAGAGAATTTTTTTGTATTTTCAAAGATATGAGACTCTTGCTCTCTCTCGTTCTCACTCTCTCTCTTCCTTTGACACTGAAATGCCCCAAGAAATCAACCCAAATCTATGCCAAGTTTTTTGTGTACTGTTTGTTGATGGAAACTCTGTTGAAAGAATCCACTTCTCAGGGTTTCTTTTTTTTATCGTCAAGAAATGCGGGTCCCCCCTTCATTTTCTTGGGACTGTGCTGCAGATTGTAGAGCATAGCATTGATATAAATGGACTGGACTGCAAAGAGTAATAGAGCGCATGTACCATATCAATGAACTGATAAGCGCCCGCTCCGAATGGAACACCAAGGCCTTCACTTCGTTTTATTGGCATTCGCCGGGCAGGCTCTTGAGTGGTGGTGGCTTACAAGGGAAAAGTGTGGACGGGGGGAATGGCGGAGGAATGCAATTTAATTCTAAGAATTTCTGTAGCCTTAAGGCAACAGTTTTTTGTTTGTTTTGGTGTGGAATTTGTGGATGGAATATGGATTTTATCAGAAGTGTTTGAATGAATGAATTGCACCATAAATCTTGTATTTATCATTCCATAGTTCTGTCTGGTTATTGAAGATAAATAAAAATAAAGAAAAACTGTAAACAACTAAACGAAACGTTTTTGTCGAGGCACACAATAGATTGATCTTTCCTTTGGGCAGAAATTATGAGAGAAAAAAAAGGAATGACGCTTTCCATGATTGACAGAAGGAAAATCGTTAGATCGTTAGTTTCTAAGAGAGACCTGTAGCATTATCCAGACCATTATCAAAGACTTAGAAGAGCATCACATCATTTAGGGATCATTCGAAAGAGAAAGTAGCTCTCTTCTTATGATGGATAGTTCCTCTTTGATAGGTCACGATTCTGACTAATGGATAACCATAAAAATGAGCACTACTTCACACGTCTTGCTGCACTTATCCATCATCCCTAATCCCACCAAACTTTATTTCCATCTCTATCCTTTTTCCTTAGTTTTCCCATTTGCATATTTGATTGCATTGAAAGATGCTTTAATCAGTTGGAGACTCACTTGACCTTTGGCCGCACTCAATCCCCATTAGACCCACTTCCCTACCCTCTCTTTCCCTCCTTCATTCGTTTCATTTGGCTAATGCAAAACTCATCATCAAATGCAATTGCTGATGGATGGATAGATGGATGGTTGAATGGATGGTTGGAAGGGGCCATGGCCATGCCCGACTGCTCCTAAACACTTTCCATCGTAAACTCTTTGGAATTGAACAGAAGACGGACAGACGGACGAACGGGACGCCTCATCAAAGCAAATCACGAGGGAAACGAGGGAAAACGAGAGAGGGGCAAAACCCGCCATAAAGATGCGGGAAAGGGGTTGCAAGCTTTTCAATTGGAAGTTTCTGAATATTCGCTGGCCCCCCGACATGGTTCGATGGTTTTTTTCGGGGGAAAGGGAAATGCATTCGAAAAAGTACCTTATGGGTGGGGTAGAAGGGGGGAAGAGTGCAAAGAGTGGGGCCTGCCTCACGCGCGACAATGACGACACCTTGCGGCCATGACTTAATCGATGTCGAATGTTAATGCCACTGAATGATAAGCCTGCCCCGCCTCCTGCCATGAAACCCTGAATCTTATCAATGGGATTACACGTTTTTTTCGGTGCCAGGGCTGTGATTCATCATTTGAGTGGGCTTTTATATGAGTGTTTAGGTCACTTCCTCTGTTTGAGTGTACTCTCTTTTTTCTACTCTTGTGCGTAGCTGATGCCTCTCTCTCTCCTGCTCCCCCTCCCGCTTTCTTCTTCAATTAAAACCAATTGGAATGCATTGCATTGAGGCGACAAACGAATTGCTTTTGTTTAGCTTTTGCTTCTCTTCTCACGCAATTTGTGACCTTGAACTTGGACAATTGCCGTTACTCGTACTCGTGCTCGAGAGCTTTTGTAACGCACGTCCCGTCAAGGTCAATGAGCAGCAAAGGAGGCCTGTTCAAGGGTTCAAGGATACAAGTGTGTGTGAAAGAGGGAGACTGAAGGAAGGAATGAGACAAAGGAAAAGAGTACGGGATTTGGTAACGCCTCGGGGCAATATTTTGATGTTTTTTTTTGTTGAGGAATTGCTTTTAAAAGTTTTGGAATCCTTAGGGAGGGTTGGAAAGGGAAATTGAATACTGCAGCTGCTTCTGACGGGGATAGTTCGGGGCTTTTAGATGGAGTGAAGATTTTTGCAGATATTTTAATCAAAGTACAGTTTCAATTATAATCTTAGTATATATTTACTCCCTTCGAGCATTTATCTGGGGCACAACATCCTCCTAGACAGATATCTGTCTTAAGGGGACACCTTCCTTGGGGGTATATCTCAGAAGAGTCCTGATATAGAGCATTTTATGCAAATAATCGACTAATCAATTAATATTAAAAACTAGAGGTGCAAAAACAGATATTTATTCCCTTTTCTTAGCCATTTCTTTGAGACATTTTGTAGAATTGTGAAATTTTATCTTTTCTATGCACTTTTTATCATTCTTTGTCGAACATTTATCGATCTATGGGATATATTGGTCTTAGGAGTGTGTTAATTTTTCTCTCTCGTCACTATCCGTCATGCCAAACACCCTTTCTAATAATTCCTTAACCTTTGCGGTGGCTCCTTCAACTTAAGCTTGAACGTGATCATTCCTGTTCACACCTCTTTACCATTCCACAGGCCAGAGAGAGATAGATAGACAGGTCGTCTCTCCCACTACTTCTGAATGTTCTTTTTCACACTCCTTTTACTCCTCTCTTTACACTCCTTCTACTCGTCTCTTGCTTCACACTCCTGGTTTTCCTTGCATTCTTCTGCCTTTCCTATTTCCTTTTCCCATTCTACCCGGTACTCTTTGTCACTTCTCCTTCCCTTATGTTCTTTGCAGCCATTGCATATTCAAAAGTCAAAACGCATGCAAAGGCAATTTACCGTTTACGGTTCATGGCCTCCCTCTCACACTCCCACTCCCACTCCCACCGCTGACACTCCAACCAAAAAACAACAGTAAAAACAACACCAACGACGGGGGCCATAAAAAGCAAAAACAAAGAAACGAAACGAAACGAAAGAGTAATGAAAGAGGGGAATGTCGACTCGGAAATACCCTGTATCGGAATTATTGTACTTGTGTTTACGATTGCCATTTGATAAGGCTTAACGATCGTCTGTTTGTATGATATAGTGCTCCCAATAGTCCATTCCATATATACATACATTTGTAGCATCTTTGAAGCTCTCTTCTGCTTGGGAGCAAACTTCTTAGTTAAAAGGTTATACCCTCTCTCTGTGAGGGGTATTCCAGAAGACAAGCCAAGCAAAACCACAAAAACAAATCCAAAGACAGCCAAAAACCGATGGTTAAACCAATTAGCATGTTCTTGTTTGTTTTTCGTAGTAAATGGGGGAGGGGTGGGGGGTTATGAGGGGTTTTTAGTGCTAGCTTGCTGGTGGGGGTGGGGCAGAGAGGGAGCATCTTTAAATATACAGAGTGTGTCCCACTCACACCTACACCTACAAAAGTGTTTGCTCTATACGGAACTTTGGCCGCCCACCAGCGTTGCTTGCTGCAGCTGCTTTACCGGTTACCGATAACCGCTTAACCGATTCACCCGCTGTGTTCCCCCTTTCTCTCTCTTATTTTAATTTGTAATCTACCTGCTGCAACTGGCGGTACTTTAGCAGGGGAGTGAATGAGAGAGTAGCTGTGGTGAGGGAGAGAGAGAGCAAGAGAGAGAGAGAGATGGGGGAAGGGAGAGACAGTGTTGTGTGGAAGGGCCGCCAACTGAAAATTGCTACATTTTTTATTACACTCGAAAATATAGGGTAATGGGGTGCGTGAAATGGGGTATATCTGGCAATGGAACAGGGTCTTGGAGCAAGGTTTCTCTATAGAGAATGTCACTCTAATCTTCTTTAAATAAATTCTATATTAAAGTGCTTATGTAAGTGTTAAGTTTATTTCGTTCCACTTCCTTCATTCTTCGTTCAAAGTTTACGTGTGACTGGCAGAACTGCAAAACAGCTTTTTAATATTTAATGGGATGTTTAATCTTAGGATTAATCGATGTCTGATTAATTTGTACTATATTTACCAAATGTTTCACTATAGTACACGATTTTCTCTTGGAAACTTCTTTGATACGAAGCCATTTACTTAGGAAACATTTTTACAGCGAATCACCATCACACACATTGGTCGTTTATCGAATGACACCAAGTGGGTACCAATCTTAGTGATCTTCTTCATTTGAAAATGTTTCTCTTATAGCTTTAGGGTACTCTCTGGGTCGACTCTGTCCACTCGTGTTGGCTCCCTCTTGGCTCGCTTACACCTTAACCTGTTTTTGCGCCATATTTTTGCGGTTATATTTTTAACAATCCCGCAACCAATTTGCATATCTTTATGGCGGCACCTGCTGATGTGCTGTTTGACATTGAGGGGTAGCTGTCTTCATAACATAACCCTATACGATACGATTCCATCTCCATCTCCAGTCATTACAAGGCCACAGCCAGATGCCACATACCACAGACTGAGCTGCCATGCCACCACACTGCATGGGTGGGTGGACCGCGCCCCACGCTCTGGGGCATTGGGCGGTCGTGTCATGCGATTTTCTCCAATTTTGACACATTTACACATTCCGTTTTTCCCATTCTTTGCCTCTCGATGGTGGGGTTTTCACATGTCGTCGTCGCCGGCGCCGCTGCTGCTTTTCACCGAGCATTTCACCATTTCCCAGCATTTTCCAGACGCGGCCACCGCTGTTGCTGGTGGTGTTGCATGCCTCCCATTCTAGGCCCATTCCTCCTCGCTTGCGCTTTGTGGTCGTCTGTCTGGTCGGTTATTATTTTGTTATTCAAGCGTACCGGTGCGCCCGCCCTCCTCCCCCATTCCACTCCCCCATTACCCTCCGTCTGTCCGAAAGAAACAGAAACAAAGAGAATAATGGTAAGAATGGGGGGGTAGAAATAACCATAAAAAGAGGCTGAAAGAAAGAAACAAAAAAATGGAAAAAAGAGTTTGAAAACAAAAACCGCATTAAAGGTTCATTTGGCGGCTGTCTTGTCTGTCGCTTTGTTTGCCTTTGCTGTCGTTGCGTCGCGTAGGTTAAGCTGGAACTGTAACTGGAAAAACGGTCATACGAGAAGACTGGAAGGCTGGAACACTGGAAGACGAGGGCCGGAGGCAAGGCCTGGCCTAGATACAAATTGGCAATCGCTGGAGATGGTCGCGTGGCGTGACACGAGAGAGACCGATAGGGGGAAGAGCAATCAAATAAAGGATGAAAGTGGAGAAAATATCAAGTAGAAGAAGGATAAGATGTAGGGCAAGAAGGAGGAACGAAAAGGAGGATGAAAGTGGAAGATGTTCCTATGAATGGTAGATTTATCTGTGTCTTAGATCTGATAGATATATATGTAGATATAGCTATACATAGATAGATATTTATCAGTAGATTCGTTACAGCTGCTCAAAAAACTAAATTTCGATACTTGAAATATAGATATAATAATAATATTAAACCCTTACATCAAGTGGTAGAAGTGTACTTTTTCCAGCTGTTCCCTAAAATACATTTTGAATCGATTTCTTTGAGTTAAGAGTGAATCTTCTCATGTTAGGATCATCTGAGAGTAATTATTTACTGCTAAAACTATTTCCCCTAAACGACTGGCACTCAAAGCACAAAATGTTCATTGAAAGTAACATGGTGGAAAATGGGATTCAAAAACGTGTTCCAATAATTAAATTAATTGAGTTCAAGTTTAGCCATTCGTCATTGAACTCTTTGTTCACTTAATTTGTTGATTAGGAAGAATAAATTACAGAATTTATACATTTCTACAGAAAATGCTACTGCCAGAATGGTTTACTTCATTAAAATCGTATAAATATTAGTGGATAAGTCGCTCATTATGAATTTTTTGGTGTAAAAATGTATAAAGGGTTCAAAGGATTCGCCTGCCCTGTCCGTTCGCTTCTCGAAGTTCTGCGTGAATCACGAGTCCAGTCCATACCTAGAGAGTTTTTGCCCAGCAATCTCTTAACGACCACTTCGATATTTGTCCCTCTCTGCCTCTTTCTTGCCCCTGCCGCTCCGTTGCTCTGTTGCAAGAGTGCTCGCACTTTTGCCACTTCAATGCCGGATCGGACGAATCTTTGTGGCGGGAACTGGAACTGGAAAATAAAGTGAAATTATTATGATTCAGTCGTTGATTGGCAGCCACTTCAATGCTGCTGCTGCTCTCCTCTCTCTGCCACATTCGGTGGCGACACTAAAAGAAATGCCGAGAGCTGCCTGCCTGACTGATGTCGAAACGAACGCGTAAAATGGAAAGCATTTCGAGTCGCTCTTTAATGTCATTAAGCGGCTGTCGTACAGCCCCATTAAATGTTGGCTAACACTCTTCTTCTTCTTGGCCTCTTCCCAGCCACACACAGTGACAGTTCTCATTCCCATTCCCATTCATCCACATATCACATTCATTACGCAGCGAATCATGGAAGAGAATACTCGTATTCGAACTCGTACTCGTAGAATTCCCCCACACTATTGACCCATTTACTCTCCAAGTGTTTGAGGATTGCTCTCTGAAAGTAAACAACATCACGTACTCCAAGTATTTATCATCTATCTTTTTCTTTGGTTCTTTATAGACTCTTTTTTCTTCACTCTTTTTTCCGATTATTGTTTCCTCTAAGCCAATAAGCGTTTCCAATGTTTTCAACGTTTCGTTGACGTTTTGTGGGGCATGAATGGGGGATACGCAGGGACTATGGTTATAGCCACTATTCGTATAGTGATAAGTGCAGGGGTATCTTAAGTACGTGTCGATATATGTAAGAGCCAGAAGGAAGCGTTTCCGATAATAGCAAACCCAAAAGCAGCTTATTTCACTCTATATATCTCTCATTTTCCCAGTGTGGCTTAGCAGTTGAGGTGGATATCCTGAAATTGACTCATTTGATGTGTGTGGGGGGTTTTTTTCATGAAAATGTGTTATCTCTGTTAAGGAAACCCTATCCCGATATCATACACAAAACAGAGAACTCTTGCCATCTTAGGGATCCCTCTAAGGATTTTTGGAACACTCTGAGGCGCTTCCCTCTGCTGTATAGATAGGGTATTCCCCATTGCCTATAGAAAGCATTACAATTTGGATACGACGTATCCATAAGATACAGATACAGTGATACAAAGAGAACTGAGTCAGTGGTGCGATTGCGGGGGCAGCAACCTCCTCCAAAGACAAATAAGTTGAACAATGGCTCTCGGGGAGATAGAGGTGGTGCGGGGGGTGGAGTATATATAGTATAGTTTATAATGTTTGCTTTTATTGTTCCACACTTATGGAAAATGTCAGTCATGGTCGTCTACTCTCATGATCTGTGTACGCTCTGAGCTCTGAGTCATGACATATTGGATCTCTGGCTTTTGGAATATTTGTTTGGGATGCCGAATGGCTCTGACATTGTAGTGTCTCTGTTTTGGGATGCGGATGTGGATGTGGCTGTGGATGTGGCTGTGGATGTGGCTGTGGCTGTGAGAAGTGTGTGTTTTTCCTTCCCATCAGAGGATTGTAAAGATTAATGTAGTGGGGGAAAAAATGGAAAACTTTGTAATGGAAACAAACACATTTGCGGCTGTGTTTACATTTCAATTTAGTGAAAGATTGAAAAAGCCATAAAATGTAATTAATGGAAGCGGATGATGGATAGGTGGATGTTTTTAATGGGATTTTGTGGGATTTCTTTGGATATGTTGATGATGGAAAAACTATAAAATGTGAAGATTAAAGTTGGATAAATAAAAAATTGATTTATTCCAAGATTAACCTTTATGCATGTAAGTTTTAATAGCAAGAATGGATAGATAAAGGAATTAACTCAATGTCATAATTGTTTATTCAATAGTGTTGTATTTTTGATATAAATAACAGCTCGAGATAAAGTCGGCTCTCCCGACAGACCATAAATCCCATCTTAACCGCAGATCTATGCACTTTTATGGTGTGTGAATTATGAAGACAAGACAAGACACAAGACCAGACAAGTGTAAGTCCAATTGTGTGCTAGATTGTTTGATTGATGGATGGCTGGATCGATGGGTGTTTGGGGGAATGGATGTGTGTTTGGGGGAGAGTCATGGATGGGGTTTATGCGATCCATGATTTGTCACAAATTGTTATTCCCCAGTCGCACACTGTAGAAGGCGACGCGTCATGTAACTCTTACTTTTTTTTCGTTGTTGTTGTTGTGCCAAAGCAGAAGAAAAACACACAAAAAACACGGGGAGGGAAAGGCAAAAGAGAAATGTCACGTTTTTGGTGGGGTGAGGAGAGGAGAGGATTGTAGAGCATTGGGTTAAGTGTTGCGCAATCCGAGACGATTGCACAAATATTTGCACATGTCATGCGCCGTCCATCCCATCCATCCAATAATTGGGTAACACTCCCACATGCCCAACCCCAATCCCACCCACCCATCCTTGTGTCCTGTCTGTGTGTGTGTCCTATTTCCAAACCATTACTCATCCTTTCGCTTTCTTATTGCAGTTCGGGCAGTCGTCGAATACGAGTATGCGGCCAAGGAGCAGGACGAACTGGATCTCCGCAAAGGTGCCATCATCCATCACATCCAGCAGATGCCCGGCGGCTGGTGGATGGGCACCCTCAAGGCCACCGGCAAGACGGGCATGTTTCCGGATAACTTTGTCCGCGTCCTCGACACCAATGGCAGCACCAATGGCAACGGCGAGCATATCGACGATGGAACAGCCGTCCAGTTGAGGTGGGTTTTCGGGTTTTCATTGTACCCTGTAAATTTAGGGTGGATCTATGAAACTAGAGCGTCCAAATTTGCTAAATTTATAAACTGCCATGAAGGCCAGAAAGATAAAGTCAATTGTAATCTATTCTTAAGCCCATGACCTAAGGATATCGCATCACTAAATTCGTAAAAAATTTGAGGCACTCATATTTCTAAAGATATATTACAATCCTCTATCTATCAGCTATATAAAATAGATATAACTACCACAAAATATTTCTATAGGTGTGTATAAGCATTTCCCATGAATATCTGTAAGTAAAGGTCACTTTATAGTCTATAAGTCGTAGTTTTTAGGCGCCCCCGATATGACGCAATTTTAGTTCAATTGTTGACCAACAAAAACAAAATTTACATTCTCTTTCGCTTTCTCTCTCTTTGCTCTCTTTCTCGCTCTCCGGTTGCGCTCTCTCAGGGACAAATCAGAGACATCGAATCGGCGCGTTAAAGTCGTCTACAGCTACACACAAGTCAACGACGACGAACTGACGCTGACGATGGGTGATGTCATTGAATTCCTAGGGGAGGTACGTACCACCACCACCACCACCACACTCGACTCGCGGCCAAGGGGGTGCTGCCACCCCCTCGCGCGTTTAACCTCTTTTGGCCAATAAAAATTGAAATTTCTCTGGCAAAACAGCGCGCACTCTATTCTGTATTCTGTTTTTGCTCTCATTTAGGTCGAGGAAGGCTGGTGGCGCGGACGTTTGCGCAGCAAAGTCGGTGTCTTCCCATCGAACTTTGTGAGACTTATCGAACCGTCGCCCATACTGGCCTCCAAGCGTCCGCCGACGATTGGTGCCACCGTGACCACTGCATCGCTGACTGCCAAGGCGGCAAATGTGGCAGAAACGACAGCAGCAGCAGCAGCATCAGCAACAGCAACAGCAGCAGCCCCAACAACGAAGCAAACGACCAAGAGCAGAGGAGGAGCACCAGCCACAGTTCCAGCTCCGACTCCAGCGCCAGCTCCAGTCGCAGCCCCAATCATAGTTCCACCCCCTGTGGCAGCTGCAGCTGCAGTCTCGGATCCCGCACCCATGCTGCCGCCAAAGCCATCGCGGCTCTGCCGCGTGGAGTTCCCCTACACCCCGATGAACGAGGATGAGCTGGAGCTCAAGGTGGACGATATCATTACGGTCATAAGCATGGAGCTGCCGGACAAGGGCTGGTGGAAGGGCGAGATCCATGGCAAGGTCGGTGTTTTTCCGGATAACTTTGTCAAGATGTTGGAAGGTGAGTGTTTTCCCCCCTCCCATCTCCTCCCCATCCCATCTCTCTCTCATCAGGCCATTGCCTTTCTCAACGTTTTTGATTTCGGTCTGTCAACTGTTGTCATCTCGTGTCTCCATGCACTGCATCTCCCTCCTTCCATCAATGCATCTGCACTGCACCCCTCTGTCCATGCCCCCTCCTCTCTCTTTTAATTGGAGGCAATTTTTCCGACGCATCGGCCGTAAAACTCCTCTCCCCCTCCATATGCGAAGACGACGATCGACGTCGTTAGGCCTCGAAAATTGATGTCGTGACGTAGCCATCATCATTGTGCCTGGCTAAAAGTCAATAAACGTTTGTTTGGTAATTGAATTAATTAAGAGAAAAGCCACCGCAGAGCCAGAGCCTCCCAGTTAAAGATGGGGGAACCCCTCCCCTCCTTCTCCTCGTTATGCTTTTGATGGGAGAATCTGTGGTTTAATTGGCTGTAAGAAAATCGGGAGGGGATATTGGATGTCTGAAGAATCCTGGTTAGGAATCGTTGGCTGTAAGAAGAATTAATAGTTGATGTATCTATAGGGAATGTTTCTTAAAATTCCTATTCCCATTACTTAAAAATCAAAGACTTCTACATATAATAGATGAATCAATTTGAGATATTTCTAGATTTTAAATTTCAGCTGGAATGATCTTTGGATGTCAAATAACCAGAATTCTACTAAAATTGTACTCGAAACTATTGCTGCACTTCATTTAACTGGAATATACAGGAGATATTCCTCTTCAATGAAGCAATAGCGTCGTCATTCTCTATGAAAACGTTGATTCCAAATCAATCTCAATCTAGAAATCCCATGATTCGATTACAATCAGATGCCCCAAAAAAGATATGTACCTTCCGAAAATAAAAATGTTGCCAAATCGATCTGCTTTCTAAGGATATTCCTTGATGTGATTAGAGATCTTCAAAGCTGTACCTATTGTACAGATTTTGTTCCAACTTTTGATTATACCCACAAATAAATATCTTTTATCTCAAGTACATTTCCTTTCCATCCATTCATGATTGGTTTCTAGCTTAGGTTTTCCACTATAACGATGTAAAAATATATGTTCATCTTAGATTTCTTTAAAGACTATTACAAATTAAAGATACGTTTTCTCAAACAAAATACACAAGATATTCGTACAATAGTTCTACCCAAAATAAAATCCTTTTGAAAAGCTTCCTGCGATGCTTGTCCTTTGAGATGGTACCTATCATATACTCGTAGCAGATTAATATATAGATATTACAGCTGAACAGCTGCCTCCATAAGGCAGTTGCCCCATAGATAGCGTTCTAGATAGCACCCTTGGGATCCACCATCGGCTGGCACAACATCATCACATCACACACTGCACTTTCATAACAAAAATCACATTACATTGCCACCGACATTCAATTGCAACATTCGACAATCCTTCAATCTTTTGAGTTAACCACACACCCCACCCACCCATCTTTTATTCATTTTAATGTTCGTTTTTCCCTCCTCCCAAAATGAAAACTGTTTTGAGTATGAGTTTTTATGACGTGCATTTCGTTTGAAGACATTTTTTATTGGACATTTGTTTAGTTTTCTCTCTTTCTATCTTTCTATCTATCTCGTATCTGTATACATATTTTGACTCCTAATGTCGTTGCGGTTTCTCTGTGTAATTTTTCCTCAACACCTTTCTTTTTTCCTTTACTCTACTCCTTCTACTTCTTCTTCTACTCCTCCTTCTACCTCTTGAACGATTTTGAACCACATGAAACACTGCAACTAACACAAAAAACAACACTAAACTGAATTGTGCAACACTGAACGGTGCACTGTGTAACACAGCAGCTACTCCCATGCCACCGCCACCGCCGCCGCGTCCCCGTGCCCGACCCCGAGGTGGCGCTGGCGCTGGAGGCGGCTACTCCGACCGTGCCCCACCACGGACGCAGCGCGGCGGCTCTTTCGAGTTCTTGGGCGCGCGTATGGCCAGCTTTATCACCACGATTTGTATGTAAACGAGTTTTTCCAGTAGGCAGTCGTTGGCCAGAGTTGCTCCCCGCATCCCCAACCCACCCCACACCACCTCTGTATCTCTCTCTCTCTCTCGAGTGGTGTGCAGAGTTTTCCTTTTTGTTGCAGTAGTATTATCTTTTCTTTCGTTTATACTTATTTTTCGGCCACTTTTCATTTTTTCCTTTCTCTCCGGCTTGGTGCCTCCATCCTTGGGGCGCTTTTCATATGAAATGGAAATTGCTAGGAAAATTGCGGCACCACCTCCCCCCCACCCGCTAGCGACATTGTTTTGGAGACCGCTTTTCCTTTGCTCATAATTTCTATGATTTATATTTCGCTTATGCGGAATATACTCTTTCCTTTTGTAGGGGTATTACGAATGGTATGTGGGATGATGGTTTAAGACAGAACTAGAAGAGGATCATTATGATACATATGTACAGTGGGGAGCAAAAGTGAGTGCATGTTCACAAAACTGACTTTCGTCGCCCATAAAAACATAACCATACAAGATAATCAAACAAATCAAATTAGATTATCTTTATTATTTAATTCTTAACGAATAGGAGTTATTAGAAACAATATATGTGATGAATTCAAAAAGTTTGAAAGTAAAAACATAAAAAACCCGCATAAACTCACTATTGCACGTTCAAAAAAATTTAATAATTAAATTAATTAAAAATGTTTTGCCCACAGACTCTTATTAGCAATAACTTTATTTACGCGGATTGGCATGCTCTCTACCAAATTTTCGATAATAGCTTTTGAGATTCGATTCCATTCCGCTTTTACACGATCCCAAAGAATGTCCTTATTTGTTGGGGCTACTTCGTACTGCCCGAGCTATTTTTTTTACTATTGACCAAAGATTTTCAATAGGATTGAGTTCGGGACTTTGCGCTGGCCACTGTATCAGCTGAAAATGCTGTTTTCCAATCCATTCCTTAACAATTTTCGCTATGTGCTTCGGATGACCATCAGGTTGAAAAACAATTTCTTTGTCGGAATAAGCAAATTTCTCCAAAAAATTGGCAAGATGGGTGTTCAAAATTTGTATGTAGTCCTCTTTTCACAGGATACCATCAACTAAATGCAGAGGGCCAACAATCCACCATGTAAAGCATCCCCATAGCCTTATATTTCCTCAGCCATGTTTGACAGCTTTCTTTACATGGTGCCTTTGAAGACGTTCCCCGGGTTTGCGCCAGCAGTATTCCTTCCCAGCTGACTGAAATCGGTTAAATTTGGATTCACCTGTCCAGATAACACGAAATACAACAATATTGCTGGTCCTGATACAATACGCAAGCCCGGGGAACATCTTCAAAGGCACCATGTAAAGAAAGCTGTCAAACATGGCTGAGGAAATATAAGGCTATGGGGATGCTTTACATGGTGGATTGTTGGCCCTCTGCATTTAGTTGATGGTATCCTGTGAAAAGAGGACTACATACAAATTTTGAACACCCATCTTGCCAATTTTTTGGAGAAATTTGCTTATTCCGACAAAGAAATTGTTTTTCAACCTGATGGTCATCCGAAGCACATAGCGAAAATTGTTAAGGAATGGATTGGAAAACAGCATTTTCAGCTGATACAGTGGCCAGCGCAAAGTCCCGAACTCAATCCTATTGAAAATCTTTGGTCAATAGTAAAAAAAATAGCTCGGGCAGTACGAAGTAGCCCCAACAAATAAGGACATTCTTTGGGATCGTGTAAAAGCGGAATGGAATCGAATCTCAAAAGCTATTATCGAAAATTTGGTAGAGAGCATGCCAATCCGCGTAAATAAAGTTATTGCTAATAAGAGTCTGTGGGCAAACAATTTTTAATTCATTTAATTATTAAATTTTTTTGAAAGGTGCAAAAGTGAGTTTATGCGGGTTTTTTATGTTTTTACTTTCAAACTTTTTGAATTCATCATATATATTGTTTCTAATAACTTCTATTCGTTAAGAATTAAATAATAAAGATAATCTAATTTGATTTGTTTGATTATCTTGTATGGTTATGTTTTTATGGGCGACGAAAGTCAGTTTTGTGAACATGCACTCACTTTTGCTCCCCACTGTATCTATAAAGATTTGCCTGAAGCCTACTGCATGCTTTTATGCTGATTCCAGATAGGGTATCCCCTAGTCTTGGTCTCCTGCTCTCCCTATGTTCCTTTGTGCGTTTATTTATTTGCTTTTCCCCATTGGGGACTGCTTTTGGGGCGGAGGCAGAGCGAACTGGGCGTGGAAATGGCGCCTGGGGGGCAAATCGCTTTGTTTACGATCATTTTTCTTTTCAATTTGCATTTGGATTTTCTGCCAAACTTTGTTGGTTTTTCTTTTCTTTTTCTTTTTTTGTGTCATTTGCATGTGAAACGAGTTTTGGCTTGGCTTTTTGTTTGTGCGAAACTTTTCTCCAGAAAGTTGTGGCTTGGGAAAATTTTAAGATATTATTATCTAATTAATAGGTATTATTAGTGCTGCATACTTTGCGGTTGCTTGCGGAATCTCAAGTTTTTGCTTTAAAAATGTTTGCTTGGCATTTCATTTTTTCTGTTTTTTTTTTTAGCTTTGCTTTACCTTTTGATTTTCTGTTTGTCAACGTCGCAGTTTTTTTCCATCTCTGTTGCCACCTTCGACACTTGAGAGCGCGGATCGGAGAGTTTTGATTGAGAGCCGAAAGCATTCATACCCTTGCATCACTCACATGAACAGATGCAATTATGATAAAGCTGATGCTAAGAGATTCCGATTCAGAAGAGATACTTGCTGAAAGGTTTCCTTATCTGCGATGCCGAACATTTGAATACAAATCAAAACACCCTCTCCATATACAACAGTTGTTGTAACTGGTTTTGTGTGCTTTTGCTTGTTGTTTTTCTGTGCTTTTGTCTTGCTCTTTGACTTTGCCTGCTGTACCGCTCTCTCTCACCTCACTCACAGAGTCTCTCTCTCTTAGCTAATCATCATCGAGATCATCATTATGTTTATCTTCGCTCATCATGATCATCATCGCTGAGGCAGCGGCGGCGTCGGCAGAGACATTAGCGGCGATTATCAGTGGGAAGCCACAACAACATAAGCGCGCGCTTCAGTTGTTCTCTCTTTCGCTTGCTCCTTCTCTCTCTCAATCTCTGATTGTGTAAAGGTATATTTGAATAGAAGGTACAGCAGTCTCGAGCAGCGTTGCTTATCACTACATCGGACTGGCTTACCTTCTAATTGAATATACCTTTTGTCTGCTCCCCTTCTTTCTCTCTCTAGCACAGGGCCAACCAAGCCCCCTTTGTTTTAGTTTCTTTATTTTATGCTTATCAACAAAGTTGCGAGAGAGAGCTTAAGCTTGAGCTTGAGCTTCAGCTTCGACCCACTTGATATTTCTGCTCTCTCAACATTTTGTGTCTGTGTTTTTGTTGTTTTTGTGTACCTTTGGCAGCGTTTTTGTTTACCTTTTTTGCTTTAGTCGTTTCGATTTTCTTGACCATTTACGTTATTGAAATATTTTGTGGTGCGGCTGGCTATACGATTTGTTTTCTTCAACCTTTTGTTTCTCTGATTTTCATTCTCATTCTCTCTCTCTCTCCGGCTTGAGCTCTGTTTGGTTTTGGTTTTTTTTTTTGTGCGTGCGTGTGCTACAGTTACCGTTCTTTCGGCTTTCTTTCTGTGTTTCTCGGTCTGTCTGTGTGTCTCTGTCTATGCAATTGCACTTGTGGGGGCTGTGTATTTCTGTTTTTTGCCACATGGCAAAGAGAGCTGAAGTGCCAGCAGAGAAAAAGCAGAGGCAGCAGCAGAAGGGCAGCAGCGGCAGAACAAGAGCTTCTGGCTTCCCACTCAATAAATGCTGATCAGACACGATACGTTTTATACCGACGCATTTTGCCCTTCGAACCTACGAATATTGGCTTTGACTAAAAAATTAAAAAGCTTGTGAATACGGCCATAAACGATAAAGAATAGGAAGAGTATAGGATGTGTTCTTTAAGTACTTAATACGATTTTGCCTCAGCGAAGTGCTTTATTATTGCCAAGTACCATGTGTTTTGCTCGTTGAAAATCGTACTCGTGTTACAGAAAATAAAAGAACTAAAAAAGAAACGCTTTTGGCACCATATCCCATAGTAATTATAGATTATGTGTCTGTCTCTTGTGTAAATTAATGATTATAATTTGCTGCTCGCTCAACGTAAATGAATCGCCGTAGCCGTCGCAGTCACAGTCGCCGTCGCCGTCAACGGCGGCGTCAGCTTCGTCATAATTAAGCCAAAGCTGGCAAACACAAGTTCGTTGCTTAAGTCGTTCGACTGTGTGCGTGTGAACGTGTGTGTGTGCAGAGGTGTTATTGTGTGCATGTGGGGGACAGCCGCTGGCAAAAAATCCAATAATATTAGCAGAAAAATAATGCAACAGCAAGCCGATATTTGAATTACCTTTCAGAAAAAGTTTTAGTGTTCTTAAAGCTTAGAGCTTTTCTGCTTTCCAAAACGTAATGATGGATAATTCCAAGGAATAAAAAGCTTTTGTACTAAGGATCTCTTTCTTATGGCTTATGAAGTTCTTTAAGTTTCTACAATTCGGAAGAATAGAGCCTCTTTCGTCTCAAAGACATTATGATACCCTCTGGAAGGGCATACAAATAATACTTATAATAATGACAATCCCCCAAAGAGGCCCCCAACGCTCAATTACTCAATACTTAAAAATATCAAATTCGCGCTGCTTTAGTGTTTTGTTAATGTCAAACTTTATTTCGTTTCGCTTTTTTTGCGCCGTTTTCTGTCATTGTGACAGCAGCAGCAGCAGCGGCAGTGAAAGTCGTCGTCGCATTTCTTAAGAAAATGTGTGTGTTTATGTCTGTGGTGCCACCATGAAAATGAGTTTAAGCCATGACAATGCCAATTCTTTGGTCGAAATATACTCCATCTGAGGGCTGGGGTATGTTGGTTAATGAAACAACGATGGGATGTGTCCGAAATTGGCTCATCTTTGGGCTTGAATCAAGTTTTAGGAGATAGATGACATAAGCAACAGAACAAGTTGGCTTGGGGTATTATTAGAGATGATGATTGCCTTGGTGGATGCTGAGTAAACCACTGTCCAGATTGTTTGTGATGTAAACAAATATGTAAGCAATGTTTCGAGCAAGTACTAGCCATAAGTATGGGTTATAGATTGATTATAGATTCTAGAAAGCGGGTTGTAAGAACTTTAGGAACCCCTTTCGTACTGTTCTTACTGTTAAAAGTATTCATATGGATTATGGCTAAGTACTCTTTGAATAAACACATTTACAATCATATATTTGCACCTGTTTTTGGGATCTTCTTTGGCTTCACATGTCGATTTCCATATCATCGTTCTATATATCTGCATCTCATCTGTAGATTAGCATTGAAATTTGTTAACCTTATATAAGGGAAATCTCTGTTTAAGAGTATTTCCACAATTCGTTGCTTGGATTTTGTCTCGCCTTTATTTCCTGTTCATTGTTATTGCCATTTCTTTGGGCCTGACCTTTACACATTTTCTGTTGTGTGTTGTTACCCAATAGCCAATAAGTGTTTTTTGTTTGCTTTGGCCCAGGCCATTTATTGGCATTTATTTGTGCCCGTTGGCCGTTCATTTTGGATACTCCGTGCAGAGAGATAGACAGGGTATATGGGTTCCATATCCATACAAACCATACCATAACAATCGATCTGCCAGGGTATCCAAAGACCATCTTCTTTTCCTGTTTTGATTTCGTTTTCTGTAGTGTTTTTCTATGCTCCTACGCCTGCGCTTTGCTTTCTGTGTTTCTGTATTTCCGAGAGCGTTTCCACACTTTATTTTTATTGACATTTGGCAACAAGTTGGGGGCCGAGACGTGCGAGACGGCTCTGATGGAAACCAGTTTGCTGCCAGCTGTTCTGCCACCGAGAGATGGCTTAGATACGGATGGGTTAGTCATGGCCCATGGATATGGATGGGCTGCGACTGGCGCATCTTGAATTGGGAATGAGATTTGATCGTAGAGTTGAATGATTTGCATGGGAACTGGCGCTTGGCCGACAGCAGCAGTAGGCAAGGTGCAAACCCCGCATTAATGCTCTCCATTTGCTTGCCCTTTTCCAGTTGCCCCCATCAACGAGCCAGCCACGACACAGCCACAGCCACAGCCACACCCACTGCCTCAGCAGCAGCAGCAGCAATCCCAGAAGAAGATCAGCAACAGCATTGCCAACGCCACCAGCCACATGACCACAACGAATTCGAGCAACGCCAGCAGCAGCAGCACCACGACGGTGAGCAGCAGCCAGCAGCGGGAACAGCGGGAACAGGTGAGGGAGCAGCAGACCACCACAAACTCGACCACATCGAAGGTGTACATCAAGAAGACGGGCAGCAGCTCCCAGAGCAGCAGCTCCTCGGGCCGCAAGGAGAGCTTCGGATCGCGCGACTCCCTCAACGACATCCTCAGCGAGACGGGGCTGCCCAGCGGCAATGTGGCTGCCCAGCGCAAGTCCCTGGAGACCAAGAACCTCGATCTGACCAAGCAGCCGGGCCAGCAGAAGAGCGCAGCCACAACGACGGCCCTCAGCAAGAGCATGGAGAGCCTCGACGAGAAAGTCAAATCGCCGCCACCGCCAGTGCTGAGCAAGAAGCCCAGTGTGCCGCTAAAGAAGACGCCCACAGGTGGAGTGCCAGTGGCAGGTGAGTGTAGACCCTTGGATTCCCCTGTTAAAGACACTCTTCTAACCCCGTCTTTCTGCTCCTATAGGCAACCTCTTGGGCGGCAAAAAGAAGAGCAATCCCGAGGGAAAGCTAACCAGTGCCGTGTCCCACGATCTGGCTGATGGTCTGGCTGCCAGCAAACTGATTGCCGGACATCTGCCCGAGCAGGGAGTCGCCGGCAATCTGGTGATCCGACGAGCGGCCACCATAGGCGGGGAGGATGTGGAATTCGACCTCGTGGAGCGTGGCTCGATCCTGCCCGATTTGCGGGCAGGTCGCGTGAAGGCGCCGAAGCGGAGACCGCCCTCGGCGGCCATCAATGTGCTGGGCGAGAGCAACAACAATTCGGTGTACGTGAACGGCAGCGGGATGGCCGGGACAGGCGGCAGTGCCAGCGAGCTGAGCGAGGACGGGGGAAGGCAGGCGGCCTCCTCCGACGACAACTCCACGGGCGAGGAGCAGCTGGCCAAACCGAAGCCACGCGAGTGGCAGAAGAAGAAGGCTCCGTGGATGGAGGAGCTCAAGGCCTCGCAGGTCACCCGCAAGAAGACCTCCCCGAGCGTGGAGCCGCGTGGCGCCTCCGTTGCCGAGCGAACCTCCAAGCTCTTTGCCGCCGAACAGGTGGCAGCCACAACTAGTGTGGTCTCCAGCAGTGCCACGAGTAGCAGCAACGGCAGTCAGCAGAGCAACAGCACCACCACGAAAGTGCAGTCCTCGGCGGTGACGTCGTCCAGCATCCTGCAACAGTCGATGATCGTGGAAAGCAGCAGCCGGAAAGAGTCGTCGGCGATCACCAGCAGCAGCATCAGCTCTGTGGCCACCAGCAACGATGCAGCCATGTCCCGCAGCCTGTCGGCAGCCAAGGCGGCAGCGCCCAGCGACGAAGAGACGCGAGCGCCGCGGCCCAACAGTCTGTCCATAAGGAACCGCAGCGTCTCGCCGCTGGTCAAGACTTCCAATGCCACTCAGGTGCAGTCTCAGACGCAGGAGGAGAAAACAGCCACCAGCAGCAGCAGTACTGTTCAGCAGATAAACGCGAGTTCAGCCCCCGCCCAGCAGCTCAGCAATCACCAAGAGGCAGCGTCAGCGTCAGCAGCGGTCGGGGCGCCACGCGTGGCACAGCTCGAGCAGCGGGTGGATAAGCTAGAGGCCATGGTGCAGAACCAGCAACGGACCATCGAGGAGCTGGTGCGCGCGCTGCGGGAGGAGACGGACCGCGTGAAGCTGTTGAGGAGCGAGCTGGACAAATACGCCCAGTGCGTGACGCAAGTTTGAGCCTGTGTTTGAGCCGAACGTTGATTGTTGTGTTAGCTGCTCGTATTACCCCACCCCCCACAGCCCCCGTAGCAGATTTCAGTAGTTAAAATCGCATTTTAGCTAGCTTTAATCTATGATTTATATCTATCATATCTGTCGTGCTGTCGGCTAGACGTTTGAGAACCGAACCTCTACATTCCAAGTGCGTAGAACGTAGTAGAACGAACCCAAGACAATCCCAAATATCGTATAAAACTCTTGTACTCTGTACTTATCCCCATGGCCCCATGGAAATGCCACAGAATCCACAGAATCATCCTCTATGTGCCCACACGCCACACACTGTACCATCCATCGATCCAAGCCATTTTTGTGTTGATTTGTGCATGCGAGAAGGTACCGCGCTACCCAAATCCATATCCCATGTATATCTGATAATTTCGATAAGTATTTTTTATATGCAATACACATTTGTAATCCCAGAGGAACGAAGGAGAAGGCGATGGCGAAAGAGGAGGTGCCGATGCCGGTGCCAGTGCTGGTGCTGGTGGGCACTGTGTGATTTCTTTTATCGGAGCTGCTTTCAATTGCAATTTGTTTTGTTTATACGATTTATGATTATTTTACGATGTATTAAAGTTATGAGTAAACCCACACTGTACTATAAACTATACTAAAAAGAAAACACTAGAGAGCGGAGAGATCGGAGATCATAAGCATATATCCAAGTGGAGATGATGCCTAAAACTTAAGCAATACCAATAAATAATGCAAATAAATATTATACATGTTTTCTGAATGTTCTGTTCTTATGATTTACTATTACCATTACCGCCTTATAGATGTCATGTTAGAGAATCCACAACATATCTATCTATATAATATCTAACTCGTGTCTCTCTCTCTCTCTGTAATCTATATTTTTTTCCGAAAACAGCAAGCAATCGCGTCGCGGGAAGTTCGACAATTGGATGTTCTAATTGATCGGAGGAGCAGCAGCAGCCTGGTGCAGCAACATCCTTAGTTGTACAGACTACCATATGTTTTCCTTTCGTTTTGTGATAAGCCTCTATCTCTATATCTCTGAGTATACCATTCAGCAATATGTAGTCTAAACAAATCAATAGCTCGGTACCGGAACCAAATCCAATCCCCCCGATCGCCCATTTGTTAGCAAATATATGTCGCATTTTGTATCGCTTAAACTGTAAATATTTATGTACATTGAATATGGCTTATGAAATAAACATTTAATTAGTAGTTTTTACTATTTTTAATTGAAAAACGTGCAACTGTAATGGTCCATTATATAAAGTACTTTTTCGTCGGGGACGATGGGAGAGTTTTCCCCGAGTTTTAAATAGTTTATAAGCTAAAAACTTATATAAATCGAAGATTGTATTATTTCTGCTACATGCTAACTACACAGAGATGACATTTTACATTTAGTTTGTCTAGTGTTGGGTAATATCGAATGCATTTGAAATGGCGCCATTTTCAAATATTGTAGCGGTTGTTGTCTTGGCTAAACAACTTACCAAACAACATTAATTTATTTAATTTGTTTATATTTTACTTACTAAATTAAGTTTAACTTTCATAGTTTTATTGTATAAGTACATTAGCTAGGCGTCGTTTACGGTATTGTCTTTAAAAATATAGGCAAATATGCTGAAGTAAAGGGTATGTGAGCCCAGAAACTGGAAATTAAATGCATAGTCCACAAATGCCAGCAATCCTATAACCTAAACAGGCAGAATGTGAGAACCCGTGTTCACCCATACACTAAAATATGCTGGACACATCACATACCATTGCGCTTCTGGGTCGCTGTCGAGTTCCCCTCGTGCCTCGTGAATGCATTGAATCCCAGAGCATTGGGAGCTCTCGCAGCAAGATCTTATGGTATGCGCAGGCGTAACTACATAAAGACGTATGTATAGACTGTTTGGTAAGTGGCTAAGAAAAGCTCTGCATATTTGGTTTCGGTCTCCACTGACACGCACACACAGAGAGGCTCAGAGACGGATCTGGTCAAGACAGCGCGCGGAGGAGACGGGTGTTGCCAAGATTTGTTTTGGTCAAAAGGCAAGTGGACCTCAAGCTTGGCTTGTCTTTGGGCCTAACAATATGTGCGAGAATCTGCATGAACACGAACACGAATACGAAGCGTACACGAAGTCAAAGAGAACCGCTTTTTTTGTTGTTGTTGTGGGCCATGTGCAGTCAGTCATTCTGTTTCTGTTGGCCCGAAACCGAGTCTGTCTGGCTTATACTGTTGCTGTTGCTGTTGCCTTTCTGACGGTATGATACGGGACGGGTCGGATCGGGTCTACGTTCTGTGCTCGCTATGAGCCGAGCTTTTCTTGGCTCTGGCTTCTTGGGCGCTGCTGCTGCTGGCCAGCACCAAGCACCAGCACCAGCACTTATCAGCCCCTGATCGCTGTGGGAATTCAGTTAATTGTGGACGCTGTAGCCAAACGGACGCAAGACGCGGCGCACGAAACGTAACCATTTTCACATACAGCTTTCGACTTTGTTTCTGCTGCTCGTGAAAGTACTTGGCCAAGTCTCTGGGCCAGGCCCAAACACCCGAAACACCACCCACCACCCACTACTCCTCCTTCTCCCGCAGGCCGATTCGGAGTCGCATTCGCGGAGCTAGCCAATAACACAGCTGAAAACTTATTTAAGGACCGTCCCAAAAAGAAAAGAGCCCCCATCGAAAATCCCCCACCAAAAGGATCGAGGAAAAGGCACAACTACCAAGAGGCAGAGAGATAGTTTTCGACCAAGTCAGTTAAATAACAAGTTTTCAGAGTGTGTGCGTGTGTGTATCTGTGTCTGTGCAGTAAACAATAACTAATTTAATATAATAAATTAAATAAAAAACATTCGAAATAGCCATAAACAAAAACGAAATCCGTGTAAAGCTCGCGCGCCAATATTGCTCCAATTTGAACAAGAAAAAAAACGGCTTAGCAACAAATGCATTGAACAATAAACCGAACAGATCGTAAATATAGAAAGCTTAACAATCAATTCCAACAACAATTACAAGAAAAAACCACAACAACAATAATAACAACAACAACAACGAGGGATTAAAAGCAAGCAAAAACAGCCATAAATGTGGTGGGTGCATTATTGGTAAGCCTCAACGTCGGGTCGGGTTTGGTTTGGTTTTTTGGACCAAGCAAAAACATACACACACACACACACACACAGACAGAGTAACAGTACCAGTAACAGTACAAGTAACAGTTAATAATATGCCAGTCAGAGAGACGTATGTATATATAGATCGCTTTGCTGCAAACGTCTAAAATTGGCCAAATCCAAAACGTTTTTATGCGCAAACGCGTTTCTTTTTTTTCTCAGCTTTTTTTCGCCCCTTAAATTTGTTTGGTTTTTCGTTTGTTTTTGCACTCGATGTGTTTTTATTTTGTGTTTCTTTGGATTTGGTTTTTTTTGCTAATGTTTTTTTTGGTATTTCTTTTTCGGTTTTTTGCATTGCAAAATCTGATACTACGAGTATTTCCATTAGAGAGCGTATTATTTAGGCGTATTATTAGGGTAAGGGAATAACTGCGAACTTCTATAAATTTACAACATATCCTAAATGTATGAATATCTGTTGATAATTTTGAACAGTTTATACGGTGTACCCATGTGTCTATTAATTGGTCTTTTCCTTAGAATATTTCGAAAAAAAATGTATAAATCGGTGCCGGTACGATTGGAGAATGATATCATATGTATCTACTATCTATTAAATCAAATTTTAGTTCTATAACAATTCTTATATTTTATAAAAGTATCAAGACCGAAAAAGTGAGGTAAATATCTTAAATTTTATGAAATTATTAACACCGAAAAAAAGGGAATAAAATATAGGACATTTTGGTATAAATTTGAAATAATCTAAACAGATTTTAGTAGATGATGTGTTTAGATAATTCTGTGGGATTTTACTTGGGTAATTCTTTAAATAATTAATTTAATAATAAATTGTGTTATGGATGTTATTAGATTATAATCCAACAAAAAATCAGAGTTTTACTTGGTTTTACTTTAAAATTCTTCCAAATTTTTGCCTAGTATCGGGGTTCTACTTGTTTATGTCATGTATCAGAGATCCGAATGATACTAAGAAAAGGTAAAAGCCTGAGGAAGAGTAACTGCCATAATTGTTAATATTTTAAATTAAATCAGTTTGCCATATCATATAACACACATTTTTTTGGCTAGGGTATCTTTTACTTCGACCTTTGTTTTTTTCATTTTGATTTTGATTTCTTGTGGCTGGCTCTTGGACTTCTTGCATTGGCCATTGGCCACAAAGTGGATTTGTCTTCAATTGTGGAAATCCGTATAAGGCTCAGGGTGGGGCAGGGGCAGGAACTGAGTGTGGTTGGTGGTTGTTAAGCCACCAACTTCAATCGGTTGCAGCTCCGAAAATATGTCGGCCAAAGAGCTTCAAGGTCATGGATGAAAGTGTGTGTCTGTCTGTCTGTGAATCAGAGTATTGGCATGCACAGACAGTGCTGCGGTATTTCGGTGTGTGTCTGAGATTGTTTTTGAAATTGTTTCCAGTTGGCAATCAAATTGAAAGATTGGGAAAAAGAGCGTCTTTTGTCTTGCATTCGGATTCCCGATACCAATTTTTGATGTTGATGGACAGCCGTGGATTAATTCGCTTTAGAGAGACCCAAAAAACGAGAGATAACTATCGCTCCCCTAGGAGATTGTTGCAATTGTCTTTTTGTGTGTGTGTGTTTGATGGACAAATGGGCTTTTAATGGGGTCGAAACGGAGTGTTGGGGTCTGTTCGGAGGGAGGGCCTTTTAATTTGGCATGCATCTTGGTAGACTGGTAGGTAGTCTGTAATTTAGACGCCCTGCTTATTAGGAATCTACTGTAATAATTAACGAACGGTTCGCTGTAATTGAGAGTTGATTTACCGACCTACTGTCCGGCCTGTCCGCCTGCCTGGCCTGGCATTCAAATTGCTTGTGAGGGGAATTAATTTCGGATTTCAGATTTCGGATTGTTTTGTCCAATTGAAAGTCCCCAGTGCCGTACCGCCGTACCGCTGCCTGCTGAATGCCAAGGAAAAGCCTCGATAGTCCGGCCTCCAAGGGCATTGATTGCGTCTCGGATAATATCCATTTCTGTGAGTGAAGTGATGGAAAATGTATGCCAATGTTTTATGATTGAGGTTTTATATTGGAAAATATATAGCGAAAGCTGTAGAGACTTTCTTTTCCCATTTATGGGATGAGCAAATGCTTTCTTAGTGCGTGTTCTAGATAGATTTCTTCTTATATCCATTTAGGCACTGAAATTGAACCCATTTGATGGCCATTTGATGCCTGACTTGCATACTTGCATTTCCAAAAATAGAACTTAATAACTCTATCAATATAAAATAATACTTAACCATTTATAATAATGTTTTCCTCCGAAAAAAACCCCTTAAAAGTAATTGCAAGTTTCAATCAAATACATTTACCCCTTATTAAGTGAAGTCCTCTCCTGTGTCTGTCTTTGGCCTTTGGCTTAACCCTTAATCAATCAAATAGTCATATCGATAATTTCTATAATCTGTAATCTCTTGGCCCCCGACATTCTGAGCCAGATTGCAAAAGCGTCAAAAGCGTTGCCAAACTCGTTCAACATTTTTTTTTAAACAAAATTATTATTAAAAGCTTAATTGCAGCAGCAGTAGCGGTAGCCGTAGCCATGCGCTGAGCTTTGGCCACAAACAATTAAAGGCTGCAAAAATGTTAAATTAACAAATTATATGTTGGCCACTACTAAAAAAACAAACAACAAAAAATAAACGAAACGGCTGGAAAAAACGCGCTTGAAACGCTGACAAAACGCCTCAAACTCGCGCGACCTGCCAAAAGATACGAAAGAAACAAATAAAATGAAAAACAAGTTGGGGATTGCACTATTTTCGGTTGAAGTTTTGGAGTAAGATGACAAATGGCTTAAATGGTGTGGCATAAAGAGCAGAGCAGAGGCAGTGCAATAAACTCTAAGAAATTCCATGGAAATATCAACAAAAACAGAAAACGCTCCAATTAGTGGTACGTATTTTTTTATAGGAGTACCCTTGCCGAGGGTATTATTATTTGAATGAGAAGTTCGCACAGCAAAAGCATTAGGAAATTTGTATTGCTTATAGAAAAAAATATAGAAGTCGTTGTACCTGGTACTGGTATCCTTTAAGAGTCCTTTCTTTGGAACAATCTCCACTGAAAGTGTATCCAAATCTTCGGTTAACTTCCTTAATGGCTTGACTTTGGTTGACTTTGTCTTTGCATTGACTTTGCTATTGCTATCTGCTCTTTTTTCCTTCGACTTTGAAGTGGTGTCGATAACATAACGCATACGACGTGTGGCCTCTCCCTTCTTTTGCCTTTTTTGTCCGTCCCTCAACTCGACTGAGGCTCGATTGTTAATGAATTGCAGTAGTCCCCCCCAGGGGGGGGTTTGGGAGGGTAGGTGACTGTGGAATGGAAATGAAAATGAAAATGTTTGACAATTTGTCACCGCGTCCAACACTTGTCTCGTCCGATTCCATAGCCATAGCCGATGCCGATGCCAATTGCGGGTGCGGGCCACGTTTGAGACCAATTGTTACACATTTTATTTCGTATTATTTGTCGCGTTTTATACGAGTATCTTTTGTAGTTGGAACACCATGCATTGTGTGTACTTAGTGGCAATTTATTTGCCATTACCTTTTCGCTCTGTTCACTGTTCACTTCTGGTTTTAAATCAAGTTTATTAACCGGAATCTGTCAGTGGCCATTGTACCACTACGACAACTACTACGACTACGAGTGCGAGTGCTAGTTCTGTCTGTGTGTGATCTATCTGTGTTCGCATTCAGGGCGTATCCATAACTATCGATTAGCATTCTAATTTATATACTAACTGCTGCCCCCCACCCCACCGAGAGTGCGGAGCAAATTTACTAACGCCAATGGGCATGCACGAGTTTGTATTCGCATTCGCATTCGGAGTTGCCTCTATTACAATTTCAAGACCAAACTGTGGTCGTCCGTTACTCTATCAATGAAAGGAGTTAGGACTTTGGGCCAAAATTGGAAGAATCTTTCAGATCTAGCAGATGATTCTTATGTGAATTGAGAGGTTTATTATCTGATTCTGTCAGCTTTTCTTAAGAAACCCTAATGAACCCCCAACCAAACAGTAATTATTTGTTCATTAATTTAAAAACTACTCAAAATCAAAAGAACTTCTTGAAACCAAAAACTTGTTTGCTCTAAGAATAGCTTGGTAGAGTATTCCTTTTGCCAACATTTTATTCTCTTGCTGGCTGCTGTTTTTGGCCTTAACCCAAGTGACGTCTATAGCCCCTAGTTGTAGCTGTAGAGATACGAGAACTATGTCTACGACTAGAACTAAACCGATTTCAATTCCTACTCCAATTATGGGTGCAGCTCTAATTCAGAGATTATGAATGTGGGAACAAATTTTATGGACTCGTAACTCTTACTTTCATGAATGTAACACAAAAGAAGTCTACGCGTTGAACCAAGATGAACCCTTCACCAAAAACGACACAAACCAGAAGAAAAGAAATGCGAAATGACGCAACAGAGCCGCAAAACAGAGACAAAAGATTGGAATCAGCATAGAAAAGAGAATATAACCATATATTGTATAATAAATGCCGGCTAGTACGAGGAGGAGGTGGTTCTCGCTGTCCAACTTTGGCTAATTAATGAGACGTTCGTTCTCAGAGAATGAAACTTTCGTTTTTAATGAGATGCCTGACTGCCAGCGTGCCATAAAAAATATTCTATTTGTTTTCCTCGCAAAATTCCTAAATAATTAAAGCCATTGAACGTGGCCTCTCCTCTAGGGAGAGAGAGAGGTAGGGAGAGGCAGGGAGACCGGCACCGCCGTAGACCATGAGTAATTATATGGACTGTGAAGAAGGCTTGATAAGAACTAGAACTGGTTTCTGGTTTTTGCTGTCTTTAGTTTTTGCTTTGTTTCAATATTTTATGGATTTGACTTTGGCTAGGATTTAATTACATGCTCTGCCTGTCTGTGTGGCGGAAATGCCTGAGAAATGTTAATTAAATTATGGATGGTAAGCCTCAAAAATCATCTTTATGGTGTGCTACGTACTCGAGTACCATGGCATATACCCTCGAATGCTCGAACAGCTGGAAGCCCCCAAAGGCATCCTCTTGACCACTTCTTAAGCTTGATTTTAGTTATGGTGATTAGATGATGATCACTGATCGCTGATCATTGATAGGTAGTGCCTTGATAGGTATCTGTAGAGTCGAAATATCGTCTAGCGTATAGCATTCTTGTTTCTACCAAAAATATTGCGATTGCAGCAACTCTAGGCTTCTCCCTAGGCTTCTTCAATGGCATGCCAATTGTTGGCTACAAAAAGCTATCAAAATATTTTGCCATTAATTATAAATATGTTGAAATTGCAACACAGACCAAGATGAAGAAGAAGACGATGCCATGGAGCATCTGTCTGGCACTGGCTCTGGGACTGTGACTGTGACTGGGCTTGGCCACAGTCTGTGGCACAGAGTCAGTCGGTTGCTGGCTCTCTGCTTGTGCCGCTGCTGCTGTTGCCAACCTGTTGCCAATACAAGTTCAATGATTCTTGTGGCTCTCTTCTGCGGGAGAGACTTGGAGACTCTTCAAATTAGCTGCCGCAAAGTGGCGCTCTCGCAGCAAATTTCTGGTGTGAAATGCACCTTGACATTTGGGGCCCGGGTTGGATATTTCCCATTGATTAACGATTGAACGCAATGGATATGTTTTCTGTTTGTGCTTTATTTGTTTATAAATTATTTATTATTTTGCAATTAAAATGTGTTATGTGCTCTTAGTGTGTGTGTGGCAATGACTTTGATATTTGTTTCTCTGGTGGGAAACCTCTGCTTCTCCACTGTGAGACCTGTGCACTAATTGCCCGCTTCTTGTTCTCCTTAATTGCAGTCATTAACAACCAGCAGCGGATCCCCATACACAGACCATACTATACCATGGTCCAACAGCAGCTGCCCGGGGTGGCCAAATGAATCACGCTTGAGGAAAGTGCGCTCCATTAAGCGGACACACACACACACATCCACATCCACAGCGACATCCACATCCCAGCCAGAACAAGAGACCCCAACAGCTGCGCCAGCGGCAGCGGCAGCACTAAAACGCTTGATTAACTCCCCGTGGAAGCGAGTGGAACAGGTGGACTTTCGATTACCCCCCTCTAGCTGTCATGGCACACTTTTGCTGGTTCCTCAGATTGGGCTTTCTGCTGCTGGTAAGTGTCACATTAAGGCGGTAATTGCCGCTCTTGAGTCTGCTAAAATATGGCCAACTGCGAGCCGAAATTCCCGGGAATTTGTTAACTTTCAGCCAAGCCAAAACTTAAGTTCAAGGCTTTTCTTCTCTGTATGGTTAGTGGCGATACCTAAACCAAAATAAAACTAGTTTGAATCTTATCTGACCGAAATCCCTTCTAAATGGGCAGCCAAGTAGTTCAGGCAATTCCCAAGTTTTTCTGGCACTTGCTGAAATGAAAAGAAGAATTTTTATATTTGATTTAATTCCCAAACAGTTGAAGGTGCTATGGCATTTAAAGAACTTCGTTAATTGAAATTCCGGCACTACTTTTTATGAAAAATATCTGCCTATACACTAAAAGAGGGTTTCTTCTTTCACGAAAAGTCAAAATAAATACCTTCCCCTCCAAAAATCTTTCACAAAATTCCCTGATGAACTCGTGGCCTCACTCATCATAATTTCAACATCATATATCATTATATTCCCCCCCCAATTAAATCAATTTTTAGGTCGAGTTCGAGAAAATATCACTTTTAGCTTTTCTTTTTGTCACGATTTCCCCACGGGAACCCCCTCCCTGACTTTCCCTTGCCACAGACAGAGAGAATGCACCTTTATGGCCCACCAGCCACCAGCCACCAGCCAATAGCCAATTCCCAGGCCCCCCTTAATGCAGTTGCCAAATGCTGCAGGTCCATTAACTTGGCCAATGCGTTTTGAAAAATGGTTTAATTGTGCGATCGGTAACCATTTCTGTGTGTGTGTGTGTGTCTGTGTGTGTTGGCTCTAGTTTTTGGATTTGGCTTTTGCTTTGTTTAGACTCGGCTTGGCTTTTATTGGCCCAAAAATCATCCATAATACCGGGCGAATGCATTTGGAATTAATTTTTACCACACTCGATTGTGTCTGTGTCTGTGTGTCTATGTCTGGCCCGCACTTTATTGACTGCTCATTAGACAAAGAGACCAACAGTCGGAGAGACAAACAGACGGACAGACCCTCGTTGATTGTGAGTAATGTGGAGTGGAATGGAGTGTGGAGTAGGGTAAACGGAGGCTCGAATAAGCTAAATAATTGCACGCGATTTGACTGCAGTTGCAGTCGGTTATATGTGCAACGGACGCGGAGTTGCGGCTCTGTCTCTGGGTCTCTCTTCCAACTCTAGGGGCAGTCGACGGCTACAATTTGCAAAATATGGACAGCGGGGTGTGGTGGTGCTGCTTGCTGCTCCTAGTGGTGCAACAACATTCTAAAGTTAACATTTCTTTCAAGCATTAACCCACTGTGGTCTGAGCGGGGCGCATCTGAGCTGAGCTGCGATTCGTATGCTTATTCTTGGGTTACAAAGTCTCCTTTTTCGGGGTAGAGTTTCGTCAAGGTTCAGCTGGTCCCCAGCATGGGTTAATTTCCCACACAGATCTGTTTTCGGTTTCTGTTACTATTTCTATTTGTGTCTCTCTGCCATGTAATTAATAAATATGTGGTACTCGTACTTGTGCCCCAAAACAGCAGTTGCAACTACAGTTTGCAGTTGATTTGGTTGCTCGACTTTGAGGCTGAATCTGATTCTGCCTTTACCTCGAAATTCTGGCTGTGTCTGTGGCATTGAGCATTTCGAGCACTGCCCTAATGTGGGCTGCACTTGGCTGGAAGATCAATAGCCAGATAGGCAAATGTAATGACACACAGGCTCAAAAATACACTCAACGAAATATTAGCGAATGAATATACAAAAATAATGGAGTCATTCACGGGAAAAATTGAATAGATTCCGTCATGGAAAACAAGGAACAATCATTTGGCGAGTGTATTGTAGTTATTAAGGTTGCAACATGGCCACACAATGCACTCGGCACAGCTGACGACAGCGGGTGGTGGTGACGGTTAGCCAGTGAGTGGCTGCTACCAAACAGATTAGACCCGAACTGAAGCTGAAGCTAAAGCTAAAGCCGTTCAGGACCCGCTGACACATTCACTTGGCCACTGGCTTTGTGGTTTCTGCTGTGCTCGGTGGCTGTGCTGCTCCTTTCAACGCCCACCGAGCAGCTAGCACAAAGCGCCGTTGGGGCAGACACCACTCGAAATCGAACTCGAAACAAAATATGCAAACATTTAAGTATTACATGACGTTTTTCCGCATTCGATAGCTTCTCGCTGTGTGGCCTGAGTCACAGTACGGTAAACGAATCCTGGTTTGCCTTAGATCAATCATCTATAGGTATGTATATATTAATGGAAATGCTACTATACAAAATACTTCCGAAATTTGCATAAAACCCACATTTAGCTGAATCGAAAACTGTCAACCCCGCGTGTTGGCCCGTTTGAATTGCGTTTGTGTTATGTCAAGCGTAAAAACTGAAATCACGATGATTGTGGCTAATTAAATTGGAGGTATCAAGTGGCAGCATCAGCACCAGCCACAGCACCACCCGCGGCACTTGAAAGCCAATATTCAATCGTGTGGTGTGTGGTGTGTGGTGTGTGCTGCCAGCCAAATGATCTTAAATAAAACGAGTGCTCATTAAGGCGTGATTATTGGTTAATTGTTAGGCTAACAATCGGAATGGAATCGATCGAAGGCGGATATCTGCTCATTGATTCGGAGCGCCTGTTCTGTTCTACTGTTCTTCTGTTCTTCTGTTCCTCTGTTTTCTGTTCTGGATTGAAAATATCTTTTCTGACACTTCCGCTAAGTTGACAGCCGTGAAAATTGTCACCGCTGTTGTGCCCTGTTGTGAGTGGTGCAACAATCGAATGATAAATCGACAAAAATCACCAGTGCCAGCACCAGTGCCAGTGCCAGTACCAGTACCAGTACGAGCGACAGTGTAAAGTGCAAAAGAATGTCCAACAGGATTAGCCAGCCTGCTGATAAATCAATCAAGATTAATAATTGCCTATCATGGGGTATCCACATTCGAGTGGCACAGGTACAGATACAGCTACAGCTCTACAGGTCTCTCATTTCATTCATTAAACTGGAGCACGTCACTGACCAGTCGGTTCAAGTAACTCCAGTCACTCTCCAGCTCCAGCTTCCACCCCAGAGACAATGGAAAGGAATTCGCATTGTCCACCTGCGTTTCGATCGCTTGGGTATATTTTTAGAACGTTTTTTTTATCTTTTGTTTTAGGGCGTTACGCGGAAAAGATATAGATACCAACCAGTATGCGTGTGCCACAAAGCCCTTTTGTAATCGCAAAACTGAACAGACACAGCGTTTTGGTGTCAATGCTAAACGCTCACCGCCCGCGGTCGAGTACTTCTGCAATTTTAGACATAAAAGGCAAGGCGACCCAGCCGCCTGGTGGCTGCTGGCTGGTGACTGGTGACTAACCCCCACAGTGGTGGTCGGTCAGATACTTACTGCTCTGACTGTGTAATTTTAGCACATGTGCGAAGGTGTTTGGTTGGAGCGACTGTCGACTCTCGACTGAGCGACTGCGACTGCCAGCGATATGATCTAGAAAATGCCCGGCGACAGGCGCCCACTTTTTGCTGGATCTCTCTACTGCCGGATGTTGTTATTGTTCTTGTTCATGAAGTATAAAAATAATTCTAGATCTTGTATATATATACATACTCTTTTATAAACGTTTATTGAATAATTATGCTATTTCTTTTTGGATCAATTTCCATTAATATTTGATTCAATTTGTTGCATTGTCTTCAATTTGCTCGCCTTTCCATTCCAATATCAATATTTCTTATAGAGCTGTAAATGATTTGTCTGACTGCAATTAGCATTGCTAATGCCAGATACTCGCGAGATGGATTTAAATAACCATAAATATGTTTTATGTGCCTGTCCGATCTGATCTGATTTCCTTTGGCAGGGCAAGTTCGTGCCCTAAGTCTTTTGTTTTTCCTTTTGTTTTTCTTTTTCTTGTGGGTGTGCTGCTGCTGCTGCTGATAACAATTTATGGCCAATCTCTGGCCATGAAATATATTCCATTATTTCTGCATTTGCTTAGAGGGAGACTGTCCAACTGTGAGGCAAAGGAAAAGGTGTATATTTTAGCACCGTTAAGTGATTTATCAATGTTAAGATACGTTTTATGATTGTTTATATTGAAAATTAGCACACTTTTGTGCCAAACCAGAGGCAAAGATTACTCTTGCCAGGCAGGATCTGCAACCTGATCTGTCATACCATTCCCGTACCTGTTGTCGGGTCTTTCCCTGCCCCCAACCCCAAGCCATAATGATATATGATCAGCTGAAGGATGAGTCAGTGAAAAACAACCCCCAAAGGAATGCCTTGCTGACTGGAAATGACATATTGACCAGCCAGCCAGCCAGTAATATTAGTAATGTTGCTCCATTTTCCACTTAACCGATTTCCACTCCACTCTGCTCTGATCGAATGCAAAGTGTTGTTTGCAATCCCCACACATAAGCGTTGGCTACCTTGCGCCACCCACTTGCAATGCGGCGGCGCAGCGGTTAATTATGCCACACAGTCGCACCACCATTTGACTAGGGAGAAACATGCACCACTTCAAACGGAGCACCGCTACGCTGCGCCACATTCGCATCGCATCGCAGCAGCATTCCGCTGATGTCTTAATAGACCTCTCGGTACATTATTATTCAAATGTCCGATGTCCGATGTCCATCGACCATTGCATGACTTGTGCATATCTGTAGATCTGTATATCGGCGGAGCATATGTATATAGATCGATCCGAATGATATTTTAATTACGCAAATTTATAAATAGATTGCTGAGATAAGCAGTCAATGCGATCAGTTCGATCGGATCAATTTGATTTGCATAAAAGATCAATCGTGGAATATGTCGAGCATAACTAATACTTCTTTCCCCCCCTTTCCTCCACCCCTTCCGTTACAGATGCTGTCCGGCTGCCGGACACGTCCCACGGGGCGGCAGAGTGATCTCATCGCCGGCAATGAGTTCCTCAAGCTGTTCCTGGACCACGACGAGCAGCAGCGCAGCCTTCACAGCAGCGAGCAGGAGTTCGACGGGCGGGCGGGGCCGACCCAGCACCGCCAGCGGACAGCCAGTGGCAGGAGCCTTGAGCACAGGACACGCTTCAGGAACACGCTGCCCAACAGCAAGGATCACGAGGCCAGGGAGGAGAGAGGAGAGGTCGTGAAACTGGTGACCACCGGCAGCAAGATCGTCTTCCTCGAAGATGAGCCCCGCGCCGGCAAGTCCAAGACCAGCAGCGACGAGGTCAAGGTCGTGGCCGTCAGCGTGAGTTCATCCAGCAAACGGGGTCCCAGTCCCCGCTCCCGCGACAGCACGGGCTCATCTAGCACCTCGACTGCGGCGACTGGCAGCGGCTCCTCCCCCTCCTCTGACTTTGTGAATCGCTCGCACAAGAGCGAGCTCTCCATTGAGGAGACAGAGCCCCGACTCGCGCCCGATGCCATGGAGGGGGACAGCGACTCTCTGAACAGCGCCTCCAACATACAGAGTGTCCTGGCAGCACCAGCACCAGCAGCAGTCACCTCTTTTTCGAGGGGAAGTAACCAAAGCGAGGAGGTGGCCGTCACCCATGAGGCAGTCGAGGGCGAGGACAAACTGCTACCGTTCCAGACGGTGATCTATCACGACTCCAAGCAGGGTCGCGGGCCGCAGTCAAGATCAATATCGTACAGCTCCATATCGCAGAATGTGGATGATCTACAGGCCTGGCAGCAGTCCACCCGCGGGGGCATCCTAGCCGAGGCCCAGCGGAATGTGAGCGAGAGCCTGAAGCCCATTCCCAGGCCAGGACACGGTCACGGTCACGGTCACTCTTCATCCTCGGAGCCGGCCAAGTTCTACTCCGTGCCCTCGAAGATGTACAGTGTGCCGAGTAAGTTCTATTCGGAGCCATCGAAGGTGTACTCCGAACCCTCCAAGATGTACGGGCAGCCGGAGAAGGTCTACTCGGAGCCCTCGAAGGTGTACGGCCAGCCCTCGAAGTTCTACTCGCAGCCGGCCAAGGTGTATGGGGAGCCCGCCAAGGTGTACGGTGAGCCAGCGAAGACCTACTGGCCCCAGACGGTGACCACCACCGCCACCATCACTCCTGCCCCTGTGCCCTCGTCCACTGCCCTGGAGTACAGTTCCAGTCCGACAAAGGCGCCTGGAACTAGTACAACTCCCATGCCCATAACTGTGCCGCCGGGGGCTGCCCCCAGCACCTTTGTGCCCTCACGTTCCCGGCCGCGACCAGCAATTGTCTCTCGCATCGCCTTCGGCGAGGCTCAGAGCACAAGCACCACTACAACGGCATCACCAGCCACCACATCAGCCCCAGCACCAGACACCGCCAAGCAGCCAGAGTCCAGCACATCTGCCACCGTCAGACCAACCACTTGGCAACACCATTATCACAGTTACAACCATCAGCAGCAGCATCATCCGCATCAGCATCATCCGACTGCCTCACCGCCGCGTCGAGTACTCTTCAATTTGGATAAATTGCCTTATGATTTATTGAATGCACCACAGCCGCAGCAGCAGCAGCAGCAGCACCAGCAGTCGCCCCACCATCTATTGGATCCAAGTCCGAGCCACTTCCAACAGCCGCAGACACAGCAGCGTCCATGTTGGGAGCAACGTCAGCATTCATCACTGCCGCATCAACATTCTAATCAAAATGCCAAAGGATTGCCCAATAGAGGTGAGTCAAAGAGTCGCAGAGTCTCAGTCGGCGTTTGAGTTAAAGACAAATTACACTGTTTAACAAAGTTCAGAAAGCATTTGCATAAATTAAAGAGAATGCTGTTTTTTTGAAGATAGTTTAAGGGTTCTTAAATGAAACTTATTTATAGAGAAAGTGGATGGAAATTGGAAGTGTGGTTGATTGATTTATAGATCAGTTTTACATATCGCAAGACCTTATTGTACAACTGATACACTGGTAGAAAACTGCCATAAGTATTCTTGAACTTTGTTAATCAGTGCAATTTGAAATATGCAACGACAACGCATCGGCTTACTCGTTTACTCCCGCTTCTCAAGGGGTAACTAATCTTGAACTTATCAGACATCATCTTTTGTTGCTCCTCCCCCAACATAAACCTCTCCTTATCTCTATCTCTCACTCTTCTTACCGCAGATCTAGTCAAATGTATTTCCAAATTTGCACACCAACATGGAGCATCATCATCATCATCAGGGGCATCATCATCATCATCATCGGGCGCTTCATCAGGGGCGGCCGGCTATTCGTACAGCTCCAGCTCGACAAGCTCCTCATCATCATCTTCGTCGTCGTCCTCCTCTTTGGGGCGGCCCCGCGACTCCATCAACATGCCGCAACATCACCACTTTACCACCGAACGCCCCGAGCAGTACACCCCGACCTCAGAGCAGAATTACGAAATTGAAGAGTCCGTAAGTGTTATGACAAACGGACGGGCCCACGGACCGCAGGGCCAGGGCGGAGGGGCAGCAGCAGCAGCTCTGGCCACAGTCACATCTGCAGCCACAGCAGCCACACCACCAGCTGCCACAACCACTGCCACAGTCACAGCCAGCAATGCAGCGGCAGGGGCAGGGGCAGCAACTGCAGCCAGTGGTCGCGGCCGAGGCATAGACAGGGGACGTGGTTCGGTGGTGTACAACGCCGACGCAAATGCCAATCACGATTACAACGCTGGCCAAGATGACGACGACGACGGAGGGGAGGTCGGTGAGACTGGCGAAGATGCAGATGGGGAGCGCGGCCGAGAGGGTGGGGGGGAGGAGGAGGAGGACAAAGTCGCCTATGTGGTGGAGGGACGCAACTATCGCAAGTATCGGGTGGAGGAGAAGACCGACGATGGCTTCATTGTCGGGGAGTACGGAGTGGTGGACCACAACGATGGCAACCTGTGGGGCGTGCGCTATACGGCCGATTCGACCATTAACCGCAGCCTGATCCAGAAGGCCCTGTTGGCATTTCTCAAGCTCAAGTGAGAGTCAGTCCAGTCCAGTCCAGTCCAGTTCTCCTCCTACTCCTACTCTTGCCACAACAACAACAACAACAACAACAGCTGCAAAGCGGCATTCCACATGTGATCCAAGTCGTATTGTAGTTAGCGCGTAGATTAGCCTAAATAGATATACTAGATATATAGTAGATACTTATACTCGTAGATGTGTGTCTAGCCATTAGCCAGACGATGACGATTCCCACGAGATCAGGACCACACTCGAACTCCTCCTCCCCCTCGCCCACTGAGTGTGTGTTCCGTGTGTCTGTGTGTGTGTGTGTGTAGTCAGTAAACGAATTTGTTTAATTTTTAGTTAATGTTTTAATTAATTTATTGTAGTTGTTGGTATTGTAATTGTAAACGTAACTCCTAATTTATTCAGTTAACCAGCCACGAAATTACAGACCTAGCAACAACTCTTGCCATACAAAACGCGTACAGTACAGTACGTACCAATCCGCGCACCCTACAACTAGAAGAGCCCTAAGCGCCAACGAAAACTATCCTAATTACATCCTAAGAGAGATCCCCTTGAATAGTAAAATAAAACCTAAATTACACCAAGAAAGAGATTGAGAATTGTGTGGTGCATTAATCTCACTGCGGGTGGGGAAGCGGAAAACGGAAAACGGAGCAGGATCGGATCTCTTCTGTCCAGTTCTCTCTTAAATGTAAATGCCACTTAAAATTGATTAAAAACATGCTGCCAGCGGCCAGAAAGAGCTGGCACAGAGTGGAACGCTTCCCGGGACAATATCATTAAAACTTAATTGATATGATCAAGTGACAAAGCAGCAACAGCAAACACAGAGGGCCAAGGAGTCATAAAAGGAGCAGGAATCGACGCATATGATACCCAGGAACTGGAGAAACTGGATTGATGAACCTATAAACCTCTAAAGTTGGCTTTAGATCTTTATGAATTCCAAAGTAGCTCAAACAATATACTACCAGAGTATTCATGAATTCTTTTCATTTTCGCGATTCGAATATATAGTATAGTTATCATTCACAGATCCAGATACAGACCCAAAAGACACAAATCAAGTTTGGATAATCCGAATAGCAAGTACTCGTGTCCCTTCTTGTCCCTTCCCTTCCCTTTGCTGATCTGATCCGATACCCTGGCTTAGTGGACCTGCATCGAAATCGAAATCGCTTTCAGCTTTATGGTTTTGTCAAGTGAAACGCGGAAGCTGATAACTGGAATCGCGGGCATCAGGCATATGCCATCAGGCAAAAGGCATCCGCAATCGGTAAGGTAAGGTGGGCCCTCGACCGAGCGAACAGTTGACAAAGTCAAGGCGGCCGTTGAGAGAGTTTTATAGACACATTTGGCCAATTAAGAGCAGCAATTCCATAAATGATCAACAGCTGTGTTGTCCCCTGCTGCTGGCCGTAGTTTACTGATCTGCCCCAATCTGCTTCTCCTCCTCCTCCTTCGCCTCCTCGTCGCGGCCACAACTGAAAGCGAGCCCATAAATGCGAAATGCGAATCAACTGGAACTTGACTGAGAGACAAGAGACCTTCGAAGGTCGCTGAACGACCTTGCTTGCGGTCACCGGGATGCTTCGATTCGTCTTTGGCGTCTGCGTGTCGTCATTTGGATGGGATTTTATTGCTCCTCGGGGAGATTGGCCACAGCCACAGCTCCAGAGCCTGCAAAATTTCCACTAATGATTGCATGCGCCAGTGCCAGTGCCAGTGCCAGTCCTGTCTCCATTTCTGGCTTCGTCCCCGTCTCCGTCTGGGCCTATGGCTGGGGCAGTGAGTGGCTATTTATAAATATGTAATACAATCGGGGGCCAGGTGAGTGTAGAAGTTCAAGCTTTGGTATGCTGCTGTCTTATCGCAAACCGGCAATCAGCCCAAGCCCCTGGCTCCGACTCCGACTCCTACTCCTTTTCCTTCTCTGATTCTGATTTTTACTGGTACTTGGCAGCATCGTCGACGCGATCTGCGTGAAGAAATAAAACACATGACCATAAAACAAGAAGGAATAGTTATTTTCGGTAACTGAACTTGAGATACACTTGCAAATGCCATAGGATATAGTCCTCTGATAGTGCATTGGACTGTCTTTGGAGTATCTTTGGAGACAAGAAGGTTATGATAGGGATCTCCACAGTTGTATAGTATCTAGAGAAGGCTTTCCATAGCTATTTTTCAGCATCACAAATGTCTCCTCAAAGTGCATAGCACCTTCTCTGCTAGAGTATAAAAAGAGAATGTTCCTGGTTCTGGGTCTGGTCTCAGATTTAATGCGAAATGCCAGTGCCAGTGCCGGTGCCATAGCCCCAGAGACAGAGAGACAGAGAGATAATGCTGTTGGGGCTCTGGAGGAGATCGAGACCGAGACGGAGACGGAGACCGGGCCGTGCCCTTTCTGCGGTCAGCTGCCTGATGGACATCTCCGAAGAAGGAACTGAAACTGGTTATACCGTTGCGGAGCTTAAGTGAGGCAATTATGAGCCGCAACACAACACGGCAACACAGCAACAGAGCAACTTGGCAGTGTTTCAATGTTTCTGGTCAGTTTTCGAGTTCGAGAAAGTGTCTAAAGCATGATGAATGCCAAGTAAACATGTTCCATCTTGCAGATCTCCTCCTGCGGCTTCGGGGGCGTATGGGTTGTGCGTGTCGACAATAAATTTGAAAACTACCCGATTGCCCCTGCCTGACAGGTTGAACGTCGGCACGCCCTTACGCCTTCCAACGTCCTCCTTAGTGGCTTTTTAATGCGGTGGGCGTGCCGCTAGAATGGCCGTTCTGACAGCTGTGAGGAGGCTTCATTAAATGCTGCCCCATCTTCATCTCCACCTCCATCTCCGCCAAGACCCAGTCGCCATCTCCATCTCCTCAAGCACAGCATCCGCATCCATTCAGGCTGCAGCTTCCTTTTACTTTTCAGCTCCAACTTTTTTTTAGCTCCAACTAAATTGCTCTCCCATTGATCTGGCTTACAAGAATTTGCACTTTTATCTAGACCATGCCCATGCCCCCCGTCCATGCTACTGTCCTTGTCCATGTCCGTGTCGGAGTCTGGAGTCTGAGTCCTGCTGGCCTCGTTAGTTAATTATTCCTGCTCTGAGGCTCTCTCTCTGCAAGTACTCGAACTCCTTAATGAAGGAGACTCGTACTCCTATCTTTTCACAATTTACGATCCATTTTATTCAATATTCCAGTCTGGGGGATGATCGATCGCGGATTGGAAATTTATGACATGGCATTATAATTGACCGATTTGTCATTATAATTAGCGTACACACCGCCGCAGCAGACATTCTGTGTGCATCGAAGCCGAGCCTAATTTATGCATATTGTTGGGATTATTTTTAGAGAGGACAATAACAATGCAACAAAGCCACAAAAGCAACAATGTTGCTGCAGCATCAGCCTGAAAGGAAGGCAAGGAATTTTATGGGAGGATACAGAAAGCAATTTATTAAAAGCATCTTTAGATCGAAAACAATATGCGTATAATTGAGAGAATTAATTGGATATAAATACTCTTACGTATCAATATAGATTTTGTGGTGCAGGCAAAAGGATACACAGATTAATTGGTATATGTAGAATCTAAATAAATATAGTCACAGATAGAAGGAGGATTAAAGGGCATATTTCTCCTTTAGCGAGCTGGAAACACGAATATATGGATGCCTAAATATACATTGAAGATGAGTTAAAAGATGGAAAGATTGATTAGAAAACATATCAAAATAATTTTTGATTGAGGAAAAATAGTTGCCTGTATTGTGGCGCCATCTGTGTGATTTTAAATGCAATAAACGTGTGCGCCTTAAAGCTGCAACAGAAAATCAAACTGCAACTAACCAACTCGTAGAAGCCCGAAAGTATGCTACCAAAATATATTTTCTTTTTATTTTAAAAGAAAAAAGTGGAATTAAAAATTGGAAAAAGTAAAAGAAATGTATTAAAAGATACAAATGCACTTTTGTTTAATTAGCCAGACGTGTCAGAATTATTAAATTTTGTTCTAATTATTAATGTATGCACTTTTCCGAAGACTATGCCCATCTTTTGAAGATTCATGGCAATTTTTGTAAATCTCATCTATCAAAATATGCAAGAAGTCAAATCTTTGACCAAAGAGGGGGCATTGGTATGGCTTCCGAGGCTCCATTCGATAGTATTTCTGGGCGCTTACTATTGATGTATTCCATCAATTCTTGGAGATTTGATTTGCAGGTCTTGGTATGACTCTCAAGGGCGTTGTTGTTGGCGAAGCCCAGCACTAATCCTCCCTCCTCGACATGACTGAGTGCAAGTCTTCTGTTCACAACTCCTTTCAATGCCTTCATCTCCCACTCGTAGGCTTTACGCTCATGCTCGGGGGCCAGTTGAGCCGTGAGGATGGGAAAATCCTCGTAGTCGCCACTGGTGAACTTATGGTGTACTCCCACCCAAAGGGGGATTATTCCCATGCCTCTTGACTTCAATTGCAAACCACTGAAATATAATCTTTGATGGTATTATTGTAATGTCTTGAATCCAAGATCAATATTTATCTGGAAATGAAGGCCAGCCAAAGAAACGCCCACGTGAAAATGGCACACCGGAAAGAGAGATTAAAAAAAATTACCAAAAGTCATGAATCAAGCTGAAAAGTTAATGCAACAAAAAAGGAGTACTCTGGCACTCAGACAATGAATAATGCAGAATCATTGCAGATCCTTGCACATATGTGAGATATCCTGGTAGATCCTGGCATATGAATTTGGAGCACAACTAATTGTGTGCCGGCAATTAGCAGGAAAAATATATTCAAAAAATTCAACACTTTACTAATCTGCAAGTGTCAAGCGGCGGAGGACATTGGCAAATGGCGATGACAATGAGAGAGGAGAGTCCTGGCCGAAAAGGAGTTGACAGGCAGACATACAGGCACGGGCAGAGGCAGAGGCAGGGTTGAAGTGTGCGTTCCGAGTAAAAAAAAAAAACGCGGCAGGCCAGCACAAGCACCAGCACCGGCAGAATCAGAATTCACCCGAAACTGAAAAGGGGAAGGACGCCATATCCACAAAGGGGTTGCTGCTGCTGTTGCTGCTGCTTGCCACTGACTCAGACGGAGACGAATGCCAGTACAGGGCCAGGGGACAGGGGCAGGGACAGCGACAGCGAGAGAGACCCAGTCTCAGACGACAACAGGTCTCTACAAAGGACTACCTCTACCTTTTCGCATAATGAAATATAAGTACCGCACGGTGCTCCTTTAACGTCTGATATCAAAGGACATTCGATCGGGCATGCAACATGCGCTCATTGTCCCCGCTCTTGTTGTTGTCAGTTTCTTAAGCGTTTCTCGTATTTATGCCAAAGATTACATGTTGATCTCGCATATCTTTCATCTTGACGGACCCATCCCCCATTCCTATTCTCATTCCCTGCCATCTCGGTCCTGGGACTCTCTGCCTGAATCTCCTGGAATCTCCTGTGCGTGCTTCCCACGTCGCTGTCATTCGATATGCGATATGAAAACGAAATCAAAATGCCGTCAGTCAGTAGCCCAGTCATGGCTCTGCATTAATTGGACGCCAGAGAAATTATACAACTTTCACATTAATTCATAGAGAGAGTTGAAGCGTCTATATCTTCCATGGAAATCAGATGAAAATCTGATGTTCTACCGTTGACAACTTGCCCGCTTCTCTGGTAGTCCATTGTGGGACACTCTCTCCAGCTCCGGAATCCTTCTTCCATAGATGATATCGATAAGCTATGCCCAGAATTGCCCCTTTTTCTGCTACCTCCAGTTAGCGGCCTTGATGAGGGTTCTTTTCTATAGATAATTCCCATTAATAATTGAAACAAAAAGCATATTGCGCATGCCAGATTGATCGCCCACTTGTTGGCTGTTGGCCCCCGAAAAAAGACCAAAAGAAAATTGAATTGGAAAATCCTTTCATTCACTTTTGCTACCCCTTTTTTTCGGCTCTCAATTTCTTGGAAGTTAATTCTTCGATATTCGCTATTTATTCAAACCTTTTCAGCATGGAATTTTTTTTTGGGAAAAATATAGAATTCAAAGTTTCCCGCATGACTGAAGGAGACCGAGACCCACTTGTAGGCATCGATTGTTATGTCTTGTTAGGGCATCAGGAGGATCAGGTGCCGTGCCTCTGGGCATTGTCCGTGATAATGGGCCCTGAATTGCTCAGGTTTTGTATTCAATTTCAATCAGCCATGTATCCTCGAGTGGGAGCTTACACTCTTACAGCTCTTCCCACGGATGGATCCACGTTGCTTGAATGCCAAGTGCAAGCGAAAGGTTGAAGGTTAATGATCTCTGCCAGATAGAGCAACGAACTCTTTGTGATTAGAATGGAATTGATCAAGGGAGGAGATACGCTAAGGCATAACAAGAGGGGTCACCCTTTTAGGGACTTGTTGAACTTATTACGTGTATGGCATTGGAAGATGCTGGAGACTTTTCTCACATTTTTTCTATATAACGATTACGAGATTATAAGTAAAGGTGCTTTATTAAAGCACTTGCCGGAGACAGATTTGAGGCTCTCCTACAGATCTCATCTTTTCTATTTTGTGGAGAGAGAAGATCTTTTCGAACCTGAAGAATGCAGATCTCTCATATTCCATTTCATGTTTTTGTCTCTAGTTATATTTCAAAGGTAGCCGTATTCCGGTCTAAACTTTTTCAATTGTTTTGGTTAAAGAACTCTCGTCTTCCTCCCAGTTATATTTCAATGATCGCCGCTCCTTTCCTCTCCTCTCCCCTTCTAATCTAATCAAAGTAAGTTACCGCTTCTAATGCAACTATCTGCCAAAATCTGAGACACTTTTAGCCGGAAAAGTCAGACAACTATGGTAAGCCCTCGTAGATGATCTGCTGCCGGGAAAGTGAAAACACAAACACATTTTCCTTTCAGATGTTTGCAGGAAATGTGTAAAATTTCCACACTACTGGTACTCGTACTGGTACACCTATCTGGGAATGAAATCGGAAACTTTTTTTTGCCGAATATTGGCAGGCGTGAGAAATGTAACGCAATGGACTCGGACTTGGGCATAGTTTTGGTCTATCAAATGTAGTAATCTGCGTATGACATAATCTTCGGGGCTTAGGAATGCAAACGAGACGAGACGAGACGAGACGAGAAGAGACGAAACGTGGCCTGGTTGTGGAGGACAGGACAAACAAAAGGCCAACAGCCAACAGCGGCGAACAGGACATCCTACTTAACAGCAATGAGCCTCGGAGACTCGATTGTAAAAAAGGCAAACAAAAAGTCCTTAAGTTATGTTCGGGCCCAAGACAATGGGACTCCTCCACAAAAGAGTCTGAATCTGAATCCTCGTCTGGCATTGGCACTGGCACTGGTACTGGCACTTATGCAAGGAGTTCTGGACCAGGACACAACAATCAAAACTGAAATTGAAATGGAAGCAGCGACTTCATCACTTGTTTCCTCTCGCTCCTGTCCGCTCTCCTGTTGCATAAAAACACTGAGGATTCTGAAATTGGAGATGAAGATCCCGAAGCGCATATCAGGTTGGAGATGGAGTCGGGAGCAGAGCGCACACGATCTCGGAGGTGTGTCCCATTGTTCCGCAGCGTTTCCGTGGCTGCCACGAATATGAAACTTATCTGCAGAGGAGTCTTCGTTCTCGTCTCGTCTCTCTGGGTTTTGCACGTGCAACAAGGCTGGGAAACTGGGAACCCAACGACAAAAGTTGCTCAACTTTCTGCCGTCATCCTTACGTCCTTACGCAATTCGTCGGCTCCCAGATATTTGAGCACTTTAATTTCATGTTTTGGATTGTTCACATGATTTCTCAATCAGATCAGATCAGATTGCTATCTGCCTCGGTTCCTGCCTCTGCCTCTGCCGTGCCTCTTTCTCTGGCCCTGTCCCTCGTTTCTGATTCAATTATTGCGCTTTTCCTAGCTGCTGTTGTCCCTGTTTTTCTGATGTCGGGACTCTAATAGTTCACTTCCTGCCCCGGGACTGGGCCTCTTCCATTTGCACTTCGTTTTGACGTGATTTCGTGAGTCGCTTCCTGTGGATGTCGCTCCTGGATTGTCTCTCTCCTCTGTGTGGCGTTCCCTCCCCTGTCTGTTTGCACTTTTGGGTTTGATTCGCTTTTTGCTTTTATGAACTTTTGATGACTCGTTCCAGCGGAAGTTGTCCTCAAAGGATTCCATTTCCGCAATCCCTGACTGCATTTGCATAAACCGAGCGCCAAAATCTCGGTAAAATGTTGCCTTAATTCTGTTTTTCTTGGCGCCAAAAAAAGATAATTGCTGGGTTGTCATCTTGGGAAGATGAATGAAGATTTGGTTACTTTTAAAGGGAGTGGAGCTGTCGTTGTCCCTTCTAAGTAGTACCTCCGATTTCCTCTTGGATTTCCATGTCAATGGGATGGATATCCGCTCTGGTATATGCTTTGTGCTAGATAGCTGATAGATCATAGACCAAAGAACATTCTGAGACGTAGTTTCGGGAATAGGGAGACGTTCTACGTTCTGCAACATATGGATCGAGCTCTCATCCTGAGAATATGCTCTGAGTCCTGTATACAAGATATACTGGTCCTCTCTATGAGGTTGCATATGACTTGTATGAGTGTTTTTATAACCCACAGAGAGCTCAATAATAATCAAGGGATTACTCTAGAGTTTGAGCAGAATATGATTTAAGCAAGATCAAGGAGCAGATCAAGGAAGATCAATGAAGTCCAAGAGCAGATATAGGAACTCAAAGAAGGAGTAATCTTAGGATCCTTAATCATCCCCTCAAGTAGTCATCAATTCATAGGCGAAGAAGGCATATACATACATACCTATTTGTTCTTCTATCTGTTCCAGATTAATTAATTTCCGAAATATCTTCATAATTTATCAATAAAATTGTACTCTTATGTAAATCACAGCGATAATACATTTCGTATTCCTCATTTTCTTTAGGTGTTTATATAGTTTGGGGATTCTCCTTTTGTGAAATTCGAATAAAAGGTAAGACAATAGACACAATCTGTTCTACCAGATATGTATGTAGTTTATTGGGGGCCATAAAACGGGAACAAAACACTCACCTAATGACATTTCGGGTCTTTCCCACCAAAAGTCTGGCGCGATTCATAATGAGGCAAAGGGAAGGGGAATGGAAAGTGGAAAGAGTAGGGAACAGAAGCAGCCGTCGTCATAGAGACAGGCGGCAGGTCATTGCGGGCCAAAAACCAAGCCCGATCCGATTCGATTCTCAATGAATGCTGGAAGCGTCGGCGGCAACTTTTGGGCCAGGCCGGTAAACCGTATGTAAATCGCAAATGAAATGTAAATGAAGTGAATTTCCCAAATATATATTTGTAACCCTTTCACTCTTTGTTCACCTCTGGTTTTCTTTTTGTTTCGCTCGAAGTGTCATTAGGTGCATGGCGTCGACTGTGTTTTATGGTTGTTAACCCTTAACCCTTTCGCTGGCGATTCATAAGAGCGAGTTGCCAAGCGAAAGTGGCATAAAAATCGTAAAGAAACTACTGTGGCTACCTGTGGGCAGGGCAGGGCAGGGCAGAGCAGGGCATTCTTCGAAGATAAAAAGGTGCTAAATACAGTGCTCCGAAATCATCATTAGACCACGACCACTACCTATAGTAGCGGCAACACCTTCTCTCCGAAAATCCTTTCGCCTGTCCTGCAGCCCTCAAATAAAGTTTGCTAAAAAGTCATGGGTTTCGGGATTCGAATTTACATGGAAATTTTTGATTCATTTTTTATGGTGCGATGCTGCGACCTTGTATGGTCGTCAGAGGATCGCGGTACCTGAAGAGGAGGTCCGCGCTCGTGACTGCTGTTTCAATTCTTGTGGTGGATTTAGAGCTAATCCGCGGGGATTAGCAGCTTGCCGGCATTTCGCATATTTCGGAAAATTTCATTAAGTACGGGAGGCTGTACTTAGTCTCAATGAAAGCGAGGAAAAACGGGAAAAAAACTACACGTACATATATGGGGCCGGACGTGGGAAGCGCGGACAGATGCTGAGCATGTGACTGCCGCTGCCTCTTTGCATATTCATGAGTTCCCACAATTAAGTCCTCCCGCTCCCACTCTGGACTGGTCAACAGAATGTCAAAAAATTGATATGTCATCGTCATCTGGTTTACTAGAGCATCATCATACACAATGCACATCAACTCCCCCGCTGTAAGGGCGAGAGGGTGGCCTCCAGCTAATGATCAGCATAGCATCACACGCAAGCAAATTCCCATGCAACATGCAACACACCTGAGTCCAAAGGCCAATTCCCAGTTAGTTTTATAGAGAGGCTAACCACCCCCAACACCACCAACAGAACCAACAGCACCCAACAACAGCATCATCCTACTACAACAAGGGGTTGATATTCCAATTAGAGTCCTGCTACCCTCCTGATAGCTGGTGATATCATGTCAAGAATTTTATTGATCAAGTTACGCATCCGTAATACGAATCGAAATATAATTGCTCTTTTTAAGTGTCTATCATATATCAACATGAATGCTACTCGCCCTCGAAGCATTCGCATTTCCATATTCATCACATCACCCTCTGCTCTCTGAATGTGCCTCCAGGCTGACGATCTGTTCCCACGTATTCACGGGGTTGCGCCGAGGCACAGGCTATGGCTGAGGCTGAGGATTGCCATTGGCATTGGCCTCGTCAGGCCTTAGGCGTTGGGTCTTAATCGCACCAGACTTGCGGGATCTTGCTTAACATTTCGTTAAGTACTCGAATGGCACTCGTGCAATGTTTTTCCTCCGAACTCGCTGATCCTCGAAGAAAGCTTGCTTTAAATTTGATCTTGATCTTGATCTAGGTCCTGCAACAAGAGCAGAAGCAGCAACAGCTTGCCTTTCTCAGGCAGTAGCAGAAGCAGAAGCAGGAGTCTTCCTTTCTCTCCCTCTAATCTTCTTAAGCGGCACGCTGCCATGCGATTAGGACTAGCCTAGCCAGGACTTGGCTGGGTTAGGAAGCCTGATTAGAAGGACTGCCACTTGAATCTAATTTCAAGCTGTACTCTGATCTGATCTGAGCTACCAAAAGGCAACACCTAAGCAGGCTTACAGGGGGGAGTAGCTAGGGATCTCTGCTACTCTAAGTATCCAACTAATAAACTGAGAAATACTCCATATAGACTACATGGCGGAAAATAATAGAACCGCGAAAGAATCTCAGTTTCAGGTTGTGTTTACTTAAAGACTAGAAAAAGATCCAAATCATGGGGTGATGTCCAAAGGTAATTTTGAAAAGGAAGGACTCGAAATATATACATACCTACCTAAAAATAGGATCTGCTATTCCGAAGTTCTGAATTTTTTGTAATTTTGAATTTTTTCTTGCTTAATTCACAACGAGTATAAAATAGGGTTGATTTAGTATTAAAATGAATATACTTGGAAATATTTGCACTATTTTTATATTTTGTAAAATATTTTGTTGGAAAATAATGGCCCTAGTCTAAAAATTGGATCATTCCATATACAAATTAAAACCAAAAAGGGTAAAAGTTGAGGAAACATTAAAAATGGTAGAAGACTTCAACTTTGGCTTAATGTAACTTAAGGTACAATTATTGTGTCGACACGAATAAAAAATCACATGAAAGGATATACAATTTCCTTTTGAATTCATCAATCGTTTAGGATATCGTCACTGCAACTGCCGACTGGAAATTATAAAAACCTGCAAAGTCATCCAAATGCCGATTTTCAAATTAAAAAAATAATTTGGGCTATATTGCAAATTCGAAGTATGAGGATGTGACCCAATCTTCCAGGCCTACAACATACTTTTCGTTTGTGCCATTATTTGAATTATGTATAAGCTAAAGTAGAATATGATGATAGGAATACAGCCTTCAGTTTATATCAAAATAACCTTAAAAATTACTTGGATTCATCATACACAATCATAATCATAGTTAATCATATTTTGATCATAGATATTTGTTACTAGTTTAGTTTAATAATAGTTTATTTATAGGATCTATAAGTTCTTAAAACTGTCAACTTGATTCGCTATTCTCTTGACTCTTCTTTCCCCTAGTAGATGACATTGATTAGTCTCCAATTAAAACTTAATTAATTCAAATATTGTTTATTGTTTATTTTGTTTAAAGTTTAACAATGTACAGTTAAACTGTAAGGGTAAAATGACATATCAACTAATTAAACTAAAGGGCCAATGCCAATACTCAGACCCGGTGGGACTGATTATCGGCTCAGTAGTCGATAAGATCCCACCAACAGCCAAATTTAGGTAAGAGAAGAGCCGGTAGCCGAACAATTCCCAATTAAAGCAATTTAAATTAAATTAAGTTATTGATTAAGATAATTTTGACCATATTAGAACTAGTATCAAAGGAAAACAGATGGAAAAATTTTAAAAATATGTTCAGATATGTTTAAAAAGAGTTTAATTCCAATATCCTGTTTGAGAGGTGTGAGGTGAAACTTCCTCAAAATAATTATAGGTAGTATTCTGTAGTTTCCCTAGCTTCCCCTTCTTGGCATCCACAAAAAAAGGACCCCATTTGATTGCATCATAAAAGACAACTAATTATTGAATGGAAAGACAATCAATAATTTCGAGCAACCCTCGAGCAGGGGCCCTCGAGTGGAACTACCCACCAAACTATATAGAAAACCGAGCAGAGCCCACAGGTACCTCACACAAATCACAAAGCGGCAATAATGGCAGCGCCATAAACGGAGAGTGGATGGATGCCCACGGCCGGGCCGCCTGGCATGGCACGGCGCTGTCTTCATTAACAACTGTCACACCAAAAACCCCCGAACTCCGTACAGGCAGAAAAAGCGGAGAGAGTGAGAGCTCATAAGGGGTAGAGAGAGTGAGTGAGCGAGAACAGGTAGCGATTGCAACGGAAAAAGGCCATAAAAACCCATAGAATTGAGAATGAGCGACGTGACGGCTGCTGCTGCTCAATGAATTTCTGCAATGGCAGCCTGCTGCCTACAAGGATCGAAAGGATGATGCTCAGAGAGCTCAGCAGAGTGAAAGAGACAGGCACTAAGAGACAGAGAGAGAGAGACGTAGGCCACGTTAGAGGTGCGTGCGTGCGAGAGAGCTGGCAAGAGCAGCTTCCAACCACCCGTAAGAAGCGACGACCAATAAACGTAGCGCTCGACTACCTAAGGGTGATCGGAGTGTGCTCGATGAATGGCACGGCCACTGGGATTTGCGCGGCAGGACTATTAAAACAGGAGCAGGGTGGTGAGCAGACAACACAACCAGTCGTGATCTCAGCGAGTCCACATCATCGTACGGTATAACACGGAGTGCTTCCAGCAAGGATAACCCAACAAATCGAATACGCAAAAATCGCAATCCCAAATCGAACTATCATTAGACGAGCAGTGCTTAAGTGTCAAGAAAAATCAAGAGTGCAAAACATACATATACATATATTTCGTGCTCCCCAATTGTGTCCATATAAATCGCCAAAATTACGCCCCACATCGGTATGCAGTCTGCGGAGGGTTCACCAGACATGATGGATCAGAAGTACAACAGCGTCCGGCTGTCTCCAGCGGCATCAAGTAAGTACACCAAGGATCACAGGAGCCCACAAGCTCAAAAGACCAATCCCTGCTATAGTCCTTGAATCGCCATCCAATCCAATCAAACAATTCTAACCATTTTCTTCTCCTTTTGTTGCTTTTCCAGGCCGCATCCTTTACCATGTGCCATGCAAAGTGTGCCGTGATCACAGCTCCGGAAAGCACTACGGCATCTATGCCTGCGATGGCTGTGCCGGATTCTTCAAGCGCAGCATCCGCCGCTCCCGCCAGTACGTGTGCAAGTCCCAGAAGCAGGGTCTCTGCGTGGTGGATAAGACACACCGGAACCAGTGCCGCGCCTGCCGCCTGCGCAAATGCTTTGAGGTGGGCATGAACAAGGACGCAGTGCAGCATGAGCGCGGGCCCCGCAATTCCACGCTGCGCCGCCACATGGCCATGTACAAGGACGCGATGATGGGCGCTGGCGAAATGCCCCAGATTCCTCCAGAGATCCTCATGAACACAGCCGCCCTCAATGGCTTCCCCGGCCTGCCCATGCCCATTCCTGGAGTGCAGCGTCCCCCCCATCACCATGCCGGCCACCCGGGCCACCCAGCGCTGAGCGCCGCCTTCCAGACACCGGCCGCCGTTTTGGATCTCTCTGTGCCACGAGTGCCCCATCACCCCGGTCACCAAGGTCACCACGGCTTCTTCTCACCCACGGCCGCCTACATGAACGCCCTGGCCACACGGGCCTTGCCGCCAACGCCGCCCCTGATGGCCGCCGAGCACATCAAGGAGACGGCCGCCGAGCACCTGTTCAAGAACGTCAACTGGATCAAGAGTGTGCGGGCCTTCACGGAGCTGCCGATGCCCGACCAGCTGATGCTCCTGGAGGAGTCTTGGAAAGAGTTCTTCATCCTGGCCATGGCCCAGTACCTCATGCCCATGAACTTTGCCCAGCTGTTGTTCGTTTACGAGGCGGAGAACAACAACCGCGAAATCGTGGGCATGGTCTCCCGGGAGGTGCACGCCTTCCAGGACGTGCTCAACCAACTGTGCCATCTGAACGTGGACAGCACCGAGTATGAGTGCCTCCGGGCCATCTCCCTCTTCCGCAAGTCCCCGCCGGCAGCTAGCTCCACAGAGGATCTGGCCAACAGCTCCATCCTGACTGGCAGCGGCAGCCCCAACTCCTCGGCCTCGGCCGAGTCCCGGGGCCTGCTGGAGTCTGGCAAAGTGGCGGCCATGCACAACGATGCCCGCAGTGCGCTCCACAACTACATCTCGCGCACCCACCCGAACCAGCCGCTGCGCTTCCAGACCCTCCTGGGCGTCGTCTCCATGATGCACAAGGTCTCCAGCTTCACCATCGAGGAGCTGTTCTTCCGCAAGACCATCGGCGACATCACCATCGTTCGTCTCATCTCCGACATGTATAGCCAGCGCAAGATCTAAGTCGAAACGAAAGGATATTCTGAGTTGCCGTCGGCGAATCATGCGAATTCATGCACTTGAAGTGCCTTCCTAGTGCTGGGAACTGTGATAACCATCGGATCCATTTGGCATTTGGCATTGGACAATATTCAATCTTCAGTGAAAGCTGCTTACACATCTCCAGGAGTTGAGCCTTAAACGCACCCCCCTATATACCTTATCCCACTCACTAGCTTAGTCGGAGTCTCTAAATCCCTCACTAGCCTTAGCCTTAGCTTTAGCCTTAGCCCCATCCACTAAGTGATTCAAATTGCATTCGTAAAAGTTTCAACTTTTCCTGTTAATCATCTTAGTTTTAAATTAGAAGTTAAAAACATTTACATCTACCATAAGTGCATATCATTCGATTTAAGATATGAACAAGAACTTAAAAAAAAAAGAATAAACCTAAAGGTTTTGAAATTAATAAGTGTGGAAATTTTATTGGGAATGTTAAGTGGGAATTCAAAATTTACATTTTTTCAGTTTTCATTGAAAAATGCATGATGGATCGCAAAAAATCATTAAAAAGTGAATATACTTGAGTGATGGTTTGTATAACACAATTAAACCATTCCCAAATCTGTTCAACGATTTGCGCAAATAACATCGTGCGACAAAGTGAATACTTAATGTACATAAGTTAAACGAGACATAAAATTGGGTTGTAGGCCTTGATGAGTAGCTCAAATCCTCATATTTTAAATTTAAGACATCGTACCAAAAGTTGTTTCAAAAAATTTAAAAACGCTGATTTGGTGACTTTGCGGCATTGGCAGCGCCGATTCTAAACAATTGTTGGGTTGAAAAGAAAATTGTAAATTGTATGATCTTTTATATGTACATACATATGTACATATATGGTTTTTTTATTCGAGTCTATCCAATGGCGGTACCTACATACATATATGAATGTACATATATGAACGTATATGTGAGCAAAAGTTGAAGTTTTTTTTGTTACCATTATTATCGTTTTTTAAATGTTTAATTTATTTTATAGTGTGATTTTTTAGACTTTAGGTGTTTAGTGTCATATACTCGTATGTACAAATTCCCAATGATCCCTAATTTGGCACGATTTTTGTAAACGGATTATTTCATACTTCCAGATTATATTTTTCAGAATATTTTTAACTTGAAAATTTAGTCAAACTATAGTACAAAGTTAGTCTTCAAAAAATCGAAATAAATTTAAAAAGAAAACCCCAATGGAATGATATATGTATGTATATACATACATAAATGGGAAAGGACAAGAAAATATTCCATAATAATTCCATTGTTCATCATCATCATCATCGTCGTTATGTTCGTTATCTTTTCTAGTGATCAGAATTGTTTTTGTTGTACGTCGATTTTAGTTGCATGATTATTCTTGTCGCAGCCTTTCTTTTGCTGTATTGTCTCTTTCTGTAGCTCGACTATTTACTATCCAACGGTTAATCCTCTCTCGCTCACTGCAAGCACGCACTTGAATTGCCTTATCTTGCTCTCATCCGAATCTACTACATACATATATGTACATATGTTACTGGCAATACTCTCTCGCTCCCCAAATTGTTCTGTTCTTAAGCGCTTTCTCTACGCAGTTGATGCAAAAGCTCTCCTCTTCGTTTTCAGTGCTTACGCCCTGCACAGTGCACGTCTATGCACGTCTTGATATCTTTCATCTAATAACCTTTAAATAAATATTTTTATAGACTCGACCCCATCCTCGGGTATAATTGAAAAGTGTTTGGCATACATGGGGATTCATGAGATTACAGCGGGACTTATGATACTTTTTTTTATTTTGCGATGCCATTTTGTGATGTTTTCCATATCTTTTGAGACATCCCAAGCAACCACATTGCCAGGACTAATCACAAATGAATTATGCAAATATCAGAACAAAGACATTTGGCATTGAAAAAGGAAATCAAACAAATTAGCATAGTTTTTCCACATGAGCAGACCAAAGTCGGGATTAATTTGTGGAACCTTCACAGATACCTATGTATGTAGATAGCAATGGCCGCTCCAGTTCCCATTTCCCAGTTGCCATTTCCCTCTCCACTCCCCTCATACACGCAAACACACAACGAAATTCGTAAAGTTAAAAAGCAAAAATTCACTTTTGTGACTTTGTCGAGCCGCGTTGGATCGCTGTTTTGGGGTGCTGCCGCTTCTGCTTCGGGATCGCTATCCCCGCTCTGCCAGGCGGACAATAGCAATTGAATCCTTTCACAAAAGCAAAAGTGGAAGCCAGAGCAGTTGCAGGAGCAGGAGCCGAAGCAGGCACGGTTGAAAATGAGTTTTCGTTGGGAAGGCTGAACAAACAATTCAGGAACACAGTTGCCAAATTGCGTTGGCCAAAGCAAACAGCACTCTCTCGCTCTGGGTAGATGAGATCTCTCTGGCCAGATGAGTAGAGTAGGTCTATTCCACTGACACACATCCATAGCCACAGAGCCACACAGCCACGAGGATGTGCAAAAACCTACCCTAACCCAAGGGCACCCATGGCTGATGCTGATGCTGCTGATGCTTCAGTGCCTGCGGGGATTTGGAATTAAATATGCTTCGTTGGTGCTGCCATTTCGACTTTCGGCAAGGACCCCGGTTCACTCGGATGCTGTTGAACCCGGGGTCCGGGGTAACGAATTCTCTCCTCTCTCTCTATATTGTCTATAGTCCCTGACATTTCTATTTCTGTTGCTGCTGTTGCTGCTGCTGCTGTTGAGCCCTTTTAAGTCCTAATGGCCCTTTATTATCTGCCTTTAGACTTTTAATAGACTCAGGACAGGACAGGGACAGGAACAGGACTCTGTGCTCTCTGGATCTCTGCGTGTGTGCCTGTGTGTTGGCTTAATCCTCATCATTCTGTCATCAGTGACGTTTTTCTGCACATTGTCGGGGCCCCGGCATTGTTCTGGTCTTAATTTGCAGTCTTCTCTTGTCGTTTTTGCACTCTCGGCGGGCAAAGGATTTTCACTTTTTGATTTCTATAATAATGTCTATAAAAAAGAAGACCCAAGAAGAAGTCATAAAGATGCGGGTCCCTAAGAAATCTTTCTTGGACTTCAGGCTGGACTCAGATAAAACTCTGTCTGATCTGTCGATTGGGACTAACTTCTGCCTCCATTGAACTTCCTTGAAAATCTTCACCCTTAAGATGTGGGGGGGACTATGCCTGATCTTTCTTGGACTTGGACTAACTTGTGCCTCACTTGAACTGCTTTAAATCTGCAAGCTTTGGGACCACCAATCGGTCGAGTGGGCCCTTCTCTAAGCCAGGCACAGATCAACCCATACCATGCCATCTCAAGTGGTTCAGGATCTGTGGCCTGCTTCGCGGTTCTCCGGAATTTTCCGCTCGTAACAAGTGAGAGAAGCGGGTGGATTTTCGGTAACACTTTTAATTCATAGATTTTCGTTGATTAAGTAATCCCCAGCGCGAGCTCAATGAAGGCGACCCCGAAGGCCCGCCGTGATTAGCGCAGTTCGCGTAAGCGATCCCGATCCCCGATGCCGATGGTTGTGGGCCCAGGCCCAGGCCCAGAGGCAGGTGTTACAACAGGTTAAGGTTTCCCTCGGCAGTGTCTCAGTTCCTCTGTCTGTGCCTCTGCCGAGCAGTGCCTCTGCGGGTGATCCTTATCCAGGAGCAATTACCTAGCGAAACAAAAATATGAGTATGCAAATAGATTTTAATGGGCAGGATTACCCTTTTGCTAAATGCCCAAATCCTGGCCGGGCGGTCTGGTCTGGTATGAGGCAGGACTCCTCTCCGCTCTTGCGGCTGCCTTTGTTTTCAAATGTAATGAGAATGTCTCTAAGCCAAAATATTAAACATCCGCTTGATCCTGGCTTGCAACAGCAGCAGCATCAGCAGGATAACGAAGATATGGAGGAGGAGTAGCAGCAGCAGGGCGACAGAGATGGGTAGATCCTTGGTATTGCAAATCCGGCTTCCGATTGTCTCCTATTCCCGTTGTTGTACCTGAAGTCAGGACGTCTCTGTCTCTGCCTTGCGGCAAGCAAAAGTCAGCCCGAGGCGGCGTTGTTTTTGTAAATTGAGTAGCCTCGATTTATCGCCAGATCAATTTTCTATATCTGCCGCACAGATAAGAAGCCGGCGAGCGACAGAGCAGGAGAGCGGGAGGGCAGCAGGAAAATAAGCCTAGGTTCTGCTCCTTAGTCCCTGCTTAGTGCCCTTAAGTTCAGCTTAACTTACTTTAGTGGGCAAATGGCAAATTTTCAGCGGAAAACCATCCGGAGTTCTTTGTATTTGCATACACCACCAGCCTCGGCATTGTCTTTGACGCTTAGTCGCATAATTTGTCAGACAAGAGCCAGCCCAAAAAAAAGGGGAATGGGAATGGAAAGGGAATATGGTATAGTCTGGTATGTTACAGTATGGAATGGTATGTGGATTCTCATTAGAGAACCCGCTACGAGTCCCTCAGCTGTCCGTCCGGCAAAGAGGAGAATTGATCAACAATTCACACACGATCAAGGATCGAAGATCGAGTATCCGTGGAGTGCGGGAACGTTGTCCAAGGCGATTAGTCGAGAGTGACAATAAGGCCAGGCCAAGGCAGGTTCACTGAAGCGTTGCCTAATCACAAGTAAAGTGGAGTCCCAGTCCCCTCCCTCCCTTCGTATGTCTCTTTTTTACGCTCTTAAGTACTTGATGCTTAAGTCTAAGTCCATAGAAATCTTTAGCACATCCACGAATCAGTTTGCCTCTCCTCTCCTTTTGATTGTTGCAATCTGAAGACGGGACAATGGCTCGTAATGGTTCGGGGTCTGAGGTTGAGATGAGTGGACCTCCTGGAGGTGAGAAAAATATTAGGGGCAAATCCGTTGAGCCGCTGGAACAATGTCCTCGAGGCTCAAGAGCAACTTGCGTTTAACCTCAAGAAAGTTGCAATTGCCCGCATTTTTCTCGTGGATCTCATTGTCGATCGACGCGTCGATCGTATATCCCATTGTTCTCCCGGCGGTTCGTTCAGTTCGCTAGAAATCTGTGAACATCGACAGGGACAGGACAACAAGGCTAACAAGTGTTATACGATCTGCGACAGTTTTACATCCAGTCGGAATCTTGAATCTGAGGGACCATCAAGGACTTGCAATCAAAAGCTGGACCACCGACATCACAGCGTCTTGTGTGGTTCCTTCCATAGGGGTCGCAGTATGAGAAAGAAACTTTCGATGAAGCCTCGATTGCCTGGATGATCGGGAGGATGGATGGAAGGCTAAAAGGTCGGAAGTGGTGGCTGCTGCTGCTGCATCTGCGGTCTTTGCCCCGGGGGCAGGCTCATGACGCAGCGTCGTAATTGAATTTGTTGCTTTTTCATTTGATGTTTTCTTTTTTGTTTTTAGCATAACAAAAGCCGACCGCCCAGTGCCCCGAGACCTCGGCCAAGTGATTGCGTATGATAGTTCTTCCTGATTTCTAATAGTTCCTGCCGGGGTTGGAGCGCCATTGGAAAATGGCGGCCTCCACGAGGTCGGCGCATTCGTGGAAGTAGCATTTATGGCATATCATTTAATTAAGCTGTCACACGAAGCTCTCCACCCACAAACACACACCCACACCCCCATAAAGGTTGGAAAAGTTTGAAACTTTTCAACTTCCGGTCAAGGAAGCAGGTGGTCAGGGTCCTCGCTGGGTCATCAGGTGCATCCCCGAATGAAGCCGGAGAACGGGGTCACGCAATCTCCCAGTCCTGGGAACTGTTCAAAGTCCGAGTCGACCAATAACGGTGAAAAGTGAAAAGCCGTCGCGTCATCATCGCGTCAATGGGAGGCCATATGTCATCATAACGAGCGCCTCGTCCACGTCCGATCAACCCTGCAGCCGACGATGCAGTGGCATTCCTCAACAGCGCGACGAGTGCAGGGCAAATATTGAAACTGGAACTACGAGGAGGTGAGAGAGTGAGAGGGCCTCCCCACTCGAGAAATGTAACAAATCGACTTTGACAAAGCTCCGACTCCGACCTCAACCTGGGAAATTGCAAACTGTCGCTGAAGGTCCTCTTGTGGGTTGTTGGGTATGCGGCACTCCACAACTACTGAAGAGGCCACTTAACACTCGGTCTCGAGCTTGCTACACGTCACTCACACCAACACATCATTACGCTCCCAGGATATGGAATACATTCGGGATATACATATGTATGTATGTATGTATGGTGCGCCTAAAACAAAAGGGGTAGTTAGCGATTTGAATTTTGCAACAGAACAACAGAAAAACTGCAACAGGATATTGGCAAACCAATTTTGGAGAGCTTTTGTTCCGCTGAACGACGCGAGTAAGCCACAAAGGATCAACAATGCTCGAGAATTATTTTGTAGAGCCAGCAAGCGAGCCACTCGAGTCGGGTCCTGGGTCCAGGGTCTCGGAGCTTGGGACTCTCGGCCATTGTATATTAATTTTGAACTGCAACTTTGTGGCAGAAAAATGCCCAAATAATATACAATAAAAACCCTCTCTCTGGGGACTTTTATGGCCAGCTGTCGACGACGACAACAAAATCAACTTCAATTTCATTTTCAATCGCCTGATTTCTCGCTTCTTATCGAAGCCATTTTGTCAAATAAAAGGGATTTAGCCACTAATCCCAAAATGGGACAGAAAGCGAGAGAGATAGAGAGAGAGAAAGAGAGCGAGAGATACATAGATGCAGTAGATCTCGGATGTATCTGCGGCTGCCCTAACGAGCCTGCCGTCCAATTGGTGACGATAAAAAATATATAAAAAAAAAAACCTAAATGAGACACAAAGCCAGGGCGCGTGATTTCTGACATCGCAATTGACGACATCACATCGCAGGAACAACAGCTGCTACGGGAGACAGGGATATGCTAGATGCTAGGCAGGGAGATAGAGAGGGAGGGAGAGCGAGAAAGAGAGTTTAGAGAGGGTGAGGGCTTTCAATTTTCTGCAGGAGATTAGAGCACTGGAATCGGGATGGCCTCGTACACAATTTAAGCGCTTACATGGGAACTAATTTCTGAAGTGCCCTCGAACACTTCATAAAATATTTGCATCAGTTTGCGGCAAGCGAACGGACGGGCGACAGGCGACAACCCGCTGCGGGGATTAGCACTAAAACAAACATGGCGACAGTCAAACCAACCAAAAAAAAAAGTATCTAACGGATCGCGTTAGGCAACGCCGCCGACTGACTCGTCGTCGTGGCTTGTCAGCTTCATTGTGGCTCGTGGACAGTGGCTCGAGATGCGATGGGAATTAAAGCTTTATTCATAGGTGGAATAAATGTTTCAGACATATTTCCTTCGATGTGTGAATGTGTTTCGTTTTACTATATCACTTTTCTATACAATTTCCTCTTTCGAAGAACATCTACTTCTATACATCCTATAGTATATCTAAGTAGCAGAAAAATTTCCAAATAAAATTCAATTAAAAGGCATTGTTTGCCGATCCAGTTCTATCTAACTATCATCGTTGATTGTTTATTTAGATAAATATTACATTTTATATAGTGAAAATTAGTGAAACAATTTTACAAGTTCAATGTTGCCAAGGCCCTGGTGCCACTGTGCTTGGGCTGTCTCTGCGGGACTATTTTCCAGGACTGCGACTGCCTGCGCGTGCTGCTCTGCCCTGAGCTGCTTAAAAAACGTTGCCCAAGTCCTGTTTACCGTGCGGATCACACTTGAGGGCCGACGCTGACAAAACGGTTAAGCCCACGTAACGAAAGCGCCGGGCCATGACATGGACATGGGCATGGGCATGGACTTCGGTGCGGGGTTGCGGGGCTGCGGGGCTGCGGGGGCTGGCAATTATAATGTGACAATGTCACGTGAACAGCGGCAAACATCCTGATGCCCTACACAGACAGGGCATATGACTCGCTCCAAGGGGAGTGGGCTACTGCGAAAGGGTGCTGGATGAGTCGGGAGTGCCCGGATCCACAATTTGTGCGCTCGTTCGTTCAATTTTAATGAGAGTGGGCCGCCGACCATTCGGAGCGGACCGGAGCTGGGCTCGAGAGGATGAGAGCGATGAGCAACTGTTTCAACTGGTTCCGGCGGTCACCCTTAGGGGTGGCGGGCATTCCCAGTCCCCTATCCCTCCTCCTCTTTAGCATTTGCACCCCGCGATTTGTTTGCTGCTATGTAAATTGTCACATTATTGTCATAATTCTCAGGCTGGGAAATGGAAAAGCCATCAACACGAAAATGCCTATGACATAATTTGCGCTTTGTTGTGGTTAATTGTCAGTGTTGCATCCACGGGGCGTGAGGCGTGAAACGTGAGATTAACGACCCCCCCTTCTCGCCGGACCAGACCAAACACAATGCTGCACCAAAGTGCTTCCAGTCCAAGTGCTAGTGCCACTCCAGCTACTGGTTCAAATCCGCTAACGAAGTAAGCCTCAAATGCCGACCAAAACCTGGGAGAATGGAGTTGGTAATATGAAATATCGTTAACTTGGAATGGGGTTAGTATAACCTGAGATATGGCTTAATAAATTTAGTAGTTATGATAGTCAATGATTAATAAAGATTTAGTTTAGTTATGGAAAATAACTAAAAATATACAAATTAATTAAATTAAATACAATTAATTAAATCAAATCGAAAGAAGAAAGTCCAAAAGCGAAGATCTCTGTTTCCCTGCAATGGAGTCAGTTCTGACAATGGTCCTTTAGTCGGAGTCTATTGAAGACATACAATACCCATCCAAAATAAAGTGGTTTCGATTGAAGTGAAATACTTGTTCCTTATACATTTGGAAGATGGTTTTCATTACTCCCAAAGGGTACACTCGTTTTGAAGAAATAGGTTTTTACTTTTAAGTTTTGTTGTAATCGTATCTATGTGCTAATATCTCTATGTAACAGCAATGATGCCCGTGAAGATGTCTTACGGAACCATTTCGTATGAAATGTTGCAGTAAACAATTCTTGTTGTTTTTCATAACATTTATCCTGTATCGCGTATCGATATCCCTGGATCTTCAAGATTCGTCCGAGCCAATTAACTCGACTCCAATGATGTGCGAAATCGCGCAATGCAGAAGCCGCCGCCGCCGCCTGAAAACGGATCGAGGCTGCTGCAGAGGACCTCCGATCATCTGTGGATTCTGCAAAGATCTTACGCATCTCTTTGGTCTGTGCTCGAGACCCGGAATAATTGAAACCAATTAGTTGGGAAAAACCTTTTAATTGTGTTTTCAATACCTGGGCGCAAGTAAATATTTTCATAGGCCGGCCAGAGGACAATGAGGCTGCTGCGGACACGCAGAAAGAAGCAGGAGCAGCAGACACGCAAACAAAAAATGTGAGAACATGGCAATGACCAAAATAATCCTCGAGCTCTGCCAGAGAGAAAGAAAAAGATATTGTAATGCGTTTTACAAGCGAAAACGGTGAAAAGAAATTGCCAAATAATTGCCAGGAAAAAAGCAGGAGAAAAGCGGCCGAAAAGAATGTCGAAGAGAAAGAGAATCAAGACAAAAAATCAACCGCAGCCATTGTCCAAGGAGTAGAAAGAAAATGAACCGAGTCTTGAGTCCTTAGTCCTGAGTCCTGGTATTCTGCCAACTGTCGATGGCTGTCAAAACTCGTGTGGGCCCGACTTCTGTTCTCCAAACTGTTACCAAATGTTGCACAGGCCCAGGAAATATTAACGGAGTGAATGGAAATGGAAATGCGTATAGAAAAAGGAATGGGAGTCCTTTTTTTCTTGTTGATTTATTTACTTTTTGATTCTCAATGTCTTGGCAGCAGTTAATTGGCCCGTTGTTGTGTCAGTCAGGCTCAAGATCAGCGCCAGAATAAACAAATTTACACTGCATTATCCTGCATGTGGCAGGGGCAGAGACAGAGACAGGGACAGGATTTTCCAACTGCAAAACTGCGACAGTTTGATGCAATCAGGAAATGATTAGCTACAGATCGGCGGGATACTCTGTTATGGGAATAGGAATAGCAATGGAAATGGAATTCTTCTCATAACTGAAGCAAAACCGAATTCTCTTGTTCCTTTATTCATTTATTATGCGCTAAGCTGGCAAATAATAAATAACAAATGCCCAATTCCATTGCCATAATTAGCCAACTATTTTCGGTTTCCAAATACTCGGCTCTGCTCTACCCCGGCCTGGCTAATTCTACTTTAAAAGTACTCAATGAGCTGATCCGCTCTACATGCTGCTTTAAATTTGTGATTGGCATATCATTACCGCATGCCGGATTCGAGCTACAAATAGCGTAGGTCTGCACTGAGAGAAATTATGCTATAAACGAGCAATAGACAGATGGATAGAATAGATGAACTGCTAAGTTTCCTCCTTGGGTTCATTATACTATGTCACACCATATTTACGCTTTGAAGCAAATCGACTTTTTCTGAAAGTTTTGGGAATTTTAATTTTTTGAATGATTTAGGGTTTTTTCTTTATGGTGTGGCAGAGGTAGTGCTTAAGTATCTTACATGTGGTTTTATGGAACTTTGCAATTCTGTAAACCTGATAAATGCAGCTATAAATCGAACCCAAACACTTTGCAGTTTCAGCTTACCCTGTTGGAAGCTATGAGGCTTTCAAATTCGAAATTGGTAATTATCAGCCCTTACTTTCTCTCAGTGCACAACTTTTGGAGCGCAACAAAAACATAGTAGCAAAATCAGCCAACAGCGGCAACAAACGGTAGGCTAATTAAGCACTTTGAGCCACCGCCGCCGATGCCGGCACCGACGTAGACGTGGCCAAATCTAATCACCTGTGAAAAAGGAGGCTAAAAACACTTGAGGTTGAGTCGGAGTAGAGGTCGGTCTCTGTGTTGAGGTCTAAATATCAAATCGATTACGAGTGAGCCCGTCAAGTGGACACTCGTATTTTTTTCGGTAGGAATTTTCGTCGATGGATAATAAGTTATTGCCGTGTCATGAGAGCGGAACTCAAGTCTTCAGTCTTTCGGTGGGATATCTATCTATCTATCTGTTTATTTGTTGTTTACGTTGTCTGCTGTGTTTATCCATACAATACATCAATTTTTATGAGCTGTCAAATTCTTGCACTTTGACGTTTGACATTGTCCGGGAGGTGCGGTGTCCGGTTACACGGGTGTACCACCGTACAATGGTGTACAATTAACTGGGGGCTCAATGCCCATTTGCTGGCGATTGTTGTCCGATTCGGATTTGTCGCCGCTGCCATTGCAATTAATCGTTCACTTGTTTGCATGTCAGTCCACAAGATCCGCTGGAACTGGAACTGAAGCTGAAACTGAAGCTGAAACTGGAGCTGAAATTGGAGCTGAAACTGGAGCTGATGCCTGATGTCTGAGCCTGACATTGAAAATGCGATTATACATGGAAATTATAAATTGGTTAATAGCATTTTGTCAGCTTGCTTGGGTAATTAATGTGTAATGTGCGTTAAATTCATGAATCATTTTTCGCCAATGAATAGATACATATATATGTCGACATCTATGAAGTCTATGAATCGACCTTCTGTTGATGTACTAGATGTGAGGTACTAGATGTAAGGTTTCAACTGTTAACTTTTGGAACTTTAAAGATTCCTTCCCGGAATGCTCATTCTGTTCCCCCGCTACCATTCTCTAGACTCAAGAGTAATCTGCATGTTGTATCCCCCGGTGCATATCAGAGAGTTCATTGAGCCGAGCGGCGCCGTACAAGGTCAGGCTTTTGGGTGGCTGTGGAACAACTTTCGAAAAAACTGTAACTGCAACTGAGTTGTGGCATGCCACACAGTCCAAGGACAAGGGCAGGAAGATGCATAATTGAACGAGCAAACAAAGCCAGAAACAATCTCAACTAAATTGAGAAGGAAGCCTCTAATGAGTCAGTTCCCCGAAACAGTTTTCCTTCGGCACTGCAATTACCATTATCACGTCACGATTTGACGTCATTCTGCCACTGATTTGCATGATCGGGAGGAGGAGATCGGGGATCGGTGATCGGGGATCGGTGCCAGTGGAGCCAACGCCCCAGGTCTTCGAATGCGGAAGTCTGCAGTGCGAAAACCGCTACGCATGCGTATGGAAACCCGTTTGCCCCACCTCAACACACGCAATGCAACTCTGGTTCCCAGCCCCCCAATGACCTTGATATTGCGGCAGGCACTCAGGCTGCATGTGTGTGTGCGACGCAGTGCGGTGGTGCGTGTGGGGTTAGGAGAGGGGGGGGGAAACTGGTCCAGCACTGGTGGCACTATAAACCACGTTAGTTATGTGCGGCAATTAAACGGTCGCCATGACGTTGACAAGTGCGGGCAAGGCTAAGCCGAGAGTCAAACGGAAAGTGAGACCGGACGACCGGAGAGACCGGAGAGACTTCGTCTGCATACATTTTCAAGCAGATGCGCAATTAGCGGGCACTTACCATCGTACATGAGAGAGTTGGGAACAACCTTCTCGGGTTACACTTTCATTCCGGGATTCCGGGATGCGGAATAGAGAAAGAGAATGAGTATGAGAATTGTCTGTCTGACTTTTGACGAATTCTCGCTGACATGGAGTGGAGTGTGTGGCAGGGTCAGCTATGAGTCAGGCTATCAAATCACCATCTCCCCACACCAGAATGGGATTATCTATGGATCTATGGAACTCTGTTCTCTGTATTTCACTCTGAATGGATCGTATTTCTCAACAAGTTTAGCGTGTTTCGGAGTTGACTCCAGCCAGGACGCTGATGATGATGATGGAAATGACTGGGGGAACCGATAAGCATTTAGCATTAAATTTTCGTTAACCTTCCGCCTGGCCTGGAGTATTTTTGACGTCGCTCGATTTCAGAAAACGCTCGACTGCATCTTGAATTACAAATAATCGCAATTGTCTGGCTTTCCATGTCCAAGTCCATGTCCATTGACTGCTTTGTTCGGTGGTAGGTCGGTCTCTGACTCTGACTCTCTCTCTCTGTCTCTATATGGCAGCTGAAATAATTGAGAGACAACACGGAATTAAAGGCGAGATTCCAAATATGGAAAATGCTCTGCTTTGCATCTCATCCCATTTCGTTCCCCTACCCCTACCTGGCTCTGGCAGGGCGCAACCCTCATTATCATATGAGCGATTGTGATTAACTCGGCGAGAGTGAAAGGCTGCCTGACAAATAGAACTATGCATAGAGAATCTATCTTCCCCTCTCTCTCTCTCTCGCTCTCTGATGCTCTATATGTATATATGCGCACAATCAAAATAAAACTGCAGAATCAATCTCCCACCCTTCCAGCGTATCCTTGGGTGGCAGTATCGTCGCATCAGGCAAACGCCTCGAAATCGAAATCAAAATCAAAAAGGCAGCCAGCAGCAGTCGAGAAATGTTAAAAGGAGGATGAAAACATGCTGATACAGTGAACACTAGATAGAACGGATAGCCTTTTGTGTAAGATATATCTTTAATATACTTTTTTTTAATATTTTTGGTTTCATTCTACTTTTGACAGGAAATCTCAGAGCAGTATTTCTGCCAGGAACCTTTATCGGCATAAATGTTTCCAAATTTTGGTACAGTAGAAACCTTTGCATTGAGTTGATTCCTTATCGAGTGTGCACTGTGGTTCCATAGTGGCGTGTCAGTTGCAACCCTCCCTTTCGCACCCTCAAGCTAATCCAGAAAATGCTCACGGCCTCACCTTGGGCTTCCACTTCCCCTTTCCTCTTGCACGTCTGCGTCCTTCCTCTTCCCCTTATCCAACCAATACCCTCCTTTTCCTCCTCCCAGCAGTCATTCGCTGCTTTTGTTGCTGTTTGTCAACTGATTTAATTTCCTCCTCCTCCTTCTCCGAGTACTCCGCCCAGTCGTTCATTATCCTTCATTTCCTCCACCTCCTGCTAGTCGAAGGGTATGTTAAGTAAAAGGTATGGCAGTACGAGAGAGAGCGAATTCCATGCGGTACCATAGCTGTTGCACAGAAAGAGAGCTATAGGGAAAAGGAAGACCCTACCTTCCCGTTGATATATCCTAGGCCTCTTTCTTCGGGTTCTCGCCCTCCTGCTCTCCTCACACTTCCCCTCCCGCTGTGAGAGGGCGTTTACTGTTTTTGGTCACACAAACAAAACCCAGGCCATGATGACGGTGATTAACATTATGAAGATGAAGATGATGATGATAGGCCACGTCACGCTGATGAATGGCGGACTTGCAAAAGGGCAAATAGCGGTGTAAATGAAAATGTTTCAACTCTCGCTCTTTTCCCGACCACATGCGGCTGCTTTGTGCCACACAAATGATTCCGACTGTGTCTCTGAGACCGTATATGTGTGTGTGTAAGGGAGTGTGTGTGGAAACAGCTCATTAAAATATTGAAAACCGATTTGCATAGACTTAAATGTTCTCATTTTTAGCCCATGTCGGAGGGCAGGCTGCCCCTCTTGCACGTGGCACTCTCTTGGGGGGTACAGTGGGTTAAGAATGAACTGCTGCAGTCCACCACTTTATATACTATATTTATAGAAAATTATGTCATTATTTTAGGCTCTTGAAGTTGCTATTACATTCCGCCAATCGAATGATTCTAGACCACAATTTCCCTTGGATGGACCTGACCTACTGTATGTCACAATAAATTATTATCAAAAATTATGCTAAATGTTCTCAAACAATTGCTTTGAGTGGATGATGTGGGCATGGGGCATGTGGGTGGCCAAAAACAAGTCCGAAACAATGCCTGGAACTGGACAAACGCAAACACACAATAAATACTCGTAATTGAAGGCAGTCTCGAAGCCGAGTCAACAAGTCAAAGACATTGCAGCAACCCTGGCTTTACGAGTAGCGGCTCGGTTCGGTTTGGTTCTGATTGTTGCCAGGTGGTTATGGCCACGCCACAAAGTCCAACGATCTAGATATAAATCATTACGGCCATGCCCCATGCACATGCAGAAAATGCAGAAAATGTTAAACCATTGGGAAAGAGGGCGGGCCTCATCATCAATCTATCACAATCGAAAAGTTTCCCACAATGATCCATCCAGAGAGGATCTTAGATGTCTGATTTCCACTAAAGGCTTTGGGGCGGGAGTTTCGGCATGGAGTTGGCTTTAAGTGGAACAAGTTTATTGGCCAAATTAAACGATTGCCACGAAAATTACATCATGCAGTCGCGGCAGCGCCAATAGAGAGCAGAACCAATTGATAATTCCCTGTTTTCCCTGGCTCCACTAGCTCTCTCAGATGGGATGGAAAACTCTGAGTAGCTGAAATGTATAAATAATTAAAAAATAGTTTTGTCTTGGGCTGGTACTGGTGCTGAAACTGGAACTGGAGCTGGACCTGCTGCTTGGGCTTGGGCTTGGTATAGAAAGCAAAAGTAGACGCTCGAAGCGAAAGAGTACGAAACTGGTAAAACGACTTATTGGAGCACTTAGCTCGATTCTTGTTATTGTTACTGCTGTTACTGTTGTTACTGTTACTGTTAACACTCGTAATACCAATACAATTACAGCAGGTAACAGAAACAGCAACAGTACAGCAACAGGGGAGTGCTGGAGTGGAGTGCCTAGGCGGTCCAAGGTTTCTGCTGCTCTGCTGCCCAGACTCGACAGCGGTTCGGACTATAAAAAGCTTGGGCGGCGCCGTTGCGGAAGGCAGTTTATTGAATAAATCGGTTGTCGTCGGTGGTCCAAGTCCAGTCCAGTCCCCCACATCCGAGTCCGAGTCCAAAATCCCCTCCTTGCTAACGGATAGCAAAGTGTAAAGGCGCGAGTGATTCCCCAATTCTCCAACCAGTGAGAGAGAGAGAAATCTTGAGTGCAGTTTACGCCGTAGCTTATCAAGGATATAGATCCGATCACCAAAAGAAAATGTTCAGATTTGTGAGTTTTTGATTGATTTAAGAGTGTGCTATGTGGATGCTTATGAGAAATATTTGACAGCTCGCCCTGACCACCTTGGTGGCTTTGGCTGCCAGCCAGAACAACTACCACCAGGACCCCAAGACGGCGGCCATCATTAGCGAGCAGAGGTACCTGTCCGGCGACGGGAAATTTGGTGCCGCCTACGAGCAGGAGGATGGCATCAACTTCAAGGAGGAGACCGACTCCGATGGCACCCGTCATGGGAGCTACAGCTACGTGGATCCCTCCGGACAGCGTCGCACCATCTCGTACACGGCGGGCAAGAATGGGTAAGAATTGCTTAATCCTAATTCTCTCCGGGATTTCGTTTAAATCGATCAATTGCGAATCTGTCTCCCTCTCTCTCCGATTCCCACAACAGCTTCCAGGCATCTGGCGACCATCTGCCCCAGGCGCCACCCGCACCACCACAGCCCGTGCCCACCGCTGGATATCAGCCACAGCCGCAGTACCAGCCCCAGCAGCAGCATCAGCAGCAGTACCAGGCGCCCGCCCCCCAGCATCAGCCCTCCTTCCGCAGCAATGACTACGATGACGGATCGTACGATCCCCGCTATAACGATCCCAGCTTCGGCCAGAACCAGCAGACTTATCATCAGCCGGCTCCTCAGCCGCAGTACCGCCCCGCCCCGCAGCCCGCCTACAATCCGGCTCCACAGCAGACGTACCACCAGCCTGCCCCTCAGCCGCAGTACCACCAGCCCCAGCAGCAGCCCCAACAGCAGCCGGCGTATTACACCACGACCACGCCCAACCCCCATCGATTCTCGCCGCCCGGCAAACTCTCCCTGAACCGCACGCCCGACGGCTTCACCTACTCCTTCAACAAGGTCTAATGGATCTAATATGGAGATATAGAGATAGTTATAGATGTTGCATCTTCTTCATTACTCTTACACTCCCCCCTTTCTCTCTGTCACAACTAGATCCCCAGTAACCCCACCCCGTTCTTATTCTTGACTTCATCAAAACTCTTGTGTGATATGTTTAAGAGCAAATTGTAAACTATGTATCGTACTTCCTATATGCGTATGAGCCGCTCTTCGTTTGTTTGTAACCTTAGAATCCTCCTCAGATCCGATTCCCCAGCTCTAATGCTATAATTCTAACTCAAATCGAAGCTCTCTAAGTGTAAAGCGAAGCAAATAAACTTGTTGCGGTTCGCAGATGTTCGCAAATCAAAATCCGAATCCAAAATTAAATATTCTGGGCCTTGGGACTTTTGAGCAATATTGTCGATCTGTAAGCGAAATATACGATACTGAAATTGATTGAATCTCAATCCTGTTCGTTTCTTGAGTCTTTTGTTAAATTATTTTTCAGCAGATTTATCTAAACACCTCCGGCAGTGAACGCCCACACCCCCATCCCATCGATCGGGTGCATTACACAACCAACTTTCGTGCATGCAAAACGGGTTCCAATCTCAAACTCAATCCCAATCCCAGTTTCGGTCTCGGTTTCTGTTTCTGTTACGATTCTATGGTATGGCACCAGCCAGCAGCAGCCAACACAACAAGGAAAGGCTTTTGGAAACTGGTTTTCTGCCCATTTGACAGTAATCTTGGCCAATTGTGCAAAAAATTCCAATGGAAAATGAAATCAACTTGGCGGCTGTCCCTGTCCCCCCCATCCCTATACTGATCCGGAAAACTATGCACAGCCGAGGCGAGGGCGGTGGCGGGACCCGCTTGGCTTCTACTTAAGAAGCAAATCAATGACTAATTCTACTCCGATTTGTTGCTGGGTAAAGTGTTTGATTTAGCATCGCCTAATCACACCCACGAGCCGCACCGACATAGCTGCACTTCCCCTCGAACATTGCAGCTTAAACTTATGTACTTTCCACATCCATAGTTAGGCACTGTTTTGCACCACTACGAGTATTAGCACCACTAGCAACAGTAGCAACAGCAACACTAGCAACAGCAACAGCAGCTTTCAAGGTCAGTTTTGTTGTGGACTTGTGTCCGGCTCTGGTTCGATTGGATTGGCTTTTGCTTCTGGCCTGTGCCTGTGCCTGGCTGGCTGGCTTCTGTTGAAATTGTTCAGTCAATTAAGAAAATCAATTTGGTTTCGTTTCTTATTGTATTTTATGGATTATTTGTTGTTGCTATTGTATTTTTTGCACCCACTTTTGTGGCAATCGCAATCGCGTGGACTCCAATTCGGAATCGCTTGCCCAATGGCGGATTTTCGTTCGGATTTTGCGAAATAGGTAAAAGTGAAGAATGCGCTGGCCATCGCCATCGACTGGCTATCGTATCGCATCAGAACAGGTGTTTGCAAGGTGTGCTATCGAGGGGACGGGCCGTTTTAATGACTATTACTTTATGTACTCGCACTCGTAATTGAGCGAATTGATTTACTCCGAAAATTCCCTGGGGTTACTGCTCTGATGATGGCTGTGGGTGTGAAGAGCTTAAATGACGAATTATCCACCCACCTCAGTTTAGATTCTGGATTAATTACGCATTTTAACATAATATCTATAATTATATCCGGTACTCGAAGAATATAGGGGTATATTATATTTATGGTAAATTTAGATGTGTGTAACACCCAGACGTAGATTGGAAGGCACACGAGTAGATACAATGATAGATTGGTCACAAACCGCAGCATGTTCGCGAGGCGATTAATTCTCGGCAGGGATTTTGAGGCGATTAAAATGAAAGGCTTTTGCCAAAATCGTGATCTCTAAAGTTCCCCTTCCTATGTTAAAACATTGTAAGTCCTCCTGCAAATTTGGTTTTCCAATTCACTGTTAAGTTACTACTGATACATCGTATATTATATTCAAACCGTTGGGGATGCACACGTAGTTACATCCGGCTGCTAGTATTAGTATTTATTATTATAAAGTAGACCGGTGGACCTTTCCCGCTCGTTCCTACTGTGGCGATAGTTGCAGAAGAAAAAGCGCAAAAATAATCGAATATTTCAAATAAATTACTGAAAATATATCGCACATCACTATCCGGAACACTTGCCCTTTTCAGTAATTTTCACTTGACAAAATTGTGAAACTTTGAAGTTCGATTTGTAATAATAATGAAACGTCGCAAGAGCGTTACGAACAAAAACAACACCGGCGAGGTCGACGCCCAGCCCACTGCGGCCAAAAGGGCGCGCATTGGTTTCCACCTGGAAGTACCCAAGCGACGCCAGATTGTGGGAAACGTCCTGGTATGCGGCACGGGCGAATTCGGTCAGCTTGGCTTGGGCGAGGACATCACGGAGCGGAAGCGTCTTGCAGTGGTGGAGAACATCCCAAATCCTGTGGATGTTTGCGCTGGTGGCATGCATAGCCTCGTGCTGACGAAGAGTGGCGATATCTACTCCTTTGGCTGCAACGACGAGGACGCCTTGGGGCGGGATACCAGCGAGGACGGCAGCGAGTTCTTGCCCGCTTTGGTGCATTTGCCCGGCAAAGCGGTGCGCATTTCGGTGGGAGATTCGCACTCTGCTTGTATATTGGAAGACGGCAGCGTCTATGCTTGGGGAACATTCCGCGATTCACACGGAAAAATGGGCTTGACCATTGATGGCAACAAGCGCGTACCCACCAATCTTTTGCCAGGAACTATCTGTTGCAGCATTGCCTCGGGCTCCGATCACTTGGTTATTTTAAGCACCATTGGAAAAGTCTACACGGTTGGATGTGCAGAGCAGGGCCAGCTGGGACGCATTTCAGCGCGTTCAGTGGGCGGAGAGGGTCGCCGTGGCAAGCGCGATTTGCTGCGACCGGACCAGTTGATCGTGTTGCGAACCAAGCCATTCGAGGCCATATGGACTACAAGCTACTGTACGTTCCTTCGGGAATCGCAAACAGATAACATATGGGCCGTTGGCTTGAACAACTTCAGGCAGCTGGCTTCCGAGAATAATGAGGATATGATTTTACGTCCAATCAAAACTACGCTTAAGGACATCAAGGAGATTTCCGGTGGTATACACCATACGCTGTTTCTGAAGAATGATAAACGATGCTATGTCGTTGGTCGGCCGGAGTATGGACGCCTGGGTCTGGGCAGCAAGCAGGATGTGGTGGATCAATTAACACCCCCTAATAACCTGTCTGACAATATTGTCCATGTGGGATGTGGCGACATCTCTTCACATGCCATTACTGAAGATGGAAAGCTATATTCCTGGGGCATGGGCACCAACTTCCAGCTGGGTGTTGGCGACGGCGATGATTCACTGGAGCCTGTCCTTGTTACTGGGAAGAATACTCAAAACCGGAAGATGCTGCTTGCATCGGGCGGTGGCCAGCACTGCCTGTTTTTGGGCGAGGCTGATACGAAGGAGCAAAAGGAAAATACGTCAGCAACAGCCACGAGGAGCAAGAAGGACAACACTCCTCTTCCTACTACAAATACAAGCCAGGAAACTAACACAGGGGAAAAGGAAAACTCCAATACTGCACCGAAGAACAAGGAAGACGAAATTGTGCCTGCACCAGCCAAGAGCAGCAAGAAGGACATAGCTGCTCTTCCTACTCCAAATACAAGCCAGGAAACTAACACAGGGGAAACGGAAAACTCCAATACTGCACGGAAGAACAAGGAAGACGAAATTGTGCCTGCACTAGCCACGAGCAGCAAGAAGGACATAACTGCTCTTCCTACTCCAAATACAAGCCAGGAAACTAACACAGGGGAAAAGGAAAACTCCAATACTGCACCGAAGAACAAGGAAGACGAAATTGTGCCTGCACCAGCCAAGAGCAGCAAGAAGGACATAGCTGCTCTTCCTACTCCAAATACAAGCCAGGAAACTAACACAGGGGAAACGGAAAACTCCAATACTGCACGGAAGAACAAGGAAGACGAAATTGTGCCTGCACTAGCCACGAGCAGCAAGAAGGACAAGACTTCTCCTTCTCCTGACTATCCACTGCCTTAAGCGGCTCATTACGCTTATCCCACTTAAGAAATGTTTACATGAATAAAATAGATTACGAAAAATGTCTCTAGTCACCCATTGTTTCCGCTTCCGTTTCATCCACGATTTCTTAATTGTATTAACACTGTTGTTAGAGCACCCCTAACATTAGTTATTTTCAAAGCTACCGCCCTATTTTTCATTGGTATATTTTTAAAATGAGAACATAATTTTCGGTATATTTGTGATGGTCGGACGGTATATGTTATCGATAATTCCGCGGTCACAATGATCCGCGCTAGAGGTGGAAAAACATCGATGTTTTTAGAAAAACATGAAACATCGATGTTTTCTGAGGTAACAGTAAAAATATTAAAAATTATATATTATTAAAGATATGAAAAATAAACAGTTTTATTAAAGATCATTTTAATTTGGGATCATTTTCATTTGAGATGATTTTCATTAAAATAGCTCCTAGCTTTCCTTCAGAAACTTAAACAAAAAAAAAAAAATTTCCTAGAGCACATATGTATGTACATATATCTAAAAATAAGTCTTGATTTATGTTAAGAAACATTAGTTTTTTCTTTCAAAGAGACGGAAAAAGACGTTAAGACTAAGCATCGATGTTTCGCCATAAACAATCGATGTTTAAAAAAATGGAAAAAACATCGATGCATCGATGGTAGCATCGATGTTTTTCCACCTCTAATCCGCGCGTAGTTTTTAATACACATAAATATTAAGATAAATACGATTTAAAACGCTTCAAAATGGACAGAGAAAGTCCACTGAGTCAAGAACAATTGATGGGACGGATCGAATCCGTTTACATGAAACATTTTGTGTAAGTACATATGTATGCAGAAATGCACCGGCATACGCTTATTTCATGCACTCAGTCGGTCACTGCAGAATGTTTTTGGTTATTTGCCAGGTCCTACAAGAAAGTAACTTATTGTCCCAACAAATACCTGAATGTATTGACTGGTCCCAATGGCAGCGGAAAGTCGACAATTGTCGCAGCAATAATGATAGGCCTGGGCGCGGATCCGCAATTGCTCGACCGCTCCGCCAGCATTGCCGACTACATACAAAGCGGGGAAACTGAGGCTACAGTTGAGGTTACCATCTACGGTCGCTCAGAGAACACTACGGAGGCTTTTCGCCGCGTTATTTCGTCTGATGGAGCATCGAGTTTTTATGTCAATAATGTCAAGCAGACGAAGAAAAACTTCCAGAACATAGTAGCCTCTTATAGCCTGCAAGTCGGCAATTTGTGCCAGTTCATGCCGCAGGACCGGGTTCAGGTACATAACACCGACATCACATCTAAATGTAATTTGCATATGTATGTTTTTAAAATTGAAATTCTGTGCTCAGGATTTTTCGAAGATGAATCCTCAAGAGCTGCTGATGAACACAATAGCTTCGATATGTGACGATGACCTGACAAATAATTTTACTCAGTTGAAGGAGATGCGTTCCAAGCAAATCAATGCCCATTCTAATCGCGAAAAGGAAAAGAAAAACTTGCAGAAGAAACAACACCGCCTGGAGCAGTAAGCAAACACAACGCCAACGAATAACTACCAATTCTAATACTTCCATGCCCATACAAACTTCCAGGTTAAAGACGTCTGTTTCTCAATTTCGAGAACGCGAGGAAATAAATCAAAAGGTTACAATTTTAAAAGTAAAAAAACTATGGCTCGAGGTTGAAAAGAGCGCAGAAAAGGCTGCTGAATATAACGAACAACTGGAGACGGAAAAAACGAATTTTAAGAAAATTGAAAAGACACTTAAGGCGCTGAAGCGTTCGCAGGAACAAAGCGAAAGGATAAAAGCGGACCTAAGGAATGCTTGCTTAAACACGGTAATCCACATCGACTGACCATTTATATCAAGAAATGCATACAAATGCGTGTACAAAGTTTAGTTCAAAGAATAATGGATGTGATTCGAATTCTTTTCAGATTCGGTCTGTGGGCCAGGCTGAGGTCGCCAATAATGTTATAAATGGGCTATTGGAGAATGTGAAGCAGGAAATCATACACAATAGATCAGCTTATGAGGTTGGCAACATTTTATATTATTTACAAGGCTTTTTAAATTAAATATTTGTATATTTTATAGAGTGAAAAGCAAAGAGTAGCGCAATCTGCAGCAGAGGCCGAAAAAATGAAGAAGATAATAGATGCCAAAAATCACGAGTTGGCAGAATTGAAAAAAAATAAGCCCAACATTTTGTCCGAATTGGAACGTCATCAAGAATCGATCAATAAAATGAATCAACGGGTAAAGGAGCAGCTCAATAAGCGACGGAAGCTAGAGAACTCTCTGAATGATGAGAAGATTCCGGAAATGACAGCACTGAGAAATAAAATGGACAGACTACAAAATGTAAAAACGCTAAAGATGCAGGAGCTAAGCCGTACACAACCAAATTTGGTTGCTGCTATGAATTGGGTTGCCCAAAATAAGCATAAATATCGATTAAAAATTTATAATCCCATGGTATTTGAGGTATGTAAAACATGTATTCCAACTAGTATTTGGTTTTATCAGCCCTCGACATTTTAGTTATCAATGGAAAGTGACGACGCAGCGAAATACTTGGAGAATGTGGTAAGACAGCGCGACCTTTTCGCGTTTGCATGTGAGGACAAATCTGATATGTCCGATCTGATCAACGAACTATGTGTAAAGCAGAAGTTAGGTGTGAATATTTTATACTGTGAACCTGCTGATAGATGCTTGTATAGTCCCACTATACCGAAAAGTGAACTGCGGTAAGCCTGCCTTCTATTCTATTGTACGAGTACATCTTTCGATTAAAATATGTGTTCTTTTTTTCATTTATCATGCAGACCATTGGGATTTCACGCGTATCTCGTAGATCTAGTCTCGGGACCAGCCCCCATTCTCAACAAACTGTGTTCGACATACTCAATCCATAATATTCCCATCGGTACAGACGCTGTGAGCAACCATACATCATCCATTCCAAAGGGAATTCGCTCATATTTTGGAGGTAACCAAAATGGCACTCTACTCTACTTTAACTGACTGAACAATATCATGCTTTCTAGGCAGCAAGAAGTTCATGGTAACAACATCCCGATACCGACCTGACACCATACTTACAGAAAGCACGATTAAAGGAAAGAATCAACTTGTTGCTGTTGATTCCCAGCAGCTGGAGGCGCTGCAAAGGCAGTATACCGAAGTTGTCGCACAAAGCGACAGACTTCGAAATGCAATTACATTACTCGATGCAGAGTTTGAACGTTTGCAGGCTAGTCGCAAGGAAATCGCTGAACAAAAACAATCAGTCGAACAAAAGCTATCATATTTTAAACAACTTGATGGCGAAATAGAAAAACTTTTAAAAAGATTTGAACGGCTTGAGGAGACTTCCAATTGTGAGTATAGAGTATATAGTATCTATCCAAACCAGTTCTTATACTATACTATACTTATACTATACTATTAAATAATTTAAGCATTGGATTCAATCAAAAAACAAGCTCTTAACACTCTGCTCGTAAATATGAAAAAAATATTAGATGCCGAGGAAAAACATAAGAGAAATTCGGGTCAAATTAAAAAGTTTATGTTTGAAAAGGCATTGGCAAAAAATAAGGAAGTCCTTTATATGCAACAACAAGACAGTCAGACCGATTCACTTAAGGAGACGGAAGAAATGTTGAATTCAGCAAAGGTATGCGGTAAAATAATAAACAAAACAAAGAGGAAACAAATCCGATACATTAAAAAAACATTATGTTATTAGAGAAAAGTCAACCAACTGTCGGAGCTGTACGAAGGGCAGACAAGAGAGGGTCAAAAGAAAAAATACGAAATAAAGCTTCGATGCAACGATGTGCTGCCAACCGATCCGACATTCCCTTTCAAAGACGAATTTCACAATATGGAGAGCATGGATATTAATCAAGTTCGAGAAGCTTTAAACGACCACCAGGCCAGATTTGAGTGTATGCAAAACATAGACCCAGATGTACGTGACTGCTGTGCTGAACATTCAATTTGCCTAACTTCAATATTAAATGAAATTGCATATTTTTAGGTAATCAAAAATTTCAATGAACTGGAAAAGGATGCAAAGGCCCTTGAAAACCTAATTCTTGAGTCGTTGCACACTGGGAAAACACTGGAAGCCGATCTTTCTGCCTTATACGAAAGATGGGTACCCAAATTGAACGACTTAATAAAAACGATCAACATTAAGTTTGGCGAATTCATGGAATCTATCGACTACGTCGGAGAAATAAATCTCTCCCAAACAGATAAGGTATAGAATTAATTTCGTGAATGTTTAATTTTCTTAAATCTTAAAAATAATATTTTTTATTAATAGTTCGACTTTGACTCATATGGCATCCAAATATTGGTCCAGTTTAGAAGAAATACTCCACTACAGACTTTGGATAAGTTCATTCAATCTGGCGGCGAGAGAGCGGTCTCCATAGCAGTATACTCATTAGCTTTGCAACATGTTACTCACGTCCCATTCAGGTAATTATTTCACAAATCAAATCGTAGAAGCAAATATTTAAAATATTCTCCCTTTTAGATGCGTCGATGAAATAAATCAAGGTATGGACGCTAAAAATGAACGTAATATATTTAATCTACTGTTAAAGGAAGCTACCAAGCCTGGATCGGCTCAATACCTATTTGTTACGCCAAAGGTATATACAGTTTTTTACAATATTTAGGTAATTAAGAATGTACAAATTTTTTTCTCCAATTTTTTCAGCTGCTGTGCGATCTAGAATATAATGAAAAACTGTGCGTCGGTATTGTACACAATTCGCGATCTGTTTCGGAAAACCTGAAGTTTCCGAAAATTTCGAATGATTATTGATAATGTTGACTATTTTGTAATCTGCCAAAGAAATATGGAAATAAACGTGAACTGGCTGAATTCCAAGAATAGTTAAGTCACCGGGTATGAATATTTTGTAAGTGAATTCTGATGCACTAAAATTATTTGTGGATCAGAGACGGTGTGGAGATCGGGAAATTTGCCTCCTGTATTTGTTGTCTTATCCATCCTGTTTAGATAGTCAACAATGGATATAGATCATGTAAAGATCACCTCGTAAAGTATTTAAGGTTGAAAATAAATATAGAACAAATAACATTTGAAAATACAAATTTATTAGTCACGAAGAAATTTGTGTATATTTCTTCGTTTCGACGAAAGCAATAATTCCCAGTCTGTAACGCCATGGGTAGCATCCGTACTTATGGTTGAGTATTGATAAGAGCAGCTGTAGTCTTGTGTCTGCCTATCCACCGATTGAACACACTTCAGACGCCAGGAGGCGGAAAGCATTAAGCGTCTTGGACAACATCTTGCTGTTTATGGCTGGTGCAGGCATAAACGCGTAGCTCTTGATGCGAACAAGGACGACGAAATTGTGACAAGACTTCTCCTTCCCCTCCTCTAACTTCAACTGAGGTAAATGGTGTGCTGAGCAGGGCCAGCTGTATCTAGTGGTAGAAACGATAACAAAACTACCTTTATTTTCCTCTCAAAATAAAGACAATTTTGCTCTTATGCTGCTCTGGCTCAAGGCAAGGTATACTAAAAAGGCAAGGTATATTTACTTATGGTGATGGTGTCATCAACAAATCTTCAAACCATCGGTTTGTTCATGCCAACGTGCAGAATTTTGCTTATGTACATATATAATTTTAGAGAAATTATTCCATAGATCTGAATGATACCCTATTATTTCTATAAAGGTACAGATTGACTGATTGAAGAGATTCAATTAAATAAATGGTCTTTTATTATGTACAGCACTATATTATAACTAATCTACGCACTTAAAGGTAGAATATGTGTTAGGACTCAGCGTTTCTACACGTTGATGACCAATGCCGTTGATCTGTACTTCCGCTTGGGCTTGATGATCGGCTTCGAATTGGGCGGACGTTTCAGATCTCCACTAGGTGGACGTCGGCGGGATCGTGTGCCTTTGGGTGGAGGTGGGGGCGGGTGATCGATGTATTTGTTGCGCAGGGGGCCGGGGCCGGAGAAGTTGGGGGGCGGATAGGACTCGAAATCCTCGATGTCGAGATCGGGCCTGGACTCCTGCTCGTGCTCGTGCGCCTGCGACTTGAGGAACTTCTGCAGCTTGGGATTGTTAAGCAGCTGGAGCTTGATGGCGTCGTCGAGCAGCTTCTGCTGGTCTTCGAGGTAAGCTTCGATCTGTTTCTTGGAGGCCACGTTCTTGTAGCGGTCGTGATTCTTGGACCGATGCACTGGAACGGGCACAACCTCGTAGTCATCGTGGTCCGGTTCGAAGACTCTGTAGGAGTTGCTGCTGGACGAGGCCGTGGTCTTGGGCGGCGGCACTAGGTGGAATGGATCTGGCTCTGATTCATACTGCACCTGAGTCCACTTGGAGCGCTTGGGTGGTGACACATCCTCTCCAGATCCCACGTGGACATCGGATGGGTAGCCTCCGCCTCCACCACCGCCTCCGCTCTTGTATGGAATGGCGGTCACGTACTTGGGCTGCTTGGCGTAACTGGAGCTGGGGCCGGCCTTTTTGGGGACTGTGATGGGATGCTGGACGCGTATCTGGGTGCCGATGGTGTATTCCCGACTGTCTTGGACCGACGACTCTCCCGAGTATTCGGCGGAATTGTAGCGCTCTCCGGAATAGTCATCTTCCTCCTGTCAAACGGCAGAAGTTTGATTAAATTGGGCAATTAGATGGACGGGCAACGGTCAGAACTCACCGATCCATAGGGTCTGTAGTGGGATTTCTTGGGATACTTCTTGATCACATCCCGGCGCTTGCTCTCATTTGTCTGCAGGTCGGAGCGCAGATAGCCAGAGGGTCCCAATCGTATGGGTCCTGGCACTGATCCCGAGCCCTGGCCAGATGCCGGGGCCAGGGCGCTGTAGTAGCTCCTGCGATAGTAGGACCTCGCCGGTCTCAGGCCAGAGACAGTCGCGACCAGCAGAATCGCCACAGCCAAGAACTGTAATGATTATACATTATCGTGATCCTCATTTAGATTCGGTTCGATTCCCGCTTACATTCCAGTGCAGACGCATTGCGAGTGTGGGAGGGCTTATAGGGTTCTTCGCTCCGCTTTACACTTCACTCAGGGACGGACCGTTTGTATCTTTGAATCAACCACCAGCGTGGCCCCAACGAAACTGAAAGTTTGGCCAATGAACACAACAGTTTTATGGAAGCTTCCTCCTCATCGAATCTCCAGCGACTCCAACTCCGCCAGCGACATCGACTGAGACTGTGACTCGAACCTGCCGCAACGGCAACGGCAACGGCAACAGCAACATGTTTTGCAATTGAAACCTGACGGGGCAGGCCGCCGACCAACAGATTGAAATCTCTGTCTGTCTGTCTGTGCTTCACGCATGGACTTGTTGCAACTTGGATAGGAAGACAGAGTCCAAACCAGAGCCAGCCAGAGCCCAAGCCAAAGCCAGACCTGAGGCTGCGGCTGCGGCTGAAACTGAGGCATTATTTGCATTTCCAGTAGGAAATAGAGCGCATGTGCAGAGGGGCATAAATAAAATGTTTCTTTATGGCTGTAATTACGAATAACGATGGCGATTTGCCACGTTCAAGTGGAGTGTAGTGTAGTGGACTGGAGTGGAGTGGGACTTGGGTTAAATGGTTTTCGTTTTCATTTTCATTTTTTGTGACTCAATAAGAAAGTAGACAAATTAGCTGGAAGCCAAACACCCGCCCTATCGGCGCTTCTTCATCAGCATTGTGTCTGAAAAACGGGTTTCGATTACTTAGACCTGGCTCTAGCATCTCTTACCGAATAGATACTAACCGGCTTCCCCTCCTCGTTTTGGCCACAAGTTCAGGTTCAGCCGGGGCCAACAGCGAACGAGCCAGGAAATGTTAGCCAGGTGCTGCTGTTGCTGATGGCGCTGCTGGAGCTGGAGCTGGAGGTGGATGTGGCCTTTTTTGCTGGCACGCTTGGACTACTTTCTATGGCAGGATGCGCGCTCGAAATGCGGAAGATGCAGAGGCTGCTTTTTCTGGTTGTCTGCCGGTAGGTGGAAGTGGAAATGGACGTGGATGTGGATATCGATATGGACATGTTGGCGGACAGGGACTTCACTTCGGTCCATTGCATAACATTTGATCACGATTCATTTGCACAATTATTTACACGCTTATCCTGTCCATGTGTCCGCCTTGTCCGCCTGTCTATATGTATGTATATCTCAGCCGCTGACATTCCCAGAGAAGATTGAGATTGCCGGCAATTAAAACGATGACTCTCTAATTAAATTCGAGTCTAATGGCGCCTTGATTGGGGCCTTGGAGCATGGCATGGATAATTGTGCAACCAGCGGCAATTGCAGCTCGTTTGCGGGATGGACAATGGGTGCCACCCGAGTCGAACCCACTGTGGCTGCTCTCCTGCCAAGGTCAAGCTCAAGTTCAACACGCGTGACAATTGCTGTGGCAGCCACTACAACAATCGGCCCGGCCCGCATAATTTCCGTTTTCCTTGTGAACAAATCAAAAGTGGACTTGCAATTGAACGTGATCCATGGCTGGAGCTGGGGCTGGGGCTGGTTTCCGTTCGAGTCTTAACAATGCCTTGCCACAAACGGTTTTTGCTTTTCGGTGAAATGTCTGTCTATGCGCAAAATTTTGTGAAAGGAGTTATCTGAAGCTGGAGGACTGCCGCCAGATGGGGTTAGGATTGGGATTGGGAAATGGGCATAAGCAGGTGGGCAGCCCCCGGGGTGGGCAATGACTTGCCTGAAATTGAAACTGAGATCTGAATGATCTGAATGATCGCTCTGCCTCCCATATAAAGCCACTCAATTATCCACGGAATTGGGCCTGATTGAGCGTTTCCCCGATTGGGCAAATGGCAATTCGATGTGCATTGTGTTATACATCAGTTTATTAGCATTAGCATATTTTCCATTACTAACTAAATTAATACCGCATCGAGCTGCGCTGCTCACAAATTAGTCAAGATCAAGGTTGTTGGGCATTGGGCGTTGGGGGTTGGGGGTTGGATGTTGGGTTTGTGCATATATCAAATCACTGATTCCGCTGTGGGTGATGTCAAAGTTTAGCAGATGATCGTTAAAGTAATACCCATATGCCATCACTCTGTCAGTCTGGCAGTCCCACGCTGATCCGCTGCCTGGCCGAGCTTCGCCGCGCCTGTGCATCGCTGGCCGACGACTGGGTGCCCACTATGAGAGCGTCGCCGTTGAAGCAGAGGCTGCTCCGCAGGTGTTTGCGTGGGTCAGGGGAGGCCGCCTCGTACCCTGCGTCCCCCGTAGCCGTGGTCTCTGACGATGATTTTGGCAAGATTTTCCGTGTGCTGGTGCCGCTGGCAGAGTTGTTGTTATTATTATGAATACTCTTATTATAATTATTTAATGGCTTCGAGCGACCAGTTTCCATATACGATCGCTGCTGCTCCGACTGTGACTGTGTCTGTGACTGTTCCCGACTTCCGGTCGGCATATTTAGCTGCTGCTGCTGCTGACGGCGACCCTCTGTTGGAAGTGGCAGCGGCAGTGGTGCCTCGTCTCTGTCTCTATCATCATAGTAGGCATACTCGTCGGCCTCCTCGTTGTAGGTGACATGCTTCTTTCGCAGCCCCGGACTTCGCAGCTGCAGGCGGCGTAGTCCGCTGTCCATCCAGTCCAAATCCTCACCCGGAGTCTGCTTGAGTATCCGCTTGGGCACTGGGGCCCCTTGCAGATTCAGGACGGGCCGACGTCGGCTTTCAGGCTGCCACTCGGGACGGCTGTCGTTCAGGGGCTTCTTTGTGACCTTCGGCTCCACCTCCACGCTGAGGCTGCGCACATTCCGCTTCACCTGGAGCTTGGGGCTGTTTTTGGAGTTGAGCTCCACCTCGCGTTTGTCGTTCATGTCCATTTTGGGCCGCCTGGCGTTGTTCTGGGTGGGCGTGGGCGTGTGGCAGTCGTCTTGGTTGACGTAATCGTAGAACTGGATCTTGGAGCTGTACGCCTGCTGCTTGCGGCGTTCACAGGGGGCGTCCTCTTCCGGGTGGGTACTGAGAAGCGGAAGGTTGCCCCTGTATGGTGCAACTTCTGTCAGCTTTGGGGTAACCTCTCGGCGCATGCCCCGCCTCAGAGAGGGACGGTTATCCTTGCTGGGCTGCAGGTTGTCGTAGAACTCGATGGATGAGCTGGCGAATTCCTTGTGGAACATGCGGCGCGTATCCACCTCGGGGCCGGCATCCTGTATGGAGGATACCCTCTGGACGGTTGGTCGTGTGGGCTCCAGCTGGAGGCTGTTCCGTCGCTTGACTCGCGTCTCGACCGCCGAATCGAGCTGGGAGTCGTCCGGCCAGAAAAAGTGCGACTCCTGCCGGTTGTACACCTTGGCCCCCTGCCGCTCCACCATCTTCGGGGGCAGGCCCGTGTAGAATTTTCCGTTCAGCATATAGTTCTATGGTTCGTTCGCGGGGTCACGTCAACTGATTGGCAACCGATCCGGAGACCGACTGACACAAAGAATCCGACTCGGGGCCTCCAGCCACTCCACTGGCTCTCGTCGCCAGACGTCGTTGGCGTCGCATCTGTCGTAGGCGTTCGAGTTCGTTTTCGGTTTCGGTTTCTGTTTCGAGTTTGTTCAGGTGGTGATCGGTGATCAGTGCTGAATGCTGGGACTGAGGCTGGGGCCTCCGACTAATTTGCGATTCTTGCGAAAAACAACCTAAGAAACACTCGTAAAAAGCAAACGCAAACAGCAATACATTCGAGGCAGAATTTACGAGCATTTGCTGCCACTGGCACTGGCACTGCCACTGCGACGCCTGCTGCGACGAGTTTCCATCTAAGGTCACATGGCGGCATTTTTTCCACTTTGCAATCGAAAAGTCGTTTTTCGTGAGCTCAGAGGCTCAGAGCTGACCAAAATATGTTGGCCTCTTTGGGGGCTCGAAACTCTGCCAATAACAAGTATAATCAGCGCCAACAGCTGCCAATTATTGGGTGCCTTAATGGATACACTCTAGAAGTTGGTCAGCCACTTGACTGTATGATGGACATACTCATAGTATACGTATTCTTACAAGACCTTATCAAACAAAAGACGAAATTATTCCATTTAAAAATATAGCAGTAGAGTAGCTGAATCTCATTAAAAGTTCAAAGAAATAGATGTTAAAATCAAGACAGAAAATTAGAACAAACATAGAACAACATTTGTGTCCATATTCAAACGAGTTTTAAATGGAAATTAAAGTAATAAAATTTCTTTGTACATTTTTGTATTTAATTAAATTAAATTTATTTTTGCTTGATCTTTTCACATGGTTGCCATTGAATGCCGAGGGAGGAGATGTGTGTGTGTGTGTGTGTGTGTGTGTGTATGGGACACTACTAGACTACTTTGTAATAATTCCCCTCCTTTGCCCCATGATCTCTTCCTCTCTCTACCTATTTCTTTCTCTTTCTCTTTTTATTTTTATTTATTTTTCTTGTTTTTAGAAGACGTAAATGTAGTATCGTAATTAGCTTAATGTACAAACAATGCCATAGAAACACATACAATATCATACACGCGGATTACATACGGATAGTATCTCGATTGGGTTATTCTTGACGGAGGAGCTGCTGCTGCTTTGGATCAAAACTATATTTATCTCAGTGTGGTGGCTGTCTTATGGTAAATGTATATGGTAGATGGGTACAGTACGGTAAGGTACAGTATGGGTGGGGGATATGTATGTATGGTTGCTTAGACTAGACTCGAGTGAGGCTGTATACATTTTTGATTTGATTTGACTTAAGTGTGTGAGTGGTGTGCTCTGCTCTGCTCTGCTGGGTAGTTGAGTGGGCGTAGGCGTGGAGTGGAGTGGGGTCTAACTCTGACATTTACAAAACTTCATTCTCTCCTTTGGGGTGGGGTGGGGGGCGGGCTTTCTTTCTACTTGTCTTGTTAAACATACATATACTTAGGTTCGCTTTTAGGTTGCTTAAGACTCTATTTACAATTGGTATTTTGAAGCGGCTTTGCAGGAAAACGCGAATGGGCCTGGCACTTTCCCCAATGGGCGGCTCATGAGCCTTGCCTTTCTCCAGCTATGAGTCGGTGCCATTAACTGATCGAATCCGTGCCCAGCCCTGCCTCAATTGCGTTTATTGCTGCTGCTGCTGTTGTTGTTGTTGTTGTTGTTGTTGTTGTTGTTGTTGCTGTTGCTGCTGCTGCTGGGGCAACAATTGCATCGGCGACATTACAATTATGTTGGTGGTGCCTCCAGCGGCGGCCGGATCGCCGCCCTGTCCATATTCCAGGGACTTTTGCTCCTCGGGGGCCCTGGTGATGACGCAGTACTGATTGCCGTTATAGGTGACGATGGGCATGCCGCTCATATTGCCGGTCTCGGCATGCAGACCGCTCAGCTGGGCCTGCATGTAGGTGGCCGCCGTCGGAGAATTGGCAATGATGTGCGACACCGGCACCGACACCTGCTGAACGGGTGAAGAGTGACAGAGATACAGAATACAGGATTGGCATACATTTGGGGATAGTACAAGAATGTCTTTCTTTGGGTGTTGTTTCTGTAGCTGTTGTTGTTGTTGTTGTAGTTGTTGGTTGTTCATTGGTGATTTGTTAATTGTGGTGTACTTGTGGATTGTTAATAGGTAGTTACTTCTTGGCCCTGCTGCTGTGTGCCGTTGCTGCCGCCGCCGTTCTGGTTCTGGTTCTGGTTGTGGTTGTGACTGTTGTGGCTGTGGTTCTGGTTGTGGTTCTGGTTGCTACTACTAGTGGTATTGTACATAGGCGCACTGGTGGGTGCCTGTTGCAAGTGCTGTTGTTGCTGCTGATGCTTTCTGGCCGCCTTCTTGCCATGTGCAACATGATGGTGAATCTGCTGGTGCTGCTGCTGCTGTTGATGTTGCTGGTGGTGATGTTGCTGCTGCTGATGTTGCTGCTGCTGCTGCTGCTGATTCTGCTGATGGCTGGCATTGAGGATCATCTGATTTTGTATGATTATCTTCTGCTTGCGTGCGTGTGCATGGGCCTCCATCTGGACCTGGTTTTGATTGGCGTCCATCTGGTAGCCACGGTTTCCTTTAGCAATTACTCCGGCCGCCGCTGCCGCTGGTTTTGTTGACTCTACGACTACCCGTTCCGGTTGTCAATACTGCAAATGAATCACAAAATATAGACAGAGAGCATTGCGCTCGGGTTATATCGCAGTTCTTCAAGGCCTCATAAATATCTCCTCAGGGCTACGCTGGCCTGGAGGCTCTACCGACATTTTCTCACCTCCAGATGACTCTTGGCATGAATAGACCACTCGTCCCGGCTCGAGAACATCCGCCCGCAGAGCTCGCAGGTCCATGAGAGCTGCTGCTGGCCGTGGTGCGGTATGATGATGCCGGGAATGGCCGTCGGCGCCCCCTGGGCCGACTGCACAATGATGTTCTGAGCGGCCACCTGAACGGCCTGCTGCTGCAGCTGCAGCTCCAGGCTCTGCTTGTTATCCTCCGGCGGCGGGTCGGGCTGCTCCTTCTTCTTCACCATGTTGTTCAGCCGCTTGCCCAGCGGCGCAATGTTCGTGGGGGTCACGTGCTTGAACTTGTTCATGTGGATCACCAGCTTGTCCCGCCGCGCGAATGCTTTGTTGCACACCTGCAAGGGAGGCGATCGAAGAAAGGGAAAAGAAGGTTAGAGGCTTCTTCCCCAGACGAAGGCCGAGGGCCAGGGGATCTAGGGCAGTTTATACTTCACAAATATAGGGCTTCTCGCCGGTGTGGATGCGCATGTGGATGGTGAGCTTGTCCTTGCGGGCCAGGCCCTTGCCGCAGACCGTGCACTCGAACGCCTTGTTAGTGGCTGGAAAGACGGTATCATTAAGGACCCGAAATGCCACGAGAGGAGCCTCTGGAATACTCACACTTCGAGGGATTCGTCTTGCGGACGCCGGAGGAGGCCTGCTGCACCTGCTGCAGTGCCTTGAGCCGGCTGGCCGGATGCATGGAACCGCCCTCCACATACGGCTCGGTGAATGGTATGAGGTTCGGCTTTGGTATGTTGTAGGTGAGCTGCTCCGCCGCCGACCAGGTGCCCAGGCTCTGAAGCACACGGACGCCCCCCTCGAAGCCCATCCCGTCGTCCGGCACCGTGAAGGTGCTCTCACCGCCTGCCGCGGCGGCGGCCGCACTCGAGGAACTGATCTGGGGCACCTTGATGGTGGCCGCGTAGTGCTGTTGCTGCTGCTGTTGCTGCTGTTGCATGCCGTTATTCTGATTGTTGTTGTTGGGGGAGCTCTGCTGCTGGGAGGATTGCTGCTGCTTGAACTGGATTGCCGCCTGGGCCATCTGCTGCTGTACGGCCATATGGGCCTCTAGATATGCGTTCTTCTGGGCCACCGTCATCTTGTCCATGTTAACGGCGCCGTCCTGCAATGAATAAATTATATATTAATTAATGATATAGACAAATTAATTTCTTTTTTTTCGGCAAGGGCCACGGCTCAACTTATATACGCGAATAACTCTTTTATTTCTGAAAACATTCTACAAAAACGACGTTGGATCAGAAGAAATGGGAAATCTGTATGATATCTGGGGAGTCCCTAGATGATAACACCCTGAAATCTACTCTTTTTGTATTGTTTTTAAAGAATAATCCTCCAAAAATTTGGACATCTTACTCAGATAAATTGGATAATTAAAAAAAAAGGTTCTTATACATAAGCTAAAATATAATTCAAATCAAAATCGTTTCAAGAAGTTCAATTAATTTCCAAGGGTATCAGAAGCTTCGGGGGCCCCAAGTCGGCCAATCCGTCTTTCTTTCTTGGTTTCGCGCTTGTTTCGTTTCCGTTTTGTTCCATTCCTGATGGCACTGCCACCCCTAACAAACTAACGGGAGAGCTGTGAGGGAGTGTTGCGAAATTTCGTTAACGTCAGCGGCGCGTCTGTGGATACGCCACGCACGCCGCACGCCACACGCCACCCCCCGGAGGAAAAGCACTCACTGCCCTTGCGCAAAAATTTGTGACTTGAGCTTTTTCTCGCCACCCATCCCATCCCATCTCCCACCCTTCTGCTTGCCACCCTCTACCGCCCTCCTTTGTGGTTGTGTGTGTATGCCGGTTGCTTCAGCCTGGCCCGGGCCGGGGCTCGGGCTCCGTCTCCGTGTCCGGCAGTGTGGGGCTTTTCCGTGTCTGTCCGGATTTATTTTAAGCGCGCTACCCGCCGTAGTGCAGATCTTTTTCTAGCTTTTCCTTTCATCAACACGGCACTTTGTCCACCTTTTAGCACCCATACACCCCCTCACTCGCGCACTTGGCCAGTTTCACAGTTCACTTCCTGGTGCCATGCAGGGGCTATTGACGTTTTCACTGCCAGTTGGCGTTTTCCTTCTTACCACAGTCGAAAATCAATACGAAATGGCCGCTCGGTCTATCCCGGGGCGGCGTTTGGCGCACTATAATCACACACACAGCACACGAAAAACCGCTGCTAATTACTGTTCTGTTCTGTTCCGTTTTTATATTTTCACCAGCGCGAATTCAGAAATCGGAAATCGGGGGAGATCGTTTAAGCCCAAATGGAATTCTATGCCGTCTACTTCCTCGAGCCAGAGCCCAGCGCCTATTGTTGTGTATGTATATTGCGAAACTGCCACCTCGGTCACAGTCGCTGCCGCAGTCACAGTCGCAGTCGAAGCAGCGCTGTCGAAGCAGTCCAGTGTCTCTGTCTCCGTCGCAGGGAAAGCTTTGCTTTGCTTTGCTCCTGACTTTGCCGGAGTCGAAGCAGAGCAGCGGAACTGTGGGGCAGAGGGATTGAGTAATTATTTGTTATGCTCGAAAAGACGGAGAGAGGCCGGACACAGGACGAATGGGAAGGTAGCTACGCGACGACGACGACGCTAGCAGAGGCAGCGGCAGACAGATACTGAAAGGCCGGAAGCGGACAGAACACCAGAACAGAGCAGAGCAGAAAGCATTGCGCACGGAACTGAGATTCGCACGAGAGCTTTTTCTCCTCTCTTGCCATGGTACGGTACGGTGGTGGTTAGACATTGGAGGAACGCTTTGGCTTTGAAACACGACACCAGCCAGATGAACTGCAGCGCAGCTCTTACAATAGCATTGTTGGGGCTGCTTATCACAGCACAGTGGTTCGGGTGTCGATTAAACTGGCTTTAAACCAGTAGGGAAGCGAAGGATGTTAAGGATTTGCACCTGCGTGAGGTCACTGTTCGGAGCTTACCTTCGTTCGAAGCTTCGTGCTTCTCACCGTACGCATGGCGATGGGCAGCATACTTCCGCAGTGTCTGTACGTTGCTCAGGGAGATCTGGCGCCACTCGTGAAGATGCTGCCGCGTGGACATGCACCGCTCACAGATTTACTGGGGCAGGAGGTCCTCCTCGGCAACCTGCCAAGCAGTCGAGCTAATAAACCTACGGACGGGCACATTTGTTTATTCGTTGACTGAAGCAGGCTGCGGAGCTTGTGGATTAGCTGTCGCTGCATGGCCTCCTCCTCGAAGATGTCGATCTTGGATGGTCCCAGGTGGACACAGCTACCCGAAGAAGGTGAAGTTAAGGTCATCATAGTGGCTGCCATTTGTTGCATGTCTCTGTATCGGTTGCAACAGTTGCTGGCCGGTGTTGGCAGTGGCAACTGTTGCTGCGGAGTTTGACGGAGGCGCGTATGTATGCAACATAGCAGTTTCAATTTGGGTCAAATTACATTAAAGCCACTTTTATGGACACAAATCCCCGTTCCCCTACCCACAGGTAGAATCGCAAAATCGATTCAATTGGAAGCAATTATGGCCATTATCCATTGTCCGTCCGCTAATTGAGTTGATTGCATTGGACACTTGCAGGAAAAATGAAAAGGAAAACTCTGTTCACTCTGGCGGGAAAGTCGAAAGCGCTCAGACATCGCTGTTATGACTCTGCTGCTGCACTTGCCAGTGTCCTGTGTGACGGTGTGAGTGGACGGACGAGTGAAAAACTGCAGGCCCAGTACCCTTCCCTCTCATTCTGCGAGTGCGCATTGCCAGCTGCAGGAGGTTCGCAGGCAGGAGGGAGGCAAACAAATTGCGCGCATTTTTTCGTTTGCAGTTTTTACATTTTTTTCTATGCAGGTGGCAGGGGGCAGAGGAAGAGGCAGAACGGAACAGAAAAAACATTTGGAAAAGCTTTAATGATGGGGCAACAGGTGTGGGGGAGACCTAATCAGCCGCAGCTGGAGCTGGGTCTGGGGCTGGGCCTTCTTCGGCAGCTTCTAGCTCTTGCTCTTGCTCTCCTTCAGGCTCAGACTCGCTTTCAGGATTCGGTGGTGGAGGCGGTGCCACACTGGGATCCGACTCGATATCCGAGTCGGCGAGCTCCTCGCCTTCGCCCTCCTCCTCGATATCTAAACGTTCCTCCTTGGACTGCTCTTCCTCCGGAACGACTTCTTCGTAGACGATAACCTCCTTCCACAAGATCTCCTCGCCAACGCAGGCGGGCTCCTCGCTCTGGGGCTCCACGCGCTTGTTGAGATCCAGCTCGTTGATGCACGGCTCGGAGCGATCGAAGCCGCCGCAGGTCACACACGAGGAGGATGTTAGCAGCATGGAAGAGTGCGGCGAGGTGCTGGATAGGATGGAACTGCTGCTCTTGGACTTTTGCTTGTCCCGTGGCTTGGCGTCCACCGCGGCCGAGGGATATGTCGTGACAGTCTGCTGTGCCTTGCTCTGGACGCCCACATCGGGACGCAACTGGCACTGGTTGCTGATTTGTGGCACTTTGGGATTGCTGCGCACCAAGTAGTCGGCGACCTGCACCTTCCAGTTGTCCTGTCTGCAGTCCGCGTTCTGCATAATTTCGTAGACCTCGGTGATCAGCGGCTTTAGCATGGGCCGGTTGCAGAAGCTTTGGCGCTCGAAGAAAGCTGTAGGCTCATGGATGTCTGAGGGTATGCAGAGAGAGATGGGATCTCAGTGAATAAATTCCAGTCGAATGCTACTCACAGTTCGGAAAGATGAAGTTGATCTCGCGAGCTACGCTCTTGGCATTTTTGGTCACGTGGATGTTTCGCTCTAGGTCCGCGGATGTTCCGCTGCAGGTACAATGATTACATGGGATTGAAGAAGCTTCCAGCGAAGGTATGGTAGAGCACACTTACAAGTAGCAGATCATGGTGTTGAGCAGCGACTGCACAGCATCCTCTTTGGTGACAATGAAGGCCTCCGATACGCCCTTAGACAGCAGTATAACCTCCAGCATGAAGCCCTTTTCGTTGGCATAGTCCGCATAGAACTCGGCCGCCAGCTCCGGGGAAAAGGCCAACTTGCGGCTACCTTTTATCAGGAAGCCTTCGGACAGCAGTTTGAGTAGAACGGGACGACGCTTGTGCAGATAGTCCGACTTCAGGATCAGCAGGGAGTTCTCAAACATGATGTGATATACTAAATATATAAGGATTCAGGAAACTATGGGAATTTTTCAATCGTGCTGCTGTTCTCTCTGTTGGTGTATGAAATATAATTTGACACGTTTCGACTCCTTAAACTTCGCACACTGATCCGTAGTTGCTTTGCTTTCTCGTTTTCTCTACCAGAAAATCAAAGAGTGATCGAGAACAAAGAAAACGAAATTTTTGGATCCAACAGAGTACAAATGGCGATTCCTGTTTCGTTCAGTACGTTCAGTTTTGGGCAAGCATTTTGATGGCTGAAACTCAGATTTTAGCTGACTGAACAAATCGAATACCGAAATCCAGAAAATCGATTCGGTTGCGTGTTCATACAGGGATCTAATAAATACACTGTTGGGGGTGATGTTTGGATTCGCTAATATTTATATTGAATGTACGATTAGGTTACAGCTTAGTGTTAATTTTAGTTTCTGTTACAGTTCAACTTGTTCAGCCCGGTGTTCGCGTGCACTTTAAAATCATCAAGTATCTTCATCTTCATCACAAATTTCATCTCTTATCCAATTTGGAACCGAATTTACAACCAAAATCAATCCAAAATACGAGTGCGGATATAAAGTAAGTAAGGGTCGTTCATGTACAGTAAATCGTTAAAGAATGTAAACGGATTATGTAAAGATATATGTATATATAAAGCGTGGGACTGTGTCACCCTTCTCCTCCTTCTCCTCCACTTCTCCACACATCACAATGCGGTTGTCGCGAATCACGGGATCGGCTGCTTAGGCTGCAATTAGAAATAGGGATACTTGTGAGTAGGGGATATGCAGTTAATGGGACAATAATTTACCCGAAATCCTTGCAAAGGCCAACGAAGATTTCTCGCTTTCGAAGCACTTGCCAATTTCGGCGCACACGTGCGACTGATCCACATAAGGTCGCTCGGACAGATGCTTAAAGCTGTTGCCATAGATGGAGATCATTTTAGAGCACTGCCGGAGAGGAAGATAAATGAATTAACAATATGTGGTTGGACGGGGGACGCCTCTTAGGAGCCTTACAATGCTGTAGTACTTGGCTGGCAAGTTTTCGCAGGCCACCGAGGTCATTTCCACTGTGGTCACATCGGTCTCCTTCGAGCGGGCGCTGAGGAAGGGCAACAGGACTTGGGTGGCTCCGTGGCAGACACCGCACTCGATCACTTCGTCGGTGACCATCTGGCTGAAGCAGAGCTGCAGCTTCTGGCACACCTCCTTGGGCGGCACCTTGCTGAGCAGATCGAAGACAGCGGTAGCATAGCCTTGGACAAAGGAGTCACACGGTTTGCGGATGGTGGCGGGCAAGTGATCGCACACTGCCATAATGGCACGCTTGATATCGTCCTGTTCGGTCTTGTTCTCCAGATCGGCCTCTAGCTTGGTCATGATGAACTCGCAGAGGACACAAGTGGGCGGCTCCTTGGGCTTGGGCGACTCCTCGAGGCGGGCCAGCTGATCAGCAGGATGGGGCAGAGCAATAACGTCGTACTTTAGGGCCTCGTCAATTTCAACTAAATGGAAGGACGTTATTTGTGCTCCTTCTGGCTACTTCTGTTCTGGTTCTACTCACGATCATCCGGTTCGGAAAACAGGCACAATCCCAGCTCGGTGCAAATCAGTTTGGGATCCATCTCCTTCAGCAGGAGGTCGGCAATCTGGTCTCCGAATTTATCGATCAACTTGTGGCACTTGCTAGCAACCGGCTTCTTGAGCTTGTCGCAAGACTGCTCCAGGGCCTGCTTGATGCTGTCCTTGGTGGGGTGCTTGCCCATCTTTTTCTCGACGGTCTTCACCAGCTCCTCGCAAATCAGGCAGTTGGGAGCACCACTGTAATCTTTCTCGAAGATAACCTGAATGGGGAGATCGTCGAGGGAGGCCACTTCGTTGAAGAGCAACTCCTCGCTGCTGCTCGATTCATCATCCTCCATGCTGATGCCCATGTCGTCCAGATAACTCTTGGTCTTGGGGCAGAGCTTGAGCTGCACGCAAATCTCCTGCGGCTTGAAGTCGGTGATCAGCAAATCGATCAGTTCGTTAGAGTAGGTGTTCACAAAGTCAACGCACTCGGACCCCAGCTTGTTGGGCAGATGAACGCAGAGACCGGACAGAACCTTCCTGATGTTTTCCTGCACAAAAACACAAACGTTAGAGAGAGATCTTTACGACTGTAGGACTCCTGTGGTATGCTTACCTTAGACTTGTTGCCGCGGATCATGATCTGGGCCTGCTCGACGGCAAAGAGGCACAGTGGGCATGTGGGCTGGTCCTGCTGGTCACCGACGGTCACGGGCACTGGGTGGAACACCTCGATGTCCTCCTTTTTGTCTAGGTTGTGGGGGCACATTTGTAGCTTGGGGCACACATCGCGTGGATTAAGTCCCTGGACAAGGAGGGCGATCACGGCATCGCCGTACATCTCCACAAAATTGCGGCACTGTCCGGCAACGCCCACGGGGAACTTGGTGCACATGTTCTCGACGGTGTGCTTGATCTCGTCGTCAGTGGCGGGCGTGGCCAGTGTCTCCTGGATGAAGTGCAGCAAGTACTCGCAGATGGTGCACAGCTCGCCACCCTCAACCAGCAGGCTGGGATTCGCGGCACCCATCAGATGGTCGATGGGCAGCTGCATGCCGATGATCTGGTCCTGGGTGAACTTGGGCTCGTGGGCTCCCAGCTTCGGCAGCTTCTTGATGGTCACCTGCACTTGGGCGGGCTCAATGGCGGGCAGGAGAGGCATGATTGGGGCAACAGGTGTGGCGTGTGGTCCAGCAGTGTTCTTTGGGCAGACGCCAATGAGGAAGCAGGCGCCGTTGGCATCCAGTTTGTTCACCAGGGTGTTGTAGATCACATCGTAGTACTGGTCGACGATGCTGATGCACTCATCCTTGAAGCCGCGCGACTGCTTGCAGAAGCCCTCCAGCACCTGCTTGAACTCCGTCTCCGTGGTGTTGGCCACAAGGACATCGCGCAAATGCTTCACCAGCTGTTCGCACAGCTCGCAGGGAATGTCATCGCCGGCATCCAGGGCAACCAGTGCCTCAGGCTCCTGCTTCTCCTCACCGTGCTGGTGGTACCGCGAGGCGCACACTCCCGAAACGTGACAGAGCGCGTCCGTGTTTAGATGCTGGCGCACATGGTCGTAGATTTCGTTAAAGTACGACAGCACAATGTTGGCGCAGGCGTCCGAGAAGCTGGACAGCGAGCCGCATACGTGAAGGAACTGCTCGACCATGTCATCGCGATTGGTGGCCTCAAACTTCTGGTGCATCATGAACGAGAGCAGGTTGCAGTTGCCGCAAGACAACTGGTTCGGTTTCAGAATCACACTGGTCTCCTCCTCTGACGAGTCATTCTCCTCCTCCTGTGGGACCTTGCCTTCGAGTGCGGCCTGGTAGGCGGCCTTCAGCTTCTCATCGATGGTGGCGCTGTTACAGAGCCCAGCCACAGAACAAACTTGCTATGGAATCGCCAACAAAGAAGTATAAGCAGGGGTTTTAATGGATTTTGGGTGAGCAGACTTACGTCGGGATTCATTTGGGAGGCCAGGGCCTCAACCAGCTCCGGCAGGAAGTCGTCGGCCATCTTGATGCACTCTTTTTGGATGGGCTTGATGGGTATCAGCTTGCAGGAGCCCTCAAAGACTTCCTTCAGCTCCTCCTCGGTCTCGTTGCTCTTCAGCTGGTCGCGGGCCTGCGTCACCATGTCCTTGCATATCTGGCAGATGGAGTCCGTGTCCACGGGCACCACCTTCTTCTCCCATACGGTCTGGATGCAGTGTCGGGTGGCCCGGCATTCCTTTGAGTTGCTGCAGCGGAGAAAGAACAAAGAAAACAATGAATTTCTCCGAAACGATAAGCCCAAAGAACGAAAACAATTAGGATTTGGCTGATGCAGCAGTAGCACCGAACGAGGCGCGGATCAAATGACCCGCATTCGTAATCGAATGACCAAGGCGCCGAGTCAGCAGAGAGCGAGGGAGATCAGAGTCCACCACTGGAAAGGGAGAAACCACTCGAAGAATCGAATGGGGCGCTTCCCTTTCAGTTGAATGCACCCGCAGAGCATGTGATTATGACTGCTGACTGATGCATGGCTTGGATAATATTTTGCATGGATTTATTTGGGATATTATATTGCGTGGTTCGACTTTCATCTGAATCAGATTGGAATCTGAATCTATCTAGATGTGCTAATGGCTAATAACAACACAAAACAACACAGAAAAACTTACGTCTAAAGAGGGTGCGGGGCGGGGAAAAACAACAAAAGATAAGCACGGAAACGTCTTTATATATATATGTATGTATGTATGTATGAATGGTCGTATATCTGAGTACATATACACAGATATATGGTTATATGGGGTATACAGTGATATTGTTTTTAATATATTTAGCAATGGCGACGTTTTTATTTCGGTCTGCAATGTTCCTTCTTTTTTCGTCAAACAAAGAAACGGTTCAGAGGAATGCTGGATTTTCCTCGAGTGGTGTTAAAAAAAATATCAATCAAAAAACAAAGGAATGGGTTGTAGTAGTATGTGGTCTACCCAGCGATAAGTCTAAAAGAAAGGAACGGAACCCTATCCACAAGAATACATTCATACATATGTGACACATGCATTCGGGATTAGTCAGGGGCATGGCATAAAGTATGGTTCTGCTGATAGCGAACAGAGCAGAGCAGATCGGCTGTCAAACGATACCCGGATCGCATGAACTCTGGCTTAGTCATGCAAATAGTGGGGCGGTTGATAATGCAAAGAGTGATTAACTTTGTTCAGCTGCAGGCGACGGATTGTTAATTTGATTAACGGCAACAGCTTCGAAAACAATGCGCACTGAAGAATACAGAGAGACAGAGAGAGGGGGGGATAACTGCAAAACAAGAATAGGACGGAGGAACTAGAGCAGTCGCCACAAAGGTTATCGGGAATGGCGACGACGCGTCGCAACGGCAACTATTGCGGACTCCGGGGAGATTGAAGATTGATTGTCTTATCATTGGAAACGGAACATTTGTGGAACAAATGGGTAGAAGCCAATGGGCTAGGAACTGCTGCTGTTTTCGCCCAGATAGATTTTCAATGACTCGGCACTTTTCCGCACTCACCTTAAATTGTCACACCAGTAGGTTGGTCCCCAGGTGCATTTGCTGGCTCCGACCAGTTTCTCGGCGCCACCGCTAACAGGCGACGAGGAGGCGATGCCTGGAATATTGCAGCACAAGAAACATACATACTTATATATAGTTCACAATCAATTGTAATTAAAAAATTGCGTACGTGCTTAAAACGCAATTTGCACCTATGACACACACTTACCGCAGGCACAAACAGCCAAAATGGCCAAAAGGCCAGCTCTGCGCATTTTGTTTACTGTTCTTGGACTATTTGAAGAAGTTGAGCGGGGGCGGGTTTACTTCACTGTGATTTCGTGGGCTCTAGTAGTATTATCTGGGAAACTGCAGCGACACAGCGAATTAAATGAACTGCAACAACTTTTTAATTTTTTATTTTTGTTGGGACCAGTGTGACCACTTATCCATAAAATATACCGTCAAGAACGGTCTCATTTAACAAATATACCGTAAAAATACCGACGAAAATCAAATTCCTCAATTTTGATATTCTGTTTAATATTACTAGCTAACTAAAACCGTCAGGCCTGAAAACGTAATTTTATACGATTGATGAATTAATTGTCTACAAGATTGACTACTTACAAAATAAATCGCTTATTGGATTCGGTATAAAATAAGGTTTAAACAGGGAAGGTCAAGGCATAAAACGTAAGTGAGCATGCAATGCGCCGTAAGAAAACGTAAGTGAGCATGGAATGTCACGTCATTTGGAAACTTAACCGTTGGTATGTACATACGTATACCCTTTTTCATTTGATTAATGTTAAAATCATTTTTTTCCGGCTGCTTTAAAACGTATTTAATATTGTATTTTGCACATATTTACAATTTTTGACCCAATAATTCATTTGATTAATATATTAATAATAACATATCGATCCCGACACCCATTTTTAGTCTTTATAAGATGACCAAAAACCGTAAAACCTTCTGAAACAGAGACTGACCAATATCTGCAATAATTGGTGCCTGGTATAACAAACATTTCCTACATTCTATAATATCCATGTCCTAAGGGGTATATAAAATGTTTCTAATTCCGTGCCCATGTTGCAACAAAATATCAATCAAATTGGCGGTAATTTTAAAAATATTTCCAGTATATATAATTAAATGTCCTTTAGTGTGACCGTACAAAAATAAACCAAACCTCATATCGATGCCAGACCGATGGAAAAGGGTAATGCGCGCTGCCAGACAGATAAAATGTTTCAATGTCGGCGGGAAATTTGAAATATTTGCAGGAGTATTTTATGTTTATTTCAATTTAACACAAAACTGGTGTATGTAGGCGAGGGCAAACATAAAATAAAAAAGTAATGACTAGCCTAGCATTTCTTGACATTCTTGATAAATTCTCAAAATACTCAAAATGGTGTTTTAATCGATTTGAAATCGCAGATTTAATAACATATCGCCGCGTGAAAACTATGACAATAACCATCAGCGTTGGTCTTGAACTTTTGCTTGGCTATCAATACGCCCATAAGTGTACGGGCAGGCCCAACCGCTTAACCCCCTTTGCCCAACAGTTCGATTGTGACGACTCGCAAGCGCACATTAAAATATAGAGAAGCAGAGAACAATTTCATTGTAATTATGCCCCACAGCAGCACAGCCGCCCAGCTGAGGTAAATTGATTGATGTATGTAAACGCGAATGGGAACGCACACGATTACATTACCGGACGGATATTACCGGGACGGACACTCGATCTATAGTGTCTGGCGTGTAATGTTTGCCTGGGAAAATGCATAGTAAAAACAAACACTTTTTGGCTGCGATGGCGATGCCTATCAGAATGTAGCTCTCCAATTTGGTTGCGTATCAAATTTTGTATGAGAAACATCTTGAATGTATCTCGCAGATGCATAGATAGATACATTCTAGTCGGCTGACAATGAGCATGAGCCCCACCGATTGAAAGTCGAGGTCATCCGGTGGCGGCGGTCGGCGCTTGGCGCTTGGCACTTGGCGGTTGGTGGTTGGTGGTTGTCTTGGCAAGCGAAATGCCAAATGCAAGCCAATCCGTGATCTATCCAATATGGCTATATCTGTGTCAAAACCACCACCGATTCGGCTGGCCAGGGGCTTAGAAGGAAACCTGAAACTGGTCGCGTTGACCCTGAAGCCAGTTGCCTGCATCGCCATTTGGTTCTTTAACAAAAATTTTAATAGCACTGCCACCAAATTGAGGCTGCACTTGACCATTGGCAGTGACAGTCTACTCTAACTATGAGTATATCTGGCAGTCAGTGTCTAGGTCTGGGTCCGAGCGATAATTTGGCAAGAACAAGCCGCCAAGGTCTAATGCCTTTGGGAAAGTGCTCGGTCTACCAACATTAATGGAGTGGAGTGGAATGGAGTGGAGTGGAGGATGGTAGTTATGGCAGAGTTTTGTTGCGTGAGAGAGATGGTAATATAATTGCCGTGATTGTAGTAATTGTGAACACAAGACACGCCGAAAGTGCGTCACATAAACAACGTCCCCATCTAATGGCTAATTGTTTTACTACCTGCCCCATGCCCCATCTCTGACCTCTTGTGCAACTTCCTTTCCCATGAGTTGTGCTGCAATCCAAATGGTTAGTACTGGAGTACCACTGTACTGCGCTTAAGAGATCAAGTATAGATATAGTCTCCACTCTATGCGGAAATGAACTTGACCTTATCGACGGGCCTAGACCAGACCGCTATCTGGCCAAAGCCAAAGCCAAATGAGAGTTAATCAATTCAGGCAACAACAACAGAAACAGCAGCAGCCCAAGAAGCGGAAAATACAAGTTGCGCTGGCCATAATTTGTGAGTCAAATGCTAGTGGGGCTGGCCTAATGATAATAAACGAACGGAACACCGACCGGACGGAAAGCAGCACCGCACCAGTAACAAAAGCGAAGCCAAGGAACGAAAAAGTTAAAATCTAGCAAATCTACTTTTATTTCATTGCAGTCCATTGTCGAAGGCTTCTTCTGCGACTTCTTCCGCACGTAGTCCGAGATTTCTAGATCAAGTTCAAGCACCAGTAGCTCTGCTCTGCTGCCACAGAGAACTATGCGCGTAGAAGCATTGAACTGTAGCTGAAACACTGCTTGCTTTGACCTATTGAACTGCTTTGAAAGACGAAGAGACCCGCGATAAGCAGGTTTTTCGACTTCACATCGAGAAATTTATTATTTAATGTCGGGACGGCGCGAACGCCATTCCCGGCTACCAAAAATTACACGCACGAGTTATTCACATTAGGAATAATCGCAGAGGTCAACTCAGCCGTAGTGCAATGGCCAAGCCTCACTCCGGAGGAACACGCCTTGGTGATCACGGTTAACCTCTACGCCAGGTAAGTATGCTTTCCTCTGCTCTAGGCAGGGGTATCCTTAAAACCCTGGCCAGAACCAGTTGGGAATTACAGTGCAGCACTTTCACAGCGCTCACAGAGGGTTGAATCAATATGTGTGTGTGTGTGTGTGCGCCAGTCGGGGGATGGCAATGGCTGAGACTTTTAGGGAGAACTGCTTTCTGAAATGTATGATGTATCAGCTAGTTTAATCGTATTAAATTAGTTACAAGTTACTACAAGCACCATGACATCTTCATATAGACATATAGACTTCTTCTTATGGTAACAGTAATCTTCCAATGAGAGCATAATCTTTTTTCCTCCTCGATAGCTGACGGATGTAGAACAGGGCGGTGCAAACATTCAGAAAGCTTTGTTTCCTCAAAGAGAATCGACCATCATCTGGTAAAACCTGAAGGACGATGGCGATACCAATCCGCAGACACTCAAAGCCGCCTGTTCCGTTCTTGTAGGATCCAAATCGGGATAAGACGGCCCTGCCTCAAGAAGGGCAAGTGATTCCTTAAGCTGCCTTGTCTCCGTCTAAATGAGGAATATTTTCTGGAATGTCGTTTTCCCAAAAATATTCCAAGAGCGGAAGAAGTGTAAACGGTCTTCGTGATGAATGAATAAAAGCCACAACCATGTTTGTGGCCTTGATCTTGAAATTCAAGAAGCCAGAGGCTGCCCTCCATATAACATGATTCGAAAATCTCTACCGGTTATTAGCATATTCGTGTGAGCTGCAGATCAGCCATTGATCGACTGCACGTAGGCACATTAACATAATCCAAGACAAGAAAACCAAAACACACACCGTATCAAAAATAAAAGGCCTATTACCTTAGATATAATTATGTACATATGTATAATGGGCAAAGAGGGAAGATTCCACTATAACCATACTATAATGTGGTTAAATGGTTCACATTGCTGACACTTGGCCTCACAGGGGCTTCCCCCAGGGGCTTGAGTTGTTTCTTCTGTGTCTGTCTCCTAATTTGGTTGGATATGTGGTGGCTTGGCTAGAGTGCTGGTGTACCCAGAACTAGACGATAAAATTGTTAGATGAAAACAGAAGTGGACGACGCGACACCTCGAACAGCGCATGACTCGACGATTTCGGGCAATCCGCTTTTTCTCTGCGAAGCTGTTAATTCTTCTATAATTAAAGAACGAGTCGCTTGGAGTCGCTACCACTTCTACATCTACTTCCTAGACTCGGACTCGGACTCAGAATCAGACAACGGACTTTAATTCGATTGTGTTTGTTTGTGTTTATGCCTCTTTGGAGGTTTCGTAATCACTTCTTTTCTACGTTTCTGATTTACAGATGAGGCCCCCGCCGAAATGGTGAATGTAACATGAATCTAATGGTCGGTGTTTATCGCTGTTTAGATGCTGATATGATAAAGTGTTGGAAGTAGGCTGGGACTGGGACTGAGAGAGTGGTCCCTGACCTTTGGGGTATCTCTTCTTTAGCTTCTTTAGCTTGTTATGATAATTTTTGATCTAAAATTTAGATACTACGATTCCTCCAGCTCTTCAGGTCCGGTTTTATAATTTATTTCGGGTTCTATCCTAAGAATAACTACTAAATTATTCTCTTTGGTGGGATTATGTCACACGGCGAACCTGGCAAACCCTGGAGCAGCCTGGAGCGTTGAATAAATCTGGTGTTTAGCAAGGTTCTATCGGGCATATGAAATTTCCGATTTCTAGGGGCGCACATGTTAGGAACAGGTTCGTCGTCTTATAGAGCAGACAAGATACAAAACGAAACCCAAAACGCAAATAACGATATTAAATTAATTTTTTTAACTAAGAACCCAAAACAAGTTACGCTGGTTTTAGTCAGAGCATCGTCTATAATACCGAGCACGAGCTTAACCTGTGAAGACGGCCATTAAAAGTGCTCATAAGGAAGCTTCTCCTTGGCCTTGGGTTACATTTAACACATCGTGATCTCGATCTCAATGCCAGCTAATTATCTAAGAATCTTCAAATCCGACGAGCAGAGTCCAGTGCCAGTGCAGCGGTTGGCAAAGTGATTTGGAAATTCTGAAAATCGAAACCAAAACCCTCTCGAATTAAACGGAGCTCCCATTTTCGAGTGTCTACTAGCGGACATGACAATGCATTTGTGCCTGTTTTAATTGCACTCATATAATGAAATGTGTATCCATAGTTAATGGCCCCTCAAGTCTCTTACAGAATCCAACGGCCTCCCTCATCCCAATCGCTGTCCAAGGCCACATCTGGGTAGAACCTGGAGCTGTCAATGGTCTACCAGCAATTAATTTCCTAGAAGGAGATAGATCTTTCTGACTTTTGTTTTTGGTTTTCAAACCCAAGGGCAAGCCATCAAAGTGCAAAAAATTAGGGAAAATAAATGTTATGTATGAAATAGTACACTGAAAAAAAGTGGGTCCTTAGATGATATTCTAGGGAGTGGCATTCCCATTTATAGTATGGTCCCATTCTCCGCTCAAAATAGAGGTACATAAAGGAAGAAGATACATATGTATGTTCGAGAGAGAGTAGACGCTAAGAGATTCTATAAACTCTTGGTCGAATATCGAATACAGAACATAGCAAATGGCATCATTATTTCTCTCTGTGGAACCCTCGACTGCAACTATTTGTAGGTCTCATACACAGCAAAAGGCCCAGTCATCTAGGCAACAATGAGAGTGACAGACAGATAGACAGACAGCCGAGTGCAAAGCAGTGATTTTGGCTACCTTTTTGTCGCCTCTGGCACTGCCATCTCGCGGTCTCTACTACCTTTTCGCGATCGAGCAGCGCACCGCACCGCCCAGCTGCCGAGCAAATGGAGATACTCTTCTCGCACACACAGATACAGCCACAAACACATCTGTGCAGACACAGATACAGATAGAGATAGAGCTACGACACGAAGCCGAGCTTGTGACGAGAGCTCGAAACCCGAAACGCTTGGCCCGAAATTTTTAGCACTTCTTTTTAAATTTTTGTGCAATCTCGGATTTTTGGTTAGTTGTGTATTGGAGTTCGCAGCGTTTATACCAAAACAAATTTGATAGGGTTCGCCGGATCCGGTTCGATCTACGATACGTATACGTGCGATAGGGATATGCATGCCCCGGGCATTACAAACTGAAACAATTATAAACTCAATTCCGAATTCCGAATATCGATCCGACATAAACGATGTCCTCAAAAGTGATTAGTTCTCTGATGGCCGAGAGCATACTGCTCACGAAATTGGCCCAAGTGATATCGGGTTACTCCCCCATAACCATTTTCCTGCTGGCGTCCCTCACCCTCTTCCTGGTGGTCTACAACAAGCGCCGATCCCGCCTGGTGAAGCACATAGAAAAGATCCCCGGCCCAGCCGCCATGCCCTTCCTGGGCAATGCCATCGAAATGAATGTGGATCATGATGGTGAGTACGAGTACGAGTACGCGTATGAGTTCTAGAGTTCTCAGGCACCCACTTTAGAGCAATCTGTGCTTGCTCCAGTTAGTGATATTGACCCTGAGTCACTGATATGCCAAGGGGTGTATGATTGGTTGGACAAACACTGAGCAGAGTAGCCGAGTAGTCGAGGAGGTGCTAATTTTTGGCTGATCAGCTCCCAATGAGGCGACAGATCTTCGATGGATCGATCTTTGGATTGGAGTGGATTCCAGTGTTAATGAACTTTGTTTAGGTTTTTGGAAATTCACTTTCATTGCGGAAGATAGTGGCCATAAACCCCGTCGCTAATTGATTTATAGAACAGCCTCGGCAAACATTTTGAAATGCAACAAAAAACCTGTCTAAAATTGGAATTGTAACAAGCAGGTGATTTGTGTGTTTTGTTGTCTTTCTTTTTTGGTGAAACACATAATTTAATTAACATATTTGTCTCTGTTTTTTGGCGATGTTTGCCTCATCTTCGATTGGGGACAAACAGAAGCATGAATAAACCGAGAGGTGCATTTGAGCGTGGAACCCAAATGAGGTGTTTAGTTCTAATGAATTTCAATTAGGGAAAAGTTCTGGCTGCTGCGGGAAGGCATTCACCTTTGCCACAAAACAGTAGCCCACAGAATAGTCAAAAACGATCTAATAAAATATTTAATTGGAAACCTGAGACGGAGTGGAGGTTAATTTGACAATAAACTTAACACCAGATGAATTATAGAATTAAAAACAGGAACAATCAAAATGCGTAATACACAAATTAGCGTAATTAAATGCCTTTAATCTTGATATACTTACGACCGGACTTTGAAGTCGGTCAAGACTTTCGCTTAATCGTAATATATAAAAAGTCATTTGACTGATGTTTTCACACGCACTTTATATGGCATTAAACAATTACCAAAATTTGAACAGAGAGAATCTGTGAAGAATCGTTTGAAAGATCAGTGGCCAGAAGCTTAGAGCCGGAGGCCCATAAATCAGTGGCATAACAAGCCAAACAAATACTCACTCGAAGAGCGATAAAAATAGCCATAAACGAGGCAGACCCAGACCCGGCTCAGACTGAGACTGGAGCTCACAAAAAGGTCCAAAGCAGACAATGGACCATGGGCCTCTGGGCGAACCGAAGCGGACTTGATCTTGACACTGAATCTGAATCGTAGAAGAACTCTGCAGTTCGCCATCCATCCATCCATCGATTGATCGATTGATGATTAATTCGAATGCCTCAGATCCGCTGTGTGGTTGTCCGGATTTTGCAATGCCGAAAACAAAGCAAATTAACATAAATTTAAATGCGGAAATAGCCTCAAAGAGAAGCAAATTTTTGTGGCCCAAACTATTGGACCGCTGCAGCGGTCGTGTAGGAAATGGATTTTATGAAAAATTTATGAAATATTGTTACTCATTCGATGATATTTGCTAAGCCCTGACTGGATTCGATTCATTTCCGTTTTGTTCTTTGTCTTTGTGCTTTAAGATCTCTTGTAGCCCGAAATCAGGTTTTTGGTTAATCTTGAGGGTTCTTATGGACACTTGGCATCTTCCGTTTTTCACTGCCCAATTAGCATTCGCTCGTACCAATGTAAAAAATTTCATTGACTGTTTAGCAGTGTTTCGACCAATTGCTAATCAAGTTAGATCTTTTAATGAGTTGGCCAGAACATTAGGAACTGGTTCATCCAGACCAGTCTATTATTCGTCTGTGAGTATGAGTATCATAGTCGAATAGCCGAATAGTCAGAAGATTCGCTCAAATGCTGGGTAAATAAAAGATTCTTTTGCTGTCAAGGCAATCGAGGAAGACCAGCTTGCCCGCAATTTATGGAGCGATTAGCAGCCCCTGAGGTTCTATGAATATTTTTTATTAAAGATAAATTAATTAAAGAACGTCTCTGCAATTACGAGGCTTTTGTTAAATGCTAAAAAATGAAATACGATGTGGCTGAACGAACGAACGAATGAACAGCTGCCCAAGGTCAAGTGGTTCTTGATCATGCATATTTCTCTTGCTGAAGAGCCAAGAATCTTGGCAACATACGAGATACTGTAAAGTGCTGTGGAGTGTAGAGTGGAGTTGGGTCTAGTGCTGCTCAAGGCTTTGACTGGTTTCCAGTTCTAGCGCCAAAGAACATTCGCTGGCTCTCGGGTCACGGCTGCGGCTGTGGTTGTGGGTTGTGGGTGTTCTGCATTGCGGGTGGGTGCGGCATTGGGGAGCACTTGCAATCGGCAGCGTCTGGTAACTGCTTTTTAATGGGCACTGCCAATGTCAGTCGAGCGAGAGACAGATAGCTACCTTCCAAAATTATGCCAGACATACATAAATTATTTCAAATTGCCAAAGCAATTTTGCGCCCAAAAATACCGTAGCAGGCAGGTGACAGGCAGGTACAATATGAAATCCAAATCAAAATTAAAATTAAAATGATAATGAAGATACCCCAAGACCAAGACCCAAAGAGACCCATGGTGACAGAGGCTGCTGTGCCGGCTGTGTGGAGGCCCTGGATCTGTCTCTGTCTCTGGCTCTGTAAATGTTGGCTTTGTTTTGGGAGAGTACGAAATTTGCTACCCATTTTTGGGGTTGCCTTTGCCTTCCATGCAAACTTCCGACATCGAAACTAGTATGTCAGCGTCATCATCGAGTTTGCTTTTTTGGGTGTTTTTCTGTGGGGTTACATAAAGTCACTATTAGAGATCGCTGAATGGCCACGCATGGGATAGGTTTAGGTCCCAGTGTGTTTCATCTTTTTAATTAATGCAACACATATGGACTCCACCACACACACATTCACATTTGTAAACATTCACACAGACTCACACACACAGATAGAGGTGTATCTATGAGTAACGTGCCTTCGCTCAGGTATGCCCGGCTCTGCTCTGCTCTGCTTACAGGTCTATTGGGTGTTTTCTTAGAAAGTAATTGTAGCGACCTTGACAGTCTCCTAAAGAGGCGGAGGGCTCTAATTGCTCCCGTAAATTATTTTCTCACACAAATTTGTCAAAAGTGTTACGACTTGAGTTTGTTAACCGGTTTCGAACCGCCCCGAACGCCAATCCAATTCTCTTTCAGAGCTTTTCAACCGCGTCATCGGCATGCAGAAGCTGTGGGGCACGCGCCTCGGCATCAATCGCGTCTGGCAGGGCACATCTCCCCGGGTGCTGCTCTTCGAGCCCGAAACGGTGGAGCCCATCCTGAACAGCCAGAAGTTTGTGAACAAGAGCCACGACTACGACTATCTACATCCCTGGCTGGGCACCGGCCTCCTGACCAGCACCGACCGCAAATGGCATTCCCGCAGAAAGGTAAGAGTATCCGGATCCGTCCTCTGGGAGAATTCTGTAGTAACTCTTTCTGTTTCTTTCTGTTTGTTGTTGCAGATTCTCACGCCTGCTTTCCACTTCAAAATCTTGGACGACTTTGTGGATGTTTTCAACGAGCAGAGCGCCGTGCTGGCCCGCAAGCTGGCCGTCGAGGTGGGCAGCGAGGCGTTCAACCTGTTTCCCTACGTCACGCTCTGCACCTTGGACATTGTCTGTGGTGAGTGTCAATGTCGGCTAGCCCCATGCCCCATCTCCATAGACCATAGACCGTTGCTAATTGCGTCACTCGTGTTATTTCAGAGACTGCCATGGGTCGCAGAATCTATGCCCAGAGCGACAGCGAGTCGGAGTACGTGAAGGCAGTCTACGGGTAAGCCAAGCAGTACCATAATGATCAGAAAAGAGTGTGAGGAGTGGGTAGAGGGGTTGGGGTGTGGTGTGTGCACAACTCTTCCTCATCCGCCCTGGCAGCAGTTTAATATCGAGAGCTGTCAGGCCAGCTGTCAGAATGGAGACACACACACACACCACCCCAGATACACATGTCCTCCCATTGCCCATCCTCCGGTCGGGCAGGAGCAGGGCAGGAGCTGGAGTGCAGCCATGTGGAAAATATGCGAGATTAAGATGTCAATGCGATGCTTGAAGTGCTCTGACGCTGATAACAGACAACTCCTGCTCCAGCGCCTGCCACTGCTATTGCCACGCCTCATGAAGCACACACCCAAAACCCACACTTGACTAACTTTCAATTTAACGCAACAATTTCCCAATCCCTATTCCAATCTCCATCCCAATTCTCTTAGGATTGGCTCGATTGTGCAGAGTCGTCAGTCGAAGATCTGGCTGCAGAGCGACCTCATCTTCCGTCTGACGGACGACTACAAGCTCCACCAGAGCTACATCAACACGCTGCACGGATTCTCGAATATGGTGATTCGGGAGCGCAAGTCCGAGCTGGCCCTCCTGCAGGACAACAACAACAATAACAACAACACCCCCGATGCCTACGATGATTTGGGAAAGAAGAAGCGTCTGGCATTTCTGGATCTGCTGATCGATGCCTCCAAAGAGGGCACCGTCCTGACCAATGTAAGTGAAATTGGAAGAGCCACTCCAGACCACTTCTATAACCAGCAATTTTGCCACTCCGCAGGAGGACATTCGCGAGGAGGTGGACACCTTCATGTTTGAGGGTCACGACACCACATCGGCGGCCATTTCGTGGACCCTGTTCCTGCTCGGCTGCCATCCGGAGTACCAGGAGCAGGTGGCGGAGGAGCTCGACTCGATTTTCGGCAATGACAAGGAGACGCCAGCCACCATGAAGAACCTCATGGACATGCGCTATCTGGAGTGCTGCATCAAGGACTCCCTGAGACTCTTCCCCAGTGTGCCCATGATGGCTCGCATGGTGGGCGAGGATGTGAATATCGGTAAGACATATAGGAATCTTTCGCTCTCTCAGTGATTTATCGATCTCTGAACGTCCCTGCTTCTTCCGCTTCCAGGTGGCAAACTTGTGCCCGCCGGCACCCAGGCCATCATCATGACCTATGCCCTGCACCGCAATCCACGGGTCTTCCCCAAGCCCGAACAGTTCAATCCGGATAACTTTTTGCCCGAGAACTGTGCTGGCCGCCACCCCTTCGCGTACATCCCCTTCAGCGCCGGACCCCGCAACTGCATTGGCCAAAAGTTTGCCATTCTTGAGGAGAAGGCCGTCATTTCCACGGTGCTGCGAAAGTACAAGATCGAGGCAGTGGATCGTCGCGAGGACCTCACTCTGCTGGGCGAGCTCATCCTCCGGCCCAAGGACGGGCTCCGCGTCAAGATCACGCCGCGTGATTGAGGGGCAGACAGTGCAGAGTTCGAGCACTCTCTCCAAAGTATATAACTTGTAAATATTTAGAGATAACATAGTGTTAGGGATTAGTTTATGTTAAACTAAACGATTAATTCTAAGAGGGTTGTACCCCTTTCCCTCTCTCTGTAATCTATTCAATTTTAGGCTAAGAATAAAACTCAGTGATTGAATAATTGTATCCTAATTATCCCCACTAAGAACAATGTTTATTTAAATTCGGAACAATCTAGAAAAGGGTGAAATAGAAGTTGACTTCGGCTCTATTTACATTGTAAGCCAACCAGTTCGATTGGAAGAGGTATTCCCCCTTGGGAAATGGCAGGACCTCCGTAAAGTGCCGATTGATATGGCTCACAGGAACCTTATCCACCACGAGATCATGCTGGGCATAAAAATGGGTATATAAATGGGTATTTACATACGAGTATTAGGTATACACTTACATCGAAGGGACAGGAATGATTCATATTTGAATGGGCTCTGAACATGTCATGGAAGAAAACAAACACAGGGTTCGCTTTCGGATTTCTCAATACCTTACAGGCATCCACAGTGATATTGTAGAGGAACGGCTTATAGCCACTGAATCGCTTAAGCAGTGCAAAGTTCACCTAAAAACGATAGAATCTACAACTGCCCGAGTAAACACAAAAATATATCTCACAAACATACATTCACTTTGGTAATAGGAATTTTGTACAAATTCACTTTGAGGGACACATATTTGTAGCTCCGATTCACCGACTTCAGATGGCAATACTCAAAATCATCGAATTCCTTATCCAATGAAGTGCACTTGATGTTCGTAAACTCCACTCTAGAAGTGATCTGAAATATTCACTCATTATTTATACGATTTTCATTAAGGATTAAAAGGCTGCTCACTCCTCTGACTAGATTTAGAAGCAAAATCCCTTGAACCAGAAGAATGTACGTGGAGCTCATTTCGAAAGCAATGAAACATCGAAAGCTAATGGCGATTCGTTTTATTCGGATATAGCGCAAGAGCATTTATCCCTCATTTAAAAACACATCAGATCATCCATTCCCAATTTATGTCAAAACCGTAATCACCTTAATTATCCAAATGCCAAAATACTGGGTATTCAACCAGTGAACCGATATGATGTGTCAATTAAAACTATGAAGTGCTACTAATCCATTATATGTATATTCTAGAGCATCTGGCAAACAGATTGGATATATTAAAGCAAAGCATATTGCTTGCAATTGGTGATCATATTTTCATACAATTATCTTTTATTTTTTGCTCGTCACGGTACACTTGAATTGTTGAAATAAATAGGGACAGAGAGAACTACATAATATAGAAGGAAAAGTTCGCTGAAAAAATTACATTGAATTGTGTTGGAGTTTCCCCTCTCAGCAAATATTTGATATCAATATGATGGAGCAGTGTAAACTGACGGCTCTCTATCATCTATGACCTCACAAGGAGAGAGTGCCGTATGCATTGACCGCGGCTCGACTTATACCGTTGGCATACCAGTTGTAGTGGAATAGATTATCGACGGCGGGAAATTATGTATGTAAATGATGTATTATGTATGTAATTATGCGAAATCATGCGAAAACAAGATAATTTAAAAATAGATCATCATGCTATTATTTAATTCTATGCAGATCGTGAATATATGTACATACATACATATACATACATGCATAAGTAGAATTTATAGTATCTACACTATTTCTACATGTAATACACAGATATATTGGTACATTTTGATCACGTTTAGTGAAGACACAAACCTTAGCTAGGTACCGTACCACAGGTACCACAAATGTCTCCGCTGCAGAACTCTTTTCTGTCTAAAAATAAATTAAATTAAATGATAATCTAAATATTCATAGACCTATTTGAATGCTTTGCCCCCTCCCCTCGGTTTGGTTTGAGTATTTTAATGACAATCTAGCAAAATGGCCATCAAGAAACGGCGTCATTTGGCTTGGCCCCGCTGCTGCGTCTGTGTGGGTGCAGTGCACTCTTTTCTATATTTTTCAACATTATTTTTCTTGTGCTGTTTTTTGCAAAATGGAACGGCGCCAGAGCTTAGTGGGAACTTAAGTGTGCTTATGGCTTGTAATGCACAAATAAATGCCCCGTGTGCGGCCTGGTGGTTGGCCATTGGTTGTACATATATCTAAATGGATATTATGCGCACATTTACCGACGCGGAGGCGGTGGCGATGGCAGACGATTCACGTTAGATAACTCAAATCGGGGCAGAAGCACAGATAGCTAGATCGATAACCAGGTGAAGATAAGCAGGCGGAGAGCTGACCGGGTACTCAGGGGGTGGCGGGGGGACCAGTACCCAGGCAAACAATCAATTAGAATGGCAAAATCTTTGTAAATGCAGTAAAAATCCACGGAACGCAAAAAGAGCTTAAAAAGTAATTCCCGAACCAGACAAGAACTGGAAAAAGGTACCGTACGGCACCGTGAGCAACCAAAAAATGGCGATCACTCGATAGGGATGTGTGCAGGGCGCCCTGAATCATGACGATCCCTATCAGTGACCCACGGAACACTCACTCCGCCAGTCCCCGTCATCGAGTCGGTCACGAATTGTGGCAATAAATCGATTCGAATCGCAATTGCAATTTCAATTGCAATTGCAGTTTGTGTTCGTGTGTTCGTGCCTGGCAGTTGTACTTTTTATGGGTTTATGGATGTACAATGCCAGCTCGACTAGATTGCTGTTTGTTCTAGTTTACTAACAGGCTTTAAAATCAATCGATCACAATTGGGGAGTGACCACAGAGACCACCAGACCCAGAGGTACGTCGTTGGTGTATCTCTGGACAGTTGCAGATGGAATCTCCGCCTGGCATATGCTTCCTCCGGCCCCTCCGGCCACTGGCATGCGTTGCTATCGAAACACTTGAGTAATTATGCGAACTGGCGGCACTTTGAACCCACTCTCTCCTGATCGTATCCGTTGTATCCTTTGTATCCGTCAATGCAATCCAATCCCCGGCTGTCGCTTAACCGGATTGCGAGTGCGAGACATCAAAACAAATTGCACTCCCTGGTGGATAGCACACAAATCTGATTAGGAAAACATTTACAAACGCAAATCGCAAGTTAGCGCCGACGTTAGGGATGAGGATTGAGGATGAGCCCACCCCGGATCTCATTTGATGTGTGAACTTTCAGCAGGGGCAGGGGCAGGGGCTGGGACAGGGCAATGGGCATGGGCTGGTTGCTCGACTAATTTGATTGACGTCGTCAGCGGGCCAGGAAATTGTGGGAAAAGGAAAACAAGCGACCGCGCTTGGAAGCGACTCTCTCGCAGAGCGGGCCACAAGTGGCACTGTGCTATGGCTATGGCTGTGGCTGTGGCTGTGGGGCAGGTAGCAGCAGCAGCAGCATCCCAAAAACGATATCCAAACAAACCCAATTTGGTGGGCTGCCAACGCCTTTGATAGATTAGCAGACAAAACGAAAGAGGCGCGAGATTGTGACACGTGACCAGGAGCAGGAGAGGGAGTGGGAGTGGGAGGCATGGACCAATGTCAAATTCGTATTCCATTTGGCTGGGGCATACAAAATTGATTTGCTTGTAGCACAAGTAAAATATTTGCCATCGGCAGGCAGCATCCATTAAACAGCTGCTGGTGCTGGTGCTGTCGCTCTCGCTCTCGGTGTTGATGTCGATGTTGGTGCCTGCCTCCGTGCCAAGGACACGTGCCAGTGGTGCACTTGCCAGCGGTTCTGTCACGTGCCAGCCGGCAAATTAAACAAGGCGCAACATGGGAAGCAAAAGTTTAACAATGCAGAAAATTGAAAAACAATCAGAAGACCGAACCGCAGCAGCGGGAAAGAGATGGCAGTGGCAGTAGCAGCCAGTGAAAGTTAAGTGGTGGCATGCCATACAGAGCCCAGAAGATACAGCATACAGCATTCAGGATGCAGGACCCATCCTCCTGTTTGGCCAGAGCGCGCGTCTCCTTTCGTCTCACTTTATTTGGCCATAATTAGCTTAATGCGCGCAACAAACAACCAAACCAAGCCAGGAAGAGGCAGGAGACAGGGAAATATCCGTGCTGGCCATGCATGTCCTTGCTGGCACTTCGCCAGGCCAGGCCAGGCCAGGGCCAGTGGCAATGCCAAAGCAAACAAATGTGGCAGCAACGTGAGGCAAGAGCAGAAGCAACAGCCAGAGCAGTCGTCCGTAAAGTGGCTGAAAAAATAAAACCAATTGGAACCAGTTCGGGAGGATGTGGTGACGGACAGATACGCTTATGCCAAAAAACTCTGGTTTATGGTGGAAAGTAAGAGCAGAAGATTGGCTGAACATTGAGCTATCGTTAAGGATCATTTCAATCGATCTTAATTGGATCTTGGGTGTATTTATTCTTGTATTTATCAACCATAGAATATCCTTTGCCAAAGACCTCCTCGCAGCAGATGCACTCCTTCGAAGAGTGCTCGTAGAAAAACAAGAACAGGGCAAACAGAATGCACGGAAAAAATTAAAATCATTAATCCCCTTAAAAGGTTCTTAATCTGTGGCTGCTGCTGCTGAATTTTGTTGCTTCATTTGCCTCTGCCCCACCTCCGCCGCTTCCCTGTCTGCCGTTGAGTTTGGTTTTTCCGCTTCTGCATTACTCATACGCAGTGTGACCACCACTGATGGTGCTGTGCCAGTGCCTGTGCCAGGGTCCAAGTCGGAAGCTTATCAGCTCTTGGTTCTATGTCTTGTGCCCCCTTTTTTCTGTTTTGTGCGCCTGAGGAGAGCTGTCAATGAAATGTCCGGCGGCTGTCAACGGGCCATCGCCATGCGACATCATCATATGACCGACCGACCAGAGTTCTTCCAGAGTTCTGAGTCAGCGGAATCAGCTGCCAAATTTGAGTTATGCTTTGGCCAACATGGTTAAACGAGCACCCTCTAGGGGGGAGGCTCCTCCAAATTCCTCCGAGTTCGATCTCCGCCAAAACGACGATGACGATGACCCTGGGGGCCTCTGTCAGCCACTACGATCGTAAATTAAGCAAACATTTGTGTGGTTTGCTCTGGGGCTGATTGCGTGCACTGCTGCAATGCAAGTTTTATGGCACTCTCCGTGCGGTGATACGAGTGTGGGTCTGAGTGTCTGGCGAGGGCAAACAGTACGCTTTATGACAGGCAAAAACTCTCCTCCGATGGCCATGCAAAAACTGTCGTAATCAGTCAGTCGACAGGCCTCGCAAAATGTAAATAATTTCACTCCAAACTAAACTAAACGATCAGAATGGAAAGAGCCTAAAGCAGAGAAACAGAAACCTGAAAACTGAAACCTGACACAAATAAAATAATAAATTTTATACGAAATTGACAAGCTGGCTTAGCCGCTGCTGATAGTGGTCTCCGAGCCCATTGGGGTGTTGGATAGTACTACCAATAAAGAATGCACATTGGCCAACAACCAGCAGCCAACAGCCAGCATACGGTAGCTGGTTTGGTAGTTCGCTGGCGGCTTACCGCAGGGCTGTAAAAGTTAAGCATTTAATTGCGAAATTAAAGACAGTCGAAGGTTGGCCGATTACAGCATGAGAGCTCAGATGGCTCAGAGTGTGGTATATTTTTATAATTTTCAGGGTATCTACACCTTCTCGAGCATCGCTCAAGCAAATCTAATTAATTTCCACCACCCAAAAATATGATTGAGCGGCAAATCAAAAGGAAAACAAAAGAAAAACTTATGTTCCACTTCCAGCAGAAACACAATTGCAGGAGACGTCACGCCTGGTACTGGCAAAAAGAAAACAGAGAATAAAATAACAAAGAATTTAAATTGAAATTATTTATTTTTGCATTTTGAAAGCGCTCGCGCGTGTCAAGGATTTCTCACGCGCGGTGTCACCCCCTCTCTTCTATATCTCACTCTCCCCATAGTATCTCTATATATAGTATCTCTTTTTCTCAGTCAACCCCTGAGCAGACAGACCCTCCTCGTACTGCTCCCACCCTTTGGCATGCAAGAATAAAAAGAAGCAGAGGCCCCGGCAGCCTCTGCTCTTTATTTTAATTTGAAAATATAAAAATAACAAAGAGCTCAGGCATATTCAAATGTCAAAGTCTGCCTCCCACTCGAACCCTCTGGAAAAATCGTTTGGTATAGCAGATATACGCTTATGTATGTACATATGTATGTATGTATGTACGTGCATGGCGGCCCAGACCCCATGGAAACCAACAAAGGAAAGTCCTTTCTCGATTAGGTCTAAGAGCAGAACTCCATCTTCAATGTCTAGAGAAGATCAATGTTGAAGATTCTTAAATTAAATGGAAAATCATATTTCATTAAATCTTATTGATATATCTCAGTGCTTTATCTATCTATCGACTAACAACCCTCTTCTTTCACTAAATAAAACTTTTAATTAAGATTCAAGAATAGAAGTATTTGTTTATAATCATTGCATAATTGATCAACCAATACAAGTAGAGGTATGAATGGAAGATAGTGTTCATTTCAACCCTAATTCCCTTAAATAAATAGTTGACACCCTAAATGGGTCAAGGTCTCATCAGGTTAAGGTCATACGGACCATTGCTTTCTCTGAGAACATTCAAAATCCATTTTCACCTTGGATCAATTGAACAAACAAGATAACCCGGGCCTGAGCTGATCCGCCAAGGCCCTGCCCGTACTGCCCTTTCCCCATTGAGGAAGGTTTCGAAGCCTTTCCCACGTCCACCCTCTGGAAGAGCAGTAGTAAACCCAAGACATCATCTCATAATCCTAAACCAAATACAATATAGTCCCCCCTTGAAGCAAGGGACTGCCGTGAGAATCTCAGAGAAAGAGAGAACAGGCACCTGCCTGTCCATGGAATATGGTAAGTACTCGTACCGTACAGTTCTGTGATGGATATAAATCGGTAATTCACACACATTCTTAGGCCGCATCAACGTCGGGCGGAACTTCATCGGGGGGGCCGCTGTTTTGATCCGGGGGGCTTACGCCACTGAACCACTGGACTAAGGCAGTCCAATATTTCTCACGTTCCGTTCCGTTCTCCGTTCGGGGAGCGACAGATCGGACATATGGCCGGGGCATACGCATCAGGAGGGATATCGGGATCGGTGGGGGCGAGGCGACGGACGACGGACGACGAGCGACGCCCGACCATGTCTACGGTTAGATATAGCCACCCACCCAGTCGACTCCTACTGCCACTCCCACCCACCACCTACACTCCCACACTCCCACTCCCACCCAGAGTACGAGTGCGGCTGCTGTCTTTCGGCTGCTATAAATCATAAGCAAACATTTTGATATTGTAATCCCCATTTTAATCCGTGCGCATAAAAAGCCAAAAATCAAACTTTTCGACATGGACGGCGGTGTCTCTGATGTTCTGTGGGCCTTTGGGCGTTTGGGCCTGCAGTTCGTTTGCTTTGTTAGTTTTTCTCGTTGTTTTTCGCTCGTTTCCCCCAAAAAAAATTGATGGATTACCTTGGCCCCCGCGCTCCCGTTCGGCCTGGTGATAAGCATTTCCTTCGACTTCTGGTTTGCCACCGCTGATGATGATGTTTCTTTGTTGATTTATTAATTAATTATGTGCGGAGGGAAACTGCGTCATTGGCCCCGACTCCCGACTCCGGACTCCCGACTCCGGACTACCGGATATCGGAGGAGTATCGATAATAGTGCTAATAGGGCGCGATAACTTGTGTTCCATGGCCGAGATCGGCCCTTTTGGTCGGCCCTTTTCAACTGCGATCCAACAGGGCGGCAATAGTTGAAAGAAAGCCTTTGTCGCTGCTTCTTCGCCATGTTTAATGATGACTTTTTGTGGGTCGCTTGGGTGGTGTGGATCCCCGCTGTCTGATGTGCAACCACCTTTGAAGTTGTTCCGGCAAAAGGTTGAGCAATGCATAATTTTTATTTATTTATTCATTTTTTATCCATTAATGGATATATTCTATATTGTATTATTGTCTTTATTCTGCCTTATATTCAATTATTATTACTGTATACAATTGGCCGCACTTTTGCAGATATATTAATTTGATGTCGGTATAATCAGTTGTACGCACCCTTAATTGATTTTGTCTGGCTTACTTTCTCGCATATCCAATTTCCATCTCTCCCCCACACTCACGGCCAGCTCTCCCACGCCACCAAGAGCTTCACCCATCCTTCGTCTGCTCCTTAGTATCCATCTACTCGAGCGGAAATTACTGACGAATCAATCCCGAACAGCTGTTTGTCTTGGGACTGTCCCAAAGAACAAGGAAATGCAACAGTCCAAAGGGGAACCTCGCCTTCGTCCTGGTTCTCGTCCTGCTTCTCCTGCTCCCTGCTCGCTAGGCTCGCTGCCTGGGGAAATGTGTGTGCGGGCTTTGCGCATGTAACACGCAACCCTCGAGGCCACACCCCTGACTATCAGAAGGCGGGACCATGGAGTAGCGAGTCACCTCTGAAGCGAACCAATCGGAGCCGCCGGAGCTACCAGCGAGTGGCTGAGTGCAGCCTGGAGTGGCTGGAGATAAGCGGGGAGAGAGTGGGACGGCCCCGGACTGTTGCCCGGAGTGCGTGAGCAGAGACCGAGTCCGTGTCCGTGTCCGGGTCCTGGCTGCAGGAGCAAACCACCACGTGCCGCGCATAAATCGGCCAGCAATCGATGTAACTTTTGCCAGAGTCGAGTGTCCTCTCAGAGCAGGGCCATCATATTTTTCCACGTTTCGAAATTATGCGGCTCCTTGGACGTCACCCACAGGTCTGTCCAGGCTGCATCCTTCCATTTCCACCATACTCCACGTCCACGTAGACGATGTGTGTCGCTTAATTTGTTTGGCCTGCCCCGGCTTCAGCTTCTGTCTGATGCCCTGCTTCCGCTACTGTTCCTGTTCTCGTTTCTCATCCTGTTTCTCATTCTCTCTCTACCTTTCTATCTCTCTCTCTCTTTTTTTTGTGTCGCGTCCGGCATATGGATGCGACATCAGGAGATAGCCCCGACCCCCGACCCTCGCCCCGACGCAAGCACCGTACCGACACCGTTTCGACTTTGTTACAAGTACTTTACGGTAATGGAGGATTTTCGCTTGAGCATCCTCTAACAGAAATTAATTTAAATCGATATGCTGCTGGCTCGATGCTGGAGAGGATGCTGGAGACTGTAGCTCTCTGTCTCTGTCTGTGTCCGGCTCCTGCTCCCGTTCTTTATTAATTAGTATCGTAATTTATTTTGGCGGTTTGATTGAATTGTAGGTGTAGACCCCGCAGACTGGGGTTTGCCCATCATATCCCAGAGGGGATGCACTGAATCAAGATTCTCCGTAGCTCTGACATGGCCAATGTCAACAAGGACATGCCACACACACACACGCACACACACACTGGGAATATCCCCTTCAGATTTCCTGTGAGCGTGTGTTTGTATAGTTTATTGACTGCTTGAGAGGGAAGTGCTTTCCATAGAGAAACGGAGAGATTTTTCGCTAAGGAATGTAAGACTGGCCGCAAATCCTGAAAATTGACTTCGTGGCAAGGACAGAGGCGGCAGAGGAGAGTTCTAGAGAGAGAGAGAGAGAGAGAGAGAGGGACAGAGAGGAATGGATTTGAGTGGCGGCAGGAAATCAATGCCGCCATTTTGCGAAAGAGTTGCCAGAATCTCCTTGAGGGAGCAGTGGCAGAGGCAGAGTCAGAGCACCCCGAACACTGCGTGGCATCCTCTCCATCATAAGGCATACAAAATTAGTTCAGTGTTTGGAGGGACTGAGAGGAGGGAAGTCGGAATGGGAAATGGGGGAGCATTGCGCCGCGGATTGGGGCCACATCTTTGTTGTTGTCGCATCGCCTCGCATCGCACACTCCCTACCACGCACCATCGTATTTCATTTCGTCATGTTTCGGGATTAGGCCGGATTAGTTTGGCGACTGAGCAATGGCTCTGTCCTGAACTTTTCAACTGCCTCTGTCACTGTCGTTGTCGCTGCCTCTGAACTTTTTGGTAGTTGCTTAAAAAAGAGATTGGTAAGGGAAAGGGAGAGAAAGGCAAATGTGACGACAACAAGGGCGCGGATGTGGATGTGAATGTGAATGCGTACGCGAATGTGAATGTGGATGGGAATGGGTCTTGTGTCTTGTGTGTTGGGGTCTTGGAATGGGATTCTGGTCGGAGAATGTGTCTCCGACTGGTAAGATAGGGAGACATTTCCCTGCGGATCTCCGACACTTTCACCGCCTTTGCATTTCAATTTCTTGAGGTGCGTGCGACTTCTTGAATGTTCGGCATTAGCATTTTCCTTCTCTGCGCATCAAAGGATAAAGAGGATGCAGATGAAAGGGCTCTAGCCCACTCCCCCCACCCCACTCCCCCACGACACAGTTCACGGCACGTAGACACCATCTATAAGGCGTGGCGCCATTTTGTTCCGAATAGATAACGTGGGTGGAGCAGCAGAAACCACTGCCAATTCCCTCCAGCCCTCCAGCCTTCTGTTTCTGTTTCTGTTTTTTATCGATATCGGAAAGTCGAAAGTCTAATTTCGGTTTCTCTTATAATTGAAATTGCGCCCTGACTAAGTCCCTCCGTACCAGTGGCAGTGCCACAAATAGATATCATGTCATCAATGGGCAAAAGTAGCGTTGATTATGGGGATTTGCCAGAGGATGACATGACTGCTGGGAACAGGATGCAATGTAATTACACGACATTCGCACACACCCAGGGATCGCATAATCATAAACTCAAATTCCCATGGGGATAACCCTTTGAACAGGTGCTGGCTGGTGAGTGGATGATTGGCAGTGGCAGTGGCAGTGAAAGTTCCGGCCTGGCCCTTGGACCTTGCACCCCACACCCACACTTCCTTTCCCCGAAAAATGTACAGAGGGTGGTACGTGAAGTACGCCGTCCATTCATTGCCTTGTGCTTGCGCCCCATCGAGTGGGTGGATCGCACGAGTATGCGACTTATGTACCTTATGCAACTTTTTGCAGGTGAATTTGTATCTGTATCTGGGGGAACTGCAGTTCAAAGCGCATTCGCCGCCCCAGCAACTCGAGCTAGTCTGAGGAAAGACGGGACTCAAGTGGGGGCTGATTCTCTCAAGGGCCTCTGCTCAACTCGATTACTGCTTGATGGAACCCAACCCTACACTCGTATACTGTACGCAATCTCTGCTGTGCTGTGCTCTGTCTATCTGTCTGTCTGTCGCACGTTCCAGTAAGTAGTTACAACAATCTCAGAGACATTTTCCAATTAAAGTTTTCAATGGGAAATACTCGTTGCAATACACTCAAAGAAATCTAATTTTTGAGACTTTTTGTAGAATAAATGTTGAAATCTTAAGTTGCAATGTTTGCTATTCTGTTCTGTTTATAGAGTATTTAATTAATCTTGTTCCCAACAAAACCAGATCCCAGATCCCAGATCATTAATTGAAATCATATACAAATGATTACCGCCCCCAGCCATGCCCATAACAAAACAAAAGTATATCAATTTGCTTGTGTAGGTACAGGGATATAAATTGAACAACTTTTCCTGCTTCAGAGACTCTCCTGCTCTCCGCGTGACCCTTTATCCTGTAAGCGCGCCCATCCTCCACCGAGTACTCCTCCCTTTGCTGCCTGCCCCATTCCCCGCGCCACTTGAGGCAGGCAAATGTGAAATAAAAACGAAAATTATGAACTGCACAAAAGCTGTTGTGAATTTTAATAAATTTTGTTGCTCCTTCGGATGTTGTATCTTTCGGGAAAGTATCTGCCAACTGCGGCAGAGGGAACAAATCACAAGGGGGTGAGTGCGGGCAGAGCAGAGAAGTCAGAGAAGATACAAAAAAAAAAGATACACACACACAAGCCCACACACACACACACACACACAATGAAGAATACGTCAAAAGGAAACAGTTATTTATTTATTTGTGCGCAATCACAGAGCCAGAGCTACACCCTCTGTAAACGCCTCAAGCAGCATCCCAAACCATACAGATACCCATACCATACCATACCGTACAATACCATCCCAGGGCATACAATACCATTTCATTCCATTCCTATCCATCCCATTCATTTCAAAAAGGGGCACTACAATGGCGCGGCGTCTAACGCAGAATAATGGGATAACAAAACGCCCTTGACACCCAGTAAAAAGACAGTCAGCCCTCAAAAAGTGGGCGCCAGAGAGCAGGGCAGGGCAGGGAAATGGCGAGAGGGGAGGAGAGTAGCCTTATTATTATGAACATTGTGGGCACTCGCAGCACGTAGCAATCGTACAAGAGAGGAGGGGATGGAGTGCTGGAAGGGGGTGGGGGGGTACCGCACAAAGGACCAACACAACAAACACAAAAGTACAAATCAAACCCTCTCGAGGGCGTCCGAAATACCAGAAAGAGTGAGGTAGCTACAGATAGAGAGAGAAGGAAAGACCGAGAGACACTGAGACAGAGTGAGTGCGCGCGCAGTGGCAGGGAAGAAGGGAAGAGCCCCGAGAGCAATGGCGCACTGTAAACATGTGGTGTGAGCAGGAGGGGGGTGCCAAGTGGTGCGAGTGCCAGCGACAGAGAGATAGAGAGAGAGAGAGAGCAAGCGAGCGAGCAGTGGCACACATCTTTGGGGGTGTGTCCTACCTACACTGAACGGAGCTTGTCTCTCGCTCTCACACCCACTTGGGCCGAGCACACTCGCTACTCGCTGAACGGCACGACCATCTCCCTCACACTCTCGCACACACACAGATAAGATAGCAGATAGAAGCGTACGTACTATCCGCCCGCCCGATTCCGCGGCTGGCAGTTGGGAAAATCAAATTCCGTTATTCAGTTCAGTCAGTCGCCGTGTCCGAACGTTCGCTGCCGTGTATCTGTATCTTTTGCGTGTGTGCCCGAGACCGAGCCCGAGCCCGTGCCGCTGCCCCGTGAGTGCGTGTGTGCAGCCCCTGCTGCCACTGCCATTGTCACTGCACCGTTAGCAACCCCAGCGCCCGGCCTGGTAGTCGTGCCCCCCTCTCTCTCGCAGGTTGACGCACTTTTACTCGCTGCTGTTTGTCTCTGCTGCTGCCTGCCTGCCTGCTGCCGCTGTCGTATCCAACAGATACTTTTGCGTGCGCTTTCGAATTCGTTTTCAATTCAGCCACGTCCTGTTACGGGTGCAGACGCGTTGCTTCCGTTTTGAGAGTGCCACAAGCCACAGCCAAAGCCAAAGTAGCTTCCTGTTCCGCACAGATACACAGATACTTACCCTAATTACGCGTCGGATTAAGTTATTAAAACGGATTTAGAATCAACAGTCGGCGACGACCGCAAAAAAGCAAAAAAGTCCAATCACAGAGCAAATCCAATCGAATCCCAGCTAGAGCCAGAGCCAGTGCCCCGTGCCTCTCGCGAGTGTCTGTTTTGTTTGTGGATCCCCCCTGTCGCCATAGTGTGTATGTCCGTGCGTTGGGCATCAAAGTCGCATTAAAAACATATCCCCCGAGTTACTTAAAATTAATCACTAACATAATCACTGGGACTTTAACTGATTTGATTTGATCCGAGCCGAGCCCCAGTCAGCAGCCGCGTGTGCGAAAACTATAAACGGCTCTATTAAATGCTCTTTCGCATCGCATTCGATTAGCGTCGCATCAACACTCTGCTCTGACACCAAACTGGCAGCAATCTGTTGCAACAACAGAGATCATCAGAGCTCAACAGCTTCCAGCGATTTATAGCCAGCCACCCACGCGAACATATCCCGAAGATTTCCGTGTAAAGTCACCAACTGAAATGAAACTGAAATGAAAGCAATTTGATTTATTGCCAGTGCCCACGACTTTTCCACCCGAGAAAAGCTCCACTGAACCACAGACGACACAACCCAAAGATCAGATTCCGATCGATCGATCGATCTGTAGCTATAGCGCCGACGGAAGTTCGTTCCCGTTGCAGTCGCAGTTCCCGCCGATCGAACGGCCACCACCACCAGTGGATTAATTGAATTCTTTTCCCAAAAATCAGAGGTGAGCATATTGGATAGTAGAATATGAATTATGTATATATGTTTAATCTTACATATATGTATACTCGTAGATCGGAGAGAGATATATAAATGTTTGATTCTCTGATTCATATTAATAAATCTTGAATTAGACATCAAATTTCTGGGTGAAAATAAAATATTGTAGATATATTAAACGTAGAATACGTTTGAGAAAGTAAAACATGTACTATTCAGGGATTTCCCTTGAGAGAGAAATGATCATAAATATCATAATAGAAATACTAAAAGTTGTTATTGCATATCCCGCTTATTTCAAATCCAAATAAACTCTTCATTCTTTTAATCCGAATTTTTATGATCATAATGATAGTATTTAATAATACCATCAGAACCCTTAGAAAAATCGATTCAACTACAATCAGATTTATATATATATTAACACTTACGGCTTGTTTAGGCCTTTCCTAACAAGGAAAAGAATTCCCCAAAGAATAATGGTATCAGCGCCAGTATATAATATAAAACCAAAAGATAGATCCCCCCTCCTAACAGGTTCTCTGAAGATCAACTCTATTGTATCACCACATAAAAAACTTTCTGAATAAACAGTTTCCAAGGAAGCTAAGCCTTTGGCTAAGCTAATGTCAATTCAGTTGATGCCTGGAAAACATGTTTTCGATACGTAAGAAAGTTTAGGGCTTTCCCATATAAGAGATCCCAGAGCCGAGCCTCCCATAAAGCGAGTGTTGATCAAGGAATTACAGCCCCTGCTGAACACTTTCGTCCGACTCTCGCGTCGCGCATAAATCATCCCGGAATTGCAGCTATAAAGCGCCTCACGTTCGGGGAACATCACCATCACATTTCGAATCTCGAATGGGGGCCTCTCTGTGGGCTGGTTTGGAGGCCAGAATGCTTCCAAAAATGAGAGGGAGACGATGGCGGAGATGGCGATGCGAAGTGGTAATGGCAGTGCCAACCGCCCATTGACGTCACCTAAACAATTAAGATCTTTTTGTGGGGGCAAACAAGGCATGGAAAAAACCTAAGTACATACAGTACAGTACTATAACTGCCAGGGAGGTGGAGCCGAAAGTTAAACTGAATTTGAATAAAATAATAAAATTAAATGGGAATGAAAACATGTGGAAAGTCTTGGCAAAACATAGGAGAATGCCACCTACCATAGAGACAGGGGCCAGGGGCAGAAGAAACACCATCGGGCAGGGCAGGGCAGGGCCATGGGCATGGGCATGGATATAAGTAGTAAAGCTGCGAGATCTCTGTGGCAATAAAGCGACATAAAATAATTTCTGGCATTCTTTGTCTTGGCGAATCATTATGTAAATAAATTCTCACTTTTGAAATAAAATGACGGGCAGAAATAGAATATATGTATAGTATTAAACGAGTGTGGTGGTGTGCAACATAAAAAGTGGAAAGAATGCCCCAAGAACAATGCCTTTGACGGCTGGCACTTTGAACTGGCAACCGAAATTATTTATTAGACACTGCGGCAGATAATTTAGCCAGAAATTGTGCCGCAGTAGCAGCAGCAGCAGCATGTGGCATGCCATGGCATGGCAAAAACACGCAGCAGCGTGGTATTGTGCCCGCAAAATAATAATAACAATAATAATCATGCAATAAATACTCATAACAATAAATGCAGAAACTTTTCATTTCAACAGATGACCCATCACCGTGTTGGCCATAAATTTTGCCCTCAAGTGGGAAATGTGATTGTATGTTGTTTTGTGGGAACGACCACCGCAAATGGATTTAATATTACAGCCACACTAATCCACTGGGGATCAAGTGGAGATCAAGCGGCATTATCAAGTATAAATTATCCATTACCCCCAGCCCCCTTCCGCCCCGTGTCCGTGTACGAAATCAAAGTCACATCTGCAACAGAAATCGAAAATGACAGCTCAAGCAAATTGGGGCCTAAAGTATTCGAATTTAATTCAAATTAAACTCTTTTTCAATTGCGAATTTATGCGGAGGTTATGGGTTATGGTTCGGGTTCTTCATTAGACACTCAGACACAAACACACACACAAACAGAGACTGTGTTTACAGGCGTTTACCTTTGAATGTGCCTTTATGCTGTTGTGATTGAGATTAGATAACCATTTATTGCAACGTTCTGTTCGTTTTGTTCTTTTCTGTTCGGTTTCGGTTCTGTTCTGTTCTGTACGGTTTCGTTTGCCTTGATAGCACTACTGCGGGTACTACGGGCACTACGGGTGCTACGGGTCTTGGGACAGTCCGGGAGAGTGCTCCGATATTGGGAGTGGAGTGTCTGGCTGGGTTCGGGGTTCTAGTTCTCTCTTTTCCTACTGTCTTTCCGCGAAAGAGTCGCTAATTGATTTACGATCATTTATGGCTATTTTCGGGCTACTGTCAATGGGTGGTTTCTTTATTTTTAAAGAATTTATTAGATGCCCTGACACGGTATTTATCGCCAAATATACGTATACGTATGGGTATACCCGTATTCCCCCGTATTCCCCCGTTCCGTGCAATAATAACAATCATCAACGGCAGCAGCAGCAGCAGCAGCAGCAGCGGGAGAAATGCTCGCCTCGCAGAAATGTAAATATTTTACAACGATAAGGCTTATCGCAACGCTCTCTGATAGTGATTGTGTGTAGGTGTGTAGGTGGTGCGATGTCATTCCACCACCACTCGTACAATTTACGACAGTAGGTGAACCACTCTCCGCAGCCCAGCAGCCCAGCATCCCAGCCCAGACCCACTCCGATGTGGTATTAACCCCTTGACGTGTTTGGTGTTAACTTGCCATTCGGCTGGTGTTTGGGTTAAGCCCCACTGTTTGCCCTCGGCTCGTCCGTCGAGGCGATAAAGAGCCCATTCCCATTCCCATCTTGATTTGCTTACCAAGTAGCCAGCCAGTCGGCTACTACCTACTATTATACGAGCATACTATATATGATTACTAACATGCCCCTTTGTTATGTGTCTCATCTGCAGCTGTAAGGCTCTGGAACGGCCACATCTTGGATTTGCTTTCACCCCAGTTGGAAGATACCGGCCTCAAGACGACGACATTCTTGCAACACTTTAAGGACGTCGTCACGACGAAGTTCACCGGCAGGGACCACCACCTGCCACCGCTGCATCCGGCCCACCCGGCCCATCCGGCACACCAGCAGTCCGCGCTGCATCACCACCACCAGCCGCACCAGGCTGTGGCCCAGAGCTTTTCCACAATTTTTCCGACATATCTCGGCATGGACCGCGCCGCCGCCGGCGGCTGTGGCGTGGTCACCAGCTCCGCCACAGCCCTCGGCCCGGGCGGCATTGCCAACGGCGGTGGGGTCGGAGTCAGTGGAGCCCTCAGCGGCCTGGAGGCCATGTCGGCCGAGTCCACGGGCCTGTGTCTGCAGGATTTGGTGAGCGCCGGCACGGCCAATGGGGCCGGCTCGGCAGGATCCGCGGAGAGTGCAACCACCACAAGCACTGCCCTGAGCAGCGGCAGCACTGGCAGCTCGACGGTGAATGGCGGTGGCAGCAGCACCTCTGGGACAGAGCACCTCCACAGCCACCACAGTCTGCACGACTCGAGCTCCTCGGTCAGCATCTCACCCGCCATCTCGAGTCTGATGCCCATCAGCAGCCTCAGCCACTTGCACCACTCGGCCGCCGGCCAGGATCTGGTCGGGGGCTACTCCCAGCATCCGCATCACGGCGTCGTACCGCCGCACACACCGAAGCACGAGCCGCTCGAGAAACTCAGAAGTAAGTATCGAATAGAGATATTTCCACATGGAAACCCCTCCCCATAGTCGTACAATAATATTGTACGGCATTCCATAGGCGACAATTTAGTGGGCAATTTGTAGTTTGAAATTTATCTGTGGCATCTCTCGCATTGACAACTAATTAGTGCGTTCATAATTCAGATGGCGAGACATACTTGTGGGCCCCACTGTCACCTCACTGTCCTCAACAAGTGTCCGCATTCTCATTGCTATTCATGGGGACTTTTCGCTCTGTTTGTGCCACTGTCAGCGGCAGCTGTTGTCATTTCAATATGCGATTCGTTTTGGCAATCATTCACGCCCTCTCTCTATGAACTTTCGGGCGGCCAAAAGCTTTGTTGGCCACTTGTCGCGCCTCAGCCACAGCCTCCTGCTCTCTTTATGGGCCTCCCCTCATGCATATTCATAATCATTGTGCAATCATTAGCGCATAATCTTCACAAAAGCGTTACACAAAGGGAACAACCCAGAAAAAAAACACAAGAGTGGAAAAGCGGATCGGAATCGAGTGGAGTGGCATGGAGTGTAGTGGAATGGAGTGGTGTGGGGTGGACTAAACAAATTTCGAATTTTGTGCGCATGTCACGGCTAATTGAGCACCCTTCTGCCGTAGTGCCGAAGGCGACACTCCACTCCGGTCTCTCCCTTGGTTTCCCTTTTGACTCTCAGTATCTGTATCTGATGCTGGATATATGATATGTGCTGTGCCCTTGCAGTCAAGTGTTTGTTGTTCCGTTTGGTCTAATTGTTATGGGAGTTTGGCAGCGTGGGGTAGAGGATGTGGATGTGTTCTGGGACATGGAGGTGTCTCGGAAAAGTGAACAATTCCACAGCTTCAAGTGCTTCGATATGACATCTCAATTGGTCATGGGATTTGGAAGGCATGGTAGCGTAGCTGTTGGGCAAGCATTGCAGAAGTTATTGTAAGATCATTGCATAGATGATCCAAGAATAGTTCTCACCTTAGACAAAAAAAAAGTTTCCATTTAAATCTCCTCTACAAAAGAGGCTTCCTGCATCCGAGTTTCCATTTGCATAACAGATTTGTCTGCCTTCGCCCAGAGATTTGTTGGCTGTCGTCCTGTCAACTCTGCCCCCAGTCTTAGTTCAAGTCCCCGCCCTGGGGGTTAACGGCCCGTGCAAACCTTTGCACTTGTCTGCACACCGCACACCGCACAGAGTCGACTTCTGGCCACAGATGTCCTGCCATTTATTTGCGTGCCAAAACAATTTAACACAAAAATTGTGCGCATTTAAAATATGCACGACTGCAGTTATCCTTTGACACACGGACAAACAGACACACACACAGAAACACAGACAGGAGCACAGGATGCAGGTGCGGGCAACGTTAACAGCTCGACGACTCCCTTTCGGGCCAACGAATTTCCACATCCACTCTGTGGTGCCTCCTCTTGTTGTTCCTGTTGTTCTCGTTATTGTTTACGCTCTTGTTTAAATAATGGCCAGGCAACGTGCTTCTGCTGCTGCAGCAGCCAGCAGCCAGGACCAGGGCCAGGACCTTCATCAGGACAGACAGACAGACAGAGACTCCCACTTCCACTCCTACTGGCAGTGCACTGCTGCAATTGGATTTTCAATTATTGGTCAATTTAATGGCCAGCCCCCAGTCCAGCATCCAGCAATCCACCAATCCACCCACTCGACAGACCCCATTTATTTGTTTGTTCGCCATACTCTTTTATAGATATTTATGTTCATATTTATGCTATATTTATATATACTACATGTTTGGGGGTAATAACTTTTAACGATTGCACTTTTTTATGGGAAATGTTCACCTTTTAGTTTCCGTATCTATTTTTTTGGGCAGGGGATGGGGATGGGAGGAGATCATTTTATGGCTTCTGTGCGTGTTTTTATTTCGCTTTTTGCGCTCAAAGGATTTCAAGTTCACGTTTTACACTAATTTAGCCCCACGGAGGAGAGATTTTTTATTGGTTGGACCATAAAATCTGAATAGTTGATACTTCTTTATTAGAGGGCCGCGCGCGCGACAACTCTTTGTGTAGCAATATTAATAGCTCTGAGTCGCCGCTTTTGAATTATGTTGTCAGCAGCTGAAAGAGTTCTGGGAGTATACCCCCACCCACCCCAAAACAACGAATGAAAACACGACCTTGTCCCCCTGGATTTCACCATCTCAAGCAATTAGAGACTTATCTGTGGTATATCTGTGACTATATCCACAGCTCTACAGCCACATCTCTGCGCGGCGCATTATTTGCCCTGAGTAAACCCAGACCCAAACAGAAACAGAAAATGGGAATGGAAACCGAATCAGAGCAGTTTACATTTCTTTTTTGGTTGCTCGACAAATAATAGAATGTTTCTGTATCTGTATCTGTGTATCTATGAGTATTTCTTTTATTGAAAGCCCAAGTCCTTAGCTTGTTTGCCGAGCGAGTTCTTGCCACAGATATGAGAGTGCATATACATGTAGCAAGATTGAGATTGAGAACTACATATTTGCCTCTGACAGTGTTTGTGTCTGATGCCGTTGATAAAATTATGAAATTACTTGTGTCTTTACAGTTTGTTGAGTTGCGCTTCTAGTGAAATCTTCGCGGTTATCTTCGGCTCTGTGAGTGTGTGTGTGTGTCTGTCTATATCTCCATCTTCCGTGTAAGTGTTAATGGCACGTGCAGCCAGACAGAGAGTCTTGTGACCCTCTAAACATAAACAATGCCTAAGCCAGACCCACGACAGAACCAGGACCCTCCTTCGCTCTTTGTGCCCTGTGCCTGTCTATCCATGGGATACACAAGGAAAGCTCTTCTGTGGTAAGGACACCACCCCCTGGGCTACTTTAAATTCTATGCTGCCTTCTGTATTTGTCAGGTCTACGGCATTTCTTTATGAATATAAATACATTTTATCGATTTTTTTGGCTCCGCTCCGACTCGTTCTTCTCGTTCTACGTTTTTGGGAGTGTTAAAGCTTTAAGGATACAGCCAGTGCCAGTGCATTGCCAGCAAATCTCTTCGAAATTGCTCACATATGTCATCCCGAGATCGCATTCGATTTGGCATTGCACACAGCCAAACACCCCATAAATTGCAGTTGCTGACCGGGCAGGATAATCACCCAGCACGGTACAGTGGTTCATGGGCGTACGGAGGAACCTGTTTAACCTTGTTCTTTTCCACACTTTTCCACTGTACCAGTAAGTGGCTGAAACTTCCCCATATATCAATCCATCTGTCTTGCTTCTGCCTCTGTCTCTGCTCTCTCTCTTTGTCCTTCTCTGGCACTGATTTCGTTTATATAAATTATAATGTCATTATGGCAACCAGCCACAACCACCCTCACCCCCAACCACAACCCCAACTTGCTCTCCATTATCTTCCCATATTCCTCTGTTCTGCTGGTCTGCTCTTCTGCTCGTCTGCGGCTCGAACCGCAATTACCTCGTTGCAGAACTTCGTTCGAGGAAAACTTCAAGGGGGGATTGTCTGTCTCTCTGTCCGGTCCGGTCCGGTGTGGTGCGGTCCGTCTGTCTGCTTTCCGCCTCTTTTCTCATTATCCGGGCATCGTGCAATTTCGTAAAAATGTCGCATTAGAGATTATCTGAGGAAACAAACTTGTCCAGAACCCGGAGCCAGAGACAGAGACAGACACAGAGCCAGAGACCTCTCCCTGGCTCCACTCTGTTTTTGTGGCCGGAATGACCCAATGGCAGCATCAACTGGAGCAAAAATTTGAGCTGACAGTTGAGAAAATTACTGGCAAAGTCATTGCAGTGGAAAACTACGAAGCAAACGGGGGAATCCAGTCTGGACATGTACATATCCCTCCTGTACATGCTTCTATATGTATATATGCAGTAGTGTATATAATGGTTTTTTGGGGGGATTGTCCTTCTGCTTTTTGTCTTATCTGCCGCCTCAACTAATGAGTTTGCCTGGTTCTGGTCTTTTGGTCCTGCTACTGGTCTTGGTTTTGGTTTTGGCTGGGAATCGTCTGGTTTTTGGTTGTGGGTTTGCGTCTAATGCAATTTGGCTTTGGGTTGGCCTCGGAGCTTGGGTCTTGGGGCTATAGAGGGTAGTTCTTGGGGCATGTCAATGTGATTTCAGTGATTTTTATAGCATGCTGCTTGGTTGGTCAAGAGCTCATTATATGGCAATAACATATGTGCCTGGCCATTGTCCAGAGACATAACAATTAACTTTCGTGCCGTTGACTAATTTTCATGGGCTAATTTGTGCGAGAGAGGGTTGCCATTCGAGTCCGGGTATTTCGGCAATTCCGGCATATGGCTATCACGGCTATTCCCAGAGACATCAACACCTTTTCTCTGCCTGAAAGGAGCAAATGTGGCATGAAATTGGAAAAATATTTATCTCTGCGATGAGGGAACCGCAAGTGTTTAACCCTTTTATGGGCCATCGAGTGGTTTACCGCTTCCTGCAGCAGCCACAAGGAAAGGAACTAACTTGTCACAAGGGATGTGGGTTGTGGGATGTGGACGGGGAGTGGTGGGCAGGGCAGAGTCGAGGGTTAGGCGAGGGTAAATGTGAGGTTAAGGGACATAGCAGCAGCAGCAACATCCCAATTCCAATTCCAATCTCAATCCCCATTCAACTGTCACATTAATCGTTTGTTTTTGGCCACCAACTAAACGCTGCCGCTGCCTGACAGTTTTCTTCCTGTGCTGTCCTTTTCCCATTTTCTTCACATATCAGGCAGGACTCGTTCTCGGGGCGTAGGTCTGTCCGTTCGCCTCTCGATCCTTTGTTGGTTTGTTTCGGTGCTTCTTTCTGTCCTTTCAGTCCTTTCTGTCCCTCTGTTTGTTTGTTTGTTTGTTTTGGTCTTGGATGGTTCTCCCGTCTCCCGTCTGACAGGAGTCTTTCCGTCCGAATCTCGGGGTAATTTATTGCTCTGGCTGCCGTGTCGTGTGTCAAAAGTTTTTATGTGGAAATCTGTCCATGAATGAGCGACAGAATGCGAGTACATATGTATGTGTGCGTATGTGCAGGATCTAGCATTGTGGATGGCAAAAAAAAAACATCAAAATTATTGCTAGAGCAAAAATGTATTTCAAATATTTGTGCATTTTCATGGCCAACCCCGCACCGCACCGCGCACACCTCCGCCTCTTGCGTGATTAATTGTCCAACCCGCCCCGGGGGAAGGGGAGTGTTTGCCTTTGACTTTTGTTTCGGCAAATCACAATAGTAGTCGCAAAGCCAAATAAATATCCCATTGCCGATTTGTTTGCCCAGCAAATGCCCCCAGAAAGAGGTACTTTCCGAGTACTAATCGTAAATATTCTCGTGAATAGCTGGGAAAAATGGCTGCCAAGAAAAACAAAACGGAAAAGCGAAAGCGAAAGTGACGGCGACACTTGTTGTCACAACTTTTGACATGTGCAAAACGCTCATGTCACAACGCCCACAACTATTGACACTTGCCACTCACGTTCGGATACAGATACAGCTGTGCAGCTATACAGCTATATAGCTTCTGATTCCCCACTCACAAACCTTGAAAATGGTGTAAAACTGTAGCGACAACTGCCCCGACAAATGTCAGAGCCCCTTCTGACAGACGACGACAATTTTTCCCGACCTGTCAGACGGCCAACAGTCAGCCAGAGAATGCAGGAAAATCAAACTCAAATTAGTCTCTGGCCAAAAAAAAAGAAAATAGAACAGAACAGAACAGTTTGTTGGAACAAATATTTAAACAAATAAAAATCGCCGCTGTACGTGATTTTCCCTGCGTTTTTTTCCGAATTCTCGATGTTGTTTTTTTTGTCAGATTTTCTTTGTAGAGCGTGTCGTTAAGAAAATATTTTTACGATGACGACCCATTTAGCTCAGGTTGAGAATCGAGATGGGAATGGGAAATGGAAAATTAGAGCAGCAGTCAGGGCTATTAAGAGTCATTCAGCTGTGGAGCTGGTCTCATCCCATCCTCTGCGATCCTCAGTGGTTGCAATGAGGCATGGACTAAAAAATGGAAATGGGAAATGGAAATGGAAGATGCGCTAGAATAGGTCCGGGTCGTGGCAGCAATAGACATATGCCTGTGTCTTGTCAGAGACAAAGAGCTACTAATAGCGATAATTTGTAGACAGAATGTAAAAAAGTACATTCTTAGGTTTTCTCTCGATTTCGTCCATCCCATAAAGACTGAATGATCAGTGCATTTTCTCTGCATGAAAATAGTTCATTTAGTTTTAGTTTTTAATGTCAGGGCAAATACCAAATAAATTATTATTTATCCTCTTTCGATATCAGGAAATATTGGCAAATAATTCCCAGACAAAGTTATTTTTATATCCCTTTGTAAATTTGTTTTCCAAACACCTCAGAGAGGTGTTTGTTTGTCATATTTCCCCATCATAGCATACGCTTTGTAGCTCTCTCTCTCTCTCACTCTCTCATAATGATCCCATCAAATTTTAATTACTTTTAAACGCACTCATTAGAGGCCATAAAAATACTTTCTGGGGAAATTTGAATTTTCCAACGGCATGTGAGGCTGTTGTCGGCGGCATAAATTATTCAGATGGCCATAAACTAATTGAGTCATGGCCCGACTTGCTCGGGGATCGCCTGACATTTGTGCCTCCCCCACCCCGATACCATGCCCTCGCCACACCACACCACACAGAATGGCAGGCTAATTGTTTCAAATGTCGCCACGGGTGTTGTGTTGGTGTTTCGTCCGTCTCCTGCCAGTAGGGCAGGGCTGGTTGGCACTTTAAAAACCACATTAAATTGACACCATGTGAGAAGGCCATAAATTACTTTCCCTCGATGGCGATGGAGTCTGAGATGGCCAGGAAGAGAGTCCATAAGATTTAGGAGCCAGGAAGTCGGGACCCCAGTAGCCCGGGACCATATGGGTGCACACCTTCCCTTCGCGTGAAAAATACCCCAAAGAATCAATTGCCATGGCCATAAATCTGTGACGGAAAGGAATCGGAGCAGGGTGGGGGGGATTCCAAATTTGGTGGAAAAATAGATGTCAATGGCTGACTAATTAATATTAAAATAGGCGTGACTAACTACGGCAATTATTGTGTAGAGGGGTAGCCAATTGGCTCATTCAGTGGCTGGAGATTTATGGCCGGGGCATTCCCCGAGACGGGATTATCTTCCTGCGGGGCAACGGCAGCAACGGCAACCCTTTGAGGGCGCACTGGAGTTTCCATTAAAACAATTAAGTCTCGGGAGGCTCCTCCAGGAGCTATCAGCTCCTTAATCGGGCTAACCAAAAGCGCATAAATCAGTTTATGAGCGGCTTTTATGGTGCTGCAGAAGTCTCGTCCTGTGAAACGTTGAAACATAAATTTTTTTGTAATTTTCTCTTGCCCTTTGCTGGCTTGTTCTTTTCAGTTTGGGCCGAAACTGGCGATTTCCGTGATAGTCATAGCTCCATGACCGCCGTAGCGAATAGCTTGGATAGCACCCATTTGAACAACTTCCAGACATCGTCGACATCCACATTAACGAACCGGAGTCGGGATCGCAAAGATGGTGAGTATCTACCCCACACACACACACACACACACACACACCACCCACCAGCACACATACACACATACATAAACCTTATCGCTATGCCGCACTCTCTGCCCGATAAGAAACATAATTTATAATAATTTTGTAAAGCGTGGCCAACTATTCCACCTTTGTCGGCGAAATCTACGCGGGTCCCCGGGTCCGTTTAGTTTTCGATTAGAACGCCTTTGATTTGCGACATGACGACGACGACGACGACGATGGAGGCGACAACGATGGAGGCGACACTTTCCAGTGCTGCGAAAGGAAAATGAACATGAAAATCAGAATGAGAATAAAACTGGGAAACGAAATGATATTCCATGGAAGGGCACAGTCGCACAGTCGCAGTGGCAGTGGCAGTCGCAGTTGTTTAGTTTATTTGATTAAGTTTTCGGGGTTTTCGATTGGAGAGACCTCAAACACGACCACGTCCACGACATGGACTACACAGAAAGCACGCCGCATGATCGATGACATCGGTGGAACATACATTAACGGGCTATAAATCTGGTCCGTCCGGGAGTGGAGCGGTCTCCGTTTGAAGTTCGATCTAGTGGGGGTTTTCGGTTTTCGATTTTGGGGTGTTTGGTGGCGACGCCTGAAGGTTGCATGGCAATTAGTAACGGTAGCGGTAACGGTAATGGTAGCACCCTTGCCCGATCAGAAGCCGCGCAAATGTTGGGAAATATTCCGCTCTCTCTCTCTCTCTCTCTCTTTCTCCCCCCACCGGACTACGGGCTTATCAACCTAGACGAAGGGCATAAAAACAGCAAACAAATTAGAAAAGCGCCAGCCCCCATATAATGCGATCTTTGTGCTACTCTTTTCAGGAAATCGCAGTGTCAACGAGACCACCATCAAGACGGAGAATATATCGAATTCCGGGCATGACGAGCCGATGACCACCAGCGCGGACGAGCCAAAGAACGACAAGAAGAACAAGCGGCAGAGGCGCCAGCGGACCCACTTCACCTCCCAGCAGCTGCAGGAGCTGGAGCACACGTTCAGCCGCAACCGCTATCCGGACATGTCCACCCGCGAGGAGATCGCCATGTGGACCAACCTCACGGAGGCGCGCGTCAGGGTGAGAGCATAATTATTCTTATTAATTGCCAGCCAAACCGCAAACTGTAAACAGAGTCTGCCTGTCTGTCCGTCTGTCTGTCTGTGCATGCCACATTATGTGGCCATTATTGTCCAGCACGGTCCGGCCCGGCCCCAATTATATTATGGTCGGAGGTCGGTGGTCAGGACCCAGCAGCAGGGCGCAAGTCGCGACCGCAATGCAGCCGCACAGACTCGTAAATATGTCGCCTCGTTTGGCATTGGCTTAAACCTCGAAAACCCTATGCCCGAAAAAGAAAAACCAATTTCCCTGCAGCGGCGTGAATTTATGGTGTGGTGTGGGCTTGGGGCAGGTTGGGGTTGCAGGGTTCAGAGAGTGGTGTTGCCATAAATTGCAGCAGCTAAAACTGCAGTTTGCAACGTTTGCGGCATTTGCTGTTTGTAAACCGCGAGCTTATCGAACTGCACTGGAATCGAATCGAATCGCATCGCATCGAACCGGGTTGTTTGCTCCCATATCCGTTCTATTGACAGACCAGACAATAGCCATTTGTACGTGTCCGTGGCCGAGTCCGAGAGCATCTGCACTGAGGGAAAACAGTAATACGGAGAATCATATCTTTGGAATCAATAAAATTTTGAAGCGTACAATAGAGAGAGAGAACATCTTGGAAGTCTTTCCATGCGACTCCTTTTCCCAGTGCATGTGGATATTGGATGGTGGATGGGGCAAGATATCTTTGGCTCTGCACAACAGTTGTAATTGTTTGTAAACACGATAGTGATAGTGATAGTTCTGGCAAACAATTGGAGTTGAGTTGTATGCCATGGACTGTAAGTGGCGCCAAGCGGCAAATATGACTAGCGAACGACAGTAGCCGGCCGGGTCGGACATGGTTCCATGTCGATCCGGGGAAGATATCGAATGCGATATCTATTTGCTGTGACAGTCGGTCAGGACAGGAAGACAATCAGCGCGACGACTACGACAGCGACAGCGACAACGGCACGCAGATATGATAGACACATGATCGATGATCGGCGATGATGATCGTGATCATTGTCATTGGACGTATGGCGACATCAGCGTGGCATTAATTGTACAGTTAGAAGTGGCCCAAGTCTAGGTAGAAAAGGGTCATCAGCCAGCCATCGGGGGAAGGAAAGGAAACGAAACGGAAGGCAAAGGCAAAGGCAATTAGCCGACAAATGGAGGAACATCTGCAAAGTGCGATGAAAAGCGTTGACAAATATTTCATGGTTTTCCTATGCAAATTTCCCTCTCCTGCCTCACTGCCGCATATGCCAAGAAAATCTGCCTTATCCGCACTCTAAGGGTGTTCGCTCTCTCTCGCTCTCTCTCTCTGCACTTGACAACATTTATAAAGAAATTAGCTGCGGCCCAGCACTTGTAGCAGAAGGAGAAGGAGGAGCAAGTGAGGAGAGGAGAGAGGACTGGAAACGATGTCAATCTAAACATGTGTTCCTCGGATAATGCCGAGCGGCCGAGCTAAATGCATAAAATATTGATACAGTTTGTTTTATGGTCCATTATATGATGATGACAAAATGGTTTGGTCTTTGTTCCACATTCATCCCCCGGATTCATGCAAAGTAACGCCGGATCCGCCGGCGGCATCGGGGAGCCAGGGGACAGGACAATTTGTCATCGCTCAGCGAGGGTTGTTTAATGAATTAGAAAACCGCACACGAATTAATGATGATCATGATCATGCCCTTAGCGACAGTCAAAGAACTGACTGCCTGCCTGCCACTGGGGTGGCAGCAGTATCACATTTGACTTTGACTCTCACTTCGAGGCTTCGAGGCTGCGAGGCTGAAGGCTGATTCCCATTGTACCCCAGCAATAGCGGACGGAGGCAATAAAATTTATCAAATATACAAAAGGATTACGGAGCAGGGCCGCATAAATCTGGGTGGGTTTTAAACTGTCAAAAAAGAGCAGCCCCGTCTGAGCAAACAGAGAAAACTGCAGTCGGTCCTGCACCAGAAACCCTGACGGGGCTGACGGGGGAAAATGTTGCTTCTTCGGCCCCTGATAGCTACTAATCCGGGGATTTACATGCGCCGGCAATTATGGCAATATGTTCGCCCAAAACTCTCCGACTACCAGACTTCCCGACTTCCCGACTCCCCGTCTGTTCCATTGTCTATCGTTTTTGTCTTTTTAATTTTTCAAATAGAACTCACTTTTTAATTCAATTACCAGCCAGAAGTCGGGGCTCAAAACAACGCCCATAAAAACATTTGCTGTCCTTCATTGATCCGTTCCCATTCGGGTTCCCAATCGGGGAGTGTGGACGTTCTTTTAGTGCTCTGTTTTTTATCAGGTCAGGTGTCGCCAATGGCCCGGAAATGGGAACAACATTTGCAGCACTCGTATCGTTGCGAGTGCATAAAAAAGCGATTGAATGTTGCCACAAAGGAGCCACAATCTGCTCGGTGGGAATGGGAATCCATGTGGTGGATAGACACTGGACAGGGATGTGAATCGAAGAGACAGGACTTTTAGGGTGTGAGAAGTGGTAGGAGATGGTTTTTTAGTTCTCATTTGGGAGCTTCATTGGAAACTATTTCGTATTGGCAATTCCCCGACTTCTTAAACTATTTTATTGTAGATTTCTTAAGTACTTTTCTATATGTAATACCAATAATAATACCAGTACTTTAATCTCCAGCTGTAGTTTTCACTATTTCCTCTGATTAAGTTCCCTTATTGTTCACATATGTGACTATCCATCCATCTATCCATCTATCCGTCCATCCATCCATCCATCCATCCATCCATGCAGCTGTGTGGCTAGAGATCAGACCACCCATTAGTGCAATTGTTTGTACTTATACGAGTATATAGTAGTGTAATCGTAGAGAGGCAGCCGCCTCGTGGAGTAGTTGCCCCTTATCGATGTTATCTGGGGAATGACGAAACCAATTTTCACTCCGCCTATCTGTTAGGAGAGAGAGAGAGAGTGACAGAGAGAAAGGGGCAGAGAAACAGCCCGGAAATGGGAACCCATTTCACACATTTAACTTTCGCAGGCGAGCAAATAAAAAACGTATTTAGCTGCAATTTGCCGCCATCAATCATGAGAGCTCCGACCCGTAGCACGTAGCCCGTAGAACGTACACAAAAAAGACGAACGAGTCCCGTAACTTCTGCCACATGGCCACTTTCTGGCCACTCATATTTGACTTTTTTCTATCCACAATTTTACCTGATGAAGCGTTGCGTTTGCTGGAGGACCAGCGGGTGGCAGGCAGGCAGGAGGGCAGGAGGGGCAGTGTCATTGATGCTTTCATCAAAACCAATTAGGATTTTCTGCAGGAGTTCGTTGAGTGGAAAATTGCTGCTGCTGCTGGTCTTTTTCACTCTCTCTCTCATATTTCACTTTTTGCGCAAATTTCCCTTTTCGTTTTTTGCCAAAGACAACGACGACATCAAATTGCCCTCAGGGAAAGGCTGCCCTGCCCTGCCCTGTCCCCATACTTTTTCTTTTTTCCATTTTCCGAGTTGCTAAATGATACGTGAAAATGACAGCTGACGAGATCGATGACGTTAGTTTTGCATCCATGATGATGCAGGAGATGGAGATGATGCCCAGGGCTCTCCGGCTGATGATGATGCGGATTCGGATCGGATCGAATTCGGATGATGATGATGGGGCTGAGCGATGTACCTTGACAAATTGACACATTGCTGGCATTGCTGCCACTGATGGCAGTGGAAAGTTACTGCTTCTTTGATTTAAGGTCAAAGGAACTCGGAGTTTGTCCCGTTCTCACGCTACCTTCGCTCCGGATCTGACTCTGACTCTATTCGGGGTCCCTCGGTTCATGCGATTTCAATTAACTGCCGCAACTAATTAGATTAAACCAATTGCCGGCAAGTAGACGAGCATTAAATGGTTCTCCTGGCACGCGGCCATACTTTTCCACTTTTCCACTTGTTAGCAATGGCCTCACTACGAAATGTCTCTATTAGAGTTTTCCCAGGCGGAAAAACACACACTTTTTGCATAGATCCACGCGTGTCAGGCTTCAGTCACGGCTTCAGTCACCCGTACCCTCTTGTGGGGTAGAGTTGTCGGCGGATCTGCATTGGCCATAAATCTATCGGGTTACAACCCCTCACCGCACCGCACCGCACCTCATTGCATCGGAGTGGAAACTGGCGCGTTGATTTAAGGACAATGTGGCAATGCGGATTACAACAATGCGGCAACAAGCCGGACAGGACTGAGTCTGTGACTCTGTAAAATCTGTAGAATTTGCGTGCTTTAATTGCCACAACCAGAGTGACTCCAAATGTATCCGAGAGCACTGGGAAATGTATCTGCTGGCAAAAGTATCTCAAGTTGCTCTTAAAGCTGGGAGCTGCTGAGAGCAAAAAACTCATCAAAATGCTGGGCAACGTCTGCGCAGCTCTTTGTCATTTGTATCTGTATCTCAGTATCTTTGTCTGGGCCTCTGCTTGTTCCCCTCACCTCTCCGCTCCACTCACCCCGCCGTATCTGTATCTGTGCAAACTTTAGCAATAAATTACAAAGTTGCCATTTTGTTTTTATCTTCTGCTGCTGCTGCTCGTTTTTCCTTCTTTTTTTTCGTGTACTTTCTGTTTGCAAAATAATTTTGATTTATTTTTGCGTCCTCCCAGCAGCAGCTCTCCTCCAGCTCTCCTCCAGCCACTCTTCGGTCGCCATTTTAGCCGGGGGTGGCAAGCCGAGTTTATTTATATAAAGCTCTCCATTAAAAAAGGCAACAATGGCACGACTCCAGGCTACGGGTATGGCTACGGGTACGGGTACGACTACGGGTCTCCCCGGTGGTATATATTTGTATATTTATAATTACTGCACATGCGTATTGCGGGGCCAGAGCCCCCTTTGGGCTGTGGGCTATGAGCTGTGGGGTGCTGTGCTTTTTTGGGGGAAGTTTTTGCGGGCTGTGCAGATACATAAATTTTCAAGTAATAAATTATAAAAGAAAATGGCTGCCGCAACTCCAACTAACTCTCTCCACCCCCCTCTGTATCATCCATAGGTCTGGTTCAAGAACCGCCGGGCAAAGTGGCGCAAGAGGGAGCGGAACGCCATGAATGCCGCTGTGGCTGCGGCGGACTTCAAGTCCGGATTCGGGACACAGTTCATGCAGCCGTTCGCCGACGACTCGCTGTACACGTCGTATCCGTACAACAACTGGACGAAGGTGCCCTCGCCGCTGGGCACAAAGCCGTTCCCCTGGCCGGTGAATCCACTGGGATCGATGGTGACGGGCAATCATCACCAGAACTCCGTGAACTGCTTCAACACGGGCGCCAGCGGCGTGGCGGTGAGCATGAACAACTCGATGCTGCCCGGATCGATGGGCTCCACGCTGACCAACTCGAACGTGGGCGCCCCCTGCCCGTACACGACGCCCGCCAACCCGTACATGTACCGCGCTGCCGCCGAGCCCTGCATGAGCTCTAGCATGTCCTCGAGCATCGCCACCCTGCGGCTGAAGGCCAAGCAGCATGCCACCGGCTTCGGCAGCCCCTACTCGGCCCCCTCGCCTGTCTCGCGCTCCAACTCCGCCGGGCTCTCCGCCTGCCAGTACACGGGCGTGGGGGTCACGGACGTTGTCTGAGAAAACGCGCTCGGTGCTCTGCTTAACCAGCATCAGCACCACTTGCAGCACTTTTCCACCCACCAGTCGGCGGGTATGGGAGTGGGCGTGGGCGTGGGGGTGTCGCACAATGGGATGCAACAGCACCTGGGGGGTGGTGGCCACGGCAACAACGGAATGCTGCACGGACATGGCCACAGCAGCAACAACAGCCTGCTGATGGATCACGGCGACCTTGGCCATTCCGAGGAGGCGGCTGGCGGTGGACACAGCATCGAGGGGGAAAACAAGTCGTCCCTGGACTCCAACGGCCTGATGTCCGGCGGAGCCAACTCCAGCGGCGGCGGCGGCGGTGGTGGCGGCACCAACGACAACGTCGACGAAGGGGAAGAAGACGTTATCGATTGAGAGAATCCTACGAATGGAAGTACGAGATACTATAAATAAATCAATCTATAGGCAAAGCAAAGTCGGAGAGTGGGAGAGTTAGCTTAAGTATTCAGAAATAATTTTAGATGTTTGCGTAACTTACGGATAAATAAAGAATACCCAAACCGAAAGGAGGCCTACCCTACCCTACCCCACCCACCCTACCCCCAAAATGCAAATTTTTCAAAGAACAATAATTAAATTTATGAAATCCACAGAGAGAGATAGAGAGAGGGGAGCGTGGAGAGAGGAGAGCAGTGATGCGAGGAAGATTAATTAGTTTTCAATTGGAATTGGAATTGAAATGGAAATTGAAATTGGATTCTTTTGTATTTTTATGGGTTGAGATTAAATGCTAATTAAGTTCGATCTGCCCCGCCCCCGCCCCCAACGGCACACACCTACACACAGTCGGTGGTAGAAGTTAAGTGTTTTTGTAAATAGAAAAGCAAATATTGTAGCTTTAGTCCGCATCTGTATCTATGGGATACAGGAAGTACATATAATCAAAGCCCAGCCTCAACCTTCCCTTCCCGATCGGCGGCACTCGCCAGCCAAGAGTAAAACATATATATACACATATATATAGGTATATATATATACCAGAAACGTATCACGATCAAGTCAAAGTTAAAAGTCAAAGTGTATTGTAACTAAAAGAAAAAAAAACCAAAACGAAAACCAAAACCAAAACTAAAGCTAAAAAAAAACTATATCAAAGCCGTAGAAGTTTTTAAGGAGTTGTCTAGTCGTATAGATCCGCCAGAGAAGAGCATATATATATATATATGTATATGTACTATATGTATATGGATATGTATATCCCCACCCCCACTAAAGAACCCCCTATAAATATAAAGCTATTTAATAATTGTAAACTTAATATTAATAGTTATAGAAATTGAATCAAAAAGAACAATAAAAATTATGGAAAAACACGCCTCTGAATCAATGAATGAATGAATTACGTGGGCAAATGGCGGTCAACCGCAGGGATAATGGATGGCTTTCCCCTGTACGGTAGAGGGTGGAGGGGGTAAATGGAAAAATTAAAAAATCAAATTGTAATTTACAGCGCCCAGGGGGAGCTTTCGGCGAAGGAGTGGGAGAACGATTGCTGCCCAGCCACGTTTAAGGGGAGAAGAAAGCCCTTAAATACATTCTACCCCACAGGTCGCCTTCCCCCGCCGAAGGATACAATACAACCCCCCTGGTGGCAGGGCAAGGCAAGTGTTTAATTCCAAGGTGGACCTGGTGCGAAAAGATCCATCCATCAATTTATTCATTACAATGAAATTATGTCGAATTTATATGCACCCCGTCGACCGCCAAGTGACAGGACACTGACACTGCCCCCCCGCCCCCCACCACCACGCCCAACCCCATACGACAGGATATCGTGCTGCCGGAAAATCACCGCACAATAAAAATAATAATAAAAGGACATCCCCGGATTCCTTGCCCAGCCTCGACTATGCAAAATGTTCGAGGGGGTTGGTTTGGCTTTCATTCGGGCATCAAATTTGAATTTCATATGCTGCCCGCCCGACCGCCTTGATTGAAGCGGGCTAATAAAGTGCCGCCGGATCGGAGAAGTCCTGGATTTGGAGGGGGGTGGTGGCTGGGACGGAATAAGAATTCCCGCTGCGTTAAGCATCCATTACGGGGGATGGGGGGGTGCGACCGGGCGACCCGGCGACCATTTGATTTATTTTATTTCCCCTTTGCCCCGCTGTTAATGTTTTAATAAGATTGATTTTATTGCGGCCTCCACTGTGGCACTCTCTCCGTGTCTGTGTCTGTGTGGCTGTGTGGGTAGCTGTGGCAGTCTGCGGAGGAGTCAAAGGGTTAATAAGTTGCGCTCCAGCTGTTTTACGAACTACCTTATTGTTTCTATTTCAAAAAACCGCCACAATTTGTGTCCCTATTGCTTTTTCTTGAATAAGTGGCCTTTCCTTAAGGGGCATATCCTGCGAATCTCTGTTTTGGTATCTGTATCAGTCCACACTTGCGTAATTAACTTTTCGGCGTAATTAATGCCAAGTCTAATTATTGTTAATCATGCTCAGGCCGGGCTGGAAGACGGGCAAAGGCAGGAGGGAAAGCCGTGTACATAATGGATGAGATACAATTAAAATCAACTTCCTATGCATGCTCAAAGGAAAGCGAAGGAAATGTATACACATAGATAAAGGAGGAGTGGCAGAGAGGGATAGAAAGCTACACTTGGAAAAATTATAAAGCAAACGCCAGCTGCAGTGACAAAAGCTTTACATATCCTTTCAATGGCTGTCATATGACAGAGTATCTCTTTGTGGGTTCAGTGTACTGATTGTTTCCTTCCAACCCCAACTAGAGGAGGCCGGGCAGACCCTTTCGTGAGGCTCTCGATTGTACACATGAAAGACGCAAAAGCTGAAGCGAGCGCCATCTTGAAACTGTCTTAAGGCACAACGCATGCTGTCAGCCATTATTTGCCTGCCAGGCAACGTGCCTCACGGCCCATGGCCCATGCCACCACACTAACCATTCCAGCCAGCCAGCCATACAGCCAGCCATCCAGCCATCAACCCCATCAAAGACAATCAGAGAACCAGTCGGGTAACCATGCCACCAGCTCCCTCTACTTTCACTCTCACTCCTCTCTACTCTGCTCTGCTCCACTTGATTCCCCATCATTTACTTTGTCAGTATGCGGCAGCTCCATCATTATTACTGCTGCTGCTGCTGCTCTTCGAGCTGTTTTTCCATTGTGTTGTACATACAATCTCGTCATCGTACTCGTATCATCATCAGCATCATCATCATCATCTACAGATCCCGCTCCATCTTCAGAGCCATCTCCAACTCCGGCTGCCTCTGTATTTTTCCCTTAGGTACTTGTCTTTCTTAACTCATTGCGTTGGCAATAAATCTTCGACGCTCTTATCTGCCATGCACAGTTTGGGTTAGGATTTCTCCCAGCACCACTCTCATACCAGTACCAGTACCACTACCATCCCAATAGAGCAGTACTCTCACCCCTCCCCAATCCATGCCATATGTCAGTCGGCTCGACCCTGAGGCTAAGTCTATGGCACCTGCTTAGGGCCAAAGGGTTTATGGCTTAATTAGTCCTAGATTCAGGTCCAATTTAGAGCAGTTTAAAATTCAATTTCTAAGACGCTTTTACTGCAGCAGCTTTGGGCCTGATTAAACGGAAATGAAATATGGACTAAATCTCGCAAAAGAAATCTAAATAATTGTCAGCTTCTCCATAAAAAGGAAACCCCAAATGAAGACAATAACACACACACACACACGCACAGGTTCCCCAATATTCGTGGTTTATGGCCAAAACAAAATGATGGCCACAAAGGCCGCACATAAAACACATCACATATTTGGCCGCTGCGCTCTTGCCTGGCCGTTGTTTATTTATTTCAAATTTACTTTTTGGCCATTTTATGATGCCAAATTTTGACCTAAAAATCATAAAAATTGTAATCAAAATGTTTGCTGCTCCAGCACAGTTTATGGCCAGCAACCAGGTTGGGTGGGGCCAGGCAGAATGGTCAGATGGGGCAGGGAAAATTCTAATAACGTCTAAGCGCGGGTCCGGGCCGGAAGTAGGAGCTGGCGGAAGACCAGGCCAGGCCAGGACAAGCTGAAGGCTCAACGCTTATGGCTTTTTAATGGTGCCGTGTGTCGGTTTTGTGGCAAATAAAATGGCGCACATTAAAACCCTGCCTGCCACAAGGAGCCAGCAGCTGGAGCAGCACCAATTGCAGTTGGCCCCCGAACCATATTGGGGTCATGCATGGCAGAGCCGAGCGTTGGGTAAATAAAAAATACATAAAAATATTTTACGAGCCAAGGAATAGATGGAATAGATGGCCCAAGGAGTAGTCCCCCAGAAGGGGACGACTTGCCTGCCACAAAGGACGCATAGGAGGCACGGAGCCCCAAGATTGCAATAAAAATGGCGGCAAATAAAATTGACAATATTGTCATGCGCGCGATTTGGTGTCGTCAGTGGTGGGAGGGGGCATGGGGCACTGTCAATCCTTGGACTTGGCAACAAAATGAGTACATTTTAATTTACTTAAAAGGCATAAATATAGTAGGAGGCAAGTGGCAGATAGAGATCTAAGTCTCGGTATAGATGCACATTTATAAACAGAATCAATCCATGCGTGAAGTTGCAAAGCTCAAGGTCAATGGGATTTACAGGGAATCAAAAGAAAGTTCATTATTTAGTTATAAGATATACATATGTACATATATATACATATACATGTATATAAGGGTTTTTTCATTTGTTAGTTTTCCCTTTGCCGACGGCAAAACGATATCTAGGCGCTCCCCCATTTTGAGAGTGTGGAGCCAATGATTATTCCGGGTCTTGTCATTTCCCTTCGCATTATCCTTTGCACTTATTTTACTACTTTGTGCGCGGCTGCGTGCCCTTTTCTCTGCCCCATGCAGATATCTGTGGCTGTGGCTGTAGCTGTAACTGTAATTGTGCGCGGCTGTGGGTGTGGGTGTGGTAGAGGGGTGCGTTCTGTATAATGGCGGGTGGCGGGTGTCAGTGTCTGTCGAGTAACTCGTATTGTCATTGTGCAAATAAAATATGTCACGACTCGCCCACTCTCCCAATCTCCCAATCTCCCCACCCCCCACACTTAGAATGTGCTTTTTGGGTCCTGCCTCAGTACCAACCCCCGAACCGAACGAAACACGCCCCTGTGTGTATCTAACCTTTTGTGCTCATTGTACATCGATTGTAGTCCATTGTACACGACGACATCCACAATGAGAGCAAATGTTTTGGTTGCTTACACTCGTATAAGGAAATCTCTTTTATATAAACTCGGATGAATGGGGATGCGAATGGGAGAAAGATATATGTATGTGGTTTACGAAGAGTCAACCCACATTGATTTCATGTATCTCGGGGGGACATGACCCACGCCCTGGTGAACAGATTTAATTGTGTATAGTCGTATAGTCGTTCCTTTTAACAAAACTAAAACCCTTTCGCATTTCGCATTAAGCATTTAGCATTTTCCCTCTGCAGAACAGAATAGAACCACACAGTTTTCACATGACAAACGCCGAGAAATAAACACAACTATGGGGAAAAGCCAAAGCCAAATCCGAATCTAAATCCATGATTTCCACCTGCCAAATCCTTTTCAAAGCTGGCAGTCAGGTGAAAAATAACGAAATATTGTATTTTTCATACACATTTTTATCGAAATATAAATGCACATCTGTGTGTGGGTGTGTGGGTAAACCAACTACTACATATATATGTACATATGTGTATAAGTTTATAAAAGACACTCGTCTGTTACACTCCCCTCTCCCACACTCTCTACTCTAACCCCATGCCCCTTGCCCCCTGCTCTCTTTTTAACCCCGTGTCTTTGTGTTGAGTGCTTTTTGGCTAAATGCGAAATCGATTGGAAAACAATTTCCAATTTTTAAAGAATTATCGCCGCCATATTCGCGCATGCTGTACTAAATCACACATAAGTAACCTCTAAATCTGCTACCCGGGATATCCCACTCCACCACCCTTACACACATACACACATGAGGTGGGGGGTGGAGAGGGAAAACCTTTTGGTAAAGCTTTTCCTTTTTGGCTCGTTTATTTCTTTTTTATTTTCCCTTTTTCCTGTTCCTGCAATATTTTCCATTTCATTTTCTGCGCGACTGCCGGCAACGCGTTTAGCTTTGGCTGCACGGCTCACTGACTTTCAGTTATACTAAAAATACTTATATACATATGTTTATATATGTACATGCATATATACATATATATATAAAGAAATAAGAATGATATATTCGATATTACGACTATCCGATGACCAGTACTTTATCTTTTCATCCAACAAAGTGTGTAATGCTCTTCTTTCAAGCCTCCAAATCTCTGAATTATGAACAGAGTTCTTTACAGGGAAACGAACACTGTCAGAAATCAGCATACCCCAGACCCACAAGAGTACCAGGTACAATAACCATCGTATGTGTGTTATCTTCACCGCAGTAGAGCTGCTAGTGCGGGGGCAAGGTGCGGGGTGAGTGGTAGAGTGACAGAGCGTGTGACGGGGGTGGTGGAGACTGGGTGAAACGTAACCCGCAGCCATTTAGTTTTATGTGGCCCGTACGAGTGGGTTATTGCACCTTTGACTCGACTCCAACACCGACACCGTGTCGGTTTCGTCTCCATTTCCATTTCGCAGAAGAACTTGTCACCCCAGAGGGCATGGGCGTGGGCTGGGGCATGGGCTGGAGCTGAATCATGAGCATGAGGGCATCCCGCAAAGCATTATTTCACATGTGAGCCATTTATTATTATTTGTTTTTAACGAACCCCGGCAGGAGGCCGAGGCCAGGAAGCAGCAGTGCAGCCCAGGAGGAGCATAGGGATCACAACCGCAAGTATTTCCTAATCAGGTTTTAACTACTAATAGGATTTGTGAGGTGCCGAATCGTAATTTACATGGATTTCGCACAAGATACCCAAAGAATTGAATTGGAAGCCAGAGCAAAGCTACCGCTAATGTATTGTAGCTTAGGCCAAATCCCTTTCGCCACTCCTTTCCTCTGTTTCTGTTTCTGGAGCCTCTCTCCCCTCTCCTCCGCCCCAACGGCTGGGACACGCATGTGTGCTTAGCATAGAGTGGAGCCGCTAGAGACGCCCCTGACATGCCTGATTGGCCTGTAGCGGGCGCTGAATCGTTGGCGGAAGAACTTCTGCAGCTGAAGCCACAGCGCGTAGAGCACCAGGAGCGCCATCAAACCAGTGGTAAGAGCGGCGCACAGGATCATGAACCAGTGAAAGTAGCAGGATACGGTTACACGCCGGCGCAGCCATCCAGTGAGGCTGCTGGTGCACTCTTCCTCGATGCACTCGCCCAGATAGTCCTCCACACAGCCCTTGGCACAGCAACCGTTGGCGCCGCAGACTAAGAGCTGCTCTCCGCTCCTCCTGCCACTCGAGCAGTTGAGCGCCAGTACTTGCCACAGAAGATCCATTAACACAAAGAACTTGATTGTCCTGGCTTCCATGACGACTGACGACTGTCTTTGGATATTTTTTGGCAACTAATACGCAATTTTCTCTGTAGCTTCCCCTGGGCTGGGCTGGATGTTTTCGGAATGAGCTCGGGATAAAAATTGCTAGCGATAAATCAGAGGTTACTATATCAACGAATTACACTAACTTTATGCTTCACATTTTAATGAACGATTTGCTCTTAAGAATATATGTAATCAGAATATTGTATCCCAATCTGCACTTCTGTCAGTTCTATTTAGAGAGATTATTCCTTAGACTGCTCCAGCTTCCCCTGAGTGTCCTCCTGTGGGTTCTTTGGGTTCTTTGGGTCCTTTGGGTCCTTTGGGTCCTTTGGGTCCTTTGGTTGAATATACTCTGGCGGATCGTCCTCCTTGGCCCTGGGATTCGGGATGAATGGAGTGTGTGGCCAGATGGATGGCTTCGCCTGCAGCAGCCACAGCTCGTCCAGCTGCCGCTGCAAGTACTGCAGTGCCTTCTGGTGTCTGTTGGTCATGAAGTAGGTGCAGCCCAGCCAGACGGTAGACAGTATGATGCTTCCGATAATAATCAGTACGTTGCGGGGTATTTCTTCGATGAATTCGCTTACGGCGTTCATGGCGGCAGCTTCCCGGCAGACGCCGAAGATCAGCAGTCCGAATGTGGCTTCGCGGAGTATCGAAGTAGTTTTCATTTCGGAATCGGGGTTTACGTGGCACTGAACGGGGACCGGTTTAGTTTATTGCTTTTATACAAGACGATGAACTTATCGGTTCAATCTAGGCTTGCTTACGCCTTGGAGAGGGTATTTCCCAGCGTCCAGTTCCTCAGAGACTGCAATCTGGAATACATTCTACAACAAAAAGGGGTCTTTTAACTTTCAAATGCACAATAAGAGTAGATCATCATCCGAGGATAATACCTGCAACCAAGATGATTTCCATAGTTAATTTCCATATTTTACATATCTTTTACACGAGTATTTTGGAGAGATGAAAGGGTATCCTGTATTCACCTCAGACGCTTCGCATTTCATTCATTACTTTAATATCGTTCTCGTTATGAAACTCCTTGGGGTTTAATTAATATGGCAGCACTTGTCGAAGGGGGTTGGGGAAGTGGCACTTGAGGGATCTGAATGCCTATCAGAATTATGGAAAGTGCCACACATAAAGCATCAAGCGGTGGGCAATCCGGAGAAATACCAGAGCTCGGGGCGACTCAAAGGGCGACCAAATCGGCAAAACCAAATCAGCATAACAAAGTGATTCTAATGTAATTCGTGATTTTGCATAATTATAAAGTTAATAATTAAAATTATTGTGTTTCGTTGCACAAAACCGAAATGAAAACGTTAAATTTTAATGATGCTCCTCTAACTCTGTCTCTACAGCCCACCAGCCCACCAGCCCACTCCCTGTCTCTGTCTGTCTCTGCCTCATTTTGGGTGGGGGCGACGGTGGTGTGGTCGGGGGACTTAGAGGCATGTCTATGTCTATGCACACATGTGGCACGGCCCCCGCTCCATATATGTGCGTAACTAATGCGTAAATATTAGCAAATACCGAAATGGAAACCCCTTTTCTGCTGCCCCATAAATTGTGAGCCACATATGTATCCACCCCCCACCCCCAACTTACCCAATTGTTGCTGTATTTGTAATAAGCAATCAATTATTATTATTGAATTTAGGCAGGGTCCGTGTGCCACAGAGGGAAGGGGGGCTCTGCCGTCTCCATTGGGCAGCTGGTCAGCGCCACTAATGCGTCTAATGAGAATTTAAGCACACTTCAGGCACCACCCCTCAGGCCTTCCCCTGGCCACCCAGCCTCTCCTGCATTTATGCGCATGGATTTGCAATTCGAGAGGTACAGTTGTGCTCGCCGAAAGTGCAAATACAATTACATTTCGGGGTCTCATTTAGCGGCGGTTTTGGTTTGTTGGTTTTATGTTTTCCAATTTCCAATTTGTTGGTCGAAAGTACTCAAAAATCTGTGAACCCAAAAATGCTGCAAAATGAGAGATTGGGGGCGAAATCCTAAAGGGGTTATCATATCATAAGGATACTCTATATTCTACACTCCCGATTCGCGATTCATAGTTCCAGGCTTCATTCCCCCCACTCCTCACTACCGACTATGCCACTGGTTGTTCCTGTGCCGCTGCTAACGGCCTACAGGGATCGATTTACTAAACCGCCATCGTTAATGATAATTTAATTATGGCCCGGCCATTTCGGGCTTTGGCGACTTAGGCACTCCACTGCTGCGATTCGGCTGCGGCCTGGCTAATTGCAACAAATCTGCTTGGGGTCGGTCGGATAGCGATAGCCCGGCTCGGCGACCGCTTAGTCGCGGCTCTTATTAACTGTTAATTGTTGCAAGCCAGAGAGAGAGAGAGAGCGGTAGCCCACCCACTTGCAACGCAAAGCCCTGAATATCCCATTCGCTGCTATCCAAGATAGCAGATGGCAATGACAGCTCCTGGTGCATGCCACATGCCATTGCCTATATGAACTTCAACCGGAATTGCGAGCCCCAGCCCCCGCCCCCGCCCCCCACGCGGTGCGTTGTAATAATAAAACAAAAGTGTCAGCCCAAGGATATGCGCTCTCGATGTCGATGTCGATGCCGATTCGGCTGTATGGAAATCCATATTGAAAATTGATTTAAATTTTTAATAGGCATTTCTCTCTTGTTGCATGTGGCATGTGGCGCTTTGATAAAAATGCCATGCACGCAGCAGTTGAACAATCGGAGGCTTACGCCGGAAGATACGAGCGATGCCTGACGGGTGGGGCTCTATTTAAAAATGGAAACAATACTCAAACGAATGCGAATAAAAACAGAAATCGGGCATCGCATCGGTCCGATCCGATCCGCTCCAGCTTGCAGGGGTGGACAGGGGGGAGCACTCTATGATTGGGGGATATGGCATCTGGTATCTGCTATCTGGCATCTGGCATGTATGCGATATGAATATCTATATATGTATATGCATATACTTGTTTGCGGAGCTGTCAAATCATATTTTAATCTGTTTTGATTGCTGACTTTTGTGCAAGGGATTTGTGCAGACTGCACCTGCCACAGAGGCAGCACAGCAGCAGCATCAGAATCAGCATCAGCATCCATGCCAGTTGCAGATGAAATGCAGCGGAAAATATTGCATTTTATTTTGACTTTATTTTACTTATGCAAAAAACGCAGCAATTTATATGGAAAGCTCCCCCACCGGGTTCTGAATCTGAATCTGACGCTGACTCCGACTATGGGTCTACTCGGTGCTGTTCCATTTGTTTCATTTGAGAGTTAAGCAGTAAAATCCACTTTTTACGAGTTGTCCCCGGATTTCTTCTCCCTTTAGAGCTTTGTGTTACTCATATGTGAAAGAAAGCAGCAGCAGCGGACTGGACTGGGAAGTTGTTATTAAAAGATTGCACACGCCAGAGATGAGCAGGGAAAACATCTCCCATCTGAACATCTCTGACAGAGAGAGAAAATTATTAGAAGGATATCTCCACGAGAAAAGATATACCCTCCAATATCCCAACAGCCATCTAAGTGCACCGCGTAGAAGCCCAATGAAATATTTTGTTATCTGCTCACAGTCACAGTTAACATATCACATTTGTCTGTTCAGTGTTCACAGTTTCATTCTTCGTGGATCACAGGTTTCCCAAAGCAAACCTCATCACTGATACGCACTCTTCGCCGCCTTCCACATTGCGGGCACGGGCAAGGGCGCGGCTTTGGCAGTGACTTAAATACACATAACCATGGATGGTGATGGTGCCGCTGGGCGCTGGCGCTGGTGATGTTGTCGCCTCGTCCTGCTCCTTGGTCCTGCGCGTCTCTCGTCTGGATTGTCAACATATTAGCTTCAAATTGCTAAAGTTCTGCGACTTTTGCTGTGGCCTCATTTTCTCACGCACGCACAGCTAGCTGTCTCCCTCTCTCTCTCTTTCTTGCCCTCTCATTCTACCACTCGGAGGGAGGGTGGGGTTGGGTGTGTGTGGCATCATTGTTTAATGTGGTGTTGCCAACTATTTTAGCCAAAGAGCTCACACGGGTTGCCATGTTGCCGTTGCCGTTGCCCCGTCCGTTCGGGGCCGCCGGGTCCGGGTGATTTGCTTGCTTAGCTTAACAAGGCCCAGACCAGACCCTGGTTGTCGGAGAAGAAGGAGGAGAATGTAGAGGAGGGGCACGGTACGGCACTGGTCCAGGTCCGTGTCCGTGTCCGTGTTCATGTCCCTGTCCGGCTGTCCCCCAGGCGCCATCTTTGAGATGCTTTTGGTGCTGCGGCATTCGGTTGACATTCGTAAAATCTCAAAATCCCGAAGGTCGTTGCCAGGGATTTTCTCAGATTTGGCTAGATTTAAATGAATTAGTTGCTGCCGGCCCTGGCCCGATTGATTTTCTGACCTTTTCGCTGCTTTTTTCTGCTTTCTGCAGCCTCTCCTCTCTCCCGCAGACCCCTCTGCTGAGCAGTAGGCCAAAATGCAATTTGGCTTAAGAGCAATTGCATGCCATGACTCTCCATTAGCTGCAGTCGCCTCTTGCACCTCCATCCCAAATGAGTACAAATGTGGCATCTGCTACTGCAACACCAGCAGGTGCCGCAAAATAATATAGATGACACAAAATTAGATGGTTAAATGGGGAAAAATGCGCACTGCATTCTGCAAGTAATTAAAATATGAGAAAACAGTTTCAGCTTTGTTGGCCCCCTCATAAAATATACCAAAGTCAACAAAGGATGTCCGTACTGCGCCCCGCCACTCTTCCTCTGAGGTCCTGGTTACTGGTTACTGGTCCCGGTCCGGCTGGTTGGCTTAAAAAAGCATCAAATTTCATATTCAAAATGGCACTTTACATGTTCAGCATAATTTATAAATGCACGCAGCACAAGCAGCAGCAGCAGCAAGAGGAAAAACGGGAGGAGGCAGCAACAGACCTGAAATGTGCTGCGGTGGCCATATTTTTGAGGCAACATTGTCGACACTCGGGTCCAGGCAGGACTCTCTGCTGGAGGAGGATGGGTGGTAGCAGAACTATCGATGGCATCGTGGAACTATCCAGCCAGAGAGTCGAGTGGGTTTATGATCAGATTGGATAGCATCTCTGAAACATGATGGAATATAGAATATAGAATCCACGTGTATAATAGATCTATCCATTCTGATGCTCATTCTTGAAGTGGATATATGTACATATGTATATATATATACTGATCATTGTTATATCTAATAGCTACTTTATCTCACCATCAATCAAATAGAATCATATGATTCCCCGATTAGGGTGTACTGTCTTCGCTGTGGCTGTTTGTTTCTGTTCACGTTATCCTTGTGTGGACATAGCAAACAGCAAACATGCCACAGTCCTGTTCCTGCCCCTGTCCCTGTGCCAGCCCCTGCTCCTGCCACTAGCCTGGCCTTCTGGCACCAGCCTTTGTCCAAGGTGTATGATGATTTTAATGGCCTCTCTTCTGGCAGAGCAGAGGGGCAGGATGAAGGGGCAGAGCCGGAGAGACAGATGCAGAGCCTGGCCAACATGTTGAAAGGATTGCTGCGAGTTACCATGCTGCCATGACCAGGCCATGCCAGGCCGCATGCCGCGCCTACGTCCGTGTCCTGCCACAGTTGATTGGCTGTTATTTTCGGTGTTGACGCAGCCGAAATGGTAGAATGGAAGGAGTACAGGAGGACGGAGGCAGCTGTTGAAATTTGCATATCAAAAACGGGGCAGGACATCCATGGCTATTCTCCAGGACGTGTATCCGTGTGTTTGTGTGTGTGTCTGTGTGTGTGTGTGTGTGTGCCGTGTCCACAGTGGTGTAATGGCCCGCCAAAGCCTCCTGGTCCGGACAGCCAGGCCAGCCAGGCCAGCCTCTGGCTGTGCCAGCGGCTCTATGAATTTATGAACATAATATAAATTTATTTTTGCAAACTTTTCATGTTTTTGTTTGGGCCACCAAAAATCTGCATGGATGCCCCCCTTCCCCCCATACTGCAGCTGAATGGGCGGAGGACCAGGACAACAAAGGGATTGTTGTGTCAGTTACACTGAGAGTATCTGTGTGTCTGTTTGGGTGTGCGTGGGTGTGTGTGCTGCATTCAACTGTGCTTTCGAGCACGTTCAAGTTTATTTATGCGTATGCAGAATACTTAATGAAAATTTAAATGTAAAAGTTACTCGCAGATGCAGCGGAGCAGAGAAGAGCAGACCGGAGCAGGCTCTCTGTGGGGATGCTACATGCTACATGCCACTCGTACTCGTTCTCGTACCTTCCCAGAGTTCAGAGAAGGCGCTCCCAAAGTGAATACAATCAGGAAGGAGCAGCTTTCTTTATCTCTTTCTCTCTCTGTGTCTCTCAAATGGAGTCCTGGAATGCACTTTACTGATCCGAAATTCACAGAAAGCAAGAGAGAGAAACATTTTCTTTAGATTCTTTGCCGTAATCCAAACGATTATGCTTTTCCATTCGGAAACAGACACGAGACAAATGCAGAAAAATATTTAAAATTAAATTGGGAGGAACATCCCGAGGGTGGGGTGCGGGTGGCGGTGGATAGAGCCTCGGCTATAAGCCTGGCCACTGAGCCCTTGAGTCCGGCTTCAGCTGATTATGCAAATGCAATGCGACCGCACGCCCGGAGGAATTCTCTTACTCCTTTTAATGGGAATGGGATCAAGATCCCCCTGCAGGACCATTCGATTTAGATGCAAATTCATCACAAAGCCGGGACGGTACGGGGCCCAAGAAAACAATAAAACTGACCAGAGCATGCATAAGACAGGACAGTCCTCAGTCAGGAGCACTCGCAGGACCCACCATTTAAATTAGAATTTTCGGAATGAAAAGTTTCATAAACTCCCAGCAGCCCAGCCAGAGATCTGCCTCGCTGTTGGCCAAAAATATAAGAACATAACTCACAAATCCAATTGCCATAAATAAAAAAACTTTTGCCTGCATGTCGGCAGCAACAGAAGGGATCAAGGATGGCCTCCGGAATGGGGATGGGGCAGGACTCGGGGCCTGTAACTCCATCAAATGATGTACAAGTTAACACATTTGCTGCATAAATCTTGTTCAGAAAGTCTAAACGGCGCACGAACAATTCTCGCAAGTCGAGTTATTCAAAAATCGCTTCTAAATTGGCTACACTTGCCACAGTCCCCCCCGCTCCCACTCCCACTCCCACTACCACTTCTGCTCCTGCTCCTGCCCCATCCGCATGTGGCTGTTGTTTTGCTGTTGCCATGCAGCTTTCGATTTGTGTGTAGATTTCGTGCACATTTATCTTGGGGCAGCTTAGGCGAAAAGTTATGAAATATGCGCACGAGCGTCGCACAAATTGTCGAGGGGTTCGCGGGGCAGTGATGCGGGAAGGGTTGCGGAGATGGCCGGATGGTTGTTTGCAGGGGTCTCCACTGGATATGTTGGAAATGCTGGTCCTGGCAAATCGTGTAGAAATCTGTTTGCTCGTTTGCTCTTTCCGACTGTCCGCGAAAGTACTTGACAAACTTGGGAAGCACTGCCCCCCAGAAGGACAATCCGGCTTATTAAATCGGAGAAAAACATTCGTTACAAAGGAAATATATACCAATTTAGCCATAAAAGTCGAAGATTTCTCTGCCAAAGCTACCCTTAACGAAAGTTCGATATTTCACCATCAATGAGAGAGTTTCTCTCGCTCCCTTTATGCTGTATCCCCATGTCTCACCATCTCTTAACAGCGTGTGTGTTAGAATTAAATAAAATAAAATTAAATGTATATAAAATTAGGTTAATGCCTTTCCCCAGCATCCACAGCCCCGTTGGGCCACGACCGAAACAAAGTTGGAAAAAGGAAAGATGCCAGCGAATTTTATTGTACGCGGTAGTCGGTGGAGAACAAGGGTATATTGGATTCATAGAAACGTTGTGTAACAGAGAGAGGAATTGTCTTAGATTCGTGAACCGATTCGATAGAGTCGACTCTTTGCAACAGATTAGCGGGTATCTAGTAGTCGGCATGTCTGGGATAGCCTTCCTACTTGTTTTATTGCTATGTAGATGAGCCAAGGGAGGGAACCAGTGCTGGCAGTGTCATTAGGAGCGGGGCACGGGCCTGGACGCACTTTCATGCACCCCTCCACATACGTGGCCCGCGCCAGTGGCCCCACCGCCTCTGCCCCACAAAACAAGCGACTTAAACAGGACTTATGGTTATCTTCGCATTTTATGGATATTGCGTTGCGTTGCGACTGTGTTGCAAGGAAGGAGGCAGGGATGCCACAAAATAAATGAAGTTACTCGCAGCCATATGTTTGCTAAATGCCGTATGTAAATGTTGCACAGAAAACACTTTAATTTGGCCAGAGAGACAGAGAGACAGGGGAAAGAGTGGGGGTGAGGAGAGGCGCGGCAAGGACATTCGAGGCATTAACTTAATGGCGCGAATGGAGAAAAGCGAGAGTGGCAGGCAGTGGCAGAGAAGCAGAGAAAGCAATAGAAATCCCCGCTGAACTTGACGCAAATCAAGAGGAAACCAGCCTCCGATGAGATCCACAGAAGAATGCTGCGCCGCAATGGTAGAAATTTCTTTGCAGCCAAAAATAAAATGCGGCCCTGCAGCGAGAGTTAAGCCTACTTAAGCCCACATTGCATGTTGCATGTAGCATGCAGCATGCAGCAGCCAGCGGCAGTTGCAACTAAAACTGTTCCAGCACGGGACACGAGACACGAGACATGGGACGCGGACACGATACGTTGCACCATTTGTCGTTGGAGCTAAGCCCACTTAAGCCCTAAAAAACAGAGCAGAGCAGAGCAGACAAAGACGGAGCTGGGAGCTCGCAGGAGCCGCAGAGGAGCGCAGACGTTTCTACATTTTTGGACTGTTGCCGTTCGATTTGACTTATGGGTTCGTTTGCTCTCGCCTGTCCCGCTATTAATAGATGCGCGCCCTCGTAATCTGCTCATCATCAGTGCTCCAGAAGCATCCCCCCTTCCCCCATTCCAACATTGCATTGCGGAGACGGTGATCAAGTGGAGTGGATTGACTGGGATGGCAGGTTCCGCCGCAGAGATGACTGCCTGCCGAGAGGAAAATTATGAAGAGCTCTCCGTCCCCGTCCGATAATTGGCAGCAATTTCACGCCCTGCCAGCACCACGCGCCTTCTCCGCTCAATTGTTTCCTATGAAATACGATCGAATATCCACAAACAGACACAATTTGGGTCGATTCCGGGAGGGGGGACAAATTGGAGTTTTCTCTGCCATTTTTTTTTCAATTTTTGGGTGAAATTCAGCCGTGACGGGAAGCAAATCGCCCCGCGAACTGCCTCATTACTCCCATGAGTTGTGGACGGGAGTGTGGAGGCGTAATTAGAAGCCGGTTCCAGGGATTAATCCCATGGATATTCAAATTCAGGGCATCCCGTCCCCCCCTTCTGTTTGCAGGGATAACAAACAAAATATTAAAACATGTCAATATTTTTGTGTACAGCATCGCTTGGAGACACGCTCCAGCGAGTGGAACGTGATCTCCGAGGAGGCAGGAATCTCTGCTGCCGGACTCCAAGTCACGCCTCAGTGGCAGCAGCATGCACGGAATATCTAACCTAAGCCAGAGTTCCGTTCCTGCCGCCTGGCTCTTCGAGGCATTTCCAAACCGAAGATACAATCGTACATTCAAGGCATTGCCAGCAATCTAAAAATATATATGTATCTACTAAAGGTACTACTCGTATATTCGAACAATTCGCAAGCAAGCCAAATACACACTTGAAAAGTATCTTTAAGATTCGTTCGCAAGCCAATCCGAGAGGTGGAGGAGGAGGAGGAGCTGGAGCAGAAGGACTCGAGTGCGCCCCCCATTAAAATGCCATTGTGTGCGCCATTTTGCCGGTGTTCTGTTCTGTTCACCCCTTCACCCCATAGTAGATGGAACCACCACCAAGAACCAAGAAGAACAGGGTCGGTCTCCACTCCACTCCACTCTCCACTCCAGTGCTCCCCCCTTTAATTATGATTCAGTGCACACAAACTTTTTGTTGCGTGCCACTCGCTTTGTGTCCTTGTTTTTGTTGTTGTTGCTGTTATTCTGGGTGTTGTTGTTGTTGTTGTTTTTGCTGTTGCTGTTGCTGTTGTGCCTTGTGCTAACTTTTCAATTCCTAATTATAATTAGAGAATCGGTTGTGTTCATAAATATTAAAAAGGGTCGTCCTGCGCTGCCTGCCCTCGCCTGCTGCTGCTGCTGGATGGTTGGTTGGTGCTGTGCGCCAACGACATTGCATGAATAATTAACTCGAGTCGTTTTAAGGGACACCCTAGGCACAGGCAAATGGTGGAGGAGAACTGATGTAGGGGGAGGTAGCGGGACGGGACTGTTGTGCTCCACCATTTGCCATCTTCTGGCATGCGCCATTTTGTTGTGTGCTTGGCCAAGAGAAATTTCAGGCGGCACAACCAGCAAAGGAACAACAGCAGGAACAAGATAACTTCCTTTCAAAGAAGCAAAGAGTGGGGGGAACGGGTATGGGTAGGGGTATCCATGTAACAGGCGGAGGAGTAACAGCGACATGTCATGAATTTATGAATTTTTGCATTTTTAATGTAATTTGGGCCACGCCACGCAGCATTCTCTAAAGAGAATGGAATGGAGTGCAAGAATAAGCCGGAATAGGCTATGAAAACAAGTGTAAGATACATCGTTAAGCATGAAAGGAAGAGTGGCTTCGGGAGCCAGAGCTTTAGATGCCCTTGCCAATTCATCATTCCAATGGCTACCATACGATATTATTTAGCTGCTCTTTATGATACCAGAACGATCACTTCTTATCACCATTTGATTGGTTAATCATATTATTCAATTTGGAGCTACAGAAGAAACGATATGATTGAATGAAAAACTTGCATACACAATAAGGGCTATTTGTAAATATCCTTTTATTATATATGTACATATATGTATAGGTATTTTTATGGATAGGCATTGCAATATCATAGCTGAAAATATTGTTAGATTGTAAGATTTTAAATTTCTTAATATTAACTTTCTTGATATGATATTATCTTAGTGGTTTGGAAATTCGACAAATGCCTACGTTTGAATTTCGCGCTATATTGGTACTTAATCTGGTTAATTTATTATCTGGAACCACTGAACCGAACCGAACTGAACTGCGCCTAACAGCATAGGAAGTGCGATTTCATATTACTGGCGGTCAAAAGCTAAAAAGTATGGACATTAAGGTTCTAACTATGACCTCATGGAGCGCCACTGCAGCGCCAACAAAATATTAAACATGTCTGCTTCTGCGGAGTGACAATCCGATAACCAATAAGATAATCGGTTTGTCACATGTCAGAAGCTGAAATGTAGAACATCAATGAGAAATGGCGCCACGTTGGGTGGGAACGCCAGCTATATTTAAAAAAATATGAAAATTAAACGATTAAAGGAAAAACTAACAAAAAAGTATACCCGTCCGTGCAGGTACTTAAAATTATGACAAAATAACAGAGAAGCCCCGGGACGGAAAACCGCAAATTTAATGCGTTTCTTCGAATCCTGGTAGCAGCAGAGAACAACAGTCATTGAATTTCGTAGTTCAGAATGCATTTAAATATATTTATTATCGATTATCCGTATTGGGTATTATTAAAAATATAGAATCCACTACAAAACAATCATAATCGGTGTAACTCAGTTCCCCATTTTACCAATTTACCTTTCAGATCGCCTTCCCAATGTGAAATGGGATATATATACATACATACGTTTTAAATGGTCTTTTGCTAAAATAAAATAGAGAATTGGAGAATATGCTGAGCCGAGGGTGAAGCAAAGCTCCGCTTTACTCACGCGTCTCGTCGTAGATCATGCTTCTAATTAAACTTCTTTCTTGGGAGCACTTGGACCACTGGGCGACTGCATTTTCCGGTAAATAGAGGTAAAGTGAGTCGCTGGGAGAAGGCCGTGAACTCCGGCTGGGTGCAGAACGTGAACGTTGAGAAAGCCGTCTTCTTCTCGAAGGGATGGGGGATGCAGCACTGCTCGACCCAAGCGCGAATACTGAATATGTCCTTAATCCGGCCTTCCATAACGCCAAACACCTGATGTTTGTTTGGCTTGCAGGTGAACCAGCCGTAGACGCCGCGCTCTTCGCATCGTATCTTGAACCGGCTACGGAAGTGGATGCCTGGCTGGATATGGTATAGCAGAAACTGGGTCTGGGCCAGGTGCTGATTGCTATGTCCAACCCAGAACTCTCGACTCTGGTCGTTCAGGGTCTTGGCGGTCTCAGCGGTCTCACTGAACTGCGAGCCAGAACTGGCAAAGGCCAAATCCCCCATCGTCGTAAGATGTGCAAAATTCAATTTGAGTATGATTGAACTTTGATTTCGTATGTGTTTGAGTTGTGTAGGTTTTCAAGTTGTACGAGTTGACATTTTTCCAAGAGATTACTGAAATTGGATTTGGCGAAGGGATTTCTTCTCGAATATTGTAGGCGACCGCTTCTACCTGTCGTGACCCAAGCATAGGAGCGACAAGACGATGATCGCTATTCTGTTTCACTAAAACACCAATATGGATAATCCTACCTATAAACCGGAGCAGCAATCGGAGAAGAATAAGAAACACTTCCCAATTGTATCATCGAATTATAAATAAATGGATTACAAAATATTACGATTCATATTTTAAATTATAGATCAGCCGAAGGCCATTGTTGCCATGTCTTCTTTTCAAGTACATTTCAGTTTTTTAAACCTAAGTCAACTTTTATAAATAAACAAATAAATTATAGATCATTGCAGCGCAAAAACACATCGAATCTGGTGGAAGTGCAAGATTGTGCACGTGCTTCAATATATTTATATCATTTATACCATATACCATTTATTTATACCCATCTTTCGAATTCGCAGAAAGGCGAATCCGCATTAAAGCCATTTAAAATAAATTTAAAACAGTGATTAAGTTAAGCATCGCATTGAAAGGGTTTCACACGATTATTCCGGTATCGAGCGGATATCATTTGCATTATCTTGTGGGTCAATTGGCAGTTCAAAATTCTGAAAATATGTATCGCAAATAGCAATCTACTTCTTCGCTTCCAATTCCTTGAGACAGGTTCATTTATTTCTCCATTCTCAAGCGATTATGCGAATTAAATGCAATTATAGGTAAGAATCCATCTAAAATGAATCCATCAATGATACAAATGATCCTATTCTATGAATGTATCCGTTTAAAATGGCCCTCAATCATCGAAATCCTTGCAGGTTGGAGCAAGTTCAATCCTCGCGTTACTTCATCTTCATTTCGCCCGTAGATTGCAGCAATAGCTGGTGCCATGGAAAGCTCTCGAATGCAGGAATGCAAAAACACGAAATTAATGACACACCGAGCAGACAACCACATGGGACCCATAAACCAATAACCAAGAGTAACCCGAAAGTTAGCAAACAAGCACACAGCTACACAGGCAGAGGCAGAGGTAGAGGCAGAGGCAGGAACCGGATGGGAGTCGGGGGCATGCAGCAAGAAGGACAACGCATCGACATTGGCATGCAGTTGGTAAAGTGAAACTAAAGCTACACATGATACACATATCTACTCGGACAAGGGCGGCACGGGCACCGGCACCGGCACCAGCACCTGGCCAGATCAGGGTCATAATCCTCTGGCCAGAAAAAGAAGAGCAGCCAACAGCACTATCAACTTTGACTGTGTGGAGCAGGAGGAGATTGGTATTCGGATTGGTATCTGTGTCCACGACAGGTGTATAGTTTTGGCGTTGCCTTTTGGTTTGGGTTTGAGTTTGGGTTCGTGTTCTCCCTGACCTGACCACAAATCGTACGCTTAAACCCATTTTGGCTTGCCTTTGGGGAGCAGGACGGATGTGTGGTGGCGGTGGCGGTACCGATGGCAGGGAACGGCATCAAATTAGATTTCAACGGAGGTTACAGACTCTCTCTCTCTCTTATTCTCTCTGCCTATAGTATATTATTCCAGCCGATGTCTTTCCTTTCGCATTTGGCCACTCAAAAGAAAAGGGATGGGGCAAACGGAAAAGGCCAAGCAAAAGCCTTGCCTGCGGGCCCCGAAAAATCCAAAGTGACTCTGGCAGGCATCGCCTCGCATCGCAACGCAGTCGAAACATTTTAAAAGCATCTTCATCATAAATCCGTAGAATGAAAAACGATGCATGCCACACACGTACCCGTACCCGTGCCCGAGCCCGAGCAGGAGGAGTTCAAATTTAGTTACATATTTTGCTTGTTTGCTTTCTCTCTGCTGCCACTCCTTGTGACAAGGCAAAAGCAAAAGCAAAGGCAAAGTGATATTGTCCCCTGGTGGCTTAACTTGTCATGCGACTGTGGCTGGGGCTGGCAGGACCTTTTTGCATTTGGGGGCAGCAGCAGCACTAACACAGTTACGGGTACAGAGTACGGAGTACAGAGCTCCCTTGCAGGGCCTTACAGAGGCCGCATTTTATGAATTATTCAAAATGATCATAATAAATTGCTGCAGTCCTTTGCAGGAGCTCGAACCTGCCACCGGAAAGTGGCTCCCCCTTTTCGCCTGCTACATATTTTCGTTTCCTGTGTGCACTTTTCGTTAAAACATTTTATCGTCTTACAGCAGTTTCACAGCCCGGTAGCATGCCACACCGATGGCACCGATCTCCTCTCCTTATGAAAGAGCATCGACATCTCTGGGTTATTGTCGTAACTTTGTCCATCGGTATGGTGTGTCCATCGATGGAGGGCCAAGATCTTTGCTGAAACTCAAACAGATATGGGTACTGGCACTCCATGACCACAAGGTAGCTATTTGCATGGCTTCCAGAGAGCTGGAGCTCGAGCTGGAAGCTTGAGATATGCTAAATGAATCATGCTGATGGCTTGGTGAAATCTGAAATCAGAAAGTTTCGCTCATTAAGTCCTTGAACAATGAAAGCACCACCGCCACCAGGCAAAGTGCTCTCCGAAGTAGTTGCTGCTTGAGAAAACAGAACTTTCCGAACAAAATAAATCAATTTCTTGGCTGGAGTCCAGGCCACAATGGAAGCTGGCTGCCGCCTAAAAACAAAGCCCTTCTTCATCTTCATTTTCATCTTCAGTTCGGTTCGGTTGTGTTTATTTGTTTGCCACTAAGCAAAGCTTCAAACTTTGGCGTCGAGGCGGAAGCACCTGGAGAGCACCTAGGATGCTGCATGGATACGACGAGTATGTTCCGCAACGCCTTCGATGGAGCGCCCGAATAGCTTAAGTGAATGAACCACCGATGCAAGAGAGCCCCCACTGGTGGAGAAACAGGCACGTTGATTGATTATCGACACAGTTGGGCACTCAAAATTTGCCAAAGCTTTAGCATTGAGTGATGATGATGAGGCTTTACCACTGGGTAAATTGCGGCTGCCAAGCCAGCTCTCTCGCCTAATGCCAGCCGTTGGACATGCCTCGGGCATCGGAAATGCCAATGGCAATGGTCATGCTCCAGCGAATGCAATCGCAACGCGTACCCCAATACGTTGTCCAGTTTCCATCGTAAGCAGAGCAGAGCCAATTCCTTTCATCAAGCCTTTGATGCGGGCAGGGCCCATCACACACACACACACACGCACACAGGGGTCTTGGTTCAATGCACAAGCCAAATGACGGAGCCGACATTCTGCAAAAACAGGAAATGGCCATTCGAAATGTTTTGGTCCAGGACGTAGCCCATGATCTCTGGCATTTGTGCGAATTTTTGGCTTGCTGCCAATCGAGATCTTAAAGCACAATAGCTCAAAGTGCGTATGCGTAATGCGGCGGGTTATTTGTCGCCTTAAACACGAATTGCTTCTTTCTGCCTAATTGATTGTGGCTTCAGTGGCCATTTAGACGCCTGCCAGGATGCGTTCAGCAGGAAGTACGCTGGCATCCGGGGCACGCCTAATTAGAGCCGATTAATGAGGCAGCTTCTGGGCAGGGGACCGGACTCTATTGTTCCCAGCTATAGGTATAGCTAAAGCTATTTTCTATTGTATACGCATTTCGAATAATTAGTTGCACTCTCGCACACACATACACACACACACATTCGCAGATAGAGAGCCCTCTCGGACACCCAAGCATCTCGTACGAGTACGAAACTAATTGTGTCCTTGCCGGAGCCCATTGTCCGGAGTCAGAGCATACATACCTTGCTGGTATGTTGGGGCATTAAAAAATTAGTCCGTTTTTGTGTGTGTGTGTGTGTGTGTGCGCTTATGTGGAGGTCGGGTCTTAAGAAATCAGAAGAGATTACATTCCGATTTAAGCCAGGCCAATGCGCCAGACGGCCCGTAGCAACAGGTAGCCGAAGGATCAACAAAAGGCTCTGTTGGGTTGGTTTTCTTTGGAACCCCGAACTAAATTAAAAGCAAATGAAATAACCTTCATCTGGTTAATAGAAGGTCCTGCCCTGGTCCTTTGTGGTGGCGGCCATTGTTGGGGATTTACAAAGGTAAAGGAAACAGAAACTCGATTAATGCAGGCGCCAAAAATTGGACGCACCTCGGGGCGGATTGCTCGTCAGGATTAAGGAACGCCCACTATGCGTGTGTGTGTGTGTATGTGTGTGCAGCACGTCAAACTCAAATTAGTTTTGGTTCTTGTCCTTTGTGATGGTGTATCTACACTCTAGGAGAGAATCTCATTAGCGACACAAGAGATACTCGTATACCTCTTCTTTTTTACAGAAACTTAACCTACTTTTGGCAGATTTTTCTCCACTACGTATCTCCCTTACGTCTCCCTGATGTCTTAATTGTAAAGTAAAATATATTGCTAGTAGAGATATTCTCATCATCGGTGACCCTGGCATCACCACTCATCTCGTTAGCATTCCCTCACCGTTGGGCAGGGTCATTAGCGCGTCTCCCTGATGGCTGCATTATTCAGTAAACTGCCCCTGGAACGATGACGATGACGGTGATGGTAAGTAAATGTTTAACGAAGTTTCCTTCGGAAAACTATAAAGCTCAATTAATAACAATTTGGTGACCGAAACTTTTCGTTCAACCTGATTTCGGTTCATTCCTTCTGCAGCTGAGACCTGATGATTATGAGGAGGAGCTGCTCCTGAAGTGTCCTTCATCTTCATCCTCATCTAGTGGAGCGCATGAAATTTTATGTTTTATAGGTGACCGACCACAGTAGGAGAATGAAGAGCAGGGACTGTCCTCGCAACTTGCTGCTACTGCGGCTGCTGCTGCTGCTGCTTCTACTTCGATTTACCTTTGTATTTTATTATGCCACTGGGAGCCATACGGCAAAAAAGTAAAAGCCATTTAAAAGCCAAAACTTTTGCCGGCCCATTTCCGGCGTAGCACCCACCTCCTGGCACTCCTGCCCCTCCGACAGACCACACCCTGACCCCTGACCCCGCATAACCACTCTGAATGTGGGTTGCCTCTTTGTATCCTCGTGCAGCAGCAGCAGAAGAAGCAGCAGAAGCAGCAAAAGTTTCAAGTAAGTCGCTCACTTCCGTATTTATGGCAAATTTCAACGCTGGACTTTTGTTTTGTTGGAGCTCTCTGCCGTTCTCTCACGATGCATTAAGCCGCAAACAACATGGCTGCAAGGGGGGAGGACTATAGCGGGGGCTCCTGCTCCTGCCAACTCAATCCTGACTCATTTCGCATTCCGCGAGTGTCTGTCCTCCGTTTTGCTGTTCTGTTTTTTGTCTGTTGGCAGTTTTCTAGTCAGTGGCATAACTCTGCACTTGAGTGCACCCTGGGGCCCAGATCTGCTGCTTCCGCCAGCCAGCCATTCCCCCATCCCCCCATCCCCCCATCCCCCTGATCCACCGATCTGAGTCACGTACATTTCAATTACAGGACCTCCGCTTGCCGCTCTCCTGTCTGCCCGCTCTGCTGCTACTAAATCAATAATCCATAATTTATTCCGCGCAATTATGTCGGCCATAGATTTTGTTGCTGCATAATTACGTACGAGTATTGTGAGCCACTGAAAAAAACATGAGCCGTAATTGATTCACGCATATGAATGCGTGTGCATACTTTTTACACCCTGCAATGGGCTGCAATGGGCAATGGTATTATGATTCTGGGTGGATGTTTGCATGGCAGTGCATTAAATATAAAATTAAGTGAAGGTATAGCAAATATCTGACTAAATCGAATCACTTTATCATCATCATTTCCATTGATACATTGGTTCGTTAAGGGTATCCAAAGTATCGACTCATGGAACTATCCTTTCTCCCCTATTTGTACTCTTTTCCCGATGAATGGTCGATGTAGCAATTGAAGACATTAAAAATATTTGATGCATCAATGGATGCTTTTGTATAATTGAAATGGGGGAAAGTGCTGCTGGTTTATGGAATGGTTTATGGGATGTGGAGGTTACTTCCATCCACTTGGGAGTGTCCTGTATATAATCAGAACTTTTCGTCAAGGGATTTCAATGTCAAATACACTCATAATTGAATTTGGTTTGCTTTGAATGCTGCGACGGAACCGCAATCTAATTATGTTTGGGTGTGTATGTGTGTGTGTGTGTGTTTGTGTGGATAACATAATCCGGTGGGTCCGTGTTCGTGTTTGCTTCTCCTTCAACCGCCATTCGCCATTCGCCATCCGCCATTATGTGTATCCGCGGGAAACAGTTACTCGCAAAAGGCAGAGCCGAGCAAAGCACATTATATGCTGCGGCACTTTTTAAAATTGACTGCGAGAGGGTGATGGCGAGGGGAAGAGGAAGGGGGAGCGGGAGTATCTTTTGTGGCTGCGGCAGACAAATGCTTTTAAGAGCAGCACAAATTTCGCCAAAGGACATGTGTCCTTTCTTGTCCCCGGCCACTTTCGATTTTCCGGCATTAGCCAAAGGGAAAGCTAGCAGACAAGAACGTGGCTGTAGCAGTGGCATGTGGCATGCTGCTGGAGGGGATGAAGGAGAACTCGCTCCAAAAACTTGTTTTCGCTTGGGCAAGGCGAAGGCGAAGGCGTTCAACATACTCTCAAGTCGGCCACTTTCGTACGTATGACAGGACATTTCATTGTGGCAACAATGTTGTTTTTATTGTAGTACTCGGACTGGGACTGGGACTGGGACTCAGTCTCAGTCTCAGACTTTTCTTGCCACTTGCCAGCTGCGTGCCACACAAAAGTTTGCTGGAACTCCGGCCAGGCCGGGCGTGTTAAATATTTTTGTGTGTCATTTGGGTTGGCAACAAAAGGGGCTGAAATAACTTCAAATGCATTAAAATAATTTAAGTACCATTTTGTGCAGTGGTCAAGGCTAAGCAAACATTAAATAAAGTGGAACCACGAGTGGTCGCTGTGTGAACGCTCCTCAGTGTTCCCCCGAGAGAGAACTGAATGGTAAATAAATTGATAGACGTCCCCAATCCCTATTTCAGTCTCCCCTGGCATAGTGTCCAGCCTCCTCCAGCCTCCATCTCCGTCGCCTTCTGTGATATAACAATGCAAACATCACGTATACGCAACGTGCGCCAGAAAGGCGTTCAAGTGCAGCTCGTATGTTTGCAGTCGAGCCGTCGGAGAGCAGTGTCAGCTCGAGCATGCTACGCTAACCAAGTTGTGACCTTTTTTAAAGCCTCAGCTGCTGCCATGGCCTCTGCAATTTAGCGAGCACTTCCGTTGTCGTTGTCGGCCACCACGCGCCACAGACGGGAGGCGTAAATGTTTTGCAGTGCGCCTCGATGCCTCCTACTCGGCTCGTCTCCCTTTGACACATGCCGCAGTGCTGCATGGTGCATGCTGCATTGCAACAAAGCAAAGCCAGTGAAGGACTCTGCATTCCCTTGCCAGGATTTCTTCAGCTTCAGTTTCAGTTTCAGACTCTGGTCTGTTCTATCTGTGGGTGTGGCTGTGCTTACGGCTGACTACATTGCATTCTTTTAGTCACCTATTTGGCTCTGTCTTTGGCTGGCTCTGGAAATTCTTGCTTTTTGTTGAAGAGCCATTTGTTCATCTGGGATCAGCCAGAGTTGCTACAAAGTGAACAGCATTCGTGAGGCATTCGTGAGGAGTGGCAGCTGTAAGTCTGAGAAGTTGCTTATGGCCTATGAAGAGTGCCACACATCAATACTGCCAGCTGCCTCCCCATCCTTCTCCCCGTCTCCCCGACTCCCTTTCTACCATTCTCCTGCTGGATGCTTATATCGCTTCTGTTTTACATTTCGTTCACAAAGTAGCAAAGTTGAGGTTATCTGGGTTTTCGTCTTTTACGAGTTTCAGCTGCTTTCTGCTGGAATTTGCATGTCGGTTCGTTGACATTGTCCTCTGTTGCAGCTGCTCCTGCTCCTGCTCCTGCTTTTTTGCCAGCTTCTTATTTATGTATCTATTGTCCGAGAGAAAGAGCAGAGCAGAATACAGAACAGAGCTCTAGCTACTACTGTGGTTGCGGTTGTGTAGAACTGCGGTCCAAATCCCCGGATCACCAGACGGCTCGCTCATTACAATGAAGTGCTGCCACAGCCACAGGAGCGGAATACCGAAAAACAATTGCCATTGCAGACGGAGCACATTAAGTGCAGTTCACGCTGTGCTTGCTAATGAGCCACTTGCGGATGGCCCCATCCCAGCGGATGGGATGCTACCCAGCTACCATCTCCCAGCTACCATCTCCCAGCTCCCATCTCCCAGCGTTTATCTAACATTTTCCACATTTTCACATTTATAATGCTAATTCAGCAAGTTGATTACTGCAGCCGGAACGGACCGGAACGGAGGCAATCCGAGGGCGAATGACCAGGATGCCGGGATGCCGGTATGCCAGGACCAGGATGATAAAATACAACATTGTGTGCAGCGGAAATGGGAACAAAAAGCAGCCAAACAGCGCACCTCCTGAGAGACATTATAGGGCGATGGCTAGATGGGTTCGGGATTGGTCTGTCTATGACCGAGAAATGCGCTTTAATATGCATTTGGGGGTGGCAATTAGCTGCGCATCAGCAGTCGTTCCTGGGAGCACTTTGCCAGCAATCTTCTCCTGGATGCCAGTCATAATTTGCATGGCCGACATTGCCAACATATTCTCTAGCCCGAAATGACGGGCAGTTGCTTTTATTTCTGTTGTTAGCCCACAAACTTTTTGACTGCCCGTGGCATCCGTTGACTAGCTAATGGAGTGTTCCCAACTTGAGGACGTACATCATATTGCCAAGTCTGGGATTTCAGTTTATCTATTGTTGTTTTCCAAAGAGATATCTCTGGAGTATAACCTTAGCTGCTCCCGGAGATTTGCTGAATTTGTAGGTGGCGAATCCGTTTGCTGGAACATATGCAGTGGGTTCCATTCCCATTATTCAATCTACTGCATTAGCCATATGGGAGTGGGATGGGTGTGGCCCAGGAGAAGCCTGGTGTTTGTTTGCATTTCAAATTTGGCGTGCTGCATAATTTACAATTCGGAACTATCAGCACTGCCTGTGGATGTGGATGCGAATGCGAATGCGCCTTTGCCTGCGAATGGTAGCTGCATGTTTGGGCGGCTAGTTGCTAGTATTTTTCTGTTGCCAACAGATACAACTTCTGGCAGTTACATCTGCCCGAACATCCTACGTCTATCTGTACGTTAGTGCTGCATTTTTCATGTTTAATTTCAGTTAGTGCCGACTGCCGCCTGCCGGTGCTGTTTTTGCTGCCAACTGTAGCATACCTTTTGGCGCCCAACTCCACACTCTCTCGCACGTATTAGTGTTTCTATCCGTTTGTGTGTGGGTGCGAGTGTTTGTTTGGCAATTGTTTAGATTGTGTGTGTGTGTGTGTGTGTGTAACCATGGTCGTGTCAGTTTGACGCTTCTGTCAATTGGTCCAAAACTATGCTCTAGCATTTCATATGCCCTTGGTGATTCCCAGTATTGTAGTTTCTCTCTTTGTTGTTGGTGTACTTTTATTACTTTTTGTTGTAGCTGAGGTGTTGGTGTTGGTGTCAGAGTTGGAGTCGTTGTTCTGGCTCGATTGGTACGCTTGAACATATTGTATGCCCTTGGTGGTACATAGCTGCTTTTTGGATGTGGATGTGGCTGTATATGTGTGGCTGCAGTTGTGTATTTTTAGTTGTTACATCTGTGTTGGTGTGGTGCTGGTGTACATTGTAATTAATAATAATTATCTTTTAATTGGGTAGCACTATGCTCTAACTACATTCGCTCGTATGCCCTTGGTGATTATATGTATGCCAGAAAGTGATTCCTCTCCAAAACTAAATAAAAAAAGTTTTTATATTGACCAAAACATTTCATAAACCACCTGAAAAATGTGGAAAATTTGTGAATGTGAATGTGTAATTTTATTATTCTGGTAGTGTAGAGCTGAAATGGAACCTCTCCTAATTGGTCCCAACTTTCGCCGACACCTCAACACTTGAACCATGTATATTGGAATAGTTTTGCCATCTCCATGGTTCTTCGTAATTGTGTGCGCAAAATGTTTGCGGAAACTTTCCTAAATGGAAGAGTTTCAAATGAAATGGGTCTTTCAAAACTTTTCCTCTGACCTATTTATGAGTAAGTTACCTTTTTAACTCATTCAAATATGAATACGATGTGTGCCTGGTTGCTTGGTTGCTTGGTTGCTTGCTTGCTGGTCCTCCCAATGGACAAACCACATGCCAGAAAATACATTTATTCACAATACGACCAACCCTCAAAGTGGTATACCAAGGCCCCCCCACAAATATTGTACGAGTATGTACTGGGGGCACACACAGACAATTCGAGTACGAGTGCGAGTACGAGTATAAATAAGCAAGCATGAGTTGCCTTTAAGTGAAATTCAATAACGCATAAAATACCAAGTCACAAAACCCCACAGATACACACACACACACATACAATCACACTTATATACATTGAGTGAGGATAGGGGGGGTTGGAGTGATAGTTCCTCTGCCAAGAGTGGGAATTTAGCATATTACAAATCATTGTTTGGCGCAGATGCATGGCCACAATTTGTTTATTTTGGCTTGGCTGTGTATTCCGAAATATATTCCTACAGATACACAGAGTACACTCGTATTGGTAGCTTCATAAATTCTGGATGCAGGATGCAGGATGTGGGATGCAGCAATGGATGAATTCCTATTTACTGCGAGGCTTGTTCAGAATGCGTTGCCATGCATTAAATCTTGGATAAATACGGGAATGTATGCAAAATAAATTTGGCAGCAGCAAACCGGAACGAAAAAGTTTCGCCCACATAAGTCAACAAGTCGTCAGAGGTTTTAGCCTAAGACAAATTAAATTTATAAACAAATGGCGCACACAGCAAACAGAAGAGCACAGGAAAAACAGAAGCTGGCAAAAAGTTAAGCATCGTGCACTTGCCCGGGGTTTCGGGGTCTCGGGGTCCCTTGGTGTTGTTGGGGTTCGGTTTCTCGCATTAGCCCCCCAAAAAACTGTTGAATGGGAGCAGGAGCACGAGCAGGAGCAGGGGTAACGCCCCAACGCCTCAAAGTATGCTTTAAAAATGTTTCACTTAAGCAACCCCCCAATAAAAACAAAATGTGTACATGACAAACAAACATAAAGTTAGGAGCTCGTTAAAGTACGCCAAGGGGTACAAAATATTCGCTGGAATACGAGGAACAAGCTTTCACTCTTACAGCCGCAGCCTTCTGTATCTGTATTTCCATCTGCTTTCGTGTGCGTGTGGGAGTCTGTTGTATCTGAATAATGGGAAGTTGTCAAGATGGCTTCACTCTACCCCCTTCTCCCACACACACAATCAAACAAACACACACACACGTGCAAAGCACTTCCAGCAACAGTTTTCCCTCAATACGAAAAAGGTTCTTGGACTGGTTCTGGTTTTGGTTTGGCCTCTGGCAATAGCATCGAAGCCATTCATTCCTAGATAAGTTAAGTGCGCCGCGAGCAACATCCCATGCATATTCGTATATGTACACACATATATTTTATAATCCCAACCCGAGTCCCGTCCGGGGCTGGGGGGCTGTGGGCTGGGCGCACGTGATGCCATAAAGCCAGACTGCGAACGCCCGCAAAACGACTTAGCCTAAGCCTGGCTTGCGGCATTTCCCAGCCTCAATGGCAGTCTCCTGTACGTACCGTACTCTACCTTCCTCCTTGTGGCTCCTTGTGGCTGGTGGCACATCTAGGTAAAGTTGCTGACTCACTGGAGCGCAAATTGTTAAGGAAAACAGCGGACGCGTTCAGGCGCAAAAGACACGAAAATCTGATTTGGGAAAGGACCAAGCCGCAGACTTGAGGCCGCAGAAAGGATGTGCGGGGGTGGGGCAGCTGCGGATGTTTTTCCGTATGGGTGTTTCTGTGGTCAGGACCATAAAAGTGTGGCTCGATGTGCATTTGAGGTGGCTTTAACCGCTGGAAATTTCATTCGAACTCAAGAGGAAAAAAGGCAGTAAGGAAATGCTATTTTTAAGTTTGCGTAGAACGAATTGCAATTAAAAAATCTGAGGGTAGAGTATTCCTTTAAGCCCGAAAAAAGTCCACCTCAATCGCTGTTGGGGCACAAAAAACCCCATTTATGTATGGATAAATTCGTATTTTTTTCGATGACATCAATAACGGATGAGCTGCCATAAATCTTGCGAAATTCATTTGGTGTGAGTCCTGGCAGGCAGTCGTGTTCTGGTCCTGGTCTTGGGTGGCGGTGGGGGTGGGGTTTGGTGCACCTGTAGTGGTAAAAGTAACAGTAAAAGTAAGGGTAACCATAGCAATTCCAACAGCCCCGCAGCCTGGTCACGCAATCCAATGGCAAATACTGGAAAACACGAAAACATGTCAAAGGCTTTTAGGACCCGTACTCCGTACTCCTTCTGTGTGTGTCCCGGAGAGCCACTTTAATTTCCCTGATATATGCCCGATGCGATAAGTTCACCTGACAATGGGAGCGTATCTATTATTAACATCTAGCATCCGCCAGGCCTCAGACCTGGCCAAAGGGGAAGAAAAGCCGGGCCAAAATGAGAAGAAACACATGCCAATTGCCACATCAGCAGAGCAGCAACCTCAGAGCCTTTCCGAGGAGGAGGAGGAGGAGGAGGAGGAGGAGGAGGCTGAGCAGGAAGAGGCTCCTAAGCCGGTTCGGGTCATTAACATAAAGAACTCTGCAGGCGTTGGGCACGTGTCGGAGGTGGCCGGAGGACGGAAAAAGGACCGAAAACTAGCCCGAAAAGCTCTTCCACTCACACAGGGAACAAGACAAAGGACACGAGTATGAAAGGGAATAAACACAAAGATGGTGGCCAAAAGCAGAGCCCGAACTGTCAACTCGTCGGTGCATAAATCATTTCGACCTGCTTAGGAAACCGGCACCGAAATAGAACTGAAAACAGGGGATCTCACGATGTCGGCAAATGGCAAAACTGTCATTTTCTAAAGAATTTAATTGACAGTAGAAAGTCATAAATTATATGGCATATCAAAGACGGCAAGGAACAAGGTACCAGCAAACCAACAAGCGACCTGGATCCGTGGCCCAGCTAATTGTCAAGGACCTGCTCGACCGAAAGGACACGTGGGGAACACGTGTGAGAGCGAGCGTGCGTGAAGTGAAAAACATACCGATTTGGTTTGCCAATAAATTAATGATACACTCAGACTCCGTCTCCACCCACGGAAATCTGTGCGCCGCAAGAATGGAAGACAAACACTTGGGAGACATTCGCACAAGAAGGGAGAATTTATAGCACTTTGGACGATGGAAGGACATTTGGAGCGGGACCAGCAGCCGAGGGAGGCAGGACAGGCGTCACTCGGACTGGCGCCAAATCATTTATCTTTGGATGGTGGGAAGGAAGGAAACGTGAGCATAAAGCAGTTTTAGGAGGCACTTCCCCACCCTTCAAACACTGAAAAATTTAGTTTTTCAATTGATTCACTTTCGGTTTTGGTAATGCCCCCTTTTAGTAAGACGAAATTCGATATCGTGTTAATATGAATTCTGAAAGATCTGGAAGATGTTCGAGTCGCGATCGTGACCGGGATCACGATCCCCAGGGGCTGCAAACCCTTCGATACATCCAGAAGCACTTGGGACTCGATGCCAATAGCGATCTGGATTGTGTGGAAGTCGGGTGGTTTCGCGACCTATCAAAGCGGCAGATGGAGGCGGCACAGGACCTGACCACTGTGCTGCGCGATGACATGGAGCAGTGGACGGCGCGGAGTACCTGGCATTGGGTGCAGGCCATGGGGCTGCACCCTCGACCGTCCCGTAAGATGCTGATAAAGTTGATGCGCCTAAGCAGGGGTAACAACCTAGCCTTTCTCTGGTTCCTCATGGAGATGTTCTACAAGACGGAGGCTCACGGTCGAGCCTATGACGTCAACGAGCAGATCATCATGTCGGCCATCTTTTGGCTGGACCTGAACCCCACCCTCCAGGAACTGGACCGCGTGCTACCGCTTCAAAATGCCATCGAGACGGACAGGGACAGGGACAATGCCAATGCAAAGCCCCGTCAAAAGCACCGTCGATCGGAGAGTGAGAAACCAAAGCCAAAGAAGCCGGATCTGACTCGCCCACTATCGCCGTACTTCCTGGAGCCTCCAGCCTTCAGATCCTGGGGGCCCACTAGTAACATCCTGTCTGAAGCTCCCGCTCGTCCGGCGATGCTGGGCTCAACTCCCCAGGAGAAGGGCGTGTCACCGCTCTTGTCCCGCTGGTTCGGCAGCTACGTCTTCAGCGACGCCCATCGCATATCCCGGTCCATCCTCTACGAGGAGATAGCCAAAGTCGTTGCTTCCTTCGAGGCGGCAGAGCTGCACTCCGACGACGTAGAGGCCATGTTCACCCACCACCAGCGCATCAGCGAGATGGAGAAGTCACTGAAGGACCAGCTGGAGTCCCTGAAGCAGAAGCAGCGCGAGGAGTTGTTCCTCTCCCCAAACCGACTACAGCAGCGGCGACGTAAGCGGGTCATATCCGAGTTGGAGCAGATGGTCGCCTGCTGCCAGGCGCGCTTCCACGAGATGGCGAAGAGGACGCGCCTGGCCTCCACCAGGAAGAAGCTCTTTAGCAGCGCCTGCGATGGTGCACCGATAAATAAGAGCATTTTCTGTGTGGCCAAACGATCTGGCGGTGGCGACGGCGACAGCGACGGTTCCTCACAGAAGGTAAATGTGAAGCTGCTGCAGGGAGAGAACCCTGTGGTCTTACACTGCTGCCCTGACTTCAAGTTGGAGCCGACGGATTGTGCGAGCTGTGAGATGTACGATCCTGCAAAGGGTCTGCCGGAAATGTGCAGGAGCAAGCGGCTTGGACGCCCCAGCAGCTTGATGAAGTTTCTGCAGCTTCGTGACGTCGAGGATGAGAAGCCGAGGATTGATGGGGACAAGGAGAATGCTCCTTCTCCTCCTCGGTCGCAAAATTGCAGCAACAGCTTGAAGATGTTTGAGCTGGGAACCCAAAACGCTGAGGGATTCCAGTTCAACTATCGCCGGCTGTTTCGACCTTCGAAGGCCACTCGCTTGGACGCTCAAAGATTAAGGCTGAAGGCGGCTTTTGTGAAGGCTCTGGACGAGGACTGCGAGTTCCTGAATGCCGCCCTCAATGGAGAGGAAGACGACTCCCTGGTGGACTCCCTGGTGGACAAAGCAGCCAAGCGCTTGTTTGCCAAGAACAGAGAAATCTTCAACGGGGAATACGAACGATTGCTGCGCCGCAAGTTAGAGCTCCAGGCTAACGGCCGCTTGAACTTTGGCAAGCAATACTACGACCCAGACGACATCCCGCTGATGAAGAGATTGCTGAGAAAAGGACTCGACACTGTCGGCCAGGATCATCGCTATGTCCTGCCCACTCTGCCCAACGTTCACTCCGTGCCGCACCTCATGGAGTGGATCTGCTCGCGCTACGGCAAACGCTACTCCCAGGCCGAGCGGAAGCGCAGCTTTTCACTCAACAACCTCCATATGACTCTGCTATACGAACTCATGAAGTACCCGCTGGTGAAGCCGCCCAGCCTGCCAAACGTCCGTCGCCAGCGGTCCACCAAAGACTTCTCCAAGAACATTGGTGAGCCCCAGAAGAACCGCTTTGTGGAAGCCATCATGTCCGTGGGACGTGTGTTCTTCTCCGCCATGCGTCCTGCGCTATGCAACGCGCCGCCAGGCGAGCTCTTTTACGCCTACATGCCGGCCGCCTACCGCGACACGGGCTTTAGCATCAACAAGAGACTTCAAACTCGGAGAAAACAGAAAGCTAGATAGGTTTTCTATGCTTTCTTTCAAACACTGAATTATTGTAGAACCTTGTGGTAAATAAATTGTAAATGTTCTAACTTCAGTTAGTGTCTGCTTGGCAAGAGGCAGAACTGTTCTGCCGTTAGTACAAGTTCTGTAATATTTAGTAATCCCTCCCGCTCCTCCGCCCCCTCCCCCTACTCCGTCACAAGCTGTATTTAATTGAAACTATAGGTATGGTCTGGCAGCCGATACTCACATATCCAGCAGGCTCCACTCCCTCCCCTTCCTCTATTGAAAATTGTTATGCATGAACGCATTTCCGTTTCCGCTCTTGGCCATGCAAGCCCTGCGCATTGGTCAAGACTCGCAGGGGCCCATATACGTGTGTGGCTGAATTATTAAAGCCGCATTTGCCTTGGTCACCTCCCTTGTGACCCCTGCTCCTGCTGCAGCTCTTGCTGCTGGTCCTCTGTGGCCTCCTGCTTGCCTCCTGCGGCTGTTGTTTCATGCCGTGTCGTGGCCGTTTCTGCTTTCGTGTGCAGCGGGGCGTGGTAAAGCCAAATTGCGTTATCCGCCCGCCAAATGGCGTAAAGGCTGCTTATTAAAATATTAATTGAAAGTGGAAGCGCCGATAACTGGGCGCGGAATCGACGAGCAAGCACCCGACAGAAGACAGACAACAGACAACAATGGCGTCCATTTCCGTTTCCCGTTTTCATGTGCCGAAAAGCAAACACGGCGCTGCTTTATCGCCCTCATAATTACGGCATAATGAAAATGCCAGACACGGGGCAAATAAACGGCATTCCCCCAGAATCTCTGGCCAGCCCAGCATCGTGAGCCCTCACCTGGAGACCACACACAGAGCTCGCACAAGCAGCATGTGGGGGGGGTGGTATCCTCGTAAAGTCGGGTGGCAGATACAAAAATATCCAAGAATAACGCATAAAAATGCTGAGCGATACGCCTTCTGGCTGTCCTCCCATTCCTAACACACTCGACACACCACGCCATTCTGGGCAGGCATTACGCATACGCCTAGTTAGCCAGTATGAAGGCCAGGACCAAGCTGGCCGGCAATTTGGAAGACGCTGCTGCATCCATTGTTTTACGAGCCATAAACATTAACAATTAGGCGGAGGAGAGAGGACCCGTCGAGCCGTTATGATTTTAACAACTTGCTTTAATTAGAAAAATACATTAGCATGCGCATTAGCCGGGACATGGAACATGGAACATGGACTCGGGACTCAGAACTCAGAGCTTAGGACTCTCCTCAGTTGCAGTGCTCCTGAATGTTGGTGATAAACGGGAAGAAAATGAAGTAACCAAAGCCTGCTCCGAGGGTCACCGCTAAGCAGAGCCACACATTAAAGGTCATGAAGATGAGCATTAGCAGGAAGGCGACGAAGACCTGCAGCATGTGAAGAAAGGTCTGAGCAATGTGCAGCGGTGATAGGTACAGATCGCACGTGAAAGACTCGCCAGTCTCCTGGCTCTCCACATTTGGCAGGAGAGGAGATGGTCCCGGCGGACCGGGCCTACGACTGAGCGAAGGACCACTTGGTGTAGTTGCACCTTGGGCTCCCGAAGGATTTCTTGGGCCACCCAATCTGGAGGTGCCTGATGCGCCCCCCCTTTTCCAGGCTTGAGAAATCAGTGAAGGCCTCGAGCTTTTGCCGTCCGCGTTGAATGCTGCTTGGACGTTCGATGTGGGAATAGTTTGAGCATCCGATGTTGCTGAGGACGGGGCCAGGTCACCCAATATGGACTCGTTGGACTCCCCATCCGATAAGTAGACAGTCGGAGAAGGTGGAGGTTGGGGCTGCGATGGTCGGCGCACTCGGGGTGGCGATGGTCGGCGCACTCGGGGCGGCGATGGTTGGCGCACTTGAGGCTGCGATGGTCGGTGCACTTGAGGCGGCGATGGTCGGTGCACTTGAGGCGGCGATGGTCGCTGCACCTGGGGCGAGCGATAAACATATGTCTGTATGCCTTGGACCCTTGGCTGTGGCTGCATCTGTGGTTGTGGCGGGGGCTGTAGCTGTGGTTGTGGTTGTGGCTGTGGCTGTGGTTGCAGCTGAGGCTGCGGATAGTAGTTGTAGTAATTGTTATGACGCGAATGGGGTGGACCGTAGTTGTCGTAGCCCCCCGGTAAGCGCCGCTTGCGTTTCCGGAAGAGCCACTCGCGGAACAACTTGAGACCCTCGTAGAGAACGGCCAAAATGAAGATGCACACGCAGGAGACGACCAACGCCAGCCGGGTGTCCACTTGCCACCACTTGAACAAGATGATCTCGTCATGGCCGACGTGGAAAACCATGGACATGTGACCATCATGGCCTCCATGATGGCCATCAGCCATCTTGTGAGAGGCATCGTGTTGATGCTGCGCTGCATCGGATTCCTGGAAATATTCTATTCCTCCGTAGTGGTCGTGCCTTGTACTCATAATGAAATGAAGCCTCTTTCGACGGTTCAAAATTTAAAAATGGTTATTCACACTTTCTTAACAGAAGCGAACACACTTTGAATTAAATGAAACTACGAGATATGGAATACCTGACATATATCACAGTGTGTGCTTAAATCTTTCACTGCCTGTTATCATTTTTGTATGCTATGGGATCTACTTCAATTTGTCTGCGATTGATGGTATATGCTCCTACTCTAAGTGCTCCTCCTCTTCACCACTAGATAGGAGTCAATTTCGCCGGATTTCACTGCCAATTCTGGAGAATCATTAACATAAATGGCATGTGGCCAGAGCTGTTCGCACTCTACGGACTGTCTGGTAGCCAAATCAATGCAGTTGTGCCGTTGGTGCTGGTGCTGTCGAGGGGCAAGGCACGCGGCCAAATTTGATGCCGCTAATGATGCTAATGGGAACAATTTTTCGTCAGTCGCGCGGATGAGACGGACTGCTGGCATATTAATAAAGATTTAAGCGAGGCACCGAAATTAAGATAGTTCGCGTACACTGGGAGCGAGCGCATCCTCTGGAAAGCACTGGAAATTGCTCACGAGTCGACCATTAGATTGTGTAATACTAAATATTAATCATACGCAGCGTGATGCGCGCCGAGTTAATTTATGGGCCAGCCGCTGATTGCCAAACGGAACAGGGATTTTTGAACCAAAACGTGCTGCAATCTTTTGTTCGCCTTTTTTAGAATCTACGTGAAGACATGGCAGGGAGACATGGCAGGCAGCCAGGCAGCCAGGCAGCCATGTAGCCATGGAGTGGGACAGTGGGATGAACAAAATGAAGCCACTAGCTGTCGGAGGGAACGCCCCGCTGACCGCCCATTAATGCTCCTCCTGTTCTGTTCCTGTTCCGTGCAGGATCCGGCACATTAATCATTTCGAATGCTTGCAGCAGCCGTCGCAGCGTGTTTTGCCCGCTTTTTCCGCAATTTCTGTTTTCTTATTTTTTCGACCAGAGCTCACACAAAAAACAAAGGAACATCCACGCGAGCCACAACGAGCCACAACGAGCCAAAACGAGCTACAACGGGTCCTACAACAAAGTAATTCCTGCTTTAAATGCTTCTCTTGGCTCCTCTATGACAGCCCCACAGACCGACCTTAATTGTCAAGACGGAAAGAAACAAGGAAGTAAGGAAGTAGGGAAACAGGGAAGGAAGGAAGCAAAGGAGGGCCAACAAAAAGCGCAGACACAGCCCAGACGAATGCTGAATGCTCTGGAGAAATGGGAAACTAATGCACACTTACAGAAAGCCTTGAATCTCCATCCACTACTCGCATTAAGTTGAGCCAAGTTCCCAAACAGCTTTTCTTTTGCTCTTGTTACACAAGGGAAAGCTGCATTGTCCATTGTTCGTTGTGTGCAGCCCGACACGGGCTTAAAGCATCTTGGGATCCGTCCCAAATCCTGCTGGCCCTTCCGTTTCATTCTTCATCAATTGTCTTTTAGAGCAAAGCGTTAATCATGCGACATTTAACGAAGCCAAAGTCGACTGCTCCCACGGGACTTTGCCCCAGATTTCGATGGTCAAAGTTTTGCTGCCGCATTGCTGCCGTCCGTCCCTGGCCTCCTGTCAATGGATAGCCGAACCAGAGACGGCAATGAATTAGACGAAAGAATGAAAAATGTCCTACGACAAGCCCAACAGCAGGGCCACATGCACGGCAGGGCAGGGCAGGGCTCTTAAGGACCCATCGAGCCTTGCGTGTAATCGCGCTGCTAAGTCCATTTAATCAACTTAATTTTGTACAAATTCCCAGACATTTCAGCTTACTTTCCCCGCACTTTCTTCATTTTCGGCTCGGCTGGGTGACGTGACACCGGTCCAGGAGGATGGCATTTAATAACACAACGGCATTTTCCACAATTATAACAATGAAAAAATGGGCAGAGTGAGAGGCTAAATGGTTCTCTGGGCTGCAGAGCAGATGCCTATCGCATCACGTTGAAATGGAGTTGTTAGCGCTGGAAATAATTTACATAATTTGTTTTGAACACAACAACACATTTCCACAATCTGCAAAGGTGTGTGCGTGATGCATACGTTTAGGCATTGGCATACCCAACGGATACGTAATATTTGTGAAGTAATGTAGTAAACACAATCCATGTGCAACTTTGAATAATGTGAGTGTTTTGCGGCTGGTTTCCTTTAAAGTACTTGAACTCTAACATTGGGTTTCATATTTCTTTGTTTCAGTCATTGAATACTCGCACAAAATATTAAATTGCAATTTTCTCGAGTTGCTACTTTGATATTTATTAAATTTAACAGCCTTTTAGGAGGGAAACACCATCCATCCACCATCTGATAGTCATTTGCGGATGGCATTTCGCTTTTATAGCTGAAACTCGAGCTCAGTTCTGTTTCGTTTGGAAATTTGTGTTATTACCTTACAGCAGCATTGACATTTGCTCTCCATTATGCGTGGGATTGGGGCTATTGATTTTCGATTTTCGATTGCGATATCGGACAAATCTATCTGCTCTGCTCTGCCCTGCTCGTAAGTAGAGTCACTTTAGCGGCCTTTCCACTCTGAAACATTCCAGAGGAGAGGAGAGTGCCACTCACAGGAAATTGAGCTCAATTGGGGGTTTTTTGTTACGTGCCGCACTCTGGCACTCTGTCACTTTTGGTCCTCTGCCTTTTGCTTTTATTGTTTTTCAGACTTTCCCAATTTTCAGTGGGGCTGTCCAGAAAAGGGTCCTGTCCGCTGTCCGCTATCCGCTGTCTCCAGTCTGCCATAGACATCCTCGCTCTATGTTGATTTATGTGGCACATGCTTGTTAACACTTCACGGTTATGGGCCTGACAACTACAGAAACATTTTCATAAGCGACATTTTCTAAAACACCGACGCTGTCCCTGACAGCAGCCCTGACAACTCTGACAATTCCCGTTGCTTCATAAACGTCGCATTAGTGTCACGAAAAGCACTAATAGAAAAGAGCGCTCATAGAGCTGCATAGCAGACTTTTCACCCTCGGTCGAGCTGCAACAGTTTTTCTGCAATCGTCAGTTTTTCCCCTTCTTCCTTGGAATTTGAATGCAAAAATCCGCTTAACTGAAACAGGCATCCTTCTTCACATTCACATCCCACATCCACATCCACATCCACATCCTGCATCCGTGGATGAGTGGTTGAGTGGATGAGTGGAAGGCGTGGCCTTGTGCTCGGTGTGTTTTTTGGCTGGGCTGCTCGACTGCTGGGCTCGAGCTCATAAAGTGGCATCCCCGCATGTACGGGCGTAAAATCATCATTTATCAGCAGGCAGCCAGGAGGAGCCCGGAGCAGCCCGAAGCAGCCCGAAGAAGCCCGGAGCTCGAAACTGGTCCTCCTGCTGCTGCTGGCGCCGTCAGATCCGCATCACTTTGTCATTGTCATACCCTTTTTCAAGAGCTTTTTCCCCCAACATCCTGCGAATCTCTGCGAAAAGTGGCTGCCCGCCCAGATCTTTCGCTACGAAACATTCGCCTTGTTTAGGTCTATGCTGTGGGGTGCCTCAACAAAAAGGAAAATAAAAAATAGTAGTGAAATGTGCAGATATTTGCATGGGAGAGCGCCACACGGCTCCTCCATCCGCCACAGATGTTTGTTAGTTCTGTTCGCCTTTTGATATTTTCGCCATGTTGGCGCCAGCTTTCGCTTTAGCTTCCGTTTCCGGAACGTGCATTCTGCACGTTTGCCCAACTTGTCACTTTCAATGAGCAGAATACACTCGAATGGGAGAATAAGAGTCTGCCTCTGCCTCTGCCATAGACTCTATTTGTGTCCGGGTTAAAGCCTCTTGCAGTCCGTTAAATTTCCTATTTGGTTGACATTCTGCTGCATTAACTACGGCCGCCAGCTGCTGCACTTCACTTCGCTTCGCATTTTCCATTTCACAATTCACATTTTCCATTTCCCATTTCCCATCGCGCATTTCGCATTTAGCATTGCGCTTTTGTTGAATTTGAATTCAATTCTTCTTCTGCTGTCGCTTTTTATGAATTCTCTGGCATAGAATTTAATTTTCATTGCTCACTTTTTGGCTCAAATTCTATGGGACGACACTGAGATACTATTCAAAGAGGCCAGTGCCTAGTGACTGGTGGCTGGTGGGTTGCTGCTGGCACTCGCAGCTTCAATAAATGTCAGATTTTTAAGAAAGAAAATTCACTAACAAAGGGGACAATTTAGAGCAACTTAAAGATCCAGTAATTGGACAGAGGTATGTTGGATCTGCTGGATGGTTGGTTGGTTGGTGTCTTGTGTTCGTAAACGAAGGCCAACCAAGAAAGGCAGAGCTCTGGGCTGGGAACAATAGACTTGACAGGTCTATCCTTAAGCTGAGGAAAAAGTTTAAAATGTAACATTTTCCTCTGCTGATTGCCAGGTATTCCGTAGTCGTAATAATCAACTGCGTTTTACTGAAAATAAATACTGAAAATAATTGAGAATAAAATACTAGAGTTGTTTAAATTACATTTATACGGTTTGCCTTTTATTTGATGCATTAACTTCTGCACCTGCACCTGCACCTGCACTCTTTGGAAAAACAGTTTTCAAATGCAGTTCTGCAGTTTGGTAAGCTTCACTTGGAAAGTGTTTTGGTTTTTGTTTTTTGTTTTGTTATAGTTACTATATAGTAATATTTGATGTTATCTTTGTGTTTCCATAGAGAACTCTAGTTCTGTTCTGTAGTTTTAGCAGGTCTTTAGCTTAGCTTTATGTCATGGCTCCAATCTCATGAGTGAGTGAGGGCGGGGGCGGGGGCGGGGGTTGGGTGTGTGGTATGTATGTAAATAGTTTTGATAGTTTATCTCTCGCTTGTGACTTTGCTTGGTTTTGTTTGGTTTGGTTTGGTTTCTTGTGAATATCATTACATACATTACATTACATATTGATATATAGTACAATAAAAACATGCACACTTAGTAGACTATATCTAGATGTTTGTTTGTATAAGTAGGTGTTGCGTGTGTGTTCCGTTCCGTCTGGTGCAGCTTCGATTCTTCAATCTAAACATAAAAGTACGATAATGCTTAATGTTTGGTATCACAGAGAGGCGTGACTTTTTCATACAAAATACAACGAAGGACTAATGCAGAAAGTTACAAAATATACATAATACAATATTATGGGTAGTGTTTCTCCCTTGAGCACTCGACCACCACACAATGTATATAGTATATCCAATATATATATAGTAGGTGTATGTATATATATATATATAAACAGAGCCGTTGAATCGTATTTACAGAGGATAGATACATAGCTTCTTGCATTGAACATAATTATATCATAGTAGGTTTTAATACGTACATTTCTAGATTATTACATAATTAGGTTAATTTTTGGCTCTGTTTTGAGTATCTCTCGCAAAATCAACTAACGAAGGGCGGAGGGGGGAGTGGGGAGTGGCCTACTAGGGAGGATAGGATTAGCATATCAAATAGATTCGATAACGATTGTGGCTCATTTCCGGTGCTGATTGTTTTCGAAACATAAAAGGAACCGTAGAAACCTGTCACAGTTACAACCGTGTGTGTATGTATGTGTGTGTACGTGTGAATACTTATAGTTCTACCTTTTAAAATTACAACAACGAGTTACGTTTAGAGGAGTCGTCTACACATACTATATATCGCACCTACACACATGCATATCCATGTCCATATGCTTGTGCTTATATAGGGGGGCGGTGCACTACTAACACTACTACATACAAATACTCTTCTTATATACTGCTGTGTGTAAGTGTGTGTGTGTTTGTGGGAGAGTGCGATTGTGTGTGTGAGTGAGTGAGCAAAGATGTCATCGTTCGTCCCCGGAAGCAGCATCTCCATGACATGACATCATGACATCCCTGCGTTTGAGCATCCATCATCCATCCCTTATAGAAAACTCTCTCTGGCTCCGTGCCGCTCATCCCCCAACATCACCCGCTGTGAGGGCGGCTCCCCGTACTGATCCTGGTAGTAGTTCTCGCGCATCATCGTGTTCAGGCTGGAGCAGCGGAAGTAGAGGATCTCCTGGAAGGGCTTGCGGAAGTCGCGGTTGAGGGTGGCGTAGATGATAGGGTTTAGCAGGGAGTTGGCATAGCCCAGCCATAGGAAGAGGGACGAGAGTGAGGGCGGTACGTGCATCGTCTCGAAGGGCCGGATGAGGGCCAAGATGAAGAAGGGCAGCCAGCAGACGGTGAAAGCCGACATGATGATGCCCAGTGTAGTAGAGGCCTTCTTCTCCTTCGCCAACTGGAAGCGGAGCTTTTTGTGGTGCGGCGATCCTAGGAGTCCGGTGGAGCCGCTCGCACCGCCACCGCTGCCATGGTGGCCGCCGTGATGGCCGCCCGAAGGCCCGCCACTGATGGCCCCGCCCCCGCTGCTGAGTCCCCCACAGGTGGAGTATGTGAGGGAGGTGTTGCCCACGCTGCTGTGCCGCTGCCCATTTCCGCTGACCAGCTCCGTGTGTCCCAGCGGCGGATCGGCGGCGGTGGGCGAGCCCTTGCCGTTGAGCGCCTTCTGGAGATGAGTTTGGGCCCGCTTCTCCTCGAGAACGATCCGGCGGGCAGCCCTGAAGATCTGGTAGTAGACGAACAGCATCACGGACAGCGGGATGTAGAAGGAGCCCAGCGTGGCATAGATCTGATATGCGAAGTTCTGGCACACCGTGCAGATGGGCATTCCGTCCTCGTCCTCGTGCTCGTTGCCCAGGATCAGCAGTGGCGGCAGCGAGATGCAGGCGGCGGCCAGCCACACAACCATCACGCAGAGCATCATCCGCCGTGGCGTCCGCTTCACGCCGTACTCCAGGGGCTTGGTGATGGCCAGGTAGCGGTCCACGGAAATGGCGCACAGGTTGAGGATCGAGGCGGTGCAGCAGAGGACGTCGAAGGACACCCAGATGTCGCAGAGCAGCGGACCGAAGTTCCACTTCTCCAGCACCTCGTAGAGCAGAGCCATGGGCATCACCAGCAGAGCCACGCACAGGTCGGACAGGGCCAGGGAGACGAGCAGGTAGTTGCAGGGACGCCTCAGCTTCCGCACCATGCACACGGCGATGCAGACCAGGACATTGCCCACCACTGTGCCCAGGATCACAATCAGCAGGACGAGGCTCACGAAAATGGACTGCAGTGGCGGCAGGACGAACTCCCCGGCCGCAAACTCCTCAATCAGCAACGGTGTGTCCGAGAGCGGCCCCAGAGTGCTGTTGTTGTCCGTAATGCTGCTGGTTATCCCCTGATGGGTGATGATTGCCACGGGGCTGCTGTTGAGCGACGCGGAGGAGTACGGGTATGGTAGCGCTGTGGTGGCGGTGAAGGCCGAAGCTGAAGCCGAGGACGAAGCGGCTGCCACGGCTCCCAGGAAGGCGCTGCTGCTGTTGAAGTCCGTGACCGACTCCGACTCCGTGCCGCTCTCCTCAAGCCGTGGCGGAGTGGCCGTGGTGGCCGTGATGGCCACCTTGGCTGCTGCATAGGCCACCCAGCTGCTGAGGAAGAGTATCAGCAGCGTCAGTGTGGCGGTAGAGATCAGTGTACGGTGGTTGCTCTGATGGCGTCGCCGTCGGGCTGCCGCTGCAGCCGCGGCTGCAACGCACTCCGGCACGGACGAAGCCATCAAACGGGGTTCTCTGTGTTCCAGAATTGCGTGTTTTCAATTCGTCAGGTGGTGGCGACACAGCACTAACCTGCTGCTGTTGCTGTTGCTGTTGCTGTAGCTGCTGCTGCTCATCATCATCTTAATGATCATTGTGTTAATCATTGTGTTCATCATCGCATAGCAGCACCCCTAATGCCGCACAATGCCTTGATTTACCCTTCGCTGCTGTCGTGCAATATTCCCGTCATTAATCATAATTTCAATAAGAATAAGTCGTCTCTTATTAGTTTCTCCCCCAGCTCCAAGCTAGCAGCTCCAAGCTCCCAGTTCCCAGGGCTTCTCGTGGAGCACAGCCTCTGGTGTTTGGCGTTTGGCCTTTGTGTCACTTGATTACTAATTTATGTGGGGCAAGTCAGTGGAGGGCACTTTCCTCCTCCTCCTCCTTCTCCTCCTTCTCCGATTTGGACTGGGCAACTCGGCGAATGCTTAATAAAAACGTAGCTGCCGGCTGCCTTTCAAATGATTTCGCTTGATGTCGCCCAGAACATTGACTTTTATGGGGATTACTCCACTATATCTATACGGGGCGATCTCTGGAGCGGTTTGTGGATTTATGGGTGGATCTCTGTGCGATTGTCGACTGCCTGCAAAGAGTAGAAAGAAGCATAAAGAAGCGTATTACTTTCTGGTATTTTCTGGTATTTATGAAGTGCAAATAGGTCGGTATTAAATTCTCAATTTAAATTCTCATAAAATAAATCTGTCTTCCAAGGCCTCCCTCCTCCCCTCGTGCACGCACATGTCGCCCTAATGATGGTCACAGTTGTTACAATTTCCAGCGAACCATTTTTAAACAATGAAACACACAGAATGAAAGAAGAAAATAAATAAAGAGAGAAACAGAAACAGAAAGAGCCGCGAACGTTTTCATGGCCCGACGGCCATTTTCGCTAAGCTTTTTCCCCATTTTCCACGAGTCATCCTTGGCGTCCCTTTGTATTAATTTTCATACTTCTTTTGATTATTGAATCGTTGGGGAAACCGCAACCCAAGCCCACGTCCATGCTCACGCCCATGCCCACGCCCACGCCCACGCCCACAAGCACTTGACGCTTTGGAAAATGCGAAACAAATAAACAAAAGGGCAGCTAAAAGGCGGCGTCTCCCGTCATTGTTGTAGCCATTTTTGCTGCCAGCTTCCGTTTCGCAATTTTATTTATTTCTTTTTCAATGCGGCTACTCCTCCTCTTCCTGCTGCTCCTGCTCCTCCTCCTTTGCGGTCAGCTGTCTTAGAGGAAGATGTGGAAGTCAAAGTGGCACCGTTACCCAAAGTATGAGTACAATTTATACATTTCTCTCCTAATTGAATTCCATGGGAGCCTCTGCAAAAAACGGTCGTCGAACCTGGCTCAAGCTGCCACCGCAATCGAGGACTGGCTTTGGCTTTAAAAAAGCATTTGGCTTTCGAGTGGCTTCGCTCTCTCATGTATTTTGGTTTTAGAATTTATTGAATGCGGCTGAGTAGCGGATGGGGGAGGGGGGAGCAAGTGTCTAGACGGCCAGACGATGCCACACCTGTGCAGCAGGTGTGACCTTCTTTGCCAGACTCAAATTTTTCAGGGAAATTTGAAACAAAAGAATCAAATGGGGGATTTGCATCATTAAAAAAACTATTGTACAAGTGAGGACTCTGTATGGGATTGGGGTGTCAGAAATGGTTCGCTAAAGGATTACGAGAGTAATACAATTTTGATGTTTAGCCAGTGATAAATCTCAATTTCTATTCCTCTCACATTTCCAAAATTATTTAAATCACACCTCATCTTTAATGGCATCATTATCAATCGCGCCACAAACCGCACCTATCCATACAGAATCATGCCAATGAAAATTGATCAGATATCGGATAGTAGAATGGCATAATAATTACCAAAAACTCTGAACAACATTGTGCGCTGCTCATTATATAATTATATTTCGAGTGCAACGATTTTTGGAAAATTGAATCTCTGATGGGAAATTGTCTGTTGATTTCCACACGCATGACTGCATTTTCGTGAGTGTGCACTCATGGGGCTAAAGCCAAGTGTTAATTATGGTAATCAAGCGGACAGCAGGCGGTCCTCCTGGCAGGGGTCTGACATGGACTTGGACAGGGACAGGATAGGCCTCACTCTGCCCGAGAATTGGCCAATTATTTGGTCAGCAAATAACAAATCGTAAGCCGCTTTAAGCTTCGGGGGACAGTTGCCAAGTCGTCCAGTCGACAGTTCGGATGAATTCTCCCGGCAACAGGACATAAATAATGTAATTTAATTATGAATTGTGCGGGGCGGTAAAGATGTGGGACCAGGGCTTAAAATTCCCCCCTCTCCCCCCCCCCCCCCCCCCCCCCCCCCCCCCCCCCCCCCCCCCCCCCCCCCTTTATGTTATGCCAAAGCCGACAGGGGCCTAAATATTCATAGGTTTTAATATTTATGTACCAGGCTCTTGTATGACAAACTTTCTGTATTTTTTCTTCCACACAGAATCCACCTGGCGACTTGACTCGTCTTTTGATTGCCGCCGCACGTCTTCCCCACTATTTGACATTCCTAATACATTCCCAAGCCGTGCCGAGCCGGGCCCGCAGCGCACAACTTTTTAGATACTTTTCCGGCAGTAGAGCAGCCCCGCCCCTCTCCACCGGCAGCGTCTTGGGATTTGCCGCAGTCGCTCGACGCCGCTGACAGGAGGGGGGGCTGACAGGAGCCCAATTTCTAGTCTGGCGAAGAACTGTTGCAAAACAAGTATAATTTTAGTTTTGGGTTCTGAAATTTGTTGGACAAACTATTTGCAGATGCGGTACCCCCGATGCAGAGTGTCCTGGTCCTGGTCCTGATTCCATTCCCATTCCCGACTGCTCTTGTAAACTATTTACTGCGGCGGAATCGGAATGAGCACGGATTTCCATTCTCCTTCTGCATTATTAAGTTCTGTGGAAAGCGGAGGGGGAGGAGGAGGAGGGTTCGGATTCGGATTCACTGGCCAATTCATGGTTTTCCTTTCAGTTAACACAAAATATATTTTATGGCTGCGCTGACGCTTGCAAATCCTCGAGCTCAAGTTTTAGCTCCCACCCGAAAGAAGAATAAAGTGCTTTTTAAAATCAGCGAGCGTAAACTTAATTTTCCCAGATTCAGATATCCCCAACAATTGTTTCAGGCGTCATCCGAGCCATGCCCCATGCCCCACAGCATCTGCAGCAGCAGCCAAACAGCCACTCGAGGGTGGGGGGCATGCAATGTAGTTGATGGTTGCAGTTTATGGTCTGCTGCGGACCTGCCCCTCCCCCGCCACTCAACCGCTCTGCCACATTTCCCTTCCTTTGCTGCGGTTTGGGGTTGGCTTGGCGCCGGTACTTAAGCTTTTCCTTCCTTTGCTCTTTTTTATCAGACAGAATTTTTAAAGCTGAGCAGATTTGCGGCTGAGTCTCGAAAGTCACGAAACAAGTGACTCGACTCACTGAGGGCTACAGATGGAGAGTATATAATAAATCCTTCCAAAATAAAAACAACTAAGAATGGATAATGAGAGATGCCCGCTACTCAGTGGAGACCATTAAGGCCTTTCTATCTTTCTACTGCTGCAGGTGCCACTTGGTTTCTTTTTGGTGTAAAGAGTCTTAAGAGACAGCAAATGAAACGTTTCTTGTTCAGACTCTCCTGGGAAAGCTAATATCACCGAATGAATATTCCAGTGGCCAATATATTTCAGGGCTTCTTCGTAAAACAACTAAATTTTAAATTATAAATTTGGTCAAATAAAAAGCTACAAAGTCTCTCGGACAAGTTTGGGAAACCTGTTCCATGGGTCCAAGGGTCGTATGCGTAACTCATTTCATATGCTCCTGCGTGAGCGAATTTCAATTACAAAGTCATAAAATTTGATTTCTCATGACGGCTTTGCTTTCAATTTTCCCTGCTCCATTTTCGTTTTCGCTTTCTGGTTATTTATATGCCATCCTCGGTACTCGGTCCTCGGAGCATTTGCTCCATGGCTTCATGTTCCAAGTGCCTCATGTAATTTCAACCTGACACATCACACGGGGGACGGACGGGACACGGGACAGGGGAGAGGGGACAGAGGACTGGGGACAGCAGTGTTGCTGCCTGACACACGCCTCGAGAGCACACCAAATTGCTGTAAATGGATGCGAGTTAAAAAGCCAGCAATTTTAAATTGCCGCTGTCGACATTGGCGCCCCTTTCGGTGGCAGCTTGAGGCTTGAAGGCAGGGGGCAAGCTGTCGAATTTGTGGCAGAGGGTAGCACCATCACCACCATCACCAGATTCTTGGGCACTTGATGTTTATGTGTCAAGCTGCTGCTGGTTTACATTCCCCTACACTTTTCCCCTTTTCCCTTTTCCATTTATTTTTTTTTTTCGTTTTCGTTTTCGTTGTGCGGAGCGTTGGCATGGTTGTAAATAATGAATGCGTTGATTTCGAATCATATATTTATGCCTGCGCGCTTACACTGTCCAACAAAATGTGTTGGGGAGGTTGGAGGCTGGAGGTTGCCTTCTTTTTTGAGCAGTGGAATTGTTAGTGCTATTCCATTAATTTCTTCAAGCATAAGATGTGTGTTAGTCAAGGTCAAGTGAGCCACAAAAGTGCTTAATGCTCGCCATTAATTTTGTTTGCCAGTGTTGTACAACACAACGGCTCCATTCATGTAAAATGGCTGCCATATGTACGCGTTACAGGAAGAGTCTGAGAGGTGTACCAGTGTTACAGTGAGCGTGTGTTTGTATTTATTTGTGTGCATAATAAAATTTGTGCACAAAACATGTGTAGAAAAAAGAAAGAGAGTAAAGGAATTTGCTTATCTTTGGAGACCCTCTTCCCTCCTCCTCCTCCTCCTCATACGGTATATGGTATACGGTATAGCCCATCATGATGTTATTTCTGGCCTGACATTTTCACTGGTGTTTCATTTTTGATAATGCCTTTACATTTAAAGTTCACGTGGGCGTATGAGTGATATGATTTGCATATAAACATGTACAGTGTACATATACTACAAGGTACACGGAATTTTGATGCCTGCCTGTGTGTGCGTGTATGCGTGTGTGATGTAATAAAGCATTGAGTTTTCCATAAATTGCGTGGCCCTCCCCTACCCTGAAAATACGCTCCTGCTTTGCTGTTGCCATTTTCAGTCGACAGAAGCAAACATTTACATATTTTGTTTGCGTCTTTTGTTATTTTCATTTGATTATTTATGGTTAGTCTTCTGTTTTTTTTCGGGCCAAGAAGCCGATGATTCCTTGGGCCAGGAGACCCAAGGAATTTATGTTCATTTCGTTCCTTTCTTCGATATGCCAGGCCACATAAATGTTCGTTTGTTTTGTCAAGTCAAGTCAAACATTTGCTGCTCCTGTTGTGTTGTCTCTTCCATTTTATAGCTCATTTTGTTGCTTTGTGTTTTTCTGCACAATTTATAGGGTTTTAAAATTATTTCTCTGGCGAGCTGTGACATCATCATAAAAACGTACCATTTCGCATTTCGCATTTATTCGCGGAAACATTTCAGTCACAAAAAAAAGAGAAGGATCCTAGCCTTTGTCCACCAGATCCATTGTCCGCCCTGTGCCCCATTGTGTGGCAGGCAGGCCGAGTCGTGTTACTCTTTGGCCCTGCTAATTGTTGGCCAATTGCCAACTTGTTGAAGGCACAGTCTCGCATTTCAATCAGTTTAAGAACTCGCAACGTTTCAATTGATTTGATTGTGACTCAGATACAGATACAGATACAGGGGAATGAATCCTTTCACTGTGGATACAAAGCACATCCTGCTTTAATCTAATGCAATCTGTAGCAGCAGCAGCAAACTGCATCTTGCATCTCTGGCCCCCCAACAATTTTCCACTCAATATCCTGGTCCTGGTCCTGGTCTTGGTCCTGTCTTGACTTTTATGAGATTGCTAGCTAGCGTCAGCACCAGAGTCAGATGCAGCTTCTTGGAGAGAGAGAGAGAGAGTCATAAAATCTTTTTATATGGCTGTCAGATAGCTTTGTCTCTTAATTGAATTGTTTTCTGGCGAGGGCGGAGTGCAATCATATCCTAGCAATAATGTCGATATTAAATTCTTTCTAACATGATGTTGGCTAGGACTAAGCCTTCACACTGGTAATTGATTTCCTGCTAATCCTGTACTTCACATGCTCTCATTTCCCTTTCGCATTTACTCACCCTTTCTCCTTTCTCGCTTCTCCTTCTCCTCGTACCAGTACTCGTATCTTTGTTTAAGGCTTAGACCTCTTCAGACCTCCTTAACACCTTGCCTGCAATGAAAGAGATAAGTTATGAGGTGTGTGTATGTAATTAAAGAGCCTGAGCGCATAATGAGAGTCGAGTCTGGCTCTTGCTGGAGGCACTCTATCACAGCTCCAGACAGTGTATAGAAATCCCCACACTACACCGTTTTCCTACCCTTCCGGAGGGTGCTGTGACCTTTGCAATCCCCGTGCAGATTGTTGGTTATTCTTTAGCTGTGTAAGGGCATCAGATGCTGCGACTCGAAAGGGTGTTATTCCTGTTTTTTATGTAAATATAATAAGCCCACCTTCCACTGTCTGCCACCGCCTGTGTGTCTGCTTGAGACGGCATCAATCATACGCCATGTTGTGCTGCGTTCAACGGTGGCTAAACAGGCGGAAACGTTGAAAGGCAGCCGCACACCCACACCGACACACATGAATACACACACAAACATGTACGCACTGTGTGGCAAGTTAGCAAATTGAAAATTTATCGTCTAAAACACTGACAGACACACGCACGCACACAGAAAGAGCGAAACCGCAACATGAACAGCAAGCGCTAACAAGAAATTGTCAGCAACAAATTTAGGTGGCAGCAACAACAGCAAAGGCAACGGCAACGGCAACCTGCAACATGCCCCTTCAACTAAGTTGAGCTGTTGCATGCGCTTCATCAACGTCATGCTTAGCCGCATTTGAGACATTGTAGCCAGGCCTTGGCTGCAGTCGAACACCACAACACAGTGCAGCAGACTAGAACGGTGATGGCTTTGGCGATGGCGGTGGCAATGGCGATGAGTGCCACCCAGTTGCACACACAACATAAAAATTCCAAACATGCAGCCTCACCAGACAGCCAGACAGCCAGACAACAACCCCAATCACTCAGTTCTCAGTGACTTTGGGTGCTCTATTTTGCATTAGAGAGAGAACTGGGAAATCTGAGAACATTGAGTTCTGAGAGAAGTCAAATGAATGATTCCTGAAGCACATCACATTTATGAAGCTAAACAAGTGGCCTTTCAGTCTACGAATTATGTGGGGACTGCTGCTCGTTTCAGGCATGGAAAGACTGCTAATTTATAAATGAAACTCATTTAAAATCCCATTTAGTCCAGAGCCAGAAACAATGTAACGAGATAAAACAAATTAGAAATCCCAAACGAAAGAAATGAGCTGCAGGAGGCTAAAAAACAAATGCATTTACATGCGGCGTTAAATACAGAGAACAGCTATCAAAAAAAGATGCCCGAGGCTGGGAGCAATGGGAATGGTGTCAAAAGCAGCGGACAGCGACTACAGGGAGAGAGAATGAAAGCAACAGAGACATAGAGATACAGAGAAGTACGAAACGAGAGAAAGAGCTACATAGGTATAAAGAAAATGGTGGAGAATGTGTCACAATGTATGATAAAGATAATCAACTTCAGTCAGTAAGTGAAAGCGGTGGTGCAGTGGTGCAGCGTGGCGGCAACAGCTCGACAGTTTTTAATTGAGTTGGCTGTGGCTGTGGCAGCGTGTGTGGCAGCCACCGCTATGAATGTGACAAGGACTCGAGCCTGGCTGGATCTGTGAGAGCGGACGCATTATTTGCACTCAGCTGGAATTGACTCGCTTTGCGGTTTCGGTTACTGCACTTACGCGAGCAGGAGCAGCAGCAGCAGGAGCAGCAGCAGGCGCAGGAGCAGGGGATCCTGCCTGGATGTTGCAACATATGTGTGCTGGTGATGGTGCCTTCGCCAAGATTTTTAATTAAGTTAATGAAGTGCATCGTGTGGTTTTTCAGTCACAAGCAGTGACTTATCCATCTTTATATTAATAAGGCCATTAAAACGGGGCACCGCACGGTACTTTGTAGCAGGTTTATATGTATGCACCGAAAGCAATAAAGAAGGCTGCCCCTTCAACTGCATTGCTTGGACAAAAGTGCACCGATTTCTGCTGCAGGGTCTGGCCGGAAATAAGTACGGAATAAAAATGGAGCTCGGGCGAAAGTAAAAATTAAATATTTATGATGCAGCACAAAAAAATTGCAATCAAAAACGTGAGAAAAGTTTCTATTGCATATTTATGTGCGCAGCCAGCGGAAAGCGCATCAGGGAGGCAACAAAAAAACGGTTGGGAAATGCGGAAAACTTGCACAGAGCGGACGCGTAAATGCTCTGTAGCTTGGGGTATCAATGAATGTATTTTTTCCTTTTCATAGTTTAGCGAATCTCATGCGGAAGTCTGAAAACTGATAGGGAACTATTATTTCGTCTTGTTTCCGTTTGCTGAAGCGACTATTTTTTAATGGCTGTGCAATAGAACCATTAATTTAACAAACGATATCCAATATACGGATGTAAGTATGTGATCAATCAGTTTCCCATAGCCCCAGCGACCCTTTTCGAACCGAAAACCATCCCAGAACTGACTTGGCAATTCTCTGCAGGAACAAACAGCAAATGCACATCAATCATAAAAGTATCTCTGCGTTCAACTCCGTTCCCTCCACTGCCCCATAGCCTAGAGACTTTATTTTCAGCCATAGTGCACAACGATATACTCGTAATGCAGAGCAGAGCGCAGAGCAGAGCTCTCTGTATGAACTGTAATGAATATAAAAGTGTTGCTTGTGCCTGATGGAAGCTGTGTTCGTGAACAGGGTGGCAGGGAGGAGGTGAGGAGGGGTGTACACTGGGGCTCTGCACCAAAATGGTTTTCAATTTAGTTAATTTATGGCGCGCATTGTTGGCCCGAAATCGCACTTGCTGGAGCCCCCAAACCCCCACACACACACAATGGGCATATTTATAGCCGTTTTATTTTCCCATTTCAATGCAATTACCCAGACCTACATACAAATATACACTATCAACTATACAGTATATATCTGCCTTTAAATGGTGTTTTTTTGAGTGGAGAAAGTATTGTATAGAAGCAGAGAACCATAGGCAGCTGCGACAGCTTAAAATGCACTGAAGAATACGAGAGTGGGGAGGGAGGGGAGGGAGGGGAATCTTCTTTTTGCTCCCAGATATTCATCGAGCCCATTGTGTGGCCCAGCTGTCCGAAATGCGGCACTTATCTCATTTGAGAAGAAAAAAGTAGCCCAAGGAGGCCGTAAATCCTGTTTCAAGACCAGGTTGGAAGACATTAGAACACATGTCTGCCGGGCTGCCTGGCTGCCTGGCTGCCTGCTGCGCCAGTTAAGTGCAAAGTTTTAACGCTGGTTAGCAGCTGCTAATTAGCATAAAGTTGGACCAACTTTCGTGAGACTCCGCCCAGAGACTTACAGAAGCCTCAGACAACAGCCGCCTGTGAGGCGGGTTCCGAGAGAGGCAAGTGAGTAGAGCAGGTCCATTCATTCCGCATTTTGACAGCGTCACTTTCCAAAACCCAACCCTGCCGTGACGCTGCATCTCGTTCTCCTCGCAAGGATCAGCATCCAGTTCATCCTGCTCATCTGAATCAGACTCTGACTCATTCTCCATCTCCTTGCTCCATGCTTCTGTCTCCTGTGCCATTCCTCATTTCTCCTCTCGACTGGCGCCGCTTGCGCTGTCGTCTTTTGTTTAGCTTGAAGCACGTCTCGCTCATCTCTTTGATAAATATTAGTTTAATTCTTTTGCAGGGCTGCTTTCCCCCCAGCCCCAGTCCAGCCCCAGCCAGAATCCACCCCCTCACGGGCTACACTTAAGGACTCAAGGCTGCGGCTGCCAGCAGTCTCTTTAGTGGCTCGTTTTCTTATTTCATACAATTATTCGGCTTTTCTTTTTCATCTCTCTCTCTCTCCCTCCCTGTCTCTTGCCTCACATTACTTGCCTCACGCTACTGCTATTGGGTGTCTTTTGTCGGGGCTTTTGCCCAAATGAAAAATGTTAATATTTGCCTTTGATTGAAATCGGAGTATCGACTGCTGCACTTGGCCCAAAACAATTGGTAATTCGATCAATGGAGAATGGACAGCAAATGGCAAAGAGAAATTCCAAAAAAAATCTAACTGATTAATTAATGGAAAATAAATATTTTGGAGAAGAAACTTGGATTATAGCTAAACCTTAATTGAAACCATAATCCATGAAGAATGAGTAACGATTTTCACTTTATTTATTCCATCAAGAGTTCTAATCAAAGCAATCCGAAGAGGACACTCTCTGGAACTTGATTATCGGACGACAGAAAGAAGTGGATGACAATTTGTCAGCTGATGAGAGATTACTTGACTTTCCTTGATTTCCAATATACTCGTTACATCAGACTCATGCAATTGTCTCTCTGGTGAAAATGGTATTTGCTGAACTGAAGAAGAAACCACCTTAATTCGATGCTTTGTGGAGCCATCAAGCGGACAATCCGGGCCAAATCCGACGCTCTATTAGACGGCCTGCAATTTGGCTCATTCAAGGCGCACACACACACACACAGAGATGCAGAGATACTAATATACTTTCCATTCAATGGCAACGCAATCAATGGCAGCTGACAATTTCTTTTGGCTGCGGCGTGGCTTTGCGTGTGTGTGTGTGTATGTGGTCTTGGCCAAAACTGGCAATTGCCAACATCCACACACACAACCTTGATGCATTTCGGTTTCGTTTCTCGTTCATTGAGAGGAAAATGCTGCGTCTGCTGGTTCATTCATGGGTTTTGGTTCATTCCACACTGATTTCTCGTTCTCTTTGACAAGCTGTCTGACATTTGCCAGATTTTCCGACACGTTTCTTGCATAGAATATCAGCTCGCTGTCTCTGTCGTTGTCTCTGCCTCCCTCCACCGGGTAGACATTCGCTTTGAGGAAAATTATGATTTGATGACAGGGCCAGGCCATGTGACGTTTAAATTGAATTTTCGATTTTAGTATGTTTATTTCCCAAACATTTCGCGGGAGAAAGACATGAGAAAGATTCTAAATTTAGCTGGGGAAAACCAACAAAGAAATTCTCCTTGACAGTGATGTATGTATGTATACCTCAGATCTCAGATCGGGGGGATCCAGGGAGCGACAGGTGCAAATGTCAGTCCAGAGTCCAGCAATTTGTCGGAAAAGTTCAGGTTCAGGGCTTGTCAGTGTGCCGCAAACTTTTCCACTTGTCATGCCGCTTTGAGAGAAAAACCAGGTGAAACATTGATGGAGAGAACCGAACAGTACGGAACCCGTCTCTGCGTCAAGTTATGATGGTTTTTACACGGTGAGGTCTGACCTGTGTTAATTGGTTTTACTCTGCCACATCTGCCACTACTGCCACCTTTCGCTGGGCAAGAAAAAGCAACATTGACTCGCTCGAGGCACTTTACCATAAAAATGCAAACAGCAGCGGCATCTGCACCAAGGAACCTGCACCAAACAGGCGAATGCAGACACTTGTTGCAAAAAGAGTGAGATGCTGAGCGAGAAGTGAAGGGTAGCCAGATGAAAATGGCTGCCTGTTGCAGCTGCTCACAGCATCCGGAGACCGGAGTCCAGACCCCAAAGTCCGTAGTAACCCAATGAGGAGTGGAGCCCAAGGGCCTCCCTGGCAAATAAACGGAGACGACGGCGGCGGTGATGGCAGGAAGCCGAGGAAAGAAATATACAATTTAAACGTTTCCAAATTGATTGCCAGGGCCCCGGCACAAGTTGCAATCTCATTTGGCCAATGCCAATTCGAGCAAAAATACGAGAGTATCTCCGGCATAAATTGCAAAATATATTTATTTTATTTTTATTTATTTGAAATGTTGCAAAAACGAATTCCCTGCAGAAGTGAGTGAGGGAGAAAGTAAGCAGTAACCAATCTTGACTGATATGATTTCAAATGCATTTAATAATCGCCGGTCGATAGATTTCCCTGCATATTACCAATTGAAGAAAATATTAGAAATATATCAAATAAATAAAGAAGAAAGCAAATACTCGTATGTTTTATAAATGTCAGGACTAGTGCAAAACTTTTACTCTGCTAAAAAGTAATTTGTCAGGAATTTTCTCTCTGAAAGAAGTAAATGACTCAATGATTGAGCATTCATTTGTTTTAACATGATAATGGAAATTATTTCACCAGAAAATAGAAAAATGAAAAGCAAGAAAACACAATGAATAGCACGAATTTACATGTGTGGAACACAGGACTCGTTTGAATAAGAATTTCGATGAAATAAAAGGAGATAGAAATCCAATGAATGCGAATCGAATTTTTTGATTAACTTAACATATTCGTCAGAAAAAGAAAAAGTGAGAAAATAATAAATAAATAAAGAAATAAATGTCAGCGTCTACTCGTAAAAAGGGGCATTCCCAATTGAATAAAAATTCATTCATTTTTCACTATTTTTCACACATATTAAAATGGCACAAAATCATACAAAAAAATTAATATCAATCGAAATTGGATTTCCCTTGATTGGGTTTTCTTGTTTATATTACTAAAAAATATTTCTCGAATGAAACACAGAACGAAAGTGCACTTAAATTTGGTCAACAAACAGATTTTGATTGACTTAATTTCTCTTGAAAATTGTTATTCTCGCGGCTAAGTGAGAACTTTCGAAATTTCTACAGCAGCAGCAGTGGAAGGTAGAGAGTGGAAAGTGAAAAGAAACTTTTCTGCTGGGAACGCGACTTCGATGGAGTGTGGAGTGGATCCTCTAGGTTCCACCTCGCGCGCCCTTCAACAGCACCTTCGGCCACCACTCTTAACTGTATAAAAATAGCCTTTTTACTACTTTATGCAAACTTGTCACCAAACTGAATGCCTTTCTCCTCCGGCATTCTCCCTCCCCCCTTTGTTGCTGCGCGGGGAAAGACAACAACAAGTGGCTCCAGGGACACAGAGAGGGAATTTAATTAAAAAGTTTTTTATGCGTTCCACCCGAGCCACAATAACGGTAGCGAAAAATACAAGAATGGAAGACTAGCTTGCGGCCGAAAATTTTGATACTCTTGCGGGTCGATTTTACGTTTTCTATAGTCTATTCTATATGGTCGCTTCTATAGTAATTCCGTTATGATATGGTTTGCCATGGCTATAAGGAAATACAATGAGCTTTGGGGTATTAAGTGGTAGTACCCTGGTAGTTGATCATTTTCATTCGAGATAAAACTGCGCAAACATCTCCTCAAAATCATCATACCCCTTTAAAAGAGTAACTTCAGCAACAAAATACACTTTTGCGCCTATTTTCAGGGCGTTTTCTGCCCCTATATCACTGCCTCTTTCCCTCTTTGTGCCTGCCTCTTTTGTCTGCCACATAGTTGCAACAGAAAATAACTTTTGTTGCCTCTTTTTAGTGGCATGTAAATTTGTAAATTCATATTTATGCCAGTCCCAAAAGATGAAGCCGAAATGATGCAGCAATTTACCCCGAAAGTTATGTGCTGTCATTTTAACGGCGAAAGTGGGGTAGGGGTGGGGGAGGAGAGGATGAGTTGTTGCACATTTGATGCACATAAAATTCGTTGAATGCCTCATCAAATGCTAAGAAGGCAGCGAAATTTTGATTGTCACCCGTTCGTTGACTCGTTGGAAGCCCCCATAACGAGGTAAATATATGGGGGGGGGGATGGACTGAAGCACGTCGATGTCACTTGAAGGGGCAGCCAGCATGAATCAACTGCAGGCCAACAATGGCTGCGTAAATAATGAACAAAGCCAAATTAAACGTCAGCTCTTGATTCTTGCTGCTTCCTAGTGCTGTCCCATCCCAGTGCCGTTGGCCGTCCTGGCCGTCCTGGCCGTCCTGGCCACGCCCCATTGAGCGCTCATCCAATTGAGTTAGTATTTGCATTCAAGTGCCAATTAGCGGGGCTTTCCGTGGGAGCAGCATTCGCTGGTTTTGTTCCGCCATCAAGTGGCACACAGCAGTCCGCGGTGTGGTGCGGTGCGAGCTTCATCAAGGATTTGTCCGGGATTGTCTCAGGCCGACAGATGGGCTCCATCAAAGTAAGCTCCGATTCGCATGGCTTAATCCCGACAAAAGTGCATTTGTGGCTGATTTTTTTGTTCCCCTAATTTCCCTTCTGTCCTTTAGCAATTTCCTCGATGGCTGCAACTGCAACTTGCTCGACTGCCCCCCAAAAGCGGAAGTGGCTGACAAGGTTTGGCTAATTGAAAGCCTCTCTCCAGAAGGATGCCACTTGCCAATGACAAGCCGCCCAACGAATGCTGGCAGACTCTTCAGACTTGTCCTGTCTGGTTCAATTTAGACAATTCCTTCGATCCCATCGCATTACCACAAATTATGTCACGTCGTGTCGCAGTCAGAAAACTTTTCAAGTGCTTAACTTTTATCGCATAATTGAACTATGAGGCGGTTAAGTTTTTGTTTCGCTTCGGCGTCATTTAAGGCTTAGTTCGCCTCGTTTCGTTTCGGTTCGGTTCGGATGAGCAAAGTTTTTAATATCAGCATAAGCACACTTTGCACTTGGTCTGCAGGTTTTCGAATACTCGTCTGCTCGTCTGCTCTCCAGACAATAATCTCGCTGTACCGACTATGGAATACTCAACTATTCAGGGAGGATCGTATACACACATCATTTAATTGGCTTGCTTTATCTGTAACAACCATATACCCATAGTACACCCATCGCATACAAAAGCACTTTTCCAGCAGAGTACTACTACAGCTTCATGGGGGATTAAAGAGATGGAGACGTATCCATGCATGCGAAGCCGGCGAATCGCCAATCAACATCATCGTCAACGACGACGACAGTGACTATAACCGCAGCCATCACAAATGCCATTAGCGAGGCGCAGACCGGTCACCCCCCGCCACTCAACAGCAAGGACATAAGGACATGCCACCCGCACAGACCCAGCAGCAGCAACGACAATGCTGCCTCGTGCCAGTGTTGCTGCGGCAGGGGGCGGTGGGAGGAGGTGGTGGAGCGGGCGCTCAACTAACGCATCGTAAATTGAGATTTCTATTTATTGTCAGCGACCACAGCAGTGGCAGCAGCAGCAGCAGCAGCAGCAGCAGTAGCACTATTGTAGCCAGTGGCAGAGTCAGAGTCAGAGCAGAGGCAGCATCAAGCTCATACATCTGTCGGTCCAGTCACCCATTCAGTGGATGGTCCTCCCTCCCTCCCTCCTCCCTCCCTCCCTCCTCCCTCCCTCCTCCCTCCCTCCTCCCTCACTCCTCCATCCGCCTGTCACCGACCTGACGCGGTCTGCCGACTTCATAAAGTCGCTTAAGCATTTTTAATGGACTTTTAAGTTTGCTTTTATTGTTTCATTTTCATTGCTTCTATTTTATACATACATATATGTATATCCATCCATTCGGAGGTTAAACTGTGGATGGTTCTACGGGTATATGCATTTCGAAAGGGGGAATAACAAAATTCAGCCATGCACCCCGGACGACGATGACTTGTGAGTGATTTAGTGGGATGAAAAGTAGAGAAATTTATAAACAGGATAATCCCCACAAATCTCTGCTTTTGTCAGCTTTTTCGCTTGTGGATGTAGAAAGGATTTTGGGAAAACGAAAGGTACCATCTATATCTCTTTAGTTAATTAAAGTTAGTTAAACCAAATTGTACTCATGAAAATCATTCTCTTGGCGGAACGTATTTGTATTGCAATCAAACCGAATGTCTATCCTTAATCAGGAATATACACATGTCGCTGAGGGAAATACTCGTAGAGCAATCATCGGCTGTCCTTGGAGGACTGCCTTCAGGCGACGAGTGCTCCGCAAACACAATTAACAATAGTTATTCGATTCAATGATGTCCTGTGGCAGATATTTCCATTTCTATTAATATCATATTCGTATATTTGATGATCTACTTATTTCAATCAATGTTCTGTCAACTACTTTTCGAAGAGGCGCCTCTTTCCTACCTCCTCCTCCTGCTCCGCAGCCATCAAACTGTCAATCATAGGGAAAATCCTCTGGGGCGTCGCGTCGCGTCAGGCGATGGATGAGTTTGTGAGGGCGAAAGGAGCCAGGGGCGAGGGGCGAGGGACTTTGGCTGGCTTTATTATGGAAATTAAATTGATATTTAAGTGACACTGCTGCTGCCAGCGGAGTGAGCAAGATAAATTTCGGCTGACGGCAAATTGTTTGCCCATATTCCTTTGTTCAAGATGAAATGAAATTTTTATGAGCTTAAACTCGGGCTCATCGCATCGCCTGGCATCGCCTGGATGCCACGCAATCTAATGGAGCAGCAGTCCTGGCCAGATGTGTGCGCTCGCTCTCTGAGCGCCGGGCCATGTATGTGGTCAGCTTATGGTTTGTTGGCCCGGATCACCCGTCCCCCGTCCCCCGACCACCCCCTACCACAGTCCTCGTCCTGGTTTTAGTCCTAGTATTTTGACCTTTTAGCTTCAGGGCTTGCCGCCGCCTTTCGGCTGTTGGGTTTAATTAATATGCAAATGGGCGCAAAAAGGCAAAAAGCAAAACGGCTGGCAGCAATTTAAATTTAGTTTCTCCTCTCGTTTCTTTAATGAACTCCGCACGAAATTGCGCACTTGCGTCGTTGGCTGAGACTTTTGGTTTTGCTTTTTGGTTTGCTGAAATATTTATCGAATGTGTAACTTGTGCTCTGCCACACAACTTTTCAACACACTTTTCGGGGCAACATTTGCGTGTGGCTGTTGGCAGCAAAACTTTTACCCTTCACATTCATAAAGGTATTCGCATCTGCTGTTGCTGCTGCTGCTGCTGCCAGTTGGCCGCATCCGCATCGCCATTTGCAATTCCATGTGCGGTACATTTCCGGTTTGTCGGAAATGCATTTCCCTTTCCGCCGTCGCCAATGTTTGCCCACTGTTTGGCTGAACATCAATTTGATATTTTGACAGACATTTCACAAAGACCACCCACCCATACCTACCATCCATTCAGGCCTCAAAGGCTCAGAGTCAGAGTCCCCCGCTAATGCACTTAGTTGCCCATTCAAACAATTTGGTTACACGTCTGCAATGATGCAATTTATTGCACAGCATTGGCCATTGGCCATTGGCCTCGATTGGCCATTGGCCATCGGACATCAGCCATCGGCTGGCCACTTGTGCAACTGATTTGATTTTTATTAGCATTTTATGCGATTTGCTGAAGTGTCCATGAAAGTGAAATATTGAATTGCCATTGACCACTTCTGACTGAAAATTAAATTAAACACGATCGCAGGTCACGGTGTACGAGTGGACAGCCCCCCTCCGACTCTGCCTCTGCCTCCGACTCTGCGTCTCCATCTGCGATTTTCCAGTGTTGTTGCCCGCAATGGGCACGCCCACACTTTCTGTGGCCCCCACCGCAATAAAGCGCTCAAACACTGTCTGCCATATCGAATTTCACACTTTTCCGCGCAACGCGAACAAAGGAAAACATGGAAAATTCAGCGGGCCACAAAAAAAGGCAATCAATGAGGCGCTTTCGCCACGTCATCCAATACCAACAACAACTGCCAGTGGAGATTCATAGCCCACTGTATCGTATCTGCATCTGCATCTGCACGTGCATGAAATATCTGCATCTGTGTCTGTGTCTGCATTGTATTGGATTTTTACTTTTCCATGACTCTTAATGTGTTTTTCGCCAATCTCTTTGCCTGCCCCTTTCCATATGGCACCCCAGAGAACCCCCCCCCCCCCCCCCCCATGTTGTTGTCTTTGATCCAATGATCCAATATCTGAAGAGTTCAGTTTTACCATGGATTATACATATAAACGTGAAGCGGTGAATATTAAAAAACTGTTCTTTGTGGAATTTTCCTCAGATTTTTCAACAGATTTCCACGAATTACAGAAATGCACTTCCATGCTCAAGAATATAAGAACGAATTACACAGAAATACTCGTTTAATTAAGGAAGCTCCAAAGGAGCAAAAGGATGTTCCTGGAAATCTGCTTTCAAAGTGAAATGTAAATAGTTTTCAAATGAAATTGCTGAAAAGTGGAAAGTAGATTCCTCTCCTGGGGAATATGAAAAGAACTTTCAAAGGAGCCACCACAAATATCCAATAATTGCTGTAGTGAGAATCTTTCAGAATTAGTAGTATTATTGTCTGAGCTGAAAAGGATATACCTGTTAATCCCTGTCTAGAATATGACAATTAAATTAAGGGGATTCCTGCAAATGAAAGACGGTATCTCCGTATATAGCAGAGGTATCCCTCGAGTACGACTGAAAGCTTCCATTGGTTTCGTCTGGTTTCCAATTCAAAACCTGTTAATTAGACATAATTATGGCCTGGACGGGGCGAGCCTGAAACGTTCTGGTTCTGTCAGGTCAGAGCTGCATTCGCTTGGCATGGCCATGGGCCCGTAAGTGGAGCGGATGGGTCAACCGCAGCAAGGGGGGTGGACGTCTGCCAGTAGCAGATCCGCCTGGGACACGGAGTGGAGATGTGGAGATATGGAGTGAGTGCAGATGGGAAATTGGAGAGCATAATAAATATTTATTAAGACATCCTCTGCTTGCCAAAAATTAAATTTGTTTTCATTAAGCCCGACAAAGCCGTTTAAGGCGGCATGAAAATATATGCTCCGTCTGCGTCTCCTGGGCTCTCCTCCAAGGAGTTGCCGCTGCCGCCGCCGCTGCCGCGAAAATATGCTTAAAATTAAAAAAGGGTATCTTCGCTCTCTCTCTCTCTCTCTCTCTGGGGCATCTACAGTGTCAGGCTCGTCGTCGCCTTCGTCAGCTTTGACGTGGCCAAAACATTTCGCCGGCTTAATTGTGCGCAAGCCAAGCAGATAAAAACGAAAATGAAAAAGTTTTCGGCGCCCCCCCACCACAACCGCCAAGAAAAGGAGAGAAGCGCGAAACAAAGGCGAGAGGAAAAGCGGGAAATGGCGAGAGAAAAGGCGCATTGAATGCTTCAATCGGTTGGAGGCGAAAAAAGTAACGAAACAAAACAAAATTAAAGTAAACAAGGCGAAAAAGCAAAAAACAAATAGTAGCTATGGGAAAGCCGATCTGTTGGTTACCCTTCTGAAACAGAGGGAATATTTATTACATAACTGGTTTGCAAAAGTCTGGTTAAGACCATAATACCCCGTCCATAAGGGTATGTTGTATATGCGACAGGGTTCGCAGACAAAGTAGAAAGGCAAACAAAGCCGTGGACCCTGGCAGGGACAAGTCCAGGGCCACGGCCAGGACCCAGAGCCCAGAGACAGAGACAAGGATGTCAGTAAACAAAATCACAATTAACTGAAAATGACAAAAAATAACAACGGCAAAGGAGCAGCGAGCATGTGACAATAGCGCACGGCAGAGGCAGAGACAGAGGCAGAGGGTTCTGGGCGTCAAGGATATGCGTCTCGCTTTAAAGTGTTAAAAAACAAACACCCAGGACGTCCCAAGGTCTGGGGCGCTTGTGCTCGTCATAAAGCATTTTAATTGCCGCTCATAACGTTCATTGCGTTATATGGAAGAGGGTTTTCCCGGGAGAAATGATTAGGGAAGATTCATACTCGTACCATTCGCAGTTTATTGAAACGGAAACAAAGACAACGATGAATATTTAGTGATTAGAAAAGGGTTTCTTCGGCATCGGTTGTTTTCCCTCGTCATTCATCATCAGACATTTCTGCACGGCCTGGTGAAAGTCCATACAGAGGGTCATGTCGCACCCAAGGACGTAGGGACCCTCCCCGAATTGTTCACTGCAATGCGGATGATTGTTCGCCCATTCTTTTTCCGTGATACCCACAGCGTTTCCGTCTCCGACAGCGCAGCTGGCTGTCTTTGACAAGGACTCACTTTGGTTGGATTGAATCTCTGGCAGATTATCCATGGTGCGTGCTCGAGAATCTGCGAAAACCTTCGAACATTGATTAAACATTCCTTCTCTCAAAGAAGAGACTCACCTGTAACCGCAAAGTAAAATTATCGATTCGATTTCCCAGAGACTATACTATGCCTGTCTCTCACATCAAGCGAAACGAAGCGAAGCGAATGCCTTGACAGAGCCAACCAAGATCCCAAAGGGAGTCTCCATCACACATGAACATTATATTTCCCAGAGGATCCCCTGGCTTTGTCAGCAGCTAATTTATATTGCATTGGCATTGCAGTGCCACAAAGCTAATTGCAAAGTGCATGCCAGAGCGCCACTTGGCGGCAGGAACGACCCTCGAGGAACTCGCGGAACTGGCATTACACAAAAATCATAATTGTAATTTGTTTTTCTTTCGCGAGTTTGCTTTCATCGTTTTCCGCTCGCACTAATTATGAAACACCCAGTGGAAATAATGAAACGCAAAGAAAAACAAGCACCTTTCGAGAGGGATTTCCCTGAGAGGAAATGAGGGAAACTGGCTGACTGACTGGCCCCTTTATGCCCTCAAGGTAGCTTTAAAGGTAGCCCAAATTTATAGATGAGCTGCCAAATAACCTGGATTTTGTGAGAGTTCTTCGAGTTAATTGTGGGACAGGAAGTTGTTCAACAACTTGGGAGACCACTGCTTCAGGGCAATCTTAATGGTTCAATCTTGGAGGGTTCTTCAAGCGAATACTTTCGAAATATACTTAGAACAAAGTTTGAATAATTCCTTATATACTCGTACCTAGGTTGAATTTTACCTTGAAGTGTTTGGCATTTTATAAAAAAATGTGCATTTTGCTAAACAATCTTTTATGCATACATATAGATGTACATATGTACATTATATATGTGCATTTTGTTAGTATAATATTTGCATAAGATGTGAATCTTGAGCTGCATCTCGCGTAGAAAAGGTAATCTTATCTTGGCATGGAAATATAATACAACCCATTTATAAACTTTATAAATTAAGATTAAATATATATATATGTATGTATATTTCCGAGGCAAGATTCTGTTCCATCGCGGTACTCGACTCCCATTCCCAAGAGTATATTATTTGCAGGGTACTTCCAAAACCAAATACTTATCCTCCCACGAGTGCGAGTACGAAACGTTCCCCCCTTTCGGCTTTGGCTTTGGTGAGTGCAGCGGAAATGTTTTAATTGCCAGCCAGCATGCAAAAGTGCTTTGGCTTTTGGCTTGACTATTTTTGGTTTTTTGACACACACACATCGAGCAGCAATTAGCTGAGCTGCCAGCCAGCCAGCCAGCCAGCCAGTCAGCTAGCCAGCGAAATGTTTAAGCATAATTCGCATTAGGTTTTCTGGGAAGGGAAGCCCAGGAGGAGGAGGAGGAGGAGGAGGAGAAATGCCACATATGTAGGATATGCTCCCAATTCCCAGTTCATGAGGCAAACGGAATATTTCATTAAATTATTGCCAACCACAAAAGCGGCAAACAGACACGACACTGAGGCAAATGCCGCTTGGTACTGGGCATTGGGGAAATTCGGTGGAAATTCTCCCCCATTTGGGGGGCCATGTTAATCAGCAGTATACAATTTCCACTCACTCTGTTATGAATATTTAAGCAAATTGTATTTGTTCGCTGAAAATTTCTGTCTATCTGTCATTTCTGTGCCTACAGCAGAGGCCATGTGGATAGATGCGACAGCAGCTGATGCTTCTTTTTTGGTGCTGGCAGCAGCATTCGGCATGCTAATTTCATTTTGTTTATTGTTTTGGCTACCACTTGATTGGCCCATTCCCCCCATCCTCCATCCTCCATCATCCAGTCATTCACTTCGTCAGCCCATCCCCTGCTGGGCCACAGAAATGTTTATAAATCAATCAACATCAATAATGTTTCGGCAGCCAAGAGATGGATGAGCTCGACCAACGAGAGAGAGAGAGAGAGAGAGAGAGTGAGGAGAGCAGCCCCCCGCACAATGCCAATTAATTTTCCCTCTTTCTGAAGCATGTTTTGACGCACTCTTGGTGGTTTTCTCTTCAACTATTTAATAAAGAAAATGTATAATTCGGTATTCGGGAAATAATTTCGTAATGCAATCAACTCAAAATTTATATCTATTGGGGAATCCTGTTCTGCATGTGTTTTCTGCCTCTAAATATTGTAGCGCCGTCGGCACGCCTTCATGGCCTCGTTGAACCCCTGGCAGACGGTCAGGTCACTGTTTTCATCGGCGCATTTGAGGAACTGCCTGAGCTCGTAGGCGCAGGGAGAGTCTTCGACAAGTTCGCTGGCACGTCGCGCCTGCACTGGCGTAGGAGCCGCCGCCTGCTGCCCCTGCTCGTTTGCGGGAACCGAATTCCCGCGACCGCTAAACAGGCCAGTGATGCCAGCGCCCACGGCATGGCCGACGGCCGATCCAGCTGCCACGCCCGCTGCAGTGGTGGCCATGTCCCTGAACATACTGCCGCTTCCCTTGGTAGTTGCTTCCGGCGCTGAAGCTGGGGCTGCAGCAGGGACTGGCGCTGGAGTCGCAGCTGGAGTTGCAGCTGGTGTCGACTGTTTGTGTGGCTGGGCCGCTGGACGGCGGGTGCTGGCCCGGGAGCTGGGAACGGGAATCTGGCAGCTGCTGCTGCTCCTGGAGCTCTGGCGACGAGCCGTACCGCCGGATTTATCTGAACGTTGACGGGGCATTTTTTGATTATATTTTAAGCCAAAACCACAAACAAAAATTCAACAAATTGATGCAATTGTTGAGCAGAATTTAGAATTCTAGGAAATCACAAGGGCTCTGATCTGGCTTTGGTCTCTATAGAAGCAAAGGGAACGGCACACTCAGATTACTAGGGATGAAGTCAGCTTTTGGGTTCCTAAATTCTAAGAAGCAGGAAATTGTTTTCAAGGCATTCCCCAGGGTAGATCTTGGGTGTCCAGGAGTATTCAGAAATTTAACTCTACTCTTCGCTCAATGACTGCTTCATTGGAAATGTTGGTGTGGAGTTGGTGTCCTCCAACCCACTTGTCGAGCGGCTCATTACTTTTGACACGGACACAGCGGTAGCTGCGGCACTGTTTGCCGCAAACTTATTGCACATGCAGTCAGATTCCAGATACAGTGGCTGCAACAGAGATTGGATGAGGTTTTCATTTGCATTTCCAATGCTCGCCAATGTCTGTGGGGCTGCTGTCTTCATGGCACGCTTTCAATTTCGGTGTCGAGTGTGGAGTGTGTCTGCGGGTGATTGCACTTCGGATGAATTAGCCAAATGCCAGGCCATGCATGGCCCTGGTGCGTATGTGTAATGCGGCTAGCTACAAGGGAAGATAATTTGCGGCAGTCATTTCCATTCCACTCACCTAAGTGGCTGCCTGTTACACCTCCTCTACTCTCTACTTCTTCTTTGATGTAACTGAAAGAGAGTGCTGCTGCCTCAATTACAATTGAGGCAATTTTCGCTCAAAGCCTTTCCCCCAAAAACACTATTACATTTTCATAATACTCGCACAGCTCTTGAACAGACCTACCTTATAGGATAGGACCATTCATAAATGCAGGACTGCTGTTCAGCTGGCCTCCTGCAGAATGGAGAACATTTCAAATGCGGTAAATTACAGTTAACGATTTTGTAGCACAGCAATTTGCTTTATCTCTAGATTTCTATCTATGGTTTGTAAATGTATTTCCACGTAGCTGTCCCACCATTTGTTTTGCCTGCCGTGCTACCCGTGGGGGTAGTCGTCTAGCCACCCAGTCCCAGCCCCCCCTTACGGGTTGGTCATTGGCCAGAACGAAACGAACGAAAAGCCATTGTGGTGGTCGGCGGCGTGTGTGCTTTGTGGCCTGGACAACAACAAGTGTAGGACCCGCCATAAAGGTGTTGAAATAACTGCTGCACAAACGGAGTTCAGTTCCAGTACTTTTTCTTTTTCTCTTTGTTTTGTTTGCCCTACCTTCTGTGATTTTCTTTGCTTTTCTTTTGCCTTTGCAGCTTTTCCAGCCCAGCAATTGTTATGCCGTTTTATGGCTATTGTTGTACTGGTGCTGATGCTGGTGGTGGGTCACAATGCAAATTGCCGGCACATAATTATGTCGCAGCCAGAGCCAAGGAATAGCAAACGAATACCGACCGAACACAAACACTTTGCCGTAAAGAATGGGCAATGCGGACTAGCAGCAGTTTGGGGCATCGTTGGGCAACTTTTTGTGGATTGTCCTTTAGGTGTGAGAATTCGGAGAACTTTTCCATGTCTAATTAGCAAAATACTCTTCCAGCAGCAACTAACTCCTGCAGGCAATAGAAATAACAGAAAGAGAACTTTTAATTTACCAACGCCCTTTGCTGGGACCAGGACACGCAATGGAAACACGGAAAACTTTCAAAGGACAGAATCAGAGACAGCCAGTACTCAGTACTCGTAATGTGGCTGAACTGTTCCGTACCCTCGACTAAATCGTCGTAAATACTAATTGCATTATCCTAGTGTACTGATGATGGGTGGCATTCGATAAGAAAGCAATTTCAATCGGCCACCACTCCAGCAATCAATAAAATGTTTCTTGAATGGCGGAGCGGATCCTTGTAGGGTATGCGCAGGAGGTGCGACTGCGACTCTGCTTTCATCGAGTGTCAGGTCCGACTGCAGTTGCATTTCCTGCTCCTTGACTAATGATCGCGTGCCCAGGCGATGGCAAACTGCCACTTGGACAATCGGAAGGTCCTGAGAATGGAGCCCGGCAAGCAGTGCCCCCAGAGAGCTCCGGGAGGACAGGCCAACAAATGAATTTAAGATTTTAGCAGGATCGAAGCCGCACGGAGGGGCGCTCTTAATTATATTCACATTTCTTCATTTCCTTTTCCCTTTGCTTATTGGGAAAGGAAAACTTTGCCCTGAACCTAAGCTGAAAATTAATGATTGCATTTTCGAGTGAGCGCCGAAAGGCGAAAGGATGGACTTCATTTCACAACTTTGTAATGTGCAGATTAAAATTTTTCTGCCTCTTGGCCAGCCGCCTTCAGCTTTCTACTTTCTGCTGAGTTTTCCCATTTTCTTTTTTTCTTCTTCTTTATGAAGTGCGAGGCCCAGAGCTCAGAGCCAGTTTAATGTTTAAGTGGCCGCAAAAGAAGTTTTTAATGAAAATAAATCATCCGCACACTTGACTGCCTACACAGCGCAGACATAGGGACCTGCCACGGACTACTCCTACTAACCTGCACTGCCTGTCTCCCTCTTTGAGGGACGACTATGCTACACTGCCACGCAACCCATTCCACGGGTGGGGTGGTGGATTTATGGACTCCAGTTGACATCCAATATAAATCAGAGCCCCCGGCGACACTCGGGCAATGCAATTAGGTACTGCTCCAAATTGTACCAGATCACGAAACGGATTCCCATGCCCCTAGGGGCAGTGGCTAGAGACTAATTGGGACCAAAGGCCATTTCGATAGATAATTCCTTTTCATGGTGGTGGTTGTGGTGGCATGCCACTGCCTCTGCTCTGCTCTGGCCACAGGTGTTTATTTAATTAATTTACATAAATCAACTAAAATATACACACACTCGACCCGGCATACGTGAGGGCTTATCGTTTGTGCATTTCATTTAATAACTAATTAATTTTAAATCAGCTTTTTGAGCTCACCAAATTATTTACACTAATTAAACGAAGGCCAAACGCCCAGGGAAAATAAATAAAGTTAAGCCTGCATGGAATGCACATTGCACACATGGCGTATGCGCAATATCTGGATTATGCTGGCGTATATTTAATCAAATAGTTTTTGTTTCCAATGTGTCCATGTCATTGGCACACCATTGTCTAGAGTGTTCCTTAAATATTCACTTTTAGCGGCCCGGTTACTAATTGCCAGCGTCAGCAACAAATTCCTCACTCGAAAATTCGGCAAAATAAATTGCGAAAAGGCAAATAAATAATGCAAACTTAAGACGGCGAAGGAAAGCAGCCATGACGGAAGGGGAGGAGATGGGTCGGGAGGGAAAACATGCAAATAATGCCCGGCTTTTTCGGCCCTGGCAAATCACTTTGAGTTATTGTATTTAGCCTTCAACACGGCCAAAAAGCGCAAAGTAAAACAAGCACAAACGTTAGACTAGAGTGTCTCGACGGGTCGAATACCTGGTACTCCTCAAGGGAGTACTCTCTACTAGCAAAGAGATTCCATTTAGGGAAAGAGAAAGCAAGAGTCTCTCCTTGGACCGAGGCTGTAATAAAATGTCTTCTGCCTTTGCATACAACATACCCTTGAACTCGCACAAGTACCGGGTATAATAAATATTTTAAAGCTTGAACATGAACACACACTCAGACGCAGACACAGATACAGACACAGACACAGACACAGACAGAGGCACCGGCACTGGCACACGGGAAAGGTGTCTAACAGCCACGCACTTTGGGCGATGATTGATATGGCTGCCATGGGGCTGTGCCAGCCCCTTTTCCTCCCACCCTATCCCTACCACTACCCCGCCCCCACACTGCCCAAATAAAGAAAACGTCGAGTGTCAAAGTTTTTGTGCGCGCTTAGCGCATTTGATGAATTGTTAAAAGAAAATCGCGCGTATGTGTAAACAGTTTGGTCTAGGACAAAGAGAGCGAGAGAGATTCATGCGGGGGTGTGGATGGAATACGGAATACTTATATGAGTGACTGTGTGTGCTGTGTGTGTGTGTGTGTGTGAGTGTGAAAATCAACAGTGCCAGCTAAAACGAAAGAAAAAGAATGAACGTGTGCGACGTGCGAGGCTTTTGAAGCTGCCGACGACCGACAACCGACCAAATGGCGGAAGCCCCAACACCACCCACCAAAGGCCCCAACAGCTGCTGATGATGATGGCGGTTGATGTCGGCAAACAGTCGTTCGTTCGTTCGTTCGTTTGGTGACAGAAATCACTGCTGACTTGCTAATGCCCTACACCATAGCGCCCCTTTACAGGAATGTCATTTGATTTTTGGAATACAATTTAAAATTACGAATTTCAGTCGAGAGCAAACTGCAATGGAGAGAATAGTTAAGACAGCACCGAGGGAGAGTAACGGAGTATTTGCAAAGGAAACCACCAAGAAATGGAAGGATTTCGGTTGCGGCAAGACTTCGCACATATCTGATTATGATCCTTTTGTGGTCGTTTACCCAAAAAAAACCCTCTCGAAACCGAAGGGAGCGCATCCTTCTATAGTGTTGAGAAAATCCACGCCAAGGAGATCCGAAACAAGTTCATATAAAGGAAGACAATCCCAGTCAGAGTTGGATATGTGCAAGGTGGATCCGATGATTGATGCGATCTGGCGCGACTTGACAGACAGGCACGCGCGACTGATCAGGGCCGGGATCGGCAGAGGATCGGAGGACAAGGTGAAGCAGATAAAGACCCGCTACATTCAGCAAATTCTGCGTGTGCTGCTCAGTACGGTCGGAGTGAAGCCGGTGTCGAAGCCAGAAGCACGAAGATCCACTCCAGCCTACGTCATGCACAGGGAGCTCATCAAACAGCAAATGGAATGGCTAGCAACGAAAAAGGTGGCCAAGAAGTTACAGCTTGTCCGGGAACTGCTGCAGCACAAAAAGATGCCCCAGAGCACTGAGGATCAACGGATGCAAGAGGAGTACGGGGAGTCTAGCCAGCAATACATCGGCTTGTTGAAGTTCTTCAACAAGGAAATGCCTGAGGATCAGCGCCAGAGCCAGATGGACATCATGGCGAAAACCTTCGATAGCATTATAGAACAACTGAATGATAACGTGACTGGCACGAACAAGCTGACCCCCATTCAATCACTGTACAATCACAACGAGCCTGGCCACGATCTTCAGTCTGAATGGAAAACACAAATAACCCGCAAGAGCATTGAGGCCACACGTGCCGAATGGATGCAGTACTTCGCCGATCTCCCGAAGACGCCCTTCGAGCAGAAACGGTCCGCCATCCGCCTGCAGCGCAAGAAAGCACTGATTGCCCAAAAAAAGGAGCTGAAACAAATCAAGAGGGAACAGCGAAAGAGGGAGCTAATTGGCCGCCGACCCCTCACCGAGCTGTACACCAATCCCCGGCTCACCCATCGCATGCAGCAGGTGCTGGCGGAACGGGCGGAGCAGGCACGTCGCCAGGCCACACAGCAGTCAGTGTCACAGTCCCAGCACCAGTCATTGGTTCAGGTTCATCCAAAGACCAAACCGAAGACCAAGAGTTGCTCGAAAGGCCTCAACATGGCCGATGCTGTACTGAAGGCCATTCAAGAGCACGATAGCTGTTGCAAGTGTCAACTGTTTCCGACGCGGATCAAGAGATTCTGAGCGGAGTTAAGAATAGAGATACCATAGAATATACCATAGAATTTTAATAAAGAAACATCAACTTTATATAGCAATTGATTCTTCCCCGAAATGATTTATCTTCTTCCATAATTCTTTTCCCAGTGACCGCCTACATAATCATACCATCCGTATCCCCGGATGGGCGTAGGGTATATCCTTGGCAGGCAAACTTTTTGCGGGCTCTTCACTTTTAATCTGTCTTAGACTGTATGCATATGTGTGCTGTCATTTCCCCCATTTTCCTTCCACACAGTCACAGTCTTCGTGGTATTTGCTTGGATTCTGCGTAGGCACCTAATCCTTGTCAGTGAAGCCACACTCATTGCGTGTATGTGTGTGTGTGCTCTTGAAGAGGCAAATGAAACGACACTAATACACAGACGCACACACATATGTGCTGACAGATACACCTACACATTCAGACATCACATCAAATCATCAATCACATGCTTTGGTAATTCATTGATAAGCTTTTCCTTTTTGCTTATGGATGGATCCTCCGCCTCCTCCTCCTCCTCCTCCTCCTGCTGCTTTTGCTGCTGCTTCTGCTGTTGAAGCCTTCAAAGGGGAGTAGGAGGGGCTCTTCATGGGGCAATCATGTTAATAATGCCGCAAGATGTTGGCCACCACCCATTAGCCTGGCCATTAGGCTTGTTATGCCTTGGCCTTCTTTCCCCCCTGCCTTTTTTGCCTGCCTATTAATTTAAAGAGTTTTAAAGCAGGCACCAACAGCAGAGCCATACGAAATCGATCTAAAGAAACAGATCCCAAACATTTCTACCTGGGAAACTTTTTTTGTTGTATTTTAAACCTTTAAAAATCTCGCATCTGTCGAAAACTTTCCACGAATAAAATATATGTACCCTTGACCCCTTTGAAAAACTCCCAAAGGAACAAAAGAAAACTAAACGAAGCAAAGCAAACCGAAATGAAACGCAACACTAAACACACACACAAAAAAAAGAAGGGAATTTGTTTATTTTGATTTTTGGAAAATCAATTTTGGATTCGTGTTTATTTTCGATGTGGTTATCCGGCGAACAGCCATTGGCAGAGTAAACAAATCGACGCTTTTTTGCGCAAATGCCACAAACAGACGCAGACACAGACACGGTCACAGTCCTGCTCCTCCCCCTCCCCCGAAATGTACAAAAGGTAAATATATATACATACATATATAGCTAAAATATATACATGTACGTGTACGTGCACTCGGTACACCTGTCCGTATATATGTATGTGTGGTATTTGGGTGCCATTAATGTCACAAGTGTAATTGTTTTTTAATCGCATTGATAGCAGCAGCAGCAGCAGCACTCGCCGCCAAAAGCAAATTCCGTACACAAAATTATTTCGAGTGTGCGCTAAAACCACTTGAAAAACGCCAAGAGCTTCGAAACTGACCCAAAAAAACAGAACAAGTGGGAATAGGAATAGGAATAGAATTAGGAGTACTACTCGTATTCGTACTAGTATTCCTATTCGTGTGAGTGTGAGTGTCGTGCCGTGAGTGTTAATGCTCATAAACTAACAAAGACAAAGAGCGGTAGAACCCCGTGAAGAGCAATTGACTTAAGCTGTCTACTTACACATACAAAAACCGAAAACACAAACTAAAAAAGAAATAGTGCAAAAATGGCGATAAAAAAATTTACATAATGCCTCGGCGAAGCGGTAAAAATGGAAAAAGAAATACACCAACGGCTACAGCTGCAGCGAGAAGAGTGCAAATGTGGGTGGGTGGATGGGTGGATGGGATAGGATGTGTAGTACGGGTGCCCTGGAAGTGACTGGCAAATGGCAAGTGACACTTGAGCGAGTGCTTCTCGGAAAGCGGAAAAGCGACGCCCGCCCGAGTAATGGCGGATGAGTGACCATCAAAGGGATAGTCGAAAAGTGTCCTCCGATGCAGGCATGCATTCTGAGAAAGGACTCTCTACTTTCAATGGCCATGCTTTTCCCTGAACCAAAGAAAAGTAGGAAGACGCCATCTAGTAAAAGTTACAATTTATACAAAATATACAAGATTAAAGTTGGAAAATAATGCTCTAAGACCAACCACTGAACAACTACTTGTCGTAGATGGTGCTAATAGTGCCTCCCTCTTCTTCCAAGTATGTATTTTTCTTGGAACTCCCCTCCTCCCCCCCCGTAAAATGCATCATATCAGTTTTGCTTGAGGCTACAGCTCCAGCTACAACTACAGCCATCCCGGGATATCCTTATGTACACAGGATACATATCTTTATGTGCATTAACTTGGCCTTTTAGATATGTTTCAGCAGCCTGGAGCCGGGTTTTAATAAGCATTGCTGGAGAGTGGGATACATGGCCATCAGTGTAGAACGTGCCACAAGCACCACAATGTAAGATTTGATAAAAAGCCATAAAAAGAAAACCAGAACCAGAACCAGAACCATAACGGAGTCAAAGCAAGGCAAAGCACAGCAAAACTTAAGGCCAGAGATCAGGCCAAGACTATAAAATAATAATGAAGTCAATTTCAATGATGTTGTTGCTGTGGCAAGAACAGCAGCAGCAAAACAACTTCCCTTAACCCTGAAACGCTGCTGTGGACAGCTGAGGGCAACAGCAACAGCATTATCCACAGAAAAAACAAACAAAGGCCTCACGTCACATGATTTCCTGCTGTCAGCCGTTTCTTGCCATGTCTTGCCTTTGAAATGGTGTAGTCGTCGTTGGTCGTTTTCCCTAAAAGGTAGCGCTTAAAATTTCCTTCTTTTTATGGCAATTAGATTATGATTTTCATTGTTGTTTGCATATACCCTCAAAGAGGTAAGAAAGCCCACACCCTTTTTTGGTACACGAATGACAGAAGAGGAAAGCAAACAAGTTCCCTCTCAGGCATGGATATCTTGGTAAGAGTATCAAAAGTTCGTCCTTTCTTTCCTGTTTTCCTCCTGCTTATTTTCGCTGTAAAACTTATAACAACCCAATCGAACCAATTTTTTTTCCACGCCCACTCACCACCCCTGCGATAGTTTATTTAATGGCACACGAAAGTAAGTAAATATTTGTGCCATTAAAGCTAGAGGTGACCAAGGCGAAGACGGCTAAGAGCAAGGGCTGGGGCTGGGCAGGACTAAAAGTGTTGGCTAAACTGTCATTTGGAAGATTGGTCGCATTTACGTGTAGTAGTTTTCGTATTCAGAAACTTTTTAAAAGGAACTTTTAAGTGTTCCTCCTTGACCACATACATAACTTGAGCGCAGTTCACAGGAAAAAAAGCATTTGAAATGGCAGCTTTCCTTGGAAAACACCAATCGAAATGCAGCAGAACTAGACTCGCTGCAGGTCTCGATTCCCAGTCAATTTGAACAAACTGTCTTGTTAAGCCTTTTCCGAGGAATAGTCCAATTATATTTCCTAATTCCGAGGTATTACATGGAAGTTTCCCCACTAATTGGGGGCAGCTGTCCTTTTTACCAACCTATCAAGAGGTAAAACAAGGCTAAATCAAAGCACCCCTTGAGTGCCTAAGCGTGTTAGTGTCAAGCGGCTTATCTATTATCATTTGGTCGCAATTTCAAAGGAGGAGCAGAAGAGCAGAATAGAACAGAACAGAACATCGCCTAAGTAAACCTTTGTATGCCAGGGCTTGGGGTTGGGGCTTTGGGTTGAGCTTTGGGTTGGGCTTTGGGTTGGGGCTTCATTACGCTTGATTTCTTCTCGACACACTCCAGAGGAGCTCTGTCCGGGCGTCATAATGCCTTGTGTCTGTGAGAAGTCATATGAATGCTACTTCCACTGCTGTTGCCAGACAAACAATGGCTCTCGTCATTCAGGACAGAGTCTGGGTCTGGGGGATAGGGGCTAGAGGCTGGCGTGCCGCCGACAGGATGTGGTCACAGGATGCGAACAGGCTGCCTGAGGACTTGGCTGGCACTGCAGTCGAGTGACCAGCCCAATGACTGACACCACAGAAGCAGAGCAGAGCAGAGCTGAGTAGGAGAAGAAGGCCACTGGGTAAACAGTACTGGCCACGTAATGAACTGAAGGACTGGCCGGCCGTCTCCTCATCTCCACCTGTTGAGGGGCAGTTCTGCCTGTGGTTATAGCTGTAGTTGTAGCCACACTTTTTGCACATTTACCAAGTTTATGCAATTTACACAAGCCCGTCAACAGTCACACGTTTCGCTGCGTCCGAGTCCCTACCCTACCCTTCCCTCCCCCTGCATGCAGTGGGCTCTTTCCATTTAAATGCTCTAGTTACTCCGAGCACCGAGCACCATTCTGCTGCCTTTATTGTAGCCTCTATGCAAACCACAAGCGTTTCGTTTCGGTCTGAATAATTGACCAAAGGACGGGGAAAAAAAGCAGACGAAAATATATATCCTGAAGGGAAAAAACTGTGGACCACAGCAAAGGCAAGGACGCAGCAAAACAAATGAATAAACAAAATATATGAAGCACAACCGCAGAGTTAAGCGGTGTCCGCCGGTGATTTAAACTCTGCATAAAATAACTATCCATTAATCAGCTTTAACTATTTGGCGATTATCTAAGTGAAGGAAACAGTTGATGGCAACTATTGAGAATTGTCCCTCAAGGTATGAAAAAAACATATTTCCCTTTCATATTCGTATTCCAAACAAAAAAATTAATAACAAATGCTGTGTACGATGATGGTGGTGGGCAGGGGTTCTGTTCTGTTCTGGCAGGCACGTAACTAATTTATTTATGTATTTCTCATTCGCCGCATTCACACAAAGGACCCTTCTGCTCCTGCCCACAGGCACATTAGCCACAACGGATGTTGGCCTTTTCATGCTCTGTTGACCGTACCGGATCGGACCAACGAATGAATCGTTCTGGGGGTGGGGGAGGGGGTTCGGGGCAAACAAGTGGGTCTGAGTGGACTGACCAACCGAAATGTCAATAAATTCATATGAAGTTATCTCTTCCAGACAGCTTAATGCGTATTTTTATGGCCTAATCTAGAGTCAAATTTTTCTTTCGCTTCGCTCGAGTGGAATGTGCTTTTGAGGTCTCGAGATCCCAAGTCCCAGCTCCCAACTCCCAAGTCCCAAATGCCACCATAGTCAAATTTACAGACTGAAATGCCCAGACCAGACTCACCTTGTGGCCCCGTCTCGTACGATATATGTAGTCTGGTCTGCAAAGAGATGGAGAATAAAAAGACTGGTTAAAATGGTGTTCAATGATGGGATTATTAGAAAGTATCGAAGTGAAGTTTGGGTTTCGTTTCCTATGGCAACTATCGACATAAGCCCACACATATGCCGACAGCCGACAGCTGATGAACCCAATAAAGCCAACACGAAGTGCCACTCAGGACCAAATGACAGCCAAAATGTTGAATAAAATTGAAGGGCCTCAAATACCCCCCACACCCCACATCCCAACCCCCACTCAAATCTTGTGCTCCATTCAGAAATATCTTATATTGAATCTCAGCGACCCGGGATGGTACCGAACATAAAAAAGATTAACGCTTGTGCAGGGTTCACATATAAATGGGTCAAAGTGCGCCGTTTCTCCGTTTCTGTCTCTGTCTGGCAGCAAAGAGCCTTCGGCTGACAGCAGTCAATGACATGGACATGGGTGGGAAAATGGGAAAAAGCGGCTATAGATACTATTCGTATGTTTGCCTAGTCTTCCCATCCTGCTTCTCCCCCCCCACCTGTCCGACTGCTGCCTCCAAATTCAATGTTTATTTTAAATTTCCAGTCAGAGAGACAGAGAGAGAGAGAGAGAGAACTCTTAGTGTGTCTCCTCTATCCTCTGTGTGGGTCCCACAATCACATAGCATTGCATTTCGGCTGTTGCATTATTTATAGCATTTGTGCTTGATTTTTTATGCCCTGGCACACGTGATTTCGAATAAATTGTATGGCACAACAAGTAGGGGTAGTATATATGTGAGATGGAGACCCAGGAAATACCGTGGAAAGTGTGTAAAGAGAGAAAATAATTCTCTCTAATGTATTTTCTCACTTTTTTCTCACACTGAGATACAAATTTGAGTATACATATGATCTACAGTATACATATGATCTACAGTTATGAAATTTAGGTAATAAGCAGATCATTACATTATCGATGAGTCTCTTAAAAACCAGTCGCGTATGTTTATAATGTTAGATTTCACAACCCGTAACCTACTGTCAAATTTCCATGAAATATGAATCTATTTTTTTACAATTGTGGATTCCATAATATTTTTTGTACTTTTTGGCGCACCCTCGCTCACCCCGAGGGACCCACGAATCCAACAATTTCCACACTTTTCCGCCACCTCTAAGCCCCTCCCATATGCTGGCAGTCCAGACAGCTTAGCTGCCGCCTTCCTGCAGAAATCGCAGCGTTCTTTTTTTCTCACTTCTGCATTTGCATTCGTAGTGCACATCGCAATCGCATCGGCAGAGTCGTCTATTATTCATGGCCCAGACAAAAGTACTGGAATAAATGCAGTGAAAACGAAGGGCGATACGATAGAAAATAAATAAATGAAATAGCAATAAAAGGCCCCAGCTTTATAACCCATTTAAGAGAAACTTTCTAAAACAAGTTGCCCACCGAATGATAGCAATATTTACCCACTGTCTAAACTTCTTCAACTATTTTTGGATATGCTATCTTTTTTCTATCATTTTATTTTTGTAACCATATCATCCGTTTGTAATAATTTATGAATGAATTGGTTGGCCTGTAGAAATGGGGACGGTATCTTATCTGAGAGAGCGAGGAAATCTCTCCTTCATAGGGTTTCCTTCGACAACGACGATTCCCAGAAAATTCTAGCGGACATATGTTTCATTTCCAAGGAAATTTAATCAAATTCTAATCTCTTTATCCAAAAGGGGGAAGCTCCTATTCCTTCTTTTGGTTAATCCTCGATGATTGAAGGGGAATATCTGATCAGACCTCTGACCTTTTTCGGTTCCCTCATCCTCAGACGGGGCGGTGGTGATTGAAGAATCTTCGAAGCCTTATCGTGTGGGCTAAGAAGGTTACATCGAAGGTGTTTCCAGGTGTTGCCGGTGCAAATTGAATAAAATACGCAATGCGTAATCGTATGCCACGCACAGGACAGCCCAGCACACACAGGACCTTGGCGAAAGTGGAGGCGAGGAGGTGGTTCTGGTAGCTGGGGGCGTGGCGTGTCGGGGTTACCTTCCACGTTTATCGGGGCATAAATACTACGCCAAATGTACTGTTAACTCGTATTTTTCACACAAAGTGTGAATGTAAATGGAAGTGGGAGTGTATGAGTGGAAGTATATGTTTGTGCCTCAGCCACAAAGAGAGATAGAGAGATAGAGAGAGAGAGAGGGAGACAGAGTTATTTAAAGCGAAAGAGAAGCAACATTACGCAACGTTCAAAAGCGGTCAAAAACCAAAGACCAGACCCAGAAAAAAAGGAGAAACAGTGCCAGACAGACAGACAGACAGACGGAGCGTTAGGTAACTCTGATGACGGGGCTAACTGGAAAATTGTGTAAATAAACAGTATTAAATTTTCCGCTTGACGGCTAATAGGACAGCCGGGACAGACCGACACGCAGCTGGAGTGGGTCACCGCGGATGGCTGGAGAGGATATCGATTCCACGCTAAAGGAGCCTTCGAACTGCGTGTCCACAGAGAGGTTGAGGGTGAAGATAGAGCGCAGCTCTACTTCCAACTAAATTTACAACAACTTAAGCCATAAAAATTGAAACGATAGCCGTAAAAATGAGGCTACATGGGGGATAGGCAACAGGAATGGAATGGTGGCGGTCTCTGGTCTCTCCGTGGTTCCTCCTGGTCTCTGCACGCTATCTGTCCCTCAGTAGCAGGCCAGCTGAAGGAGGGGCAATGAGAGTAAGCATAGGGGCTGGCAACGGCAACGGCAACGGCAACTGCTGATGCTGCGTCTTGGCTGGGCGCCACTTAACGCCACTGACAGCCCCAGTACCGTGCCGCATCCTCCACTCTTATACTCAACATCTTATGCAAAAGTTCATTGGGGGCAACAGTTTTCTTTTTCTTTTTTCGTGCTTCTTTCAGGCTTTCCTCCTCCTTGCCATTTGGGTAACTTTCGTGGCACACACACACACACACACACACAGCCAGAACAGACGAAAACTTTGTGCGAGGCGAGGTCGAGCTGCCAGATGAGGCACCACACCACACACCACCGAAGTAGCATGCCACAAGGGGCGTGTGGCAGTGTATCCCCTGTTGTGTTGCTCTGTCTTAATTTGCTCGGGATGCTTGAAAACACGACGCTGGAGGAAACCAACCTGAACTACAGTGAACTTTGGCCACTGGAGGCATTCGCGCAGCCCCAGTGCAAGCTCCACTCTAAGCAGCCACCACTGTGCCACATAAATTTAAAGCTGCCACAGCTCGTCCAATTTTTATGCCCAGTACTTGAGGATAACGCTTGTACTGGCAGGGTATATTCGTTTTGTGGTAAAACATGCCACAGGGACAAAAGTTATGAGATTCTAGATTCCAGAGACTTTAAGAAAACCAAATTCAGGTAGTATTTTCCTTTTGCAGGATATTTTCCTACTGATGGGTATCTTCTAGTCGCCACATCTACTGCATTTGATCCCCCTTGCTGATGACACGCATTTCGGAGCCAGAGAGAGAGAGAGAGAGAGAGAGAGAGTCGAGAGTCGTCCACCCTCCTCGCCCCCGGGTCCAAACACTTTAGACACGCATATGCAGAGACTTAGTTTTTCGCCCGGGGTTATCCAATCTTGTAGCTGACATTTATGCGAGTCTAAGTTCTATTAACGTACACCCACCAAAAACTGTGGCCTGTTCCTCATGTGTGCGTGTGTGTGTGTGTGTGTAGGATATCTGTGTTTGGATATCCTTTGCCTCATCTGCAGTATACATATACTCGTGTGTATGCCCCTGTTCGTGTTGGCATTGATTGCGTGCGTGTGCGTCTGACAGTTGTCCGTACAAGCTTAATAGTGGTGCGATTTTAATTGAATAATATGCAAGATTCCAGACCCCAGCCTCCACCTCCACCTCCGTCCTGACCACAACCACAGCCAGGAGCACGACAATAGTACCCGCACTCTGCACTCCGCACCCCGATCCACCATCCAAGACAAACAAAGAGAAGCAAACTAAAGTTGAAGTCGGCTTTCGGGTGGACGACACGACATTTGTGCATATGACAAGGGGCATGTTTGCTAAAACCCCCCGCTCGCCCAACAATCTCTCTCTCTCGCTCTCTCTCTCTCTCTCTCTTTGGACAAGATTTAGTAGCGCTATAATTGTCAATGGGCCATTAGGACGATGTCCTAGCTGCCAACCGACCGACCGACCGACCGACCGACCGACCGACCGACCGACCCCCTGCGGTCATGTCAATCACTCAGCTGTGGGTCTCAGAGATGGCCGCGTGATGGAGCCTCTTGGAGGAGGGTTCCTTGGGTTCCCTTAATTCATTCCAATCACAATCACAACTTTTGCTTGGGTCACGCATTCATCTTTGGTTCGGTATTGGTCCAACGATGATTATGGCTCTGATGATGATGAAGTTCCTAGGACTCTGGCCGCACATATTTTTATTGACATCTTAGATCTGAGGCAAACAAAGCGGAAGTCATTCCCATGCCCATCTATTGTCCGGATGCGTGGTGAATTCTCATATGAAAAATCAATAAATTATTGGATTTAATGTATACATAACTTGTATTATTATGAATTACTGCCGCTCCAGTGGCTCAGATCTGGCAGGTCATGCGTTAAAGTCGACTTTGATGGCCCTCCCATGCCACATACCCCCCCTACCCATGCTCCCTGCTTTCTGCTCTCTGCTTCCTGCTCCCTGTTCCAGCTCCTGTCCTGTCCTGGCATTTCCAATTAAAGCAGGACAGTCTCCTTCCTGTGTCTGGCCAAATATTTGTAAGGTTTGCGTAGCTGGGGCCCATAAATTAAGTTCGATTCCAATTAGAGGTTTGTATAGGCATGTCCCTACACAAATGAATAAGGACAATAATTGAAGTCCAGTCTGTTGCATCTTTGTCGCAAATCATTTACGAAGGCGACAACTGCTTTGCCCCTCCCAAACGAAAAAAATCCAAGATGATTTCAGGCTAAGAAATTAATATCTGGCAGGTCAAAATACTATAGTGAAATCCTTGGCCCACAAAAACAGCGAAAGAATCAGATATGTATATATGGATGCAGGTCCCTTCCGCATTCTGTCCCCTCCAAATCCTTGAATCCATGAGCCAGCAGAAATGTCATACGGAGGACCTGCTCAAAAAATATGCAAAAATAAAATGAGAAAAGCGGAGGAGGAGCACAAGGCACAAGAACGCGAACATGTAAAAAGAAATTGAAAACGGAAGGAAACACAAAACGAAGAAAACAGGAGCGCAAAAAACAAACAAGCGCATGACATGCAAAACAGGCAAACAAGCAACGAGTTGGCCCCAGGGAAACGACGAATGAGTGGTGGGTGGTGGATGGTGATGGGTGCAGGAGGGTATCGGGGTTGGGGGGTGAGAGGATACCAGACATACAGCAACAAGAAATAACTGAAAATGCGCTGATAAGCGAGGCGTGCTCACCGGAAGCACCCAGGAGCAGCAGCAGAAGCAATGGCGGAGCAGTAGCGGAGTATCAAAAGAAGGAGTACGAAAATGTAACTCAAAAGAAAGCGAATGACAGAGAGGGCGATAGAGAACAAGTCACAGAAGGAGAGGTCACATATAGAAGAGGACAGAGATGACGAACCAACAAAAAAAATTGAGTAAAGTGCCATCGTCGGGGCTTACAGCTTACAGCTTTTACGGGTACGGGTACGGGTACTGTCGCCCTCTCCCTTCATCTCTTCGCAGCAATGGTCGACATCCTGAAGGCTATGCAGGAGCAGGAGGAGTCTGCTTTGCATAACTGAAACTTGTGAAATATTATCCGGGGATTTATTCCAACCAAATGTGCACCTTAAACGGGGATATCAATAAATTGACAACGATTTTTTCCGGAATTTTTCGAAGGAGTTAAGGCACAGTACAATATGCAGAGGTGTATTATAAATCTTTAAGACCAGATTTATTGCTATTAAATTACTCTACAAAGCTGCCTAAAAAGGGATTCTCCCAAAAGTCTTTCAGAAATTGAATCGACAAAAGCGACCTTCCAATTTGCCAGCTAATTTCGTTCTGTGCCCTCCACAAAACTCGACAATTAGACCAGACCTCCATTCTGCATATAGCATTCGGCATAAAGCGCGCGTTTAGCAGCGTGGATGCTCAAATAGGGTGTTTGGGTGGATGGGGGTGGGGGGATGGCTGAGCGGATGGATAGATGGATGTGAGGCACAGTAAAGGCACAAAACGAGGACATCGGCCGCAAGGCAAATTCCAGGCATAAGTGCAGGTGCAACAGAGCCCCAGTGGGGGTGAGGCGAGGGTTTTTAGGGAACATTCGGTCCTGGTTACGCGCCAATTGATGCCATGAATGCTCATAACGAGCAGGCAGGTGGGAGAGCAGGCAGCAACAGCACCATAGCAGCACAGCAGCACCAGTGGCAGTGGCAGTGGCAGCAACAGCAGGTGCAGCCCTTGAGGCAGGTGGCAGGTTGGAAAGTGGAGAGTGCGACTGCCAGTGCGAATGAAACAATGCTGAAAATCAATAAAAGCCATTAAAATGCAAAGAGAAGGCTGACGCCGCTCTGCCAAGGAATGTGAAGTTCAAGCAGCAAGGTGGCATGAACCAGCCTTCAGCACGTGTTGGTGGTGGCATGCAACTTGCGTGATTGAAGTTGCCTCCGCCGCACTAGCAGAACTCCCTTCTATAAATAGATTCCAATGGCATAATTGGCGACGACGCGGTTTCCCTACCCAAAATCGATGCCAAAAAGCGCTTCGAGCACAAGGCCATGGACAAATGGTGTTGAATGGTGTGGGATACCAACAAAAAAAAATAAGAACACGAAATTTATTGCCACACGCAGCAGCAGGAGCGGCTGTGGCTGTGGCTGTAGCTGTGGCAAGTGTCGAGCTGCATGAATTATGTTCGAGGAAACCTGAGGACGCACCCGAATGCAAATCGGAAACTAAATTCGCTACGAGATTTATGAACCAAAAAAAGGAGAAGAAAACTCATACGAAAACAAAAATGGAAGGCTAAAGATGCCCAAAGAGAATCTCGTTTGAATTTCTGGAAACAGCAGGGTACTATCTTCTTCTCATTCCATCTAAGAAGAATTTAATAATAATGTCATAAGAGCTTTAAAAGAGCTGCTGCAAAAACGAACCAGTCACAAAAAATATATGTGTACGCGTATATTTTCCAATGAATTTAACTTTTCCAGCTTTAATTTAATAATTGCACCCGAGTCTGTTTTATGGTGAAAAACATATCAAATCCATTTCCGGTCCAGTGCAGTAAATTAAATATTTTCCCCAATCCGAATAAAGTGGAAATTCGTGTTTGCATATTCATAGCCAGTGCTGATGCGGATGCTGGTGCTGGTGCCGTTGCTGATGTTGACCACAAAATGCATTCGATTAATAAATAAAGCCAATTTGCATAGCCTGAGTTAGGAGAGGATATGCAAATGCCATCAGCTGCACTGTAGAAGGTGCCCCTGCCCCTGCCTCTGCCTCTCCCAGTCTTCTCTGTATCTCTGCTTACTGTGTATTCTGTGAGAGCTCCATCAATCATGCATAACGTTTTGGAAATTCATATTCATCGTGGATAGATGCAACCATGGAAATATACATATATTGTATATATTGTATATCCGATATGCACAGACAATTCTCGAATGTGGGCGACACTGTCACCAGGTTGCTGTCCGTCGATATCTGCTTTTATCTCTCTCGCTCGCTTTGGCTTTGGCTACGGTTCGATTTGGGCTGGCGCTTAAATTAATTGAAGAAATAAATACCACAAATATTCAGGCCAGACCATGCATAAAGATTATGTCCAAATGATAAAGCCAAAACCAAAGGCTACACACACTACAAAAAAAAGCGAAACTGAATGAATATTCGGACCGAACCACAGTAAAACTTATTAACTTATCAATTTTCGGTTCATTTATTTGGGAGAGGGAGAGCGGGAGAGAAACAGAGAGCATTTTCAGAGCAGAACAGAATCGAATGCAGGCCTGCAGATTGCGATTCATACATTTGGGGAAAAATGGAAAAAATGCTAATGGGAAAATGGGAATTGCCATCTGGCTGTAAACAAAAAGTGTTATGGCCAAATAATGGCAACAATATCACTGTTTTATGAGCTCGAATAAATATTTTCACACTTTGTACTTGAACTCGTGCTCCTTAACCATTAAATGATTGAATTAAATGATTGAATCGGTTAATGGCTTCCCTGACAGGCGCCCGGTAAACAATACATACCATCCCACAGGCCAGGAAAATACTCTTTAAATAAATTATTTCCCCCCACAGCAGAACAATTTTCCATTCATGCCAGGGCCTGCATCTCCCATAAATACCAAATAGATATCAATTATAATTAAAATTAATTATTTATAAATAGTTATTTGTGTATTTTTAGCCTTATGTCATTGACTCTTTGTCCGAGTCCGGGGTCCGGGTCCGGGTCGGGCACCGTGGCAACGCGAAATGAATCGCTTTGGCTGTTTGTTTGCCTTTCGGTTCACCTTTTTTTTTCGCTTTTTGTCGGTTTAATGTAGATATTGCGCATACGCAGTGCTGGACGCCATCGATAAATAAGTAATTAAAGCGCCTAAATAAATAATTAGCGGAACATTAGTGTCGGATGTGGGCGTTGTCTGCATACCAAGACCAGCAGCATATCTGCAATTGAATATCCCCATTAGCCTCCATTCCTCGCTCCCGCCCAAAATATGTATGGGGAGAGGAAAGATTTTTGCAGAGGGAAAAAAAAGGGGAAGGAGAACATTTTATACCCTTGCCTTTTAAGTATCTCTGATCAGGTATATGCTAAAGTGAAAGGTGGAAGACGCAAGGCTAGAAAATCCTCTGCTAATATAAGTGTCGTATTAATATCCTATACCTCTTGCGGCCACAAAACTCATGGCAATTCTATGACTGTTTCATAATGCTTTATATATTTCTTTCAGAATTTATATATTCATATACAGTACTCATCTTCTAATCAAAACCAACATTCAGAGATAGTCCCGACCTACAGCAGCTAAGACTTTACGCAGTGTTATGATTGCAATAAAAAGACGGACAGAAATGAGATATGATATGCAGTGTAGAGTGATTTTCTTCTGTTAGAGCTCCCAAGAGAGAAGTTTTCCTATGGAATATATACTTTAAAATTAAAGGAACATTCACATTCACTGTTATAGAAACTGATAGAAATGGGAGCTTTCTTGGTGATTGAAACCAAATATTGATTCAATAATGCTTCCGAAATGTAGCAAGCATGTTCCAAATTTTACAAACTCTTTCCATACTCTTCCCATTCTAGTGCCAGACCTACTATGATACCATGAGTGTTTTTTTTCCCCTTTAGTCAGGGCATTGAAATTACAATCAAGCAATATAAACACATTCTGGAGGGGTGTCTTGGGCTGGATCTGGGGGCAACATCAAACACATAAGGAAATTCTGCACTTAAGGCCAAACAAATCACAGAGCCATTAATTTTTATTAACAAAATCTCGGCTGAGCAGTTCCGAGAGCCAAGAGCCGGGCGCCAAAAAAAAAGCCAATAGCTGTCCAGCAAAACAAAAGAAAAAATAAAAGCAGAAAAAACCCGCACAACTTTGATATGGAAAGAAGAGCCAAGAAAATGGAAAAGAAATACAAAGAATCAACTCGATTCGGCCCCAAAATGTGGCCTTATCAGTAACGTAATTAAGCAGCGATAAAGTGCCGGCCACGCCCCCTACCGCACCACTCGCTTGCCGCTCGCCTTCTGGCAGCGGCGCCCCGCTTTCTATTCCCCCACGTACTACTCGTATATGGAGTTCCATCCATGGGTCGGTGTATGGGTCTATGGGTTGGTGGGGTGATAATGGAGGGCAAGCGATAAGCACGGGCCTTCTTTTTCTCTTGCGTTCAGCCTCAATGAGCAGCATAGTTTATATCAATTTAGATTTGAATTTAATTTATTTACTTAGTCGCATATCGCACATGTGAGGCATGTGAGGTGGTGGGGGCTATTTTTGGGCAAATGGTCAGCAAACGTTAGTCACCGCGAGAGATGAGCAAGAGCCAGAGCCAGAGGCACTGATATATTGTAGGATTCCCACTAGAGTTAGGAGGGAAGAGAAACTTTATCGCGGTAACGGTACGAGTACGAGTACTTGTGTGGCAATGACTCTAGTAGAAAGCGAAAGCCTTTTGCCTCAAGCTGAGTGACAGTCGCCACAAATTCTTGATCGATTCGGGGTGGTTCCGTTCCGTTTCGGGCGATAAGAAAGTGGGGTCAGTCGGTTCTGCTTGCGCCGAGTGCTTGCACAGTGCAAATGTCACTTAATTAACAGAGCCAATTAGTTAGGGGTTGCATTAGAGGGCGGATTACGTATACGCCAGCCCAGACATAGACAGAGATGGAGACGGAGACAGAGACGACGACTAACCCTAATGGAATTGAGTATAATCGCATTGTTTTGGGATATCTTGCAGCTGCCACTTGCATTCGCATCGCCATCGCCGCCTGGTGGCAACAGCTGCAATTATACTACTCCGATTCTTCGCCCCCGTATCCCCGTCTCCTCTTGATGATGGCGATTATCGCATAACCATAATGAGAGCAGAGCAGAGCAGAGCAGCACAGAGCTCTGATGGGTTGGGGTCTGGTGGTGTGTGGTGTCTGATGGGGTCTGTCCAGATCTCTCTCTCTCTCTCTCTGGCTGCACAATTTGTGTGTACAAGTGGCCCGCCCCGAGAGGAGTAAAAGAGAAGAGCAAAATTTTAATTGCTTTCGGCGCTTGATTACTTTCTTGTTTACTCGAACAGTTTCCAGCTTACAAAATAATAATATTATTAAACAATAAATGCTAACAATTGGGTGCCTCCTCTCGGTTCAAGTTCAGTGCTACAGATGGAAATGCTTTGTGGTAATTATTCAGGAAATTGAAAACGCCGCCAGCCCCGACTCACCAGACATTCAATTAAAAGCTGTAGCTAACTGTAGCTAGGGGAACGGGGAGTGGGGGGACTGGGGAGTGGGAATGCAATCGATTTGGACTTTAAGCCGCTTCTAGTGTTAGTTTTTTCTGTAATAACAATTTAATTAAGAGGCGGAACTACTTTTGCAACATGCAATCAGGTGAAATATGCCTACAATTACCGTTTACAGTTTACAGTCGTACAGTCCAGCCGATTGTAGGCCCTGCATACAATTAGCCATCTCGAATGTGGATTAGGCAAACACTCGCGGCTGTCTTGCCAGACATTGGCTTTGATTAATGGTCTACGATTGCCACTCGACAGGCAACCCGAAGGACCAGTCCTGCGACTGAGAAAGCCTTCCTGCAAACATAATTGCCCACACATAATGCACCCTCGAGACACGAACAAGACACGAACCACTCGACCAGGACCCCCTCCTCTCGAGGGCCGCCTGCACTTAACTGAAACATGTTTTCGATTCTCGGTTCTCGATTCTCGGTTTTGGTCTAATCAAAACACACATACATACATATGTGTAAGCCGTAGAAGGAAGAAGGTGAGTCCGACAATTTAATTAATGAAAAGCCAAAACACTTGAACATCTCTGGGGCAGATTTATACACAGGTATTTGAGGGGGGCTTCGACCACCCCAATGCTCGTATCAAGTGCTAATAAAAGATACCATAATGTGTCTGTGGCCTGTAGATGTGTGTGTGTGTATTTGTGTGCCAGACACTCGATGACAGACAGTCAGACAGACGGTCCTTAAGCCAGTGGAACTTTATTGCGTGACTCACGCGGCCGTCTCTAATCAATTTGGCGAGCTGCCAAGGTCTTTCCATGGCTTTAATTACTGGTCATTAATCATAATTGAAAAGCAGACCAACGTATTTCCTTCCACTTCTGACCACACTTCTTATGCAAATTTCGCCCGGGCCAAGAGGGCGGAAACTTTTTAAAGGCCCAGTCAGCCGGTTGACCAACTCTGGGAAATGGAAAATCTCTGACGAGGAGAGTGACAACAGTAGGCCATCAGGCCATCAGGCCATCAGACCATCGCTGATTGCCATGGTTTCATCTTGCAATTATGTCCTTTTAATAAACAGCACCATAATTGCCCAGATGCTGTGAGAATCCAGAAGGAAGGACCAGAAGGAACAAAAACTGGAGTCTCCCGTGGCTCTGTAACTGAAACTGAAACTTAAGCCGAAACGATTGAGCCGGGCTATCAATAATGCACGTGACACAATGTAGCCAAAGGCTATACAGTCCGTCAAGCGGCAGGGATGTTCTGGATGTCACTTTCGCCCTGGAATTATAGACGATTCCATCAACCTCGTTCATTTTGTGCGAAAATGAAACTAAGAACGCGGCTGCTGGTGCTTGCCTTTGGTTTAGCCCACGCTGCGTATACACAATGCGTGGGGCAGACAGGCATTTGGATAGATGGATGGCAGGATCAAATGGTATTTCCCAGCATGTTAAGTGGATTGTATACGTCTCTCCCCTACTCTCACAAGGTGTGGGGTGAGGCGCATGGGTGCGTGCATTTGTGGGATGCGTGACAATTGTACTAAGGCACAGCGACTCGACTCGGAGTCAGGAGAGGAGCCAAAAAGGCATCGAAATTCCCAATTAATTGCAGTCATTAATTGTGCACAGAATTAAGATGTATGTGGCCCCCAGAAGTTTATTGTTGGCCGAGCAATACAATTTGAATTAATTTTTCCACATTCCCTCGCTGCTTAATTAGTTTTTCATGAAATGCACATCCACAGCCCGTTACCAGAAATTGATTATGTGTCAATGAGGAATTATAAAGTGCGGCCGCCGCGGCGGATGGAATTCCAGAGCTCAGAACTGCACTCGGATCAGGTCCAATGAAAGTCAATAATTAATCTCCATTGCCACACACACAGCTGCAGGCAGTTCAACGAGAGTTGATTTTAATACAATTATTTCCAGCATTCTTCGATCCCATCCCATCCCTATGGTATGCGATCTCATCAGCCAAGGTCGAGCGGCATGAATGGTTATGAAAATTGCGGCAAGCATATTAACATTTTAATTATTTCACAGCTTAAGGCTAACAAATCTACGGAGGCAGTTTAATTTTAATGCAAACATCTGCATTGCATTTAATTGATTAAGGGGTTTCCCCGGGAATGGAAAAGATAAGCGGCGACTGACTGGCGAAATAATGTTAAATAAACATTATTAAAAGTGGGTAAAAGCAGATAAATACAGAATCGATTTCCAGTGCAAATTCAGTGTGTATTAAGAGATAATCTAACAGGATTTCCCTTACAGTAAAACAGATTCTGAATGGATTTCCTTGCCAGCTGGAATCTACATTCACAGGCAGAGCAGCAGCATTGGATATTCAATATTTGACCAGAATATTCGAAGTTATTACAGCAATTCAAGAACAATCTACAATGACAATGCGAATCTGGTTTCCTGTGAAATCATAGTTCCATGAGAGACAACACAAACTACACCCTATTATTAATAACAGGATTTCCTAAATATCTCGAACCTAATCAAAATACGAGTTTATTCCCATTGGAAATATCTGGCGAATTTCCCAGTTCAGTGAGAGATGTGAGAGTCTAAGAGGATATCCTCCGCATACAGCTCTTGCAGCACTTGGGGAATGTATGTTTAAGCCCTTAAATTACAGAAATTCCGGTTCCCAAATTGAATTCATCTGCCACAAAGGAAAACGTCTTGAGATGCTCCTTCTACATGTTCTTCTTCTTGAGCTCTCCAATTGTTGTGTCTTTTTATTTATTTATGCAATTTTGCAACTGTGTTTGCCTGCAGCGAACTGTTGCACAACCGCATTATAGTTGCCCACTCATCTGGCAAATAAATATAATTTAATAAATCAAAGGAACAAAGTCAAAGTTGGAGAATAGCAACTGAAATTTCATTCTCATTCTATTGGCAGAATCCTTTATGGGATTAACTTTACTTTAATTAACTTTCCAGCTGGGATTCTGCTGTATCATAAATCAAGAGAGCTAAATTTTTGGGGCGGAAGGTGCAGCACAATCAGGAAGGGACTCGACTTCCCCGCCCCCCATACTTGTAAATTTTGACTTATCACGATAGACCGACAAATCCCAGCGATTTCTCATTAGGCAAGAGGCAACTAATTAACATAAGTAATTTGCTTAATGGCCCCCTCAAAGGCAGCTCTGTTCAAAGTAAATCCAACCATCTTCAGTATTTGAAAGACCCATATACCTGGAGAAGGAGAAGGAGACGCAGAACAAACAAAAGGCAAGAAGAACTCGGCGAGAGAACAAACAAAAAGCAAGAAGAACTTGGCGAGAGAACAAACAGAAAAACAAAATGCAATTGTGATGGATTGCCGAGTGGGGCAGCGGGTCATGGAATACACTCGTAAATGTAGAACAATATTTTGTAAAATATTAAATAAAAATCAAATGCTCAAGTCTGTTCCACTCGACTGGGGCGCTGACTGTCTGCCTGGAATGCTGATAGCGCTTGGGGACGGAAATTAAATTTGGTCACGTTAATTGCCTCGATTAGAACTTTTTGGCCATTACGATAAGCGTGGGCAGTAGCAGCAGCAGTACCCATCCCCTAGCCATTGGTAAAAACCTGGCTGACCTCTCTGCTCTTCTGCAATGATGATGTCGCCTCAATGGACTCCACTGGCTAGTGACTAATTATTAATTAATTAAAAGCTTTGAACCGCTTAGTGAACTATTAATGGGCCGCAAAGGCTAAGTTAAGGTGATGTGAGGGTCGGCTGCGGTAGTTTATACGCAATATTGTAGACTAGAAAACTAGAAAAGAGCTAGAACCATGAAGACCCATTGTTGGTTGAAACAATACTCATAGTTTGAGCTTATATTTCCGTGATGCCTGCTGGCATTTCGTGCTCTATTGTTGCGGCATGTCGCCTTTGATTTGACGGATTCGTTTGTGTGCCATATGGGGCGTATGAGCAATGCCACACACATCCTTTGACACGGCACAATGACACAATGTGGAAAGAGAGCAAAACATTACGCATGCCGCCCATTGTGCGGCACCATCGTCGAGAGTCAATTTACAATAGATGAAAGAACAGTCAGGCAGGTAGGCAGGCAGGCAGGCAGGCAAACTGTGCCAAGCCATAGACATGGCCAAGCCAAGACAAGTCAAGGAATATCTTGGCACTAATTCCCCAGGCAAACGCAAACACCAAACACTCTCCCCTGACAACACATGTGTGCCACGATGGAGACGATGACTCACGGGGGTCTGCCGTTTTCCGGGCCTAAACCAGCGGCAAACTGTAATTAGTGTAAGTGCCCACATGAATTGCCCCCGACATCTTTTGGCAGTGCTCTCGTGCCATCGTGCTTTTCCATTTTTCACTTTTTCCATGTTCATGTTCAAGGATGCGCGCCATTGCAGCGCAGCAGCAGCAGCAGTTCCTGCTAACTGAAATAATTTCAAAAACAGACACATGCCGACCCCCCCCCCGGATCTCCTTCTGCTGCTGATTCTTCTGGGGTTTTTATTCGGTTTTGGGCAATTAAGCCTGTTGTTTTGCAGTTAAGCAACAGCCGGGGCCGGTCCCCATCTCTGGGGGTAATTTCCACAAAACTTTGAAGATAAAAACGGATGCCTTTGCCTCTGCTCTCTCCTGCAACTGAAACATCTCCTTTGGTATTTATTAAATCAAGCGAAATATGATTCTGTAATTTGATTAGCCATACCCCCAGGGGGCTACTCGTCAGGTAGGCAGCAGGCGGTAGGCGGTAATCAGGTTAATGAAAGAGCTCTTATGTGCTTTGTGTGATGCCTGTAAAAGGCGTTTCGAGTGGCAAAAAACACTGCACTACAAAGTACCCACAAATAACACTCGTGTATTGTAAACACTTTCCTGTAAACATCCCCCACCCCCCAACACTTAGCGGACACTTGCGACTATTTATTTCTCCTTGGTCTAGGTCAATCAGTGAAGCAAATTCGTTGATTGCCCCTACAGATTATGGCTGGTGTACCTGCCATAAATCTATATTTAAATCTCCGACAAACACTCGGCGATAAGCACAGAGATCCCCTCCCACCCCCCACAAGCACACAGACTCTCAGAATGGGTGTTAAGGTGTTAGACTGGAAAGTTTACTTAGTCTCAAAGGCTATAATAGGGTTAAAGACTTACGTGGGCCAAGAGGGTGGGGTCAACAACTCTCTCAATCACTCTCACTTTCACGGCTTTCTTTCGGAAAGTCTTTAGCATAGAAATGTACAATATTTTTTCAAAAAAGCTGCCAAACAGGTGGCAAGTGTCGCACTGATTATCTTAATAATAGCACACACACAGAATATTGAAAAATATGCGGTGGAAATGGAAATGTAAACTGAGCTGAGCAAAACAGACAATGAGTTCTTTTTTGTCCGGTGGAAAATTCTAGTTGCACAGTTTAAATTTTCGACTCAAGCACTTTTCCATTCAAAAATTTTCTTGATTTTTCTTGACTTTCAGAGGGGAACAAATATTGGCTGTTTTCCACACACTAATGGCATTTATTTTTCATTCAAGTAGCACAAACAGATATTCTCCGCATTTCCATTTAAATATTTCCTCAAAGCAACTCTCACTTTTACGATATTTAGGTATTTTTTGTGTTGGAATTCTCACGCACGTTCGTTTTATAATTATTTAAATTATATGTTTTATCTTTATCTTTCTTTTTTTTTGTTTTAAGGGGGGTCCGATTCTGATGCTGATGCTGGGGTTTAATTTTGTCCGTTTTCAATTTCGTTTGACCGTTACACTGGGTTCGGGGCAAAGTCAAAATTCTAAAACGATGTAGCGCGCCACACACACACTCAGTCGTCGTCGTCGTCCCGTCCGCGTCCGCCTGCTCGGTGTTCGCTGGCCTGATGCGTGCACGGTAAAAGTTTAACTGGAAGCGGGACTGACGAGCGCCTCTACAACCGACTGCCTACAGCCGACAGCCGACAAACGACGAGCGAAGGCCCACCCACAACCCACCACACGGCAACCGAGACGGAGACGAGGCGCAGACGGCGACCGAGCCCGGGGTCCGAGCATCGGCCTCGTACCTGTCCAGTGCTCCAACAGTGCTCTAACAGCATCTGCTAACAGTGGCCACTCTCCGGGTGGCCCCTCTCTCTCACACTCACACAGTTGCGCGCTGTTATCAGCAATATCAGTGTGTCAGTGGGTCGGTGTGTCGGACAGCGGTGCTGCTGCAACAGCGGATGTTCTCTCGCGCTCTCTCTCTGTGGAGCTCTCTCCCTGTCTGCACAGTGGGGTAATGTTAATTCAGCCAGCCAATTTTACAGAGTGCTACAGCTGTTAGAGAGAGTGCTGTTACTGCCACAGCCATCCACTTGGGGAAGCACTCGTTTCTAGCATGCGATAACAAAGCAAGTTTCTCTGCCAAGAAGGAACATTTGGCAAATGGAACAGAATACCAGTAGGACATGCATACCGATAAGCGCAAATTCCTGACAGTTGTATAGTATTGTAACCTTTTTAGAGTGTAAATAAGAATGTATCGTTAGAAGTGTTATATTAAAAATATACATTTTTAAATTTATTTTTTAATTATTTGCATAATTTTCAAGACAATATTACTTCAAAAGTTCTTTGAACAGTTTGAAAATTGCGCCAATGCTGAAACGGTATGCCTTAACAGCTCAATGTTAAGCAGCAAAAATCAACAGAAGGGGAAAAAGAAAGAGAGTGACATTAAGAGATGGAGAAAGGGCCAGGAGACAATATGCAATGTTAACAGATGCCAAGCTCAAAGAAAACGAAGTAGAAAGTTACATATAAAGAATTTATCCTTTTTAAAATACTTATAAATTTAAAATACAAATACAAACAAGAAGAACTTCTTCTTCATTAGCAATACTGTAATTTTCTTTCATTTGATTTTCAAACTACCAATATCGACTAGAAGTCATTATCTTTTCAAATCTACCATTTAGTATCTTCCCGCAAGTAAAATTCTTAAAATTTCCACTCGACCAATAAGCATAAAGAAAAACCCATAGATGAGGCTCGTGTTTATCGACATGATAATAACCAATAGTCAAAACACAATAAATTAAGGCTTTATAAGCTAACATTAGCTGTCAGCCAGACGGCCAGCCAGCCAGAGAACATAAATCCTGAAACAGAAGACCAAGAGGCCCCTCAGCTCCCGCCGAAATAAAATGGCAAAAATTATTATTATCTAAACAAAAACAAAAAGGGGGCAACCTCATATGCCATCGCTCAAAAGCACTTGGCCCCGTAGATATTGGTAGGAGACGAGGCTGCAGAGATGGGGGAACGGGCAGTGTTTCCCCCTGGCTTTGTTTGGCCCCGCTTCTCTTTTGGGGGCTCTCGAAATTGAAAAACATGAAAAGAAATATTTCCAATCAATTGGCAAACAGAAACGAATAAAATTTCATATCCGAAGAGAGCCCAACAGAACAGAACTGAACAGAAAAGAATAGAACACAACACACACACACAAACACACAGAAAAGAAGAAGCAACAAGAAAAATGTTGTTCATTCATTAAAAATAAAAATTCATTAAACAGAGGAACGATCCGAAATATTACACAGCAAATACGAGTATAGCCTCGAATCGAGTGCAGTTCAGTGCAGTCGGTTGATATAAAAAATTGCTTTTTACGTTCGAAACAGAAACAACATACCCAACAAAACCTACCAGGAGTACATACGTCGGGTACGGGTAACAAGCTCTCACAGTGCGATAAAATATGTTTTTTTAATGCAAGTCCGTGTTCGATAAAAGTTCCACAAATCCAAATAGAACAGCCAACAGGCTAAGATTTTCCAAAGCTCGACGTTCTGATATCCGTTGTGGCAGTGTTCCAGTATGAATTTCCCCAGATCATAGCATCTCTATAGCCTAAAACACCCTGCTGGGTAGGGGATGGTAGCCACTGACCAAAGCGAAAGCGAATATTCCACCAGCTGCAGAAATTGAAAAGAAATGAAAGTGTGAACTGCCAGCCAAATACTCGTGCATTTTCTCCCCCATGCCAGTAGAAGTATAGTACACAAATCCTACAGCGCAGAGTCCCATAAGCGGATTGGTAGGGAGCTATGTGCTGCGATGCGATGCAGTGAGTGCTCAGAGGTTAACCATGTCAATGATTAGGTCGCAGTCGCGTACTATATGCCAGCTCAGGTACGCTTCACTGGTACTCGTGTTGCTGTTTAAAAACGTCTATTATTGATTCCAATTGGTCTTTTCACTGTTTCCAAACCTATTTGGTTGGAACAACAAGTAATTTATAATAATGTTGTCACCGAATTAATGAGAAATACATAAACGTTTGACGGAAGCTAATAGAAGAAATGATGGTATAGTTATTGTTCAGACATCGTTTATATAAGACGTGCGCTAAGCGGAATCGTCTGCTTTCATTCATTGTGTTACTGCATTTGGTGCTGGAAGTGAGTTACACCTACGCCTATATATCAGGTGGATATCTCTAATAACACCACACTTAAGATCTCATCCAAATTTGAGTTCACCAATGTGAAATGCACATCTCTGGATGAAAATTTTTCAACGTTCGAGTATTGCTATCTGAAGTCGATTAATCGAACGTACAAGTATGTTAGCATCAAGACCAACTTATTAAAGACTCCCGTTACCAAAGCCAAGGTAAGTATATCACCAAAAATATACACACGATACTCGTATGTATATACCGTTTTTTAATTAATTTAAGATAAGCTTTGTATTGTACAAACGGTTCAATGGTTATAGGCCATTCATGTACAACATCACAGTGGATGTGTGTAGGTTCCTGGCAAATCCCAAGTCTAACCCCATCACTGGCTTCCTTTACGGTACTTTAAGTAGCTACTCCAATATGAATCATACCTGTCCTTACGATGTACATAAGTTGATCTTTTGGATATTGATTCTGTATTTTAACTTGTTTTCTGGATACCAGCATGATCTGATACTCGATAAACTTTCTGTGGGTTTTGTAAATTATTACTTTACAAAAGTTTTACCATTTCCGGAGGGTGATTATTTGCTGGAAACAAACTTTTTTGCCTACGATATTCACCGTGCATCTATAAAAGTCTATAGCACTGTATCTTGAATATATGGTTAATTGCCTGAAGCTGGCATTTTAATAAAAATTTATATATCTGCAAGCATATTCCTTTCAGATTAAACCCATTTTATTTCCTTTCGCAGACCTCAACCTAACATTAACCTTTCCAAAGATATGTAGAGAGCATAGAGAGAGATATATTAATAGCGCATGAATGAATTGTTCGGATAATTGTAGATGCCTACCAGATATATGTATACCATTCAGAGAACATCCAGACAAAATGTCGAGAAATTTGTGCAAATGGAAGATGAAGAATGAAGGAATGTGGGCTCCAACCTGCTCGTCCATTACGATGTGGCATTTATCCTCTAACCATACAGAAGGGCACCACGCACACTCGCGCACTCTCTGTGTAGAACACTTTGTCTCTTCGCTTGTGTTATCTGTAGCGGAGTTTCAGTTCAGCCTACACCCGACCACACACGATGGTGTCTCACATGTATCGATATACATATCTCATAAAAAAGTAAACGTAATCAATTATCCTCCGATATATTTGTATGTTTTACGTGTTTTACGACTGTTAAAGGTTTTCCTATATGTTTAGTAGGTATGAGAATGGGCTGATAATTATACCGATTTTCATCGGTAAAAATACCAATTTTGTCAATTTGTGTGTGTGCTATTGGGAACCATGCCAGCAAAACGTATGGTGTCCCATTTTGGCTGTCAAATTAATAATAAAAGAAACTTGCGTAATGGAGGATCAGAAAGAACAGACAAACGAATCTAAAAATATTACGAAAATGGACGTGTGAGCGTGTCGCAATTGCGTGAATCACAATCACAACAGGCAGGATATGAAAACAGCATAAGGCAACTGGAACGTAGAAAAGCAATGTCTGTGACTTAAGTCATACCTAAAGACTTGATAAAGCTCTATGCCATAATCCTGTAGAATCTCCATAATTATGCCTCCCACGCCGAGATATTTTAGGCGCCAATAATCAAAGTCAGTTACAATTTACATTGGAAAGTGATCGTTGCCATTGGCACCGCTCCACACTTACAAGCACGAACACACGCGCAAAAGATACTTTTGTCGTTCGCTTCGCATCACTGATCGAAAAACACTAACACAATTTGTCTTTACTTGAAATTTCTTTTAAAATTATTTTTGGTTATGCAAATGGTCTCTGTACCGGAAACACAGAGTATTTAAATCTCCGATCACTATCAAATTCCTGAAAAATCATGGCTTTTATGATTGCTCCGCACAATTGCTTGCTCATTTTTTGATAAACGTTTATTTATAATTACACTTAAAACACTGCTTTTGCTAAGCGTTTAATGGAAAATGCCACGGGGCAAATATAGTTATTATTCAGACATCGTTCATATAAGATGTGCGCTAAGCGGAATCGTCTGCTTTCATTCATTGTGATACTGCATTTGGTGCTGGAAGTGAGTTACACCTGCGTCTATATATGAGGTGGATATCTCTAATAATAACACCTTTAAGATCTCATGCAAATGGGAGTTCACCAATGTGAAATGCGCATCCCTGGATGAGACATTTACCAAGTTCGAATATTGCTATCTGAAGTCGATTAATCGAACGTACAAGTATCTTTCCCTCAGGGCCAACTTATTTAAGACTCCCGTTACCAAAATCAAGGTAAGTATATTACCAGAGACATAGACACGATACTCGAATATACCGATTTTTAATTATTTTAAGTTAAACACTGCATTGTACAAACGCTACAATGGCTATAGGCCATTCATGTACAACATCACACTGGATGTGTGTCGGTTCCTGGCGAATACCACGTCCAACCCCATCGGTGCCTACTTCTACGATATGTTTAGTAGCTACTCCAATATTAATCATACCTGTCCTTACGATGTAAGTTGATCTTTTTGATATTGAATCTGTATTTTAACTTGTTTTCTGGATACCAGCATGATCTGATACTCGATAAACTTTCTGTGGGTTTTGTAAATCATCACATGACAAAAGTTTTACCCTTTCCGGAGGGTGATTATTTGCTGGAAACAAACTGGTATGCCTACGATATTAATTGTGCATGTACAAAATTCTATGGCACTCTGTCCTGAATATATGGTTAATTGCCTGAAGCTGGCATTTTAATAAAATATACATATATCTGCAAGCATATTACTTTCAGATTAAACTCATTTTATTTCCTTTCGCAGGCCTCAACATCATATTAACCTTGTAAGGGTGTGCCTCGTCTGAAAACAGTTTTTTGGAATTAACGGCCGCGCACTGGGCACGTGATTTCAGACGACACTGTACTTAGAATCTACCAAAAGCTTTTATGTTTCATGATCATATGATCAGTGCGCTTTGAAAAGCTCCATGCAACTCTATGCGCATGAGCTTTGGAAAGCTTAATGCACGCCTAAGCTGCACTCAGGTGATGCTTGTCTTTTCTTTTCCAATTTTGACTGTGGCCAAGTGCAGATGCAATAACTACATATCATTGCCCTATAATCAAACTGACTCTAGCGAAACCTCGCGTGAATGAGCGGAAAAGTTAATCCAAGTGTAGTTCGGCCAAATAAAGCAATCCGCTCAAATAAAAGCGTTAAACAAGGTGGTGCAGTCACACGGAAGGTGTTTCCAGGCATATTTCGGGCAAAATTGGGAAAGAATCGCATTTAATCGGATATAACCTCGGAAGAAGGTATGTAGGAGTGTGAGGGTAAAAGGCGGTCTGAAAGTTGTCTATCACAGATTTCTTCCGACGTGCTCTTCTAAAGCAGTTGTCTGTTGGCATCACCACGACCCTGTGTGTATTCCCTGTGGAAGTGGTGAGAGCTGCCGGCACCGGAGACAGATCGTGGCCAACCTATTCCCCTGTCCTGAGGTCAGGCATTGACCACTAAGGCAAGCATCAGCGGGAGAAATAGGCCTTGTCCCCATGACCCTTCACTAAGATGACCATCTGCAGTCCATAGCCAATCCATTACGGATCCCCTGCACACAGCTGGACAGAGAAGACAAAGAGGGGAGAGGAATAAAGTGCCGATAAGGGTTGATCCTACGGCTGGCCCTACGAATTGGTCAGGTTGATGGAGCTGTGAAGCTGTGTGGCGGTGGGATGCATTCGACGCATGATCAGTATCGCAGCGTTAATGGAATTTAATTAGTTTAGATAGATATTCTTTATAAACCATACTTATAATTTTCTTCGATTTACTTTAGTTATGCTCCCCTAACCCATACATAATCGCTAATCACATCGTCACACATATACCATAAATATATACAAATTCATCTTTTCGATGGATTCAACGAATTGTGAGTACGGCACAGCCGGTGTACATAGATCAGTGTGACGTTGTGTTTATATGCGAGCTTTCACTTGCATTGTAAGACCTCTTCTTATAGTTGCGTTAGTAAGTGATTCCCTATACTTGTATAACAAAAACTCATTATACGAGTATAAGCCCGAATTCATAATCTTATTGTTGTCACCCATCATTATCATCTGTTATTATGACATTAGTATTATCTACTATCGTTCTCTACCTTCTTGTAATGTTTAGACTTAAGCACCTACTAATCGAATTTGAATTATAAAGTAAATGAATATGATTTAGTTTCTTCCTTTTGAGGGCACCTTAGCAATCTCGCGCCGCAGCAATGTTTTGGGTAGGCTCGATTGAGTCCTACAGGTAGGGTGGGTATAGAAGGAGAGCCCGAACACCTCGGTTCTCCAACAAAATAGGGGTATATCGTGTCTTAGTCCGTTCCCGCATTGTATGGTCATTCCTTTTTTCTGTATGCGATTTTATTATTGTAATGCAGGTGTCTAGGCCGCACTGAATCCACGCCAATCTCCCTGAGCTAGGCCGTCCAACCAGTAGACAGAGGGTGCAGGCCGAAACGACTCCGACCGTGTCAGTTACAACCTTTCCAAAAATAGGGCGCGTTAAAACAGATATATTAAAAGCGCATAAATGAATTGTTCGGATAATAGCAGACGCCTACAGGATATACATATACCATTCAGAGAACATCCAGACAAAATGTCGAGTAATTTGTGCAAATGGAAGATGAAGAATGAAGGAATGTGGGCTCCAACCTGCTCGTCCATTGAGATGTGGCATTTATCCTCTAACCATACAGAAGGGCACCACGCACACTCGCGCACTCTCTGTGTAGAACACTTTGTCTCTTCGCTTGTGTTATCTGTAGCGGAGTTTCAGTTCAGCCTACACCCGACCACACACGATGGTGTCTCACATGTATCGATATACATATCTCATAAAAAAGTAAACGTAATCAATTATCCTCCGATATATTTGTATGTTTTACGTGTTTTGCGACTGTTAAAGGTTTTCCTATATGTTTAGTAGGTATTAGAATGGACTGATAATACTACTCGCTGTCGCCCAAAATGACTTTTTCTGATAGATTTGGCGATTTAAATTTTTTTAAAGAATTATGGTATTTTTTCAGGTTTAGTTTTTTTTCATAGGTAGTGCTTCTATTTTTCACAAAACTTAAGTATCCTACATTTGGTTGTATTGAACTTTGTAGTTTTGAAAAGCTGACAAATGCAGCAATAAACTCGACCCAGACACTTTGTACCTGCAACTTAACGTGTGGATGATATTAAGCTTTCAAATTCAAATTTCATAATATTTTTCTGTATTTTTCCCCAAAATTTTAAATTTGAAAACACAGGAAAAGTAAAAAAAAAATACTTTATATCTCACATTTTTAGTTTTAGATAGACACACACATAGACATGCAAATGGTCTGTACTGGAAACACAGAGTATTTAAATCTCCGATCACTATCAAATTCCTGAAAAATCATGGCTTTTATGATTGCTCCGCACAATTACTTGCTCATTTTTTGATAAACGTTTATTTATAATTACACCTAAAACACTGCTTTTGCGAAGCGTTCAATGGAAAATGCCACGGGCCAAGTATAGTTTTTGTTCAGACTTCATCCATATAAGATGTGCTCTAAGCGGAATCGTCTGCTTTCATTCATTGTGTTACTGCGTTTGGTGCTGGAAGTGAGTTACACCTACGCCTATATATCAGGTGGATATCTCTAATAACACCACACTTAAGATCTCATCCAAATTTGAGTTCACCAATGTGAAATGCACACAGCTGGATGAAAATTTTTCAACGTTCGAATATTGCTATCTGAAGTCAATTAATAGAACGTATAAGTATGTTAGCATCAAGGTCAAATTATTAAAGACTCCCGTTACCAAAGTCAAGGTTAGTACATTACCAGAGACATAGATACGATACTCGTATATACCGTTTATTCCAATTTAAGCTAAACATTGCATTGTACAAACGCTACAATGGTTATAGGCCATTCATGTACAACATCACAGTGGATATATGTCGGTTCCTGGTGAATCCCAAGTCCAACCCCATCACTGGCTTCTTCTACGGTTTGTTTAGTAGTCACTCCAATATGAATCATACCTGTCCTTACGATGTAAGTTGATCCTTTGAATATTGATTCTGTATTTGAACTTGTTTTCTGGATACCAGCATGATCTGATACTCGATAAACTTTCTGTGGGATTTGTAAATTATCACTTTACAAAAGTTTTACCATTTCCGGAGGGTGATTATTTGCTGGAAACAAACTTTTTTGCCTACGATATTCAACGTACATCTCTAAAATTCTATGGCACTCTGTCCTGAATATATGGTTAATTGCCTGAGGCTGGCATTTAAATAAAATATATATCTGCAAGCATATTTCTTTCAGATTTCCTGTTATTACCCTTTTCAAAAAGTAGGGATCATTAGAAGAGATATATTGAGAGCGAATGAATTAATTGTGTTATCTGTTGCGGGGTTTCGGTTCAGCCCACACAACACAACACACGATCGTGTCTCACATGTATAGAAATACCCCATAAAAAATGTAAACGTATTAAATTCACAAGAGGCACGAGAAGAAATCTACAAAGACGATTGAAACGCAGACAAGCAATGTCTCTAACTTAATTCTTACCTGAAGACTTGATAAAGCTCTATGCCGTAATCCTGTAGAATGTCCACAAATATTTTATCTACGAATGAAAAAGCAGCCTGATGAACACGGAGAGAGATGTCACCAACAATTAAAAGCTATGGAACAATGATATAAAGGTGTTTGGAATGAGAATATGTTGGGCGGACATATGTGTGGACTATCATAAGAGAATCTGACTCTAATGACAAAAGAAGACAGCCAAGTAACTTAAACCACGTTAAAAATAGTAACAAACAATAACAACACAAATATTTAAGTAACATAACACTTGAATGAATTCAAGTATTTTTCGGTATTTTTCAGGTAAAAGTAGTTTTGAGTCGTTTTGGTCAAACGGCTGCAATGATACCTTAAACGACGCCTAATTAATGTGTCTATCTAAAACTAAAAATGTTAGCCATAAAATATATTTTTTTCGACATTTACTGAGATTCCAAAGTCAAAATTTCGGGAAAAATACCGAAAAAAAATTATGAAATTTGAATTTGAAAGCTTAATATCTTCCAGAAGTTAAGCTGCAGCTACAAAAAGTCTGCAACGGATTTATAGCTGCATTTGTCAGCTTAACTGAACTGCAAAATTCAATACAGCCAGTTATAGGAAACTAAAGTTATTTGAAAAATAGAAACACTGCCTCTGAAGTAAAATACAACATTTTTAAAAAATTCCTAAAAAAAAAACTTAACCTACGCAAAACATACGTTTTTCGATCGCTTCGCTTCACTGATCGAAAAAAGTAACAAAATTTGTCTTTGCCTGAGGAAAGGGCGAACTAAGAGGAAAATTGAAATTGAAATTTCTTTTTACAATTATTTCTGGGTATGCAAATGGTCGCTGTACCGAAAACACAGAGTACTTAAATCTCTGATCACTATCAAAATCCTGAAAAATCATGGCTTTTATGATTGCTCCGCACAATTACTTGCTCATTTTTTGACAAACGTTTATTTATAATTACACCTAAAACACTGCTGTTGCGAAGCGTTCAATGGAAAATGCCTCGGACCAAATATAGTTATTATTCAGACATCGTTCATATAAGATGTGCGCTAAGCGGAATCGTCTGCTTTCATTCATTGTGATACTGCATTTGGTGCTGGAAGTGAGTTACACCTGCGTCTATATATCAGGTGGATATCTCTAATAATAACACCTTTAAGATCTCATGCAAATGGGAATTCTCCAATGTGAAATGCGCGTCCCTGGATGAGAATTTTACAACATTCGAATATTGCTATCTGAAGTCGATTAATCGAACGTACAAGTATCTTTCCTTCAAGGCCAAATTATTGAAAACTCCCGTTACCAAAATCAAGGTTAGTATATTACAAGAGACATAGACACGGTACTCGAATATACCGTTGATTCCAATTTTAGTTAAACTTTGCATTGTTCAAACGGCTCAATGGGTATAGGCCATTCATGTACAACATCACAGTGGATTCGTGTCGGTTCCTAGCGAATCCCAAGTCCAACCCCATCGCTGCTTTTTTCTACGGTGTGTTTAGTAGTCACTCCAATATGAATCATACCTGTCCTTACGATGTAAGTTGATCTTTGAATATTGATTCTGTATTTTAACTTGTTTTCTGGATACCAGCATGATCTGATACTCGATAAACTTGCTGTGGGTTTTGTAAATTATCACTTTACAAAAGTTTTACCATTTCCGGAGGGTGATTATTTGATGGATACAAACTGGATTGCCTACGATATTAAACGTGCATCTGTTAAATTCTATGGCACTCTGTCCTGAATATATGGTTAATTGCCTGAGGCTGGCATTTTAATAAAATATACATATATCTGCAAGCATATTCCTTTCCCCATTTTACCAACCCATTTTATTTCCTTTCTCAGACCTCAACCTAAAATTAACCTTTCCAAAAATATGTAGAGAGCATTGAGAGAGATTTGTTGGATGCGAATGAATTTATTGTTCAGCTAATAGCTGATGACTACCAGATATTTCGCCTTCAGAGTGCCCAACGTGTCGAGTAATTTGTGCAAGTGGAAGACGATGAAAGGAGGAATGTGGGCCTCAACCTGCTCGGCCATGGCGATGTGGCATTTATCCTCTGACCAATCACATTTTCGTTTCATTCGCTGGGTTTTTCTTTTAATTTCTCTGTCAAGGAATTGATAATGCCACGTCAATCGTGTAAGAGAATGGGTGAGAGCTGTCTCAGTGCTCGAACATTTTTGCATCAACTCGACTTTGCTTGCCAATTATGAGAAACTCAAACAATGCTTGATCCAAAGGGCAGAAATCAGTGGGAATCGAAGCCGCCATCCAGGAAATGCTGTCCGATAAAGACGGAACAAATTCGCAAGTCAACTGGAAAAGAATCATAAATAAAATATGCACGCTGAGCAAATACATCAGCGCACAAAACCGACTTACCAAAAAAAACAACGTAGTCCCAATTGGGACTGGGTGGGGGTCCCGGATCTGGGGTTTCGGCTGGTATCCAGTGGGCGGCAGTTAAGGGGAATTCAATTTGATTTATGATAAATACGCCATGATTTATGCCCTTTGCTTGCGCCTTAGCGTTCGGCTCGTGTCCAGAGTCTAAGCCGCCGATACGCATCAGTTCTGTTCTGCTAGCGACCGCAAAATCATCGCATTTTACAACGCGTTTTTTTCAATTTTTCATTTTGCTAAAACTCTTTGGGGTTTTCATTCCCATGCCAGATGACCAGCGGTCAGTGGGGTATATCAGCGAAGCCGAAATACATCTATTTTCTGGATTATAATTTATCGTTACAATATTAAAATTATTTATTGGATTGAAAGCTTTTAAGATAAGTACAATTCAAACTATTTTCCTACTAAGTAAAATTCACAAAAATAATTTGAATCTCCTCCATATATTTCGATTTGTAATGCTAATCATTTCGTTCATTAGTTGTGTTTATTTTATTTATTTTTATATTGATTGCATCCTGGGGTGTGTTCTTATTCGTATACAAATCACATCTATGTGTGTTACAGGGTCTTTGAATGTATTCAATTCATTGTCGATTCGTTTCAATTCCAATTCTTTTCGTGCATATAAATTGGCTGCGTCATGGGTTTAAAATATTGTTGCATGCTTTTGCGGGCGCCACAGCACGGTCCACTGTATGTGTGTGTTTGTGTTATTCGATTGTGCGACTGTATCTATATCTGTATATATCTGTATATGTATATGTACTATCTGTGTGTTTGTCCTTTGGTATTTGCATTTGCGTTTGTGGTTCTCCGCTTGTGTGTGCTTATTTATTTAGTTGTAAACGCACATATGGATGCGAGGTAAATATGAAGGTAAACCTGCTCGACACTCCATTTGTATTCGTTTTTTTCTGAGCTCTTTTTTCTGTTTGGTTTTGTGGAAAAGGTTCCTGCGCATAAACTTTTCAAACAAAATTCCGTGTCCTTTATGTTTGCTGATGTTCAGCATCTAAATGATAAATGTGCTGCTGGCAGGCGGCTGGCAAATTATATTGATAATCGTTGCCAGAAGTTGTGGCGCCTCTAAATCGCCGGAAATTTATGTATATTTTTATCTTCTTCAGTTAAAAGCAGTTCCAAAATCAATTTAATATTTGTTCACCCCCTAACGTACATACCCTAACGCCAAGATGAAAATCCACTATTAACTCGCTTTTATTTGGAAAGTCACGCACTCGGCTAAAGAGCGGAAAGTAAAACAGAAACAAAATTTCAATTAACTTTTGCCTGTGGCCGGGCCGGGGCCGGGCTGGGCTCCGGAATGTCGTTGTAGCTGGCAGTACCGTACCGTACCCCTCTTGAGGGGAGGCTTATAAATAGCGAAGAACTAGCTTAAAAATTCACCAAAATCCCTCACCCTTATCACATCCTTCATTTCATCCTAATTAAATGGACATTTCGACAGTTTGACATGTGTGCGTGTGTGTTCTTCATGGTTCGGGGTTAATCCCCTTTCTAAGGCTTTAATTTAGTTCAAACTGGGGGTCGCATCAGAACTGACAATGTTAATTGAAAGGCGGACAGTGCCGGGAATCACTGAGGATATAAAATTTCGAAAAAACGAGCAAAGTTCAGCTGAGGCAATAAATGCTACACCCCTGTATTACGTATACGGACGGTGTGCCGCCTCAGAGGAGTCGACGACATTGACAGCGAAAATAAAACTTTATTGCTAATTTATTTGATTAAATTTCACGCCACTGCCGCCGTCGCCGTCGCCAAAGCAGTGTTTCAGTGTTTTTTCCCCGAGTTCAAATGAACTGAACTTTTTCACACAATTGTCGGTACGGCATGCTCTCTGACATTTGCTGACACAACCTGCCATCAGACCCTGATTTACAGCAAACTGATAAGAAAGGCAGACCAGACGCGGATGATTATCAGAGACCAGAGATCAAAGCAGGTGCTTAAAGATTTAAATTTTGACTCTGCGACCCACTCTGCCAAAGCAATTCAATTAGACAGTGACTGGCTCTCCAGTGACTGATTCCACAGACAATGTGCGGGCTATGCGTTGCTCAAAAGTATGCAAAACAAAACGTGACACAGAAGCCACTCATATGCTTGAAATGAATGCAAATGCCAAGACAATATATGAAAAATAAATGAGAGAAATGCATAAGTAAGAAGCATAAAAAGCCAAGTGCCGAATGTAGAGTGGTTTTATCCCACAAACAGCCACACATGCACACGCGTTAAAGCACAGACAATTTCAGGTGTCTAAGGCAAAGACAATTAAAGAAGCCAAAAGGAGGGAAAATAGGAAAACGCCACAGCACCAAAAGCCATTGCGAATTTCCGCAACGCTGACATTTCCATTTAAATGCGTTACACACTCGCACTTTGATGGTGGGGAAACGGGGGGGTTGGGGAGGATGTGGGGGGTGGTGTAAAGGTGGGACCGACCAGAGAGGTGGGAGAACCGGATAACTGGAGAATAATGTCCTTAATTTGAATGACGCTTTTTATGCTCTCAACGTTCATTTGGCTGCTCTGCAATTTCCCTGCTCGCTCGGCCATAAAAAACTTTCGCCAAGGAACGAAACTTTAAGCCGAGCACGGCACGTGGAATTATCCCATTCCCTTCACCGCAGATCTAGCTAGTCCCCAGAATGTAGTCCTCATGCAGCAGTTTGTGGGCGGACCCGCCGCACAGCATGACAGGAAATTGTGAATCTAATAAAAATATAAATATAACCAACTAATCACAAGAGGCGGAGAGACTCTAGAACGTATAAACAGGGAAAAACACACACAACCAAATATTTCAGGCTCTGAAACAGAATGTTTCTCTTCTCTGTAAGTACGTAAAAAAACATCGAGGCAATAAAACGCTGTAACTAAAGAGCCAAAGAAAACACAAATTGCAGCCTTCGCAACACGGTGCGGCAGTGGCCGTGGCAGCGGCAGTGTAGCCGTCACTCAGATTGAATTGCCACGCATCAGCGGCGACAGCGGCAGAAAAGTAGCGGCCATAATAGGCCAAATGGTCAAATGGCCAGCGAATGGCCAGCGAATCCTCCAGGCATTATGGCCTTAGTGAGAGGGCAGAGGATGTGGCTGTGGGTGTGGGTGTTGGTGTGGGAAAGGCAAATCGAATTGACATAAATTGAGGGTATTTATGGGATCCCAGCTACGATTTGTGCACCCCCGATAAATGGGGGGCTTTAACATTGTCCAGCCAATAATTTAATGCGTACATTTGCATAGCAGCCCACGCAAATAATGAAAATTAAAGAGAAAACAAGACCAAGCAGTTTGAACATTTTTCTACACAACGACGACCCCTACTTTCTGCAGTCTTCAGCTGGATGGCTCTGCAAAGTAACCTTCCAATTATAATATCCACTGAAAGGGTATGCAAATACATAAAAAACAAAGCCTGCTCTGGGCCAGAACCCTCTGGGTTTTTCTCACAAATAACGAGAGTTAAGTTAAAATTATTTCCCTCGCATTCCACAGGATTCCAATCTAACCCTCGCCTCGCTCGCAGGTGGGGGATCAGAGCCAGGGTCATGCTGAGCTGCCAGCCAGCCGGGTTTCGTCTTTAATCTGCGACTTAATTAGCTTTGGCTGCTAAAGTGCTGACCCATCGCTTGACTTTAAGCAGAAATAGGAGTATCTGTCTGTCTGTCTGCCTGCCTGCCGATTGGGTGGCAATCAAATCGAATTCTCAAATTTACGAGACTCACTCTGGCAAATGCAAAGGGAAATATATAATTGAATTGGGGGAAAGCCCACATGACGCAAATGTGATTTGGCGAGCGGCATCGCAGAAACAACGAGCTGAGGAAAACCTCATTTTCGAGGTTAGGAGGAGATGAAGGCCAAAAGCATGAAATATAACACTCATATATGTACATATGTATGTATGCACGAGTATGAGTATGAGTTTTCAGCAGACAACAGCACATGAGTGTTTTTGCTCGACAATTCTCGGGATATTTGTGGCACAGGAATGCTCGGGAAATGCCAGACCACATACAGAAATGAGAATGAAAAAATTCCATTTTAAATGTTGTTTTTCATGTTTTTCCTCCTGTTATCTGTGTGAGAACAGAGCTCGGTTTATTAGCTCATTCCCATTCCCGAGATAGAGACAATCATGAACTAGTCTTCATCTGGCCTCTGGCTCCTGCATCCTCCCACAAGGCAATTAATCTCCATGAATGAATTGCATTAGCATGGATAGCAAGCGAACAGAGATAAAAAGTATTCATAGACCATAATCAATATTAATTGAGTAACCTTTTTGCAGACTTTAACAGCAGTTTGCACGCTAATTAAAAGATATCCGAGAGAGGAGAGGATGAGGGATGCAACAAGGAGAGGAGAAAAGAAAAGAGAAAATTAAACTGAAAATAATTGAAATTGCTGGCTACACGGCAAATCAATTCAAATGCAATAAACGGTCGATTCTATTTACATGGCAATGCAATATGCAAATTCCCAGATACAAATAGACTCAGACTCAGAGTCAGATAGAAGGTAATATTGCGTATGCGACGTGTTGGCCCTGCCCTGACAGCAAACATAAGGGCAAACTACAGACAACCTTTTGGTGGGAGGGGGGTTGGGGGGCTGTCAACTGACAAATTGGACCCAGGGATGGATCTACAGTCTGGCTGTACAATTTGATTACTTTGTGGGTTGGGATGCAGTTTGGACTGTTTGCTCAATGGCTAAGGCTTCGTCTCCGGACATCAGACTCCCGACTCCCAACTCAGGTGAAATCAATTGTTTCCCCTTGTAGCCCGTAACCTTCCCTGTCCCTGTCTCTGACTATTGACTCTGACTCCTGCCTCTGACTATCCTGTGTGCATTGCGCTTTTGCATGGGACACCGTGTATGCCTTGGCCTGACTCCATTCTACATTGCATTCGTACAAGGACCTGGGCAAATATTTGCAAAACTTTCGGCTCAGCCTATAGGAACTTTTCCCTCAAATCAAACTACATATTTAATTATTTTTGAAACGAACATTTCCCCAGAAAGCTACCGTCGGATCGGGGTCGGGCTTGGGCTCGGGCTCGGGCTCTAACTAAATATTTACAAAAAATCAGGCCCAAAACCAAACTTTCTTTTAGATCCTAAGCCCACCCCTCCCTCGCCTCCCCTCGTTTTTTCTGTAGAACACATGTTCTACTGCATGTTGTAGTTAATTAAGTATACGCACTGGGGCCTACACAATTTGGCATGTGGCCATCGCTTGGTTGCTGCTGACTTTGCATAATGTTGGCCAGCAGCTTTTTTGGACTTTCTGCCTTCTTCTCAAACATTCACAAGTGAAGTCGACCGTCTGGTAAATATTTCTAGTTAAATACGGGCAAAAAGAGCCAGCCCATATGTAAATTACTTTCAAAAGGCATATTTATTTGTATTACTTGGACTTTTGGGATGCCAGAAGTTTTCCTATTTAAACAAATTCTACTAACTATGCAGTAAAATCGAGAGAGGGTAACTGGCCTTTTGTATTTTAATTGGGGGACTCTCTTTTTTTCAACACGTGTAAACCTATGAAAAGTAAAGCTTATATTAAAAGAAAGCAACCGTATACTTTTATATGTCTAACTAGACATTACAGAAACCAAGTAAGGATTCTGTTAAAGTCTTTAAAAAACATTCCCCACAATACGCACCCTGAAGCTCATTAAATGGACTCAGCCTTCCGTTCATTCAGCAAAGAGTGACTCACACATTGATCGAACATCCAGCCAATGCTGTCACAGTCTCTATATAGTTCCTGTATTGCGAACAATACTCAAAGCCTTATTTAAACAGTATTGATAGCTTTTCCCTCAGACAATATACAAGGACATTCCCCATTGAAACAGATACCGGCGGCAAAGAAACGACACATTTGTGTTCATTGAAAGTTAATTTAATTCCAGCAAAATCAAAGTAGGATATTCTTTAAATAATTAAACATTTCGAACAAAAAGTTTTCGAGGAAAGGAAGGGCTACTTTTCAATTACAAAAGTGTGGCGGGGGGAGGAGAGGGCCCGTCTCTGGACGGCTCCATAAGTTGAGTGAAGGAAACAAATGCTTCAATTAATCCTCAAAGTATTTATAACTTTTGCTCTGGCTGCTGCTGCTGTTGGCTTCGTGTCGAAACAATTGTAAATAATTAATGCAACATTATACTCAATTACCGAGAAACTTGCATATAAATCCCCAAAGAACGAAAACCGAAAGTCAAAAGTTTTACAAGTTGCAAGCTGTTGAGGCAAGTTTGTTCCGAGGATTCCACTCAAATCTGCGGATCTCGAGTCTGGATTCTAAGCAGACTTTAAGCTAAAGCGTTCTTTGTGCTGCCATTAAAGTGGCATTACAGAAGAACATCTTTCTGCCCATTTATATGCAGTTTCGAGCTGAACTTTGAAGGGGAATTTACAGAATGAGGTCAGACTTTGGCTTTGCTGCAGTTTCGGTGCTGAAACTTGTGGGATGCAAAAAAGACAAATGCAAATGAAAATGCTTTAAGTCACAATTTAGGACGCCCGGACGAGGACGAGGGCTGGCAATCAACTACAATTTGCATTATTGCATCCAGAACCAGAGGCAGAGGCAGCTCTTTAGCTCTCTAGCATTTGCTGGCATCCTCTGGCATCCCGTTGCCCACGTAGCGGTGGCTGCCACCAACGAAACCTCTCCACAAGCCCCACAAAAGCCAACCACAACACCCCAACAAAGACTGGGGACTCAGTCCCAGTGCCAGTCCTGCGACAACTATGCGACGACTCATTCCCCACGACATTGTATAAACAACAATTTTAGCGGATATTAAAAACAATGTTGCTCTCCTCGCCTGCTCCTGCCCTCCTGCTGCTCGTGCTTCAGATGGGGCATGGGGCATGGGGCAGGCTGGCATTCTACTCTTTGCTTGGCTTTTCGAGAATGTCAAATTTCAAGTCGTGTTTTGTCATTTTCCATTCAACTGTTTGGCGGCTGCTTTGTATTTGGCCCCCTTATTGTTTGGCCGTGCTCCATTGAACGGCAAGCGGATATCCGCTTGTCGCACTTAAACAGCCGAGAATCCCATTGTCGCACTGTCGCTTTGTCGCGTGGCGGAAGTTGAAGTGGAAGTGGAATCGGACTCGGACTCGTTTCGGGCTTATTTGAAGCCTTTAAAGCCGCCTGTTGGCTGAGGCTGAGACTGAGACTGAGGCTGTTGCTTTTGCTCTTGCTCTGCGAGTTCTCCATTCAAGTTGATTAAAATTTCATTTACAGAACATTCCACTAATGGGACAACAATGTGCTATTCGTGGAAGAAAGTTCCACAAGTCCAAGGGGGAGAAGTTCGGGAACTCAAACTCAATCCTTTTGCTGTTCATTTGGCTGGTCTTTTAGGGTTAGGCTTTAGTCGGGTATACTGCCTACGGGATAGAAAATCAGAATCCTTTTTGGTTTCAGCAGGGAAATAGAATGAGCTGAAGACTCTACGAGTTTAGGGCATCAAAATCTCCACCTGCTTTTTATCGATATATAGCCCGCAGTGTTTAGCCAGATCCTCACATCTGCGGGTGGACAAATCCCACCTAATTGACACTCCTGCCTGAGGGCAAGCAAGGCCTCTCTGTTTGCCTTTGTGGGTTGGTGGTGGTCCTGTGGCTAGGGTCTGTTTGTGATAATGATAATGATGATGTTGATGGTGGTGACATAAATTAGACACCAATTGGGTGTGAATGGGAAAACAGTAACAGTAGCAGTAGCAGCAGCAGGTTGCAGGTAGAAGCAGAGGCACCACCCACCGAACAGAACAGCATTCCAATCAAATCACACCCGAAGCTTGTTAATTAAACAAATTTAATTTAAATTTAAACTGTTGCCGGATCAAATGGAATGCCCACGATGCCAACGGACCCTGATTTGTCTAAATTTGGGGCACAATTTGGGGCAATTATCTGGTCATGGCAGCACAAAGGCAGCACAGGCACAGGCACCCAGGTGTACGCAGGTGTTTTGCTGCTAATTGGCACGTGTTAGCGCGTGTCTGCGCCCTTTGGATATACATATTGGCTAATCAAAGGCAAAGACGCCTGAAACAAAACCCAGATGCCCCCTCTCTCCTGTCTCCTCTCCCGCCCTCTTTGTTCGGTGTCACTGACATTTGCTAAAGTCAAACATGACCCAAAACATTTGTCTATCATTAACTGCTCGACAATTTGTGCAACCGTGTGCCATAAAAGCCATTGACAGGCCTGTCACACGCACGCACACACACAAACAGCCCATATGCCTCTCTTATGCGCTTTTGTGTGTGTGTTTGCAAGTAAGTGCCGAGCATGGCTTAATCAACTTACGGCTAAACAAAAGCACATATAAATTATTTAATTAATCCTTTGGGTTTATTCTGCCGCAAAACACTTTCTCCGAGTGCCTATCCGTGTGAGTGTGAGTGTGAGCCTAAGTGTGCTCCTCCTGCTGAAGTGTGCGTGCGGGCAATCGATGTCATAAACGCACCCACACAGCCACACAGACACACAGATCTCGCATAGCTTGGATAGGTGTGAAACTGCTTTGCCATGATTGTGATTTCCAATTAATTTTGTTGCCAGCCGAGGAGAATATGTTGCCTGCCAGCTTCTTGGTAGGCTGCGGCTGTGGCTATGACTGTGGCCAGATGTTCGTGAGAGGTGAGAGCATTAAAGTTGAGTTCTAGATAGACGAAGGTTGGTTTGGGTTTGGGTTTTGGGCCCGGAGGCGGAAAAGGTTATGCACATAAGCTATAAGCAAGATGAAGTACGGTTGAGTGGTGCTTTTGGTATGCTACATATATATACATATATCGCCCTTAAACTGAACTTCGAAAAGGTGTTGTATCCCATAGAACTTTCAAACGTCATAAAAACTAATGCATCTATGAGTTAACCAATAAATAATAGACCAGAGAGGATATGTACATATATCGACTTTTATCGATACTAGATTGAATTGATAGTAATGATCGGGATGTTCTTGAAGTGGAAATAAAACTATTGCTATATATGTACTAGAAGATACTTTGTATATGTATCCATGACAGGATTAGTTTAGGTCATGGATATGATAACACAAATTGAAAGGTAAAGGGATTGGTAAAGGTAAGTTTGGGCACTCCCACCTGCATGCCCTACACTCTCCAGAGATCCATGTGTGTGTATAGCCTTTCAAGTCCTATAAATATTCATTGTTGGGCCAATGTTGGGGGACAGGGCTTAAATTTGCGACAGAAATTGGGCGAGAGATATGCTTCAGTTAAGGAACTCTCTGGAATATCATTGTCTAAGGCCAGCAGCAATCCCCACTTCGTATTTGCCAGCAACAATACATCCTGCACACAATCCAAGTTCATGCCGACACGCACTAAATCTTTGCTTTCATGTTTGCGTTTTTGTTTGAAAACGGACGAAAAACTAAACCCTTGCCCGGGCCAAGTTTTCGTCGGCTTTCGCCCACACACCATACACACACATACACATACACACACACACATACACACACACGGGAAAGAAAGCCTGCGAAAGGATGGATATACGTAGAGGCAGAAGCAAGCCCAAAAACCTATATTGTAGTGGATATAAATCCCTGCCACATGCCTTTATGCAAAGTTTGGATTAAGTTTTTGTCGAGCCCGGGCCCGAGTACGAGTACGAGTATGGGCCGTGCCAGTGCCCGTGCCAATGCCTGAATGAGAATGGGACTGAGGCTGAGGCTGTAACCAAGAAAAGGAGACGGACGAGGTCGAGGCAAGGTCTTGCCTGGCAAGGACCGGCTGCTTCTGCATGACTGCCCAAATTTGTAAACAATCAGAAAATGTGTCAACTTATTCTTATGCCGCTTCCGTTCCTGCTCCTTGGAAAAGTGGAGGATGAGACGAGAACCGCGCCCGAACAACAATGGCAACACAATCTGATGCCTGATGCCTTAAGTAAATACATAGTTTGAAATTTGTTTTGTGTGGTGGTGGTTGGCTGGCCTGGCCTGGCTCAAACAGTTGGAAAATTCATTTAAGCCGCTTAGTGAAATTTGTGCTAACAATAATAGCGTCATAATAGGAAACGATTTTAACTTTTAAGCACCCAGCGTTTAAATTGAACAACAAGTTGGTCCCCAGAACCCAGTAACCAGAATACAGGACATTTGCATAACACTCGATGATGCGAGTATTGAAAGGACATAAGGACATACGATACATACACTCCCTCGGCGGAAGGAAGGGCCAATCGTTTGTCGAATTGCAATTGGCAGTGCGGAAAATGAAGTCTCAATGCAGTCTCTGAATGTCGAATGAAAGGAAAACAGGAAAACCTCACACACACAGCCTGACATACACACACACACCCCGACACACACACACACGCTGACACGACACACACACACATGATGATGGTTCAATTGATATTGATCCTTTAGGTGGCCCAGTGGCAGGACATTGGACAATTGTCAGCAAAATAAATTGGATTTTGTATTCTTTGCCAGGCTTCTGACAGTCGATTTGTCCTTTGTCTGATTTCTTAAATATTTCATTTGGATAAATACTTGTAAAGTTGCTCAAGACAAAAGACAATAGCTATTCGATTGGCCAACCAACCAGCCAGCCAGCCAGACACTCAGAACAGACCGACAAACAGTCGTCGAGCAAACAATTAGTAAACCAAAACCAAACACACGCCATTCCAACAGATAAGATAAGAGATACTCGTACGACTCAAAGCAGGCCATCAATATGTCTCCTCTTTCAAAGCCATTCAAATCAATCGATTTCAAACACTCCAAACACCAAAACGAACTCGGGAATCACACAACCAAAGCGGGAATTATTTAATTCCCGTCTGAACATATCGGTTGCCCGCATCTGCATTCATATCTGCCGCAGAAAACGCGTCTAAACAGCATTTGTTGCCATGTGTCTAGGCATCGTGTTCAAAAATCCGATAAGTTTATGCAGGATAAAGTCAAGGAAAGGCTCTATAATACGTAAAGGGAATCTGTAAAACTACAGGTGTCTTATGTTTTTCTTTGAAAGCCTTTTGATTTTTTATTAGTAGCCCAAGTAGTAGCCAATGATCTGCGATTATTAGCCTTAAGTACTCTCACTAACACTATATTGAGACATTGTTTCAGCAGTTAAGCAAACGAAGTTTGTGCAAAAACTTTTCGCCATTTCATGATATTACAGACGCATAAACATGGCCAGTGGGGCAACCTCAGACCTCGGCCAGATTCGGATGTGGCGCTATAAATAAGTTGGCAAATGTGTAAAGTTGAGCCACTCCAAACGAGTGCAGAGCAGAGCAGGCCAGGCCATAGAGGGGAATCCGTTTTGAATATGTCTGTCATGGTTAGAAGCAGCAGCAGCAGGAGCAGGAGCAGAAGCAGCAGGAGGAGCACTGCGGCAAGCGATACGATACTGCTGTACAACGAGCATCGTGAGTGACATTGCCATGGACATCGCACGTGTGGCAGGGCTGTGCGCAGAGGAGCTGTTTGAAGAGCCCCAGCAGCAGCAGCAGCGGCCACTGACAAAATTTCCCCAGCGACTGACAGACAAACATTCAACATTTTGTGTCAAAATGGGGGGAGGGGGAGGGGCAGGAGAAGGACCACCACAAATAACACACAAGGCACATTCAATTGCGGCAACCGCAATACAGACACTTCTTCCCATAAATGTATACATATATGTATGTATGGGAGAGGTACGAGTATGTGTATGTCGGGGAATGCTGCTCTCTGACAAAATATTTTTGCATATATTGGGAAACAATAAATTTTACAGTAATGCGCGCAGAGCTGTGCTGTGTGTGGGTGTCAGGAGATGACCTTCGGCAGGACCCAAGCTGGGGACCTGGGAAGCCAAAGCCGAAACTGAACTGAAGCCAAATCCAAAGACAAAGGGCCCCCAAATTGCTAGACTGTGACAGCTGCGTGGCAGGGATAACTTAAATGGGTTAAAAGGATACGTTTTTGGCTGACTGCCGAAGGCATGGTGGTGGACTCGAAGTGGAGAACTCGGACTCGGATTGCATACTATAGTATACGATATATTCCCATCAAGGCAAACACAAAGGGAAATGGAAAATGGAAAACTTATTAAACGCATGAGTTGCCGAAATTGAATTTTTCCGCCCAGACCCAAATCAGAATAGAATAGAATACTCGTACTACCTCCAGAATCTGTCTAGATTTGTGGGACATACTCTTAATTTGAAATGTCTACGTTCGAAAACAATTTACAATTGTAATGATAATGATAATCAATTTTACATTTCGCTTTTCCCCCTTTTTGCATTGCAAATTGTTTCCTTCATCAGGCAAAAAGTAATGCCAAAGTATTTTAATGTGCTAGCAAGAAAGCCAGAAAGCAGGAAAGCAAGAAAGCAAGAAAGCAAGAAAGCAAAATCCAGGAGGAAACAACATTAGTGAGTTGGCAGGAAAAAAGTTTATCCTCGACTAGCTTTCGCTTTCTATTGGGGCAATTTTTTCATTAAAAAGCGAAAGGCGAAACTTTTCAGAGAACAATTTTAATAAACATTCGCCGAAAATGTTAACGAAAAATTTAATTATATGCATGGGCATTCATGATCAGAGGAAATAGAGCCATCATCCGGAAAGGCGCCAAAGCCAAAGCCGAAGCCAAAGCAAACATGGCCAGATGCAAACTCAAAGATAAGCAGAAAGGAGACCTTAACCCGGCTAAGCCGAAATTTAATATTGGAAGGCAATGAGCCAGGGCGCAATAAAAGCCAGAACCCCCAAGGAATTGGGACTGCGACTGCGACTGTGAATTGGGAGTGGAAATTGAAGACTGGGATTGGGAGTGCCATTGGGAAGTTTGGGGATAGACAGAAATAAGGGCCATCGGCCCCTCATGCTCATGCTCATGTGCCGCATGGTAATGAAGACTCCTCGTTTCGCCTCGTATACGTAGTACTTCCTTCTCGTATCAGCCAATAAAGTATTGTTGTAACCAGGACAGGACTCGGAATAGTAGTGTGCAGGTTGCCCCCCGTCTCTCCATCTCCATTAGTCCACGATTCGATCGACAAGCTAGAGAGAGAGAGAGAGAGTGGGCTAGAGGGGCTAGACGGGGGGAGGAGTTGCTTGGTAAGCGTTCTCCTCTGTTCTGGGCTTTGTTACATAATAGGTGAAGTTTTATTGTCGAAAGCTATTAAACTTTTCCCATCAAAAGTGTACGATGTTGCCACATGGAAAAGGTGTAGAGAGGCATTAAAGTTGCCCCAGTGAGAAAGTAGCGGCGAAAGAGCCCTAAACTGAAGCAGTTTCCGCAGGTTAAGGAACCGGCTCATGATGACGATGACGACGACGATGAGGATGAGGATGATGATGGGAATTTTCCTAGCCATTCCTAAGATCCATATGGACTTAAGGGATTTTCCGGCCAAGTTTCAAATCGAACCAGCAACTGTTTAATTTTTGCAACTTAATTGTGTAATTATTGTAAATATTCAGAAGCACAAAACTAATTTCAATTTAAGTTTCAAATTGATTATAGCGATTGAACTTTTAATTGGACACGGGAATTGAAATTGAAACTAATTGAAAGGGTTTCAGTGATTGAAGACTAGATTTCTGGACATGGCCATGGGCTAAAATTACAAATGAAATCCGGAAAATGCAGTGAGGATTATGATGTAAATGAATATGTATTTTCCGCAGGCTATCGGCAATACAGCTTTAATGTGGAATACGAATGCGAAAATGGGAAATTGATTATGCCAACCAATTCCGAAATTTGTGCAATCATCGCATGCCACATTCAGTCCCTACAGTCCCCTCCCCACACCCAAGAGACTAAAAAACAATTGACTTTTGCGTATGCCAAAGAAGAGGAAGAATTTACCTTCCCCCCTCACCATGTCAGATGTTGGTTGTTTTTCGGTTTGTGCTGCCGATTGTTGGCATTCCACTCCATCTTCGATTGGGGTTTTCCGTGCAGTCGGGTCTCGGGACACGGGACACGCATTGCGCATAAAATTGTTTCAATGTGGTTTGGAGTGGGGCTTTTGGGGGCCAAAGTTCCACTTCATTTGGGCCACTCACATCGAAGTCCGGATCCGGCTCCGGGTTCGTATTCTTACCCCTGTCCGTGTCCGTGTCCGCGTCTGGGGCCAAGTGTGCAGTTGATGTCTACATTTTCAGTATGTTGGTTAAGCACTCAGCAAGTTTGCTTGTTTTTCCGGTTTTCTGGTTCCACTGTTTCCGCTTTTGGTCCGCGCGCTGCGCTACGCTGCTTTTTTCGTGGAAATTGAAAAAGTTTATGAGCAATTTTAAAAGTGAGCGCCGCAGACACCCTAGAACTAGATTGGACTAATTTGGATTTTGTTTCAAAATAGTGCTAATGAATGGACTCGTTTCCACTTGGAGCCTCCAGGCGGCCCCTTCACTCCGGAGCTGTCAGCACTTGAAATGCAATTAATCAGGACTCAAAGATGGCAGAGGGAAAAGTTTCTGGCCAAAATGATAACAAGGCCAACCACAAAGAAACCTTGCAACCACAGACACACACACACACATACACACATATATATCCAAACATATAGAACCATGTTCATGTTTGACACTTTTACGGCTCTCACAGAAGTACATAAGAAAGAAAACGAATCTTTGATGGTCGAAGTTGTGGATACTCTTACAGGTTGATCGTTACTAGGGAAGAAGTATAAAATAGCCAACCAATTAGATTATATTTACAAGTTTATTTTACAAGTTTCTGCTTGACATCGATGGGTATACTTAATAGAGTGGAAAATTCTTTCCGCTTTGTATCTGAACGACTCGTAATACCCTCGCGTAATACCCTACTATTATAAGAACTAGCGTGCGAAGTCGATGAAGGAATAATGTTGATGCAATAACATGCAACTTTGACACTTGCAAGTGCAGGGGCCACCACCCCAAAAGGCTGTGCCCCCAGCTGTTCCCACTGACCATGTGTTTCCCAGTGTTTGTGAGCGCGTGTGTGTGTTTTTTGGGTGTTCTGTATGTGTGTGTGAGTTACATGCACTTAACGTTGATTTGTGCATCGACCGTGGGATCTCATACCAGCTCGAAGAGCCCTCGGAGGCACTACACTCCACTACTCTCCTCTCCTCTCGTCTCCTCTCCATTCCACTTCGCTCATTCTCGACCCCGGCCTGAGCTAAGTTTCATTTGCAATTTTCATCTGCAGCTGTTGCACGAGTGGCCAGCAAACAACCCACCCGCACACCCACACGCACACAGCCCAGGCATCATAGAGAGCAAAGGTTAAGGGAATATCTCCGAGTGGAGATATGTATGGCAAAATGGAATTGGAAAGCAATATACATTTGTAATTGAAATGAAAGGCAGCTCTAATATTCTCTCTCCCTCAAAGTTGATCGAAAATAAACCACACACAAGATAAGAAACGATCAAAGGATTTTTTACAGATTAGGGATGATAAAAGGGTTCGAGTTTTGGAATATGTAATATATAGAAAAATGTTGGAAGCCCAAGAAAATCCAATGCTTTCTGAATCGAAAAAGCAACGTCTTTCTGTACAAATGAATAGTAATTCTCTAACATTCATTTAACGAAAGAGTAACCTCCAGAGAACCACAATCCCGTCAGTCTCTGCCTCTGTATCTGCCTCTGCCCCTGAAGTGGCAATTACATTTGCAGGTCTGTCCGTTTCTCCATCCATCCAACAGTTCCCACCTGGCCAATGCAATTAAAATTAATAAATAAATATGATTTTCAAACTAATAGAAAGCCAGAACGAGAGAGAGAGACAGGCCACAGGAGAGCCAGAAAACTCAGCAGACACCAGAGGGACGAGCGAGAGGGCTATTAAATTCGTTGGAACGGAACCCCAAGAACCAAGAACTTGAAATGAAATTAATACAACGCGCTATTAAATTATTTTTAATTGGCCGACGCACCAAACGAAAGCGGTGTGCTCTCTGCGGGGAAATTGAATCAAAATTTTGAGATACACTCGGCCCGCAGTGCCCACGCCCACTTACTGATTCCCGAAATTCCCTTGTGACGGCGGCCCTGGCTGCTTTCCAAGAAGGCAGGCATCAAGGAGCAATCACCCAAGGTCAGAGGTCGTAATTACTGGATATTTGTACGCTTGTGGGGGCATCGTTGTGGTACATTAAGTACGGGGCTCCAATGCCTTGACAGTTTCCACAACTGCCACAACTCCATTTGCAGTTGTCCGAGCTGTCCGTTGAGCGATGGGGTTCTGGTAATGATGACAACCGCAAACATCACAAAACATTTCCCCTGTTCTGGAAGCTGCAATGAAAGCAATTCCTAATGGTTAATTAATTGATGTGTTGACAGTTGAAAAACCACAAGAATTCCAGAGGAAAATGGTTTAAGCTCAATTAATTTTGGACACAAGCGGAATTACTAAAGGGTTACATTCGAGGAACATATCAAGACTATTGTTGACATTATTTGATATTACCCACAAGAGTAATATAATTACCAGCTCCCACAAGAGGCCACTTGAATCCTTTAATAATCTATTTCCCATCGCTTCTATTTAATTCCAGCTAAACCTTTAGGAACCCTCTCTCCTCCATCGAGGACACATCACAGGCATGTGCAGTATTTAAGTAGACGATCAAATCAACTCGAACAAACATCAGACCAGCATAGGCCTTTGGGCCATGCTCTTTTATGATTCTGTATCTATCGCTATGCGTATCACGTGGCCCGCATTAATTTGAACACACGATTTCCATGGGCCTGTCGGGTAATGCATATTGCCGTTAGATGTGCTTTATATGAGCTGCAAATTGGTTGCTCACGTAAATGATTTTCATTTTCCAATCATAACATTACGCGTGCCTGCACTGCCAAATGCTCACCTGTCTCTCGACCATGAAATGGGACTACATTCCGGGCTGATTGAAGCTCTGGTTTGGGGTCTTGGATGCGGAAACCCCGTAAACATGGAAAATATTTGTGGGAGTTCCCCACGCAGTCGGTAATTTTTTTTCTGCTGCTGATTACAATGGAGTAAATTGAATTAACATATTGGCCGACGGGCAGAATTATGCATCAAGCTGGATGTGCCTCTTGAGGCTGGCGCTAAAAATTTCCCACAAATAATTTGTGCAGTGGAGCTGGCTGTGGTTGTGGTTGTGGGGGTGGCATTTCAATTATGAATGGCCTCATGCCTATCGTGTTTGCCTTTGTTAATGACAAGGCGAAAGTAAAGGCACAAAGCGACGACAATTATTGGAAACAGGAGCTGCAGTAGCTGCAGGAGCAGCCAGGTATAGGTATAGCAGCCGGAACTGAAGCCAAAGCAGGAGGATCAAGAGCAAAAAAAAGTTAATTAAAAGTGCAATCAAGCGGCAGCATATACCGCAGCAGAGAGCGGGGGTAAGTGTCCTTAACGATGCTGACATTTTGCCTGCAACAGAGTCGACAAAAAAGTATGAGAAAAACGAAAGCAATTCCCAGAAAGCGATGGATAGGGTTGGGACAGGGAAGGTGGTGGCCATATGTCGGATGTTGTACATAAGTCCTAGCGCAAATACGTCCACACAAATGGAGGTGGAGGTGGAGGCATAGGAGGATGGGGTTGGCTGGCCACCTTTGCCCCTCGCACAAATTGCAGCAATTATAGACGCCATAAATTATAACAACTTAAAGGAAAGGGAAGAGGGGAAAAAGTGAAATACCAAAGAGAGATGGTTCAAAAGAAGAGTGAAGGACCAAAAAGAAATGGTCTAGAAGAGAGGAGGACAGAAGGACCAAAGAGAGCTGGTGAAAAGAAGATGAGACCTGGGGAAATGAATTTAATTGATTTCCCTGTCTGTTCATGTATTTTACTGACAGGCAATATCATTTTTTATCGCCTCCTTCGAGCTTTTGCGGTTTGCTTTTGCAGGTGCTTAATATCATTTTATTATGATTTATGTGGTAAAATATATAGCACTTTATTTTAGAAACAAAAACTAATGCTCGGAAACCATTTTGACAGATGAGTTCAGTCTTTTATCATTTGTGAAGTTTCTCATTCCTGAAATAACTCGAATGGAACATTTTGTGCATTTCAAAATCGTTTTAATCCACCGGCCTAATGATGATTTATTCGAAACGTTAAAACACATTACAGCTAGATCGATAGAATTAAGTGATCCATTTCATCAAATTACCAATTAGATTTCCCTATTTCAGAGGAATACCATAAAATGTTCATGGATGAACAATGAACATCTACCTTAAAATCGAAAGGGTATTTAACATTTCCCACATTTCATCTGACTAAAAGATCTGAATGATAATATGAGATCATTATTGTTCCATAAAATGTGTTGATGCTCAGTTGCCCCGAAACAGAATCAAATTTTAGTTTGCGCTAATTTATCGGCATTTCAAGATGTACTTACAGAGAAACGCTCTCACTTGGGTCTTTGTGAACCTATGTTTAGTAACAGAAGTAATTTAAATAACCTATATAATGATGATATTGTTTAAATGCAATCAACTTGCAGATTACGTGCGTATTTATGCTGACAAAAATCGATTGTTCTTCTTTGGATATGAATTTCTGTGCATTAACTTGCTCTATAAAGACAGTCAACCGAACACACAAAATTGTATATGGAAAAATGGGGCTCTACAAAGTTCCTGTTACCAAAATCAAGGTATGTAGACACCGTTTTATGTAGAATATACAGACTACAAGAATTTCTCTGCTTTCGATCAGATTAATATGGCACTCTTCAGGCAAAACCATGATGCGAAGGCTGTACTCTATAATGTCACCTTTGAAGGCTGCAAAGTCCTGGACAAATCCACCAGGAATCCTGTGTCTAATTTCTTCATGGAAATTCTCTCGGCGTACTCGAATTTGAACCATTCATGTCCCTACAATGTGAGTTAGTATCTTGACCTTTAAACTAGGAAAATGTTTAATGCCAACTCTTTTTAGCATGATTTAATGATGGTGCTGCCATACGACTATCTCGAACCTCGTTTATCGACGCTTTTGCCGTTTCCTAATGGCGACTACCTCGTCGAAATGCACTGGCTTCGATCTGGAAATCGTAGCGCCACGGCCAGACTATATTTCTCCCTACTATAATTATGTATATTTTTACTCAGAACCATATCAAATTGCTCAAAGGCTAGAGCTAATTTGTTTCAATTGGTATGACTTCATTTTGACAAATGCGATTATAAACGATCCAATAAAATATATGGCTGTAGTCTATATTTTGATTCATTTTAAAGTGATCATTTTACCAGCCAGTCTTAGTTGGTCTATCGACACGATAGGATGGGTGCTTTGAGAAAATCTCTGATTCAGTTCATTGTGATCCTGCATTTGATTTTGGAAGTAAATATTTCAACACACTTACTCTAATGGAATTAAATAAAGCAATCATCTTTCAGATCCGTTCCCGATTTGAGTTTTCGAACGTCAACTGTACTTCTATCGATAGAAAGGTCGCCGAATTCGATTACTGCTATCTGAAGTCGGTCAATCGGACCTACAAATACTTATCCGGAAGAATTAAGATTTATCAACTTCCAGTTACCGTTATGACGGTTTGTAGCTATGCCATTACAATCCATAATAATACTAATGCTGATTTCAGCTAAATGTGGCACTATGGAAGAGATTCAACGGATACAAGCCCTTTCTTTACAATATCACGTTGGAGGCATGTAAATTTATGGACAACCAAAAGTCCAGCCCTGTGGCCAAATTCTATTATGATACCTTCAAGACTTTCTCGAATATGAACCACTCCTGTCCCTACAATGTGAGTGGAAAGTGGACTCTGCAGAACGAAACCTAATTGAACTAATTTCAGCACGATATAATTTTGGATAAGCTCCCAATCGACTACGTAAATCACCGATTGACGCAGGTTCTGCCCTTTCCCGAGGGCGATTATCTCTTAGAGACCCATTGGCTCCGTTCGGGAAAACGGCTTGCAACGGCCAGAATGTATGGCACACTGTCATGAATGATGAGTGGAATAAAAAACAGACCAGTACGAATCTGGTTATGAGCAGTTATTGAATTCTATATATTCCTAAATAAGTATATCAGCGATCGACATTGGGATGATTATTTACGGCAAATTAGAGTTATCCAATTATGATTACTCAAGTACTGAAATGATGTCAACATTTAGATTTTAGAATTAGTCTTCGTTCGTTCGACATCGGTACTACAGGATGGGCTCCACATCGAATTATCGGATCAAACTAATAGTGATCCTACACTTAGTTATTGAAGTATGTTTCGGTACTCTGAAATTTCATCGAAAAGTAATAAATACTGAAACTAATATTACAATATTCAAGATATATTCCCGCATTGAATTTACGAACGTCAAATGCACTACAATGGACAAGAAATTCGGAGAGTTCGACTACTGCTACCTGAAGTCCGTAAATCGCACCTACAAATATTTCTCTGGAAGATTTAAAATCTATCAGCTTCCTATTACGGCTATAAGGGTATGTTCAGATGTGTAAAAAAACCAATATTTATCACAAGTTTATCGCACAGGTAAATCTTTCATTGTGGAAGCGATTCAATGGCTATAAACCCTTTCTTTACAATGTTACCTTTGATGCCTGCAAATTTCTTGCCAACATGAACTCCAATCCCGTGATCAAGTTCTTTCATGAATCGTTTACGTCCTACTCCAGTGTGAACCACACGTGTCCCTACAATGTAAGTGGAAAGTGCATTGTTCAGAACCTAACAGAAGCCTTACATCTTTTTCTGCAGCATGATATCATTGTGGAAAAGCTCCCTATCGACTTTGTTAATCACCGAGTGACGAAAATTCTTTCATTTCCTGAAGGAGAATATCTCGTTGAAGCACGTTGGATTCGTTCCGGAACTTTTTATGCAATTTTCAAAATATATGGAACCCTTTCTTGAACTATGGAGGTAATACAAAAACCAATATTTGTTCGAAATGATTGATTTTGGTATTGTTTAATGTCATTGTTTGAGATGCCAAGCTTTTTTGGCACCTATTTTTATCCAGAATAATAATGCTAATTGTTCAAATGTAATAGCTGTTTATTTATACCGGCGGCTGCTAGCGGAAGCCGATTGCTTGCTCTTAGCACAACCAGATAAATGTACATATGTATAATCGAGATCCAAATGCAACCAATGCGCAGAGAGGTTAGCAGACTACTGGAATTAGCACCGTCGGCTAATCAAAGCTAGAGCCGAGGCGGCGGCTGCAGAGCGCCCTTTACAGAGGGAGAGCGCTGCCGAACGTGGGCGTTTACAGTATTACAGTATATTGTATTTTATTGTAGTGTATGTATAGTTTTAAGTTAGGCCTGTTGATTAGCGGCTGGCCCGAACAGTCATTATAAGTGATTTCATATGTCAGAAAAAAAAATTTGTAAAATTACTCAACCATTCAGTATTTTAATCTCTTTTAAATGGCTGTATGTTTGCCCACAGCTATTTCCATGCAACAGCTATTTCCACGCAACATAGATACATAAAGACTTTGAGCATCGACCCTACAGGATGGGCCATATAAATAGTTCTCTGATTCAGATCGTTGTGTTCTTATATTTAGTTGTGAAAGTATGGTATAACTACAATAATAATAACATATCATAAACTAACGGTGACAGCCTCCAGATATATTCCCGCATTGAATTTACGAACGTCAAATGCACTACAATGGACAAGAAATTCGGAGAGTTCGACTACTGCTACCTGAAGTCCGTAAATCGCACCTACAAATATTTCTCCGGAAGACTTAAAATCTATCAGCTTCCTATTACAGCTATTAAGGTATGTTCAGATGTCTAAAAAAAAATAAAACAATATTTATCATAAGTTTATCGCACAGGTAAATCTTTCATTGTGGAAGCGATTCAATGGTTATAAGCCCTTTCTTTACAATATTACCTTTGATGCGTGTAAATTCTTTGCCAATATGAATTCCAATCCTGTGATCAAGTACTTTTACGAATCGTTCACGTTCTACTCCAGTATAAACCATACATGTCCCTACAATGTAAGTGGTAAAGTGAAAGTTCTGCAGAACTAAACCTTACATATTTCTCTGCAGCATGATATCATTATGGAAAAGCTCCCTATCGACTTTATTAATCACCGAGTGACGAAAGTTCTTCCATTTCCTGAAGGGGATTATCTCGTTGAACTACGTTGGATGCGTTCCGGATCAAATCTTGCCATTTTTAAACTATATGGAACCCTGTCTTAATGACGGATAGAAAAAAAACACTAAAAAATATATCAAGCATTCCAATACGATTTAAATATAATATTAAATATTCCGCTCACCGGAAAGTGCTGACAAATGGACAAAGAAGGTCCAAAGAAGATGTCATACGATCATCGTTCGAAGAAATAGTTCAAAATACTGCGGACAATGGTTTTTTTTTACTAATGTATTTCTAATTGATTTTATACATCATGTAATAAACCTACTGACATTATGAGCAAAACCAATCAGTAAGTATTTTAATCTATTTTAAAGTGATCGAATAAAACCGGACATTACGTAAACAACTATGTATATAATAGGTGAAGCATTACAATTTAATCAAACATTTCTATGGAGCATTCAGTGTTCTTTGGAGCTTCGAAATTACAGCATGGCCCAGATGATAAGGTCCCTAATTCTGATCGTTGCGATCTCTCATTTATTTACAGAAGTAAGAGTGGCATATAGAACAATACTATTCACATATTATAATGTAATCATCTTCCAGATACATTCCCGGTTTGAGTTTACAAACTTCAACTGCACTACGATGGATACGAAATTTGGGGAATTTGACTACTGCTTTCTGAAGTCGGTCAACCGGACTTATAAATACTTGTCGGGAAAGTTTAAGCTTTATCAACTTCCCATTAGAGCCGTAGAGGTGTGTAGATACATATGTCAAGATAACCATAAAAACGCTCTTTAAATTCTCATTCCCTTCAATATTACAGATTAATTTGGTATTATGGAAGCGATTCAATGGATATAAACCCTTTCTTTACAATATTACCTTTGATGCGTGTAAATTCTTTGACAATCCCAAATCCAGTCCTGTTGTGAATTTCTTCTATGAATCATTTATGAAGTACTCCACTGCGAACCACTCATGCCCCTACAATGTAAGTAAATACAGGACTAATCAGCGCCGAATAACTAGGGAATAACTCCATTATTTGTCTGCAGCATGACATCGTTGTCGATAAGCTTCCTGTGGAGTTCGTTAATCATCGATTTACCCAAATTCTGCCATTTCCTGAGGGCCAATATCTCCTGGAAATACGTTGGATTCGTTCCAGATCTCCTCTTGCTGTGGCCAAAGTATATGGTCTCATTTCTTGAATATAAAATGTAAATATTTGAGCTAACTAAATTGGGGAAATGGTATCCAGCTTTTGTTGACGCATTTATTGAATTGATTTTGTTAAATGTGATGTTCGATGATGCAATACATATATTATAAAGCTGTAACTATTCAGAAGTTTTAAGCTTTTTTAAATCGGGCACTTAATTATTTATGATGGGACATCATAAATGCTGTTAATGTTATTTCAGTCTTTGTTGGTTCATCGACGTTTCGAGATGGAAGCTAAGCTGAATTTTCTGGTTCAGCTCATAGTGGTCCTTTGTTAAACACTGGAAGTATGAATCCTATTATTGTGAAAGAAACTCTTTTAGATCACCTCCAAATTTGAGTTCACCAACGTCAACTGCACTTCGCTGGACGAAAACTTCACCGCTTTTGAATACTGTTATCTGAAGTCGATTAATCGGACCTACAAATATTTCACCGCAAGAGCGAGACTATTCCAAGGTCCCGTCACCAATATCAAGGTATGAGGTACTGACAAAGGTCATAGGTTGTGGTAGATTTCATTCTTTTGCAGGTCAATATGGCACTGCTCAAACGATTCAATGGATACAAGCCCTTTCTCTACAATTACACGATTGATGCCTGCACATTCCTTAAGAATCGGAAATCGAAACCGGTGATTAATTTCTTTTATGAATTGTTTAGGACCTGGTCCAATGTGAATCATTCGTGTCCCTACAATGTGAGCATGGATTTCTATGGATATGTGATATCAATGTGTTCAATAATTTCTTTTCAATTTTTATCGCATTCTTTAAAATCTTTTTAGCACGATCTCGTATTGGAGAAGCTACCGGCAATGTTTATAAATCAGAAACTAACAAATATTCTTCCTTTTCCCGAGGGCGATTACCTTATGGAAACCAACTGGTTTGCTTATGGTATCAATAGAGCAGTAGTCAGAGTGTATGGCACTCTGCGGGAATAAACTTTTAGAGATACTTTTAGGAGTCTCTTTAATTAAACATACATTTATATAAATTTTTCTGATGGAAAATATGCGGTTTCTATATTTTTGAAGGTCGGATATGGGTTATATGATCAAGGAAATAGTGTATAAGTGTAACCAACCACCGGTCAAAGTCTATCATTTGAGTTAATTAAATTGTTGAAAGGGGTTTCACCATTCGTTGACGCATTGATTGACTGGATTTTGTTAATTGTGATTTTCAATGATGCAATTCATATATCATATAGCAATGGCTTTTCGGAAGTTTTAAGCTATTTTAAATTGGGTATTAAATTATTAATGATGAGACACTATAAATGCTTTAAATGTTATTTCAGTCATTGTTTGTTCATCGACGTTTCGAGATGGAAGCTAAGCTGAATATTCTCGTTCTCATAGTGATGCTTTGTTTAACACTGGAAGTATGAATCCTCCTACACACACATACTGAATTGGGAATATTATTTGTGGAAAACACTTTTTAAGATCACCTCCAAATTTGAGTTCACCAACGTTAAATGCACTTCGCTGGACGAAAACTTCGCCACATTCGATTATTGTTATCTGAAGTCGATTAATCGGACCTACAAGTATTTCTCCGCTAGAGTGACACTATTCCAAGGTCCCGTCACCAATGTCAAGGTATGAAGTACTGACAAAGGTCATCGTTTGTGGTAGATTTCATTCTTTTGCACGTCAATATGGCACTGCTCAAACGACTCAATGGATACAAGCCCTTTCTTTACAATTACACGGTGAATGCATGCGATATCGTATTGGAGAAGCTACCGGCAATGTTTATAAATCAGAAACTAACAAATATTCTTTCTTTTCCCGATGGGGATTACCTTTTCGAAACCAACTGGTTTGCTTATGGTATCAAACGAGGAAAAGTCAGCGGGAATGAAATTCTAGAGATACGTTTATGAGTATCTTTAATTAAACATATAAATACATTTTTCTGAAGGAAAATATGCTGTTTTCATAAGTTCGTAATTGTGAGTATCGATTAAGGAGAATGTTATTCAAAACAACAAGATAGTTGTTTGCCAATAGAATCACTCAATGACTGTCATAGAGCCTTCGCTCTGCAATGCATTGCAATGGTATACTACTCGAATATCAGAATGCGAGTAGAAAAAATCAAATTAAACTTAAAAAATTATTGTATGTATATAAATTTGGATATATTTCTACGTGATTCGTGTCCCTTGCTAGGCAGGTGCACACGAAGCATAGGGGAACAGAGGGGGTGGAGAGATGTTTCAGAGTCGCTTTCAACAAACTACTTCTTATTGTCACAAGAGAAGGCAGCAGGCAACAGATTATAATTATAATTAATTATAGTCTTGAGTATTGTATAAACTCACCCTCAGTTTTAGTTGACTTGCTTCTGGTCTTTGCTGCTCTCCTTTGATCTTCTCTTTCATATGTCAGTGACGAAAGCAACGACAAACAACCTCCTATTTCCGCTCTTTTTTTAGTTCTTGCGGTACGTTTTATTTTTCTTCTCACTCGAATTTGATCTCGCGTTAACCCTTTCACTTTTTTCTTGTCCCTATAGCCTTGTTCTTTTTGCCGCTCTTTATATATGTAGTTCTTGCGGGATTATTGCTCCTTATATTTTCACTCACACTTTCACTAACTTTTTGCGCGATACGAGTATGCGCTTGAACTACTTGCCGCACCCCTTGCCGTCGTAATGACCATCCTGCACTTTCACTCATATCGCCTTGCATTGGTACTTATTTCTACACTTTCACTCACTTTTTGGCATTTTAATTTCACCAAAAAAAAAAAAACACTCAGCTGCCATTCCATTGGCTTTGCTGCTACGCATTGCGCTTAACATTACCGCTCTTTCTTTAGTTTCTGCGGAGTACTTTATTATTTCTTCATTTCACTCACTCACTTTTTTCACATATCGCCTTCCACTGCTTCCACTGCTGACTCTCCTTGCCGTCCTAATGACCATCCTGCACTTGCTCTTACACTTCACTCACTCACTTGCACTCAATATTTGCCAATATCACCTTCAACTTCTTGCCGCCTGGTACCCCTTGCCGCCTGGTACCCCATCCTGCACTCTCACACACTTATTTCGTACACTCACTCTCACTGAACAAAAAACACATTTTTTGTCTTTGCTGCCGCTATCTATTTGTTGGTTTCACTCGCGCACTTTTAATCACTTTCTGGCAATATCGTCTTGCATTTTTCACAATTTTTCTCAATTTTTCACCATTTTTCACCGCACGCGCACACCACTAGACGAACAATTTAATTTTAATTACCGCTTTGACTGATGGACCGGGGGGAACTGAAAGCTTTGATATATGTAACTGCAGCACCGTGGGCTTAAAGAAGCTTTCGAAGAATGAGAGATCGAGAACGACATAACTTGGTGAGGGAGGGCTGCGCTGCATCTGAACAACGTGGGCGGCCCAAAGCTCTTCTTAGAATTCTTAGGCTCAGATCTTACGCAGAAAACGAGAGCGAAAGTTTGTGCAGGTGATCACCGATAACGAATGTAGTTCAAGGGCTCTCGCTGTCTCACTCAGTCTATCTTTCGCTGTTAGCTCGCTGCTAAATTAACATGCCTCTGTAACAGAGCCAAAGAATTGGTTTTTTCTCAGTTAGCAGGCTGTTTAACCAGCAGAGATTTGCATTGCAGCCATTTACTGTATTTGCTTACGCTCTAGAAGCGTAGAGGGAGACGAAGAGTGGGTAGATGATCTCGTCAACGTAGATAAGTTAGATTACTTTAAAGAGTTCCTAACTTTAATAGCTCTCTCTTCCTACTGCATGCGGTGTCAGTGCAACTCCCTGAAGCGGGGGCGAAAAGTTGAGAGCCAGCAGTTACGCCAAGAGCGGGAATAAACTTTTAGAGATACCCTTAGGAGTCTCTTTAATTAAAAATGTATATACATTTTTGTGTTGGAAAATATGCTCTTTAACAAGGTCGTAATTATGACCAGCTACCGGTCAAAGTCTGGTAGTACTAATATACATAGATTATATTTCGATTAGTGTTAGTTCAATTTAAAAAAATGTCCGTGTTAATGAGCCGAGAGTTCAATTAGGCGATTAAGAATTAGTTCCCACTTGATGTGAAAGAAGACACAGGTATACCGTATACGTCAGGAATCCTTTAGGACTCTCCTTTTTCCATGATGCTCATCAATTAACAAGTTTTTTATAGCCCTGCTTTTAACCCTAAAAAAGAAGTTAAGCACAACACTGGACCCAAACAAGGAGAAAAATATATGTAAAAAACGAGGCATGAGAAAATTGTATAAATGAAAACTAAATATTTACTTTGGGCCCGTCAGTGAACGGCTAGGGAAAACAAAGGAAATTTGGGAAAAAAAGGTTCCTATGTGCGTTATCTATGAGCGCTGAGTGCCTAAATAAGTAAGTCAATAAATCAATTCAATAAAAATTTGTGCTGCCTTTTTCTATCTATATTTGAAGTTTTGGCTTTGTTTTTTTGTGAGCTCCTTCTGTTTTTGGCAAATCCCAAGCAAACAAATGTGAGGAAAGCAATCCAACAAAAAAGTTTGGCCCGAAAATTGTTTGGCAACGATGGGTAGGTGGTTGGGGGGTATACAGAGGTTAAAAAGAGGGTCCAGAGGTCCAAAAAAGATACATAAACAATGATAACTGCAAAGTTTATCAATTTGTAAAATGGCAGCCGCAGACATGAACAATAAGGGAGAGAAATAGTTTCGATTGCCGACTAGAAAATACCCACAGTCGGAGATGTAACCTAGAAATCATTCAACAATGAGGTGATAAAATACGGATGTACTTCGAAAGAGTATCGTTGGTTTTTCGGGAAATATGCTAGATTACAGCATACGTTTCTGAACATTATTGGTGGAACTAAAGGATTTTAGAAGCCAGGGTATATTCCTGGAATAGTGGGACCACCTCTTACTATCTCCAAACCGAGATGATCATACATATACCCATTTACTCTCCTGTGTAGTACAGGGTATCACGGCAGAGTTTGTTCAGTAAAGCTTTTTTAGCGGTGGCTGTACCTGCTGAGCTTTTAGAGCCTAAGCTTTCACTATATCTGTTGGATAAGATAGCAAAGGAATATTGTTTGAGTTTTAAAGGAAATAAAATGTATTTAATTTACTTAATGGGAAAACTCGAAAATAAAGGAAGTCCACGATAATAAATTTAATTTCTTATTTTGTTATGGCCAACAAATTGACCATCTCTCAGCCATAACCTCCCACCATCCCCATCATATATAATTCAAATGAATTGTTTAGACAGCGGCCACAAAGAGATGGAGAAGCAGAGATCGGAAAAGCAAAAAAAAAAAAAAAAAAAACATTCAAACAATGAATGAAATGTTTTTGTTACGTGTCAATATTATCTTTTTTCGGCATTTTGTTTATAAGAACTGAATCAGCGTCCGTCTGAGCATAAAAAACATTGTTTTAAAAATACTCGACCATTACGCGTGCTCTTCCGATGTTTGTTTTGGGGGGCGGTAAACGGGGGGGTGACTATTTGGCTATTTTCTCAGTTTCAAAAATATACATATAACAGATAGAAGACATTGTCACATGCCAACATGACGAAACGAGTGTTCAAAGTGTCAGCGCTGATATGCCAACAACTTGACTCAACCTGACTGGCGAATTATTTAAGCAAATCTCTTTGTGGGATTAGCAGGAGGAGGAGGCATACCATGTGCACACCCCAATAAACTCGACACAGAAATATGTACATGCAATGCAATGCAATTCAATTAAATGTGTTTAGTCTAGAGGCACACTAATACGAGTATCTGGCACTATCAATTCCGAGTGTCTCTCGATTAATCTCTCCTGCAGATCCGATCCCTTTCTGCCTCTTAATTGCACTTAAAATACTCGTACTCGTACGCTGCTAGCGATATTTTCGGCCATAAAACTAAGCACATATCAAAAGGTTTATATATAGCCCCCGTCGACTGAAGAATCGGAGCAGAGCGGCAGGACAGGGGTCTGGACTGGGCCGAGCTGTCAGCGCATTTGCCAAAAAGTAGCGACGAGAATGCAAATCGCTCCCAGCGCCACCACCCCCACCACCCACACCACCACATCATCATCTGGTTAGCAGCGGAAAGTGCTTCTTTCTAGTCGTGTGACTGGCCTTTGTCGCTCTCTCTCTCTGTCTCTCTCTCTCTCTCTTTCTCTCTTTCTCTCTTTCTCTGGTCCCTGTGTGGATGTCAAAGTAAAAAATTTCTTCCACTCTCTGCCAAATCGTTTGTGCTCTGATTGTGCTATGATTGCTATGAGAACTCTGTATCGATGCGCATTTCGCCAGCTGCTACTGCACTCTGGCATTGATCGAGATTGATTCCACATCAGGCGACATCTTTCCCAGCACCACCCCACCATATCGCACCTATGTACATATATTGCGTTTCAGTCCGCCAATCGGCATACATATCAATTGACCATCGCGACAAAAAACATTGACAAAACAAACACACACACACACACCGCACTGGCACGGTCATGAATCTGTATGGGTAGACACAGATTGTTATTAAAATATTGCCACGCTCCGCATAAAAGTTGCATGAAATTGGTTCCACTAGAGAATTTGTTCAATGGCTTGGAGAAGTGGGAATACCCTATGTTACTTTTTATTCAACGAAAATATACATACATCAGGATCGAAGTTCGGACAAGCCTAAAGGCTTATATCTGAAAATATGCTTAAAAGTATGAAACTACGAGAAATGACAGAGGCTATTAAGGTATTACTCCTCCAAGGATTCACCCATAGACCCACGAAAGTAAGACTCAAATATTGCAGTATCCTCAAACCCAGATCAATGCCGATATACCCGATTGATGGTTGAACGCATTTCTATATATTTTTGCACGAGGCGCGCACAAAGTAAAGACTATAATTATAGCGACACCCACCTATTGGCGCCCAATTTCTAGCAAACATACACCACGAATATACCCATACGCACACACACACACATACACACACAATCAATATCACGGACAAGCGGACAACGAATGCGTCTCACGGTCAAGTTGAAAAGCATCAAGAGCGGATGTGGAAATGGGAATGGGATGGAAATGAGAATGAGAACGAGAATTGGGGGAGCAAAGGCAGATGTGTAAATGTCTATGAAGGTCAGTGGAACCGCAGAGGGAGCAACAATCGAAGAAGGGCAACAGCACCCCTCTCTTTCCCTCTCTTTCTCGCGCTCTATCTTTCTTTCTGTTTTTTTTTACGAGTGCGTGTGTGACATTAACCCAATAAAAATAGTTGGATATATGTATGTATGTATGTATGCTGTGGCAGCCAGAGCGGAGACTAGAACCCTACGCAACAATTACGAACGATCACGAATGCCTGCAAACGATCAGGAATGATCACGATCTCTCGTGAGAGAGAGCGCGTCAAGGGCGTAGCTTGGGAGGCACTGAGAGGCTGAGAGGCAGAGAGAGCGCCCCGATTTCTGCCGATCGTCTTCGGGCTTTCGATCTATGTGTCTTTGATTTGGTTTCGCGAAAATTTTCGCTCAGTTTCGAAGAAAATAGCGGCGCGCCAACTTGGGAAATGAGTTGCGTGGTGCCCTAGTCGCAGTCCCGTTCCGTTCCGATCCGAGCAGCATACACCAACCATTAAGGCCAACAAAGCCCCCAAGGATTAGGCTGCAACGAAGTGTGACCAAAGTGTGATCTATGTGTGTCGTCGCTCCTTCATCTTCGTTGATTCGTTGATTCTTTGGCAGATTCTACGATTATTTGTACATACATTTGTATTTCTATTTCTATTTCCATTCTCGTACGTATGGCTATTTCGGTGCGCGTTTGTTTTGTGGCTAATTAGCACAAAGTGTCGAGCAATTTTCCGTCTCAATTGCTGCCCTTCTGCCAAGAACAAAGTGATGAAAACACGAAAAGTTAATACGTAGCTGAATAATTGCCCGTAATTCGAAATATTAATTGTTCAACATTTATTTCGTGTGCGCGAAATACAAGAAATACTAGTTGTCTCTCTATATACATATTGCCTGGCTAAAAATATGCATATATGAAAGTCCCACCATCCATACAATATAACAACAAATTTTATTTATTGCCTAAATATATGTACATATGTACATACTTGTGTGTTTTCTTGTGCTAGTGTGTCCCATCGTCCATAAAGCGACGCTGGACGCTGCCAGTATAATATTCGAAAATTCTTGTGCTAGTAACACTTTCAGATTCTCCCCCCAACAAAAACTCAACTCGTAAAAATTTATATCAAGCAAAAGCAAAAAAGATTGCAAAAAATCAGAAAAAAAACAAGAGTAGCAGTGAAAACACATAAAGAATTAATAAAAGACTAAAAAACAAAACGGAAAATAAATAAATTTCAAAATTCAACAATCATGTCCGCCTCTACGCGAAGTTCGGTGACGAGAAAATCATCGCTGAGCAAAAGTTCCAACGCGGAAAAGTCTACAAAGTCCTCGACAAGCTCCTCAAAGACCTCCACCACATCAACAGCAGCAGCAGCAGCCCCACCAAATGGAGGAAGCAAACAGAAAATGCAGTACAAAAACACCAGGGAACGCATGGTGGATGGTAATTTTTATATAAACTGTATATTAATTGATTCGAATTGCCATTTGTCTGAAAATTTATATTATTTATTTATTTAAAATTTGAGAGAAAGTCCCCTCGATCATTTCTGATAGATTGATATCTCCCTTGGGGGTACTAAAATAATTCTACTGTGGATGTTCGTCCAAAAGACCATTGATTCCCAAGACAAAGATGACTTTCTTTCTATATCATACCCAATTCAAAGTAATTGTTGGATTACTTGAGCTGTTCATAGAGCAGCATCTTTCTGTAATGGACAATTGTTCATTCCGTAGGCATTTCACTCTATAACTGTATACAGTATATATGTACATAGTACGATGAGACAAGTCTCAATCATGCATTCGACCAAACACGAATCTCTCTTTAATGATGCTATCTATACGGACATAATATCATGCTTCAATGGAATTCTGATGTATTGAATTCATTAATTAAAATCAAATTAAATTCAAGGCAAAGAAAAAACAGTTCTGTACAAAATAATAAATAGTGGAAATGATAGTTGAAATATTTGTTTAGAATCTCATTCTCCACATTTCCGCACACATTTTTCGGCAATTAATTTAATTGTTTCCAAACATATACGTATTTATACTCAATTTCCGGCTTTGTTCCTATTTTATGACTGAAACAAGAATAATTTTAATCATCCTCAAGCACCCATAAGAAACAACAACTGCAACACATTGGCATTTTATTGGCCATTGCGTCAAAATTTCAACATTTTCCCCAAATTATGACAATTAAAAATGGCGTAAGCAATGGTGTGCGTGTGTGTGTTGGTGTATCTGTGTGTTGTTTGTTTTTGTGTGTGCCAATCAATATCTCGACTTTTATATTCACTCATTCAAAATGTTGTAATTAGCATATGAAATTCTCCCAATCTGCCGATCTGCCGGGCTGCTTGCCTGCCTCCCTGCCTCCCCCCTGCCTGCATGTATTTTTGGCGGGCCCATAAATCTGGTAAAAGAAAAGCGGCCAAAACCGACACCGAACCAAAATATTGGCGATAAGTTGCAGCGGCTCGTTAACCCACATCGGGATCAGACAGCTCTGTTCAACCAGACCAGACCAGACCAGTGCAATGTTTATTACAAAAACTATCAATGCATATACATATGCCTTGCCTTCTATTCCGCCCCCCGCAGATGTCCCGCTGCCGCCCACACACAAGCTTACCATGTCCGAGGTGTACGACGATGAGAAGACGGGCAAACCCAATTTCGATGTACTGCGCAAGCATTTCCTGCTCGAGGGCCGCGTCGAGGAGTCGGTGGCCCTGCGCATCATCGAGGAGGGCGCCAACCTGCTGCGCGAGGAGAAGAACATGATCGACGTGGAGGCCCCCATCACCGTCTGTGGTGACATACACGGACAGTTCTTCGACTTGGTGAAACTTTTCGAGGTTGGCGGACCACCAGCCACAACCAGATATCTGTTCCTCGGCGACTACGTGGACAGGGGATACTTCAGCATAGAGGTACGTTGAGTTTCAGTCTAGAGTGTGCATTCAGTGCTATTCAATGATATTTTTTTTCAGTGCGTTCTGTATCTGTGGTCCCTGAAGATAACCTACCCCGCCACACTATCGCTGCTGCGAGGCAATCACGAGTGCCGACACCTCACCGAATACTTCACCTTCAAGCAAGAATGTAAGCCCAACTTTAGCTCTTTTAAGTAATAGATGATATATGTACATATGTATGTAAATGAGATATTTATAATAGCCTCACAGGCATTTTCAACGGTTCTGAAATCGCTTTTCTTGATGTTTTCTTTGGCATTTGATGGGTTTTTAAAAGCCACAACAAGTGCATAAATCGTTCTCTATTTTGTGACTCTTTCATTCTATTCTATTTGAAGGCATCATAAAGTATTCGGAAAGTATTTACGAGGCCTGCATGGAAGCGTTCGACTGCCTCCCCCTGGCCGCCCTGCTCAACCAGCAGTTTCTGTGCATCCACGGCGGTCTGTCGCCAGAGATTTTCACACTCGACGATATCAAGACGGTAAATGCTCGTAAATTAAAACCTGCTGAAATCTTTACAGCATTTATAAGGCGCTGCGTTTGTTTTTGTAGCTAAATCGATTCAGAGAACCACCGGCCTATGGACCCATGTGCGATCTGCTGTGGTCCGATCCCCTGGAGGACTTTGGCAATGAGAAGACGAACGAGTTCTTCTCGCACAATTCGGTGAGAGGCTGTTCCTACTTCTTCAGCTATATGGCCTGCTGTGAGTTCCTGCAGAAGAACAACCTGCTATCGATAGTGAGAGCACACGAGGCCCAGGATGCGGGGTATGATCTTATGACCTTATCCTTATCCTTGTGGCATCATTCGAATATATGTATATTTTGTATACCCATAGATATCGCATGTATCGGAAGAATCAGGTAACTGGCTTCCCCTCACTCATCACCATCTTCTCCGCCCCCAACTATTTGGATGTTTACAACAACAAGGTATGCTCTCTCTCTCTCTCTCTCTTCCACTCTTTCTCGAACTTAAATTGTTTATTCGTTTAGTTGTTGTTATTGTTGCTATTTTTAAATAACGAAATCGTTTTTTTTGGCTGCATTGCGAGCTGGTGCGAGTTTTATTCGCGCCGCGTTCGTAATATCTTCTCTATTTTGTTCGGTCTTTGGTCTTTGGTCTGTGGTCTCTCGTAACGCTCTCATTTTGTCAACCCCAAAACGCTCGCATTTGACAAAAGGCAGCTGTGCTCAAGTACGAGAACAACGTGATGAACATACGCCAGTTCAACTGCTCCCCCCATCCCTACTGGCTGCCCAACTTCATGGATGTCTTCACATGGTCACTGCCCTTCGTGGGCGAGAAGGTTGGTCCAAATTCCACTTGTAATTCCATTACAAAACTAACGAAATTTTCCCACACTATAAATAGGTAACCGAAATGCTGGTGAATATCCTCAACATTTGCTCGGACGATGAGCTGGTGGCGGGACCCGATGACGAGCTTGAGGAAGGTAAGTGGGGGGATTCTGGCAGGGAATTTAATACACGTAAATGTCGTAGTGCTTTAGTTGGTGTTGTGGGCAAGAGCAAGAAATACTATACTCGTACACAGAAATTACAAACTAATCTTCTATTAAAAATATTTTCAAAAACCCCAAAAACAAAATGCGACAACATCCCTAATACGTATACTATATAAATGTTGTGTGTACACCAAACAACCAAACACCACCAACAACCAACAAACAAAACACCTACCTCCTCGAAACAAAACGAAAACAGAGCTGCGCAAGAAAATTGTACTGGTGCCGGCGAACGCGAATAATACCAATAACAATAATCCGCCCAGTAAGCCAGGTAAGCTCCGTGCCAAGCGCAGGCCATTGCCAATGCCTAAGCCAAAGACAGCAGCAGCAGCAACAGCAGCACTGCCAATACCTAAGCCAGGGGTAGAGCCCAAGGCGACAAAGCCGCCATCGCTCCCGCCGCAGCCACAGCCGAAAGATAGAAAAGCTTAGTGTGAAAGCTTTGCACTGCTTTGATCAGCTTTAGCGCAAGCTTTAACGCTGCTTCTGCTTCCCATTACATTCCCCACAAGAGCCAGAGAGAGTTTCAGACTAATTGAGCCCTCAATTCGCAGCTTCCATGTCGGCGCTGCGCAAAGAGATAATACGGAATAAAATACGGGCCATTGGCAAGATGTCGCGCGTCTTCTCGATTCTCAGGTGAGCACACACATACACTCCCTAAAATATGATTTTCCCCAAAAGATTTTCCCGGTCCAATCGTCTTGCAGAGAGGAGTCCGAGAGCGTGATTAAACTGAAGGGTCTGACGCCTACGGGCGCCTTGCCAGTGGGTGCGTTGTCTGGCGGAAAGGATTCCCTGAAGGAGGGTAAGTTTGGGAGTAGCCTGTGGGAATACCGAGCTAATTATACTTTGTATCTCAGTATTTCTGCTAATCATCATTAAAGTTCAGTTAACTATACAATTTAAAGCAGCTCCAAAGGGTATTTACCCGAGCCAAATCCACTAATCATTGTCCAATTTAGAGATTTAATCTATCTAACGAGAGCATTTTCTATGGATCGAAGCAACGATCAGTTTCGATCTAGATTGCATGTTATTTTGTTAAAAAAAGGAAAAAAACATATAATTAAAAATAGTTCACGAAAGAGTGCCATAAACCTTGACCACGGCTCGGCTTATGTTGTAGGCATGAAGAGGTAATCGCCATGAGGAAAGGGCAAAATGTCTGTAAATCCCTTATTGATAAAACTTGTAGAAAGCTTATCCACAATAATGTCATGCTGCAACCGGAGAAAAGTTGAAGAAACTAAAAGAAAGGGATACAATTTCCATTTTTACGTACCGCGAAGGGGCATGAATGATTTATGTTCGAGTAGTCCTTGAACAGCCCAAAAAGGTAATTGGCCGCAGGGCTTGCCCGAGGATTTTTTAAGAACTTACAGGCATCCACTGTGACATTATAAAGGAATGGCTTGTAGCCATTAAATCGTTGATACAGAGCGGCATTTACCTATGAAATATTAACATACGAATATCTTTAGTCTTTAGTCCAGCAATTGGTTTAATTTCGATTCTCTCTATGCCCTGATTTTGGTCACAAGAATTTTCAATAATTTCACTCTTAGGGAAATGTATTTGTAGCTGCGATTCACCAACTTCATATAGCAATATTCAATATCGTCAAAAGCAGTATCTAGACAAGTGCGTTTGATGTTCGTAAACTCAAACTTTGAACACACTTCCATGGCCATGGCTATAAGCAGGATCACAATTAGTTGGGCCACAACTCTACTCATTCCGCACATCTTTGAACACTAATAGACCAATCGAAACTGATCATTTTCATTGCGTTCTATGAGATTTTAAAACATTTCGAAAATTACCAGAATTAAATCCAATGATTATGGCTACTAATTGAGCATTCCATTCCAAATGGTGCACTTAACATTTGTGCCTATCAATTAGGTGAGAATGGTAATGAGTACATTCAATGCTGGATACCCTGGAAAAACGTAGAATGTATAGAACGTGCTCGTGACCATTCTTCTAGCATCCATTTGAAATAACAACAAACCATTTTTAGGCAATAATAAGAATTTAATGATATCTGTAAGCAGTCAAACAGGATTATATCAAATATTTAATTCATGAAAGAGTGCCGTAGACCTTCACCACAGCTCGATTGATATCGTAGGCATACCAATTGGTTTCTAAAAGATAATCCCCCTCTGGAAAAGGTAGAACTTTTGTAGCCTGATAATTAACAAAGTCGATGGGTAGTTTTTCGAATTGAAGATCATGCTGGACGCAAAACGAAAAAGTTGGAATTATAAAAAAGTTTAAAGAGCAACTAAAATCCACTCACATCGTAGGGGCATGTGTGGTTCATATTGGAGTACTTCTTAAAGAAATTAAAAAGGTATCCGGCCACTGGGTTGGACTTAGTATCCCTCAAGAATCTGCAGGCATCTATGGTCACATTGTACATGAACGGTCTGTAGCCGCTGAATCTTTTAAAAAGTGCTCCATTCACCTGAAATGTCATTGTAGAAAATGCTCAGATCTTATATGCCAACACTCTGAACATACATATGTACCTTGACCTTGGTGATGGGTGTTTTGAATAGATTCACCTTTACGGTCATATACTTGTAAGTACGGTTGACCGATCTCAGAGTACAATATTCGAAATCGGCAAACTTATTATCCAAAGTAGTGCACTTGAGGTTTGTAAACTCAAATTTTGATGAAATCTTAAAGCACGTTCCGTTAAAAGTAACTTTTTTTGTATATGGATGTCTAGTTACCTCAGCAATGGAACATAGTAGTATCAAAACACAAACCAGAAAGTTAACCTTGTTGTACATCCTAGAATATTGGTAGACTGGCGAGAACTGAGTGCCCCGTATGGACGAACACTATGTTTAAAAAGCAATTAACGAGATTGGTACCTAATGTAGCATTTTATTATATAGGTACACATATTTCATGGTTGAAATCATCTAACTACAAGCAACATTTGTTGACGAGTTTAAAAACAATGAGTGCTTCGATCCTACGTGCTCATACTTACGTTTCCGACAACCATCAATGCAGTTTTTAAGTTAGTTCTGAAAATTGAACAACAAATGCTTGCACAAAAGTCGGTCCCAAGAGACCAAAAACAAAATACGTTTCTGTAGAAAACTAATGCTCGCGGCCAGGGCTGAGACCGATGCGTGCACCCGGTGCTCGGTGTTAGTTTTGGAAGAAGTATGCCTCGTCATGTCCAAGACATATAATTTTTGATTGGTCACTCCGTTCTGAACCATTCGGTGAAATAAGTTTTGTGCACAGCTTAAAATATTAATAGACTGACAGAACCTGCAAATGTTCATCAACAATTTGGCCAAAAACTTTTCTACATTTAAATCAGGCGATTGGAATTATTACAGACTATTATTTATTTGCCCTTATGGTTATAAGCCGTAACTTTATTCATTCGAAAATACATTACGAAAGTGTGCCATAAACTTTAACACTAGCGCGATTGATGTCGTAAGCATACCAGTGGGTCTCGAACAGGTAATCGCCATGAGGAAAGGGCAAAACAGATGTGACTTTATTATTTATAAAGTCGATGGGAAGCTTATCCAAAATAAGATCATGCTAAAAACAAAGACATCATAAATTGATATCTATCAAAATATATGTATGGAGTATACTCACATCATAGGGACACGAATGATTCAAATTCATGTAACTACTGAACAGCCCAAAAAGGTAATTGGCCACAGGGCTTGCCCGAGGATTTTTTATGAACTTACAGGCATCCACTGTGACATTGTAAAGGAATGGCTTGTAGCCACTGGTACGTTGATATAGAGCGCCATTTACCTATGAAACATTTGGGAACAGAAGCTGTAGTCCAGCAATTGGTTTGCTTTTGATTCTCTCTATACCTTAATTTTGGTCACGGGAATTTTCAACAATTTCACTCTTAGGGAAATGTATTTGTAGCTTCGATTCATCGACTTCATATAGCAATAATCAAATTCGGCGAACGCTTTATCCAAGGCAATGCATTGCATGTTCGTAAACTCAAACTTTGAATGGATCTGGTATGCAGATTTATAAAATGTGAGAGGAAATTGAAATTTCTTTGAACTACAAACCTCTGCCACCAGATATAGGAGCACCAAGAATCGCACTCGACAGTTCATTTCGAAGGCAGACGAGAACTGAGTTTGTTTTATCTGTGGATAGGTTAATTTTCCGAAATATGGTTTATAAATGTGATTTTGATACACCCAACTATTGTGGGATAATGGTCTAATGAATGTGTTTTTAATTGCAAACACGCATCGATTTCGTGCAATAATTTTTTTGGGAATAGAGAAGGTCAAGAGATCTAGGTTGCTATCATACAACAATATTTATTGTATCCTACGAGAGACCATTGTCAGAGAGTTCTTAGGTAGATGGTGTCAAAGACCAGGTATACATAGGTAGTAATAACGATTAACGCCCATACATTTCAATTGATAACTGTTCCCTGCCAGGCAACACAATCAATAAGTCTACTTACATATGTTATAGATATATACATATCTCTCGTCATCCACACCTATCTATATATTGATTATTACGACTATTGATTATTGAACTTTCATCTAATTTTCTGTACAGCTCTCCAAGGACTGACTGCAGCCTCGCAAATCCACTCGTTCGCCGAGGCCAAAGGCCTGGATGCGGTCAATGAACGAATGCCGCCACGTCGGCCTCTGGTGATGAGTGCCAGCAGCAGCAGCATCACGACAGTCAGCACTACTAGTACCAGCAACAACAACAACAACAACACTAATAGTAATAATAATAATAATAATAATAATACGACAAAAAATAGCAACAGCAGCAGCAGCACAACCGTGACCAAGACGAGCAGCAGCAGCAGCAGGAGCACCGTGAAATCAGCCACAACCAGCAATGTGCGGGCCGGGTTTACCTCCAAGAAGTTCTCATAGAGCTGCTCGCCTGAAAATTATGATTTCTGTTCAATTTATGTTCGATTTATCTGTTATCTAGATCTACTTTTGTTAGCTACCAATTTTATACAAGAATTCTAGTCATCTGAGGCCCTCAATCGAGTGGAGTCTCTCCCCTACAATAATCCTGCAACTGCAATATTAGCTAAAATTTATACGTGACATGAGAAATAGTTCAATAAAAATGGCAGCAAATAGCTAAACAAAATTATTATTTGTTTGCCGAGTACTGTGTGCCCTCCGAAGGGTGTGGCGGGGGGAGGGGCGGCAAGAAATGCAACTGCAGCTGTGTCTGCCATCAGTCCGACAGTCCCACAGTCGCACTGCTCTACTCAGGCGTAACAGATCATCACGAGGCCCAAGGGACAGGGGGCGGAGAACATTGTAATAATAATCAACGAAATGCAAACAGTAGTAGAACAGGTCCAAAACGAATCATTCACCGCCGAGCGTCATTTGCAGTGGAAGATTGCCCCCCACACCCACACCCACACCCAGTCTCCCGTCTCCCGTCTTTTATTTCGATTTCTCGACCTGGCGATGGCAATGTCAGTTGGCAACGTGCGCAAGCAGACAGCAGCAGGTATATTCATACGGATAAAGATAAAGGTGAAGACAGATAGACTAAAGTTTAGATAAAGATTTACAATGAGATGAGATGAGACTATGAGAGCTGTTCGGGATGAGCAAATGTCAATAAGAGGGATGGAGCAGCTCTTGGTTCGTATCTAAACGGAATCAGGTATCTGTGGGATCCCGAGGGATCCTTGGAATTTGGTGTACGATTTTGTATTCCCCTCCCTCCCCTCCCCCTCCCTCACCAATTCCGGAGATCTCAGACAGATCTAAAACACGTCTAACTAGAGCAGCACCCACAAATCAATGACAATAGGCTGGCCCCAGCTCTAGATTAGACCCATTGTGTTCCTCCCCAGTAGATCATGTAATACAAACAAAAATATACATAGTTTAAAAGGGAAAGATCACGTCAAGTGGGTGATACACAAGTGGCATTGAGAGGTCGCTCCGGTCGGAAGATAAACTCTTTCGAATGTTTGCCAAAAACAAAAAAGAAACCTTAGACAAGTGCAAACAACACGCATACGCAATGTGTTCCGATGGTACGAGATACCGAATTATAAGGGAAAACAATAGCCTTCTGTTTTATCACTTCTGATTAAGACAAACAACGGCATCAGAATTCACAGAATTCATCTGCAGACCACGACCAGAGATAGCACACGCAAAAAACACCCAAGACACTCGCACGATCCACGGCAGCCGCTTCACGTGCAGCATCTACTCGACTCGTAGTATAAATCAGCGCATTGACACATGAATTTCACGGGGGAAAATGGGGAAATGGTGCAAGAAATCTCCAAGCAAACATCGCGATCGTTTAAACGTCTGTAAAAACTTATGGCGGGGGCCCTGGGCTTTGCTTTGCACGTTTTTTATGGATTTATCTTCTCGTAGAGCTGTAATTTTAATAGAGCCCAACGGGAATGGGCAACCGGGGCACATGGGGCTTCGTGTCTCTGGGCTCGTGTTCGGATCGGATCGGCTCGGATCGGACGGATCGTTTGCCATATAACGGCGATGGGGGCTTGTTGCAGTGTTAGTCGCTAATTGAAGATCCACACGAGACGCGGTCTGTGGGCCACAGATATCCAGACGAGTCCAATCCAATCCACAGTTTCGCGCATTCCACATCCATTCCGATGGTTGCCTGTTGAACTGTTGAATCTGCGCCTCAAGCTGAGCTGTGATATAAATAGGAATCGGAACAATACATCTATAGTAAATTCCCAACAAGACCATCTAAATTGCCCGCGTAGTATTTCAATCTGCGTCTGCGTAGGCGTCTCCGTCTCCGTCTTGTGCAAAATCTAGAATGCATTGCCTCAAGTTTGTTGCTTTTGTCGCCTGGTGCGGTGGCCTGATCTCAGGAAGCTGGACGGCCACCCTCCAGCCACCGCCACTGATCCAGACCCTCAGCGCCAGTAGTGACATTGGGCCAGAGTTCAGCCTGGATCGGCAGCAGCCACCACCGCTGGAGAAAGCGAAGCCGAACTCGGAGCCGGAAGGTGAGTCCCCGTATTGCGTCGTTCACTATTCAATTTTTGTGACATTCCCTAACTGCCGGCACGTGCAGAACCCGCACTAAAGAAGCCAGCCCTAAGCGTCTAGCTACTTTAAGTACGTGAAATAATTCCTATTAGTTGAACTTGAACCGAACCGCTCCCCTGCCCCCCCCCTGGGCCCCTTTCAATTATGCAACAAGCTAAAACTTGACTTTATACTAGGAGCAATTCAGGGTTTGCCAAACTATCTAGCAATAAGCACAAAAACCATTTAAAATCTCTAAGTAATTATCCGTAAAAAAAAAGTGCTTTATAATGTAACAATATAATCAGGTGGAACAACGTGCATTACTAATTTTGTTAGGCAATTTTTCACCTTTTCCAATTATTATTATTTAACAATTTGATGGCTCTTAAATCTCAGTTAACAACAGAACTATAAGTACTTAATTTTCTAAAAAAAAAAAAAGCAATATAAACAGAGTTTAAATAGATCAAACGGTAGAATTAATCTAGTTTCTTAAAACAAAAAAAAAGCATCATGAACTTTTAATTTCATTGTCAATCCCAATTAGCAGTCAAGTAATGGAGCTAAACTGTAACCTGCCTCAATGTGGAGGTCATAATTACTACCTCAATTGAATATTAATTGTCGCAGAACGATAATTATCATGATCCGAACTGAATCAGCTAATGTGCGATGCGATCCATAAAGTGCAAAAGGAAATGCAAATGATTTACGAGTATCGGAAAGTAATTTGTATTCGATTCCCTTTTCTTTTTGCATTGCGAATGAAATTAATTCATCAAAAATCAAAAATAGTGGCATGGATCATTTTATTGGCAACTTTTAGAGTAGGTTTCTGCCCTCTCGATACGCATTAATGATAGTACGATTCTTAGAATATAATCTACTTTGAAGTTTTTAGAATGCCAATAACTTTAGCACTTATATCTGCGATAAATAATAGAATGAATACCAATATTTGCTGAGCACTACGTCTAGACGGGGATGTACATAACTCAATGCATTCAAGTAGAAAAATCAACATTATATAGTAATCATGAAAAACAGAAAATATAAAGAATATAATTTAAGACCCTTAACCTGTCGTACAAAAAATTAAAACAGAGCCAAAACAAATAGAAATGACACCAGGGATATCCCAGTAACTAATTCCGAGATATATGTACATATAAAATGAGAGTGCATAAATTATAAAAAAAGCTGGAGATGTACAACTCACTTGTAGATGCATTTCAGACACAAAAATAAATCGAAATAATTAGTCGTACGAGAATATACTCTAGACACTAGACGGGGCAATTAAGAGGCGACGTCTACGACACTACGATTTTGATGCACAATTGCCATAACAATTACGAATACCCCTTACAGATGCAGAATTCTGGCGCAATGTGGGCTTGAAGCAGCTGGAGAAGACCATCGACCAGGCCAAGCGGGCCGATGAGCACTCGTACGCGAAGAAGGCCCGGAACATCATCATCTTCATTGGCGATGGCATGGGCGTGTCGACGATCAGTGCGGGACGTATATACAAGGGCCAGTACCTGAAGCACGGCCATGGCGAGGAGGAGACGCTCTCCTTTGACCACTTTCCCAATACTGGAATGGCCAAGGTAAGAATATACTATACCGAATGATTTCGAACACCAGAATCATTGTAGTTCTCCGACACAGACCTACAACGTGGACAAACAGGTTCCGGATTCGGCTGGCACGGCCACGGCACTGTTCACCGGAATCAAGACGCACTACGGAGCCATTGGCGTGGATGCCACTCGCTCCAAGGTGGATGCCAAGCTGGGCCGTATTGAGACCATCATGGAGTGGGCCCAGAAGGAGGGCAAGCGCACAGGAATCGTGACCACAACGAGGATAACCCATGCCACGCCTGCGGCCACCTACGCCCACATCTACGATCGCGACTGGGAGTGCGAGACGGAGGTGCCGCCTGAATCGGTGGGCATCCATGTTGACATTGCCCGGCAGCTGGTGGAGAATGCTCCTGGCAACAGATTCAATGTGATCCTGGGCGGTGGCATGTCGCCCATGGGCATCCTGAACGCCACAGAGATAAAGCGGACCAAATTCGAGGGACCCACCGAAACGATCTGCAGTCGAAGGGATCAGCGCAACCTTCCCAGTGAGTGGCTGGAGCACCATTCCAAGGACAAAGTGCCAGCAGCACTGGTGCACAATCGGGACGATCTGCTGGCGGTGGATGCGAAGAAGGTGGATCATCTGATGGGCCTGTTCAGGAACAACCACATCACCTACTCGATTGCCCGGGAGGTGGGTGAACCGTCGCTCCAGGAGATGACGGAGACGGCTCTAAAGGTCCTGGAACGGGGTGACGATTCACCTGGATTTGTGCTCCTCGTAGAAGGCGGGCGCATCGATCAGGGCCACCACATGAACTATGCACGGGCGGCTCTCCACGAGGTGTACGAGTTCGATCTGGCCATCCAGGCGGCCCTCAACATGACCGATTCCGACGAGACGCTCATCCTGGTCACGGCCGACCACTCACATGCCGTCACCTTCAACGGCTATGCGCTGCGCGGCAACGACATCCTGGGCGCCTCCAACCTCCACGAGAAAGCCGATCCCATGGTCTACGAGACCATCTCCTATGCCAACGGGCCCGGCTACTACGATCACCTGGCCAACGACTCGCGGCCCGCGAACAGCTCCAACATGTGGATGCCCCTCAAGCTCTACACCGAGGAGGAGCGCCAGGCCCCCACCTACCGCCACCTGGCGTCTTTGCCGCGCAAAGACGAAACTCACGGCGGCGAGGATGTGGCCGTGTTCGCCTCTGGGCCCGGCTCCAGCTTGGTGCGCGGCGTCTTTGAACAGAACTATGTGGCGTACGTCATGAGCTATGCCGGCTGCATTGGCCCGGCCAAGGACTTTGACGACTCCTGTGAGGATCACAAAGATAAGAAGCCGATCAAGAACAGCAGCAGCGCTAGCAACATTTCGCGAGCGGCCATTCTTCCCATTTTGGCGGCTGCTTTCCTGCGGGGACGCATGCTGTAAATATTGTTTTAATTAGTTGTTACGGATTGTGTAGTTAAGAGTAGTGCAAGCGGAAGGAGACGATGAGGAAGGGTGTGCAAATGACCACGTATTAAACACTTAAATATACATAAATAATTGCGTTTTAAAAAGTTATGAAAGCACTTGTTGCGCCTAAGCGGCAGTTTTGAATTCGATATACTATCGATATTTGTCATATGTGTACATTTCCATAACAGGAGTCTGTTAAATGATTCTGTTAAATTACTTTACTTATTTATTCCTTCACAAACTACACTTTCTCGCCGAAGTCTTTGCCGTTTACAAAAGTCTCGCATGGCTGCACACAAATAATCAACTCAACATAAGAATTGGAACCATACTTCTATCCCGCTTTGGCGGCTGGAACTGCAGCCTTGCTGGCAGCTGGTGCCTTTGGCGCCTCCGGCTCCTCGTCCAACTTCTTGATGCGATGCAGGTCGACGCACTGCCGGAACTGGGCCACCTCCTGCATGCACTGCAGCGTCTCGCCGGGATGGGCGCGGTAGCAGGCCATCAGCTGCGACTTTAAGTCCTGGCAGGGTGGCACCTTGTGCGCGGCTGCAGTACTGACGAATCGCTTGTGCACGTTCTCCACAGCATTGGCGTACTCCGATTCGAGGATGGTGTTGGTCTTCTTCAGGTTCTCCTCCAGCTTGATGAGGCGCTGGCGCCAGATCTCATCGTTCTGCTGCAGCTCCTGGTTCATCTGGCGCTGCACATCCGCGGCACTGATGGTGTGTCCGCCTCCCTGCACATAAATGGGGGAGGAAGCCTTAATCGCGGACGCGGGCGCTGGCAGAACTGCTGCAGGGGCTTTGGCTGCCGGTTTGGACTCCTCCGCCACGGCTGCTTGCTGGCGAGCTGAAGGAAGATTTCAAATTAGTAGAAAATCATTTTTTACTTAAAGAAATCCCCATTTTGACCATTGTTGCATAACACTCGGGGAACGCAATTGGAAGCCCGTTGGGAATGTCATTGGTGCCTTTTACGTTACCCTGCTGTGAGATGCCCGCCTTGAGGCGCTTGACCACATCATCAGATATGTCGATGACGCCCGCAGGAGTCGGGTTCTCCATTGAAACGGAACGTGGTTGTGACTGTGATTGCCTGGCTCCCATCGTGAGGATGTGTGTTCTGGCTGCTTCTGGTCTTTAACGGAACAAACCCTGCAAAGATTACAGATTTGCAGTTAAAACTGTATATAATTGACTCTTGGTTAGCAGCCTAATTGCTTATTTAAACTGTTTTTAACCTTTTTCGTTGAAAAACTGCAAGGCCTACAAATAAGCGGTGCCTAGTGTGACCGTTTGAGACCTGCCAATCAGCTGTTGGCCTAATAGGGATGATATGATATATCGATGTATTCTTTTTATACTGCGAACTTTTGATGACATGTGCAGTGCATGGTTACGATATTTTTGTGCGATACGCGTATTATTTAAGCGGACCAGAGCGCTGCCACCATAAAGATTCAAAATAAATGAAATCAAATAATTGTTTTTATTTTTTGTTGAAAATCGTACGATTTTATTTAGGTTTTAGCTTGGTTTGTCATTCGTTTGTGGATTTCTTTCAATTACATTCACTTAAATGGCATTTAATTGTGTGTCTGGTATCTCATATGATTTGCAACTGGGATTTCCATTGATTTTCATTGCCTTCTTACTTATTGTTTATTTTACGATTACCCTTCAGTTAATAATTATTTATGATTTATGGTTTAGTCTGGAGTGCTGCCGCATCGCAAGTGCCGCCAGTAGTGTTTCTGCTTTAAAATTTCAATGTCTTATCACCTGTACGTGTTGTTATCGATTAACAATCGCATTCGAATCATTGCTGTCGATAAGCCCTTTCTTTTTTTCGTAAGTTAAGCTTTAGTTTAATTATTGCTGTGACTGTGACTGGATTTACTGCTTTTATTCTGCTCAGACATACATAATCATGTTTTTTTTTTGTTAGTTTATAATTTGAAATACTTGCTAAATACATAAATGTGGCGTGCACTTATCGATAAATCTATTCCGATAAATCGATTCCCATATTAACGTATCCGTTTATTAAGTTTTTCATGTGTTTTTGCGGTTATTCTTTTGTATTTCATATCACTGTTGGTGGTTTGTTAATGTTCAATTAATCGCGTTCTTTGTGTTCGACTCGATATCGATTTAAGTTTAATTATTTTATTTATTAGTTCAAAAGTACTATTCTCAATTCAATATACACATACATTTAATTATACAAAATCCTGACAATTACTTTTACTTTTTTGCATATTCTGTAATTTCTTTTCAATTTGTTAGTTTCTCTATGGACTCTCTTCGTACACGATCTTCAATATTCGCTTTAGTATTTCATAATTATTATGAATCAGTTTTGCTTTCATTTCAGTTTTGAATCATCCCCCGATAAAATGCTAATTGTTTAGTATTCTTTTGTATGCTAGGAGGAAAAATCACACATAAGATATCATTATTTATAAGGATATTTATGGATATTTCATATGTACAATGAATAAATATTCGTTTCGGTTTGCATAATACACCAACTGGAGAATCTATCTAGAGGGTAAGGTAAGGTGATGTGATCTGATCTCTCGTGTATAATAGTTGGTCGAGTTGTTGGAATAATCATAAGGAGGCTGGGGCTGTGTCTGGGAGAGTACCGAACTCTGAACGAAGAAAACAAACGGAAAAAGGTGAATATAAAAAAAAACAATTTATAAGAAATATCACGTAATGCATTTTTATTTAAGTTTCTTCCGGTCTGATATATCTGATTTCTATATGGGTTGCTTTTCGATTCGTCTGTGTGTTGTGTGGTGTGTTCTTTATATTTTTTTAGATTCTGTTGTCTGCTGTCTTTCGTCTATCCGTCCGTGGAGTTTTACATTGTTTTTTACGTGTTCTCATAAGATATAGTTCGTATAGTTATCATATATATATATTTATATATTATATAGTATATATAATGTTTACCCATTTTCTCTTGGCGCATTTAGAAATTAAGATATTAATTTTTTTTGCATTTTTGTGTTTTATTTTTTACGGTTTGGTATTACTTATAGACAAATTTCATATTATAGCTATAATTTATTAGCTAGCGTTATGTAATTTTAGTGCCCGTCGACCGACTGACGGGTCCTACTCGAAATGTTAATGCAAAGGTTTCTTGTTTGTTGTTTTATATCTCTATTGCTATTTTGTTTTTTGTTTTATATATGTTCTCTATGTTAGTTACATCCCTTGGGGCCATGGGGCATTCCTCTTGATGGAGGGATCCCTCGATCTACTCGAGAAATGCGCGCAGTTGAACAGTTTTCAATGGAGAAATCTATGAACACATGCAGCGAAAGCGCAGACCATGAAAGTATATAATGGTACATATATAGCATGATATTTATATATATATGGTTGTAGCAGATATATATGGTAACATATTGTGGGTGGTGTGGGGGCATTACAAATCAGAGTGATGCTTAAAGCTAAAGAACCCTCTCATATCGATATTGTAATGACAGTGCCCTGCAAAAATTATCTGTAACTGGGGGTGGGGGGGTGGCGCTTAAACTAGGATTTGTTGGGGTTTTTTGCATCGGGTTCGCTATCGCTAGATCTCTAGACTAAGGTTAGGGACACCCCGGCCTGTGGAGTGTCCTTTGTTTCTTTTACACAAATATTACACTTACATTCAAACTTGTTTCAATGATAGGGCTTCCACACTAATGCTATCGTTTCTATATATTCTTAATTGAATATAAATCAGCTTTTGTTTGTTGGTTTGTTCAGTGTTCAGTGGGGAGGCGGAGGCGCTGAGTGGAAACAATGCAAAAAAAATTAACAAACAAAAAAATGAGCAAAGAGGAAGTAGTTTTCGGGGACAAATGCACTATCTTTCAAGCGTGTGTCGCTTAGTGTCGTGTCGTGGTGGTGTTGTGTTGCAGTTTAAACCGCACAGTACAGTACTGCATGTAAATGCTAGCTAGCTCTTTGCTCCTCCTCTCTCTCTCTTTCTCCCGCCGCTCGCTCACCCCTTTCCGAGGCTCAACTGATCTTCTTGAGTGTGTGTGTGTGGAAGATGTTGCCGTTTCTATCCGTCTTGCAGCCAATGCTTGGTGCATTCGTTTTATCCTCTAAAATTATAATTTAAATTAATCGTAGTCTAGGTAATTAATTAATAAGCTTTGCCACGCCCTATCTCGATCCTTCGGGAGCGGAAGTCCATGTCAAAGCCGCAACAAAACGAAAATGTACAGTTCAAGAAAAGCGCTCGCTCCGCTCCGCTCTCTCCCTTCTCTTCCTCTCTCGATGTGTGTATGTGTGGGGCAGGGACCAGGTCATCCTGCATTATGCGGCATATATAAAGCATGTGTGTGGGTGTAGGTGTGTGTGTTGATGTATATATATATAAGACATATATATATATAACTATATATTCTACACGTATAGTTGCTGAGTTTTTTGTCTACTGTGTGTCCAGCGCTGCTGCATCTAGACCATAAAATATTATTTAGCGTTCCGCACGTCGCCCACAACGCCGCTCTGAATGCTGCCGACACCGCCACCACCGCCGCCGCCACCCTGGCGCATCCGTATCGAGGGACGGCGCTCCGGTGTGTCGTAGGGCGGTCTCGAAGAATTGGTGGCCGCCATCGAGTCGTCCATGTTGAGGCCTCCATTGCCGCCAATCAGCTGGCTGCCTCCATTTCCGCCGCCTAGCATTGCCAGGGTCTGGCCGCCCTGGGAGCTGTTGCCGAGGAGCTGCTGCGTGCTACCGCCCGCTGTGGCCAGCGCCGTGTTCACCTTGTGCTGCTGTTGATGCGATGAGGCGGCCGCAGCCGCGGCTACAGCTGCCGCCGCGGCAACTGCATCGTGGCCCACCTGGCCGTCGGTGCCATCCTGGCCCTGCTGGATCGCCTGGGGATTGCGAGGGCCCCCGAACTTGAGCAGATTCCAGTCGAACACATAATCGTAGGTGAAGCCCAGCCGGTGGAACAGGTTGCGGAAGAGCTTGCGCAAGTGGCAGTAGTCGGGGCGCTGGTCAAAGTGCATCTGTCGGCAGAAGTTCAAGTAGTTGACGAACTCGCTCGGGAAGCCCTTGCAGAGCACCACTATTGAGGTGGAGAGCTTCTTCTCCGAGATGCGCTCGTACTTCTGACGCTTGTTTGCCGCCTTAAGGCCCTGCCAGGGCAAGGCGCCCAGGTTGAAGTACATGAGGACGTAGCCCAGGGATTCAAGATCGTCGCGGCGCGACTGCTCGATTCCCAGGTGTGTGTTGATCGAGGCGTAGCGGGCGGTGCCCGTCAGGTTCTTGTTTTCCCGATAGGGGATGTGCTTCAGGGAGCGGGCGTCGCGGAACTTCTTGGCCAAGCCAAAGTCGATAATGTACACCAAATTGCCCTTCTTGCCGAGGCCCATGAGGAAATTGTCCGGCTTGATGTCGCGGTGAATGAAATCGCGCGAATGGATATAGTCGATGCGCGATATCATCTGATCCGCCAGCAGCAGCACCGTCTTCAGCGAGAAGCGGCGCGAGCAAAAGTTAAACAGATCCTCCAGCGAGGGGCCCAGCAGTTCCATAACCATGACATTGTAGTCACCTTCGCTGCCGCACCAGATGATCCGCGGTATGCCGATCCCGCCCTGCATTGTCTTGTAAAATTTCGATTCGATGTGCAGTTGGGGATGCTTTGTGCGGATACACTCCAGCTTGATGGCCACCTCCTCGCCAGTGTTGATTGTGGTTCCCAGGTAAATATCTCCGAAGGATCCCGATCCGATCTTCCTGCCCAAACGGTACTTGTTGCCCACGCGCAGCTCCATTTTGTCTGTGCTTTGGTGTGTGTGTGTCAGAACGTGAGAGTGTTGGTGTGGATTTGCTTCTGCGTTGCCTGCTGCTGCTGCTAGAGGGAAGGAGAAGACAAAAAAAAAGATTATCCACCTTTTCGAGCCATTTCACTGCCGTCACTTTTCCACAAACCTTGCGCTGTCCTTTCGTCAGAGCGAGCTCCTCTACTTTTTTGGCCCTTCTATTTATAACTTTCTAGGCAGTCGCTTCAGCTTCAGGGCTTTATTGTTGCTAAAATAAAAGAGAAGACATTTTGTCGATGAGTATCGGTTTGCAGTCCATCCCCATGCTCCCCATTCTACACTCTCTTTGTCATTGCCGTTATAGCGGTAAACGAGCGAGCGACGTGACAGCCACAGGGCCAGCAAAAATGAACACTGAACTGACTCTCCAAAAACGTACGAGTCTCCAAAAACAAAGTGCAGCGTCAGTTATTTTCAAATTTGTCGCTGATAAGAATTATTGCCTACAGCTGCGGTGCGAATTGAAGTGAAATAAGACAATGCGAAGTGGGAAGAAGCTGCCGATGTCACAGTTAGATAGGAGCGCGGAAAGAGCGCCTGAGCTACGCTCACGTTGACAAACACACAAAAGTGGGAGAGGGAGAGCGTGCACAAAGCAAAAGAAGCTCTCAACAACAGTTTTGCATGTCAAAAACAGATGCAAGGTGCATTAATGTAGGGTGAACCAACTTTGAAAAGTCCAAAAATGTGTTCCTTTTTTGTATAGTGGATATCCAAACAGGATAAATGGATGGATGCTGAATAATGCCAGCAATGTTTCACCTTATATTAATACCCTTTGGAAATACGCTATCATCCAACCACCGAATATGCAAAACAAAGCCCGATATAACGTCAGATTTCAACCCGAACCTCGCACAAAAATAGAGTTTATTTCTCAGAAATCAGTCATACGTGATACGTGCGTCACGAAGACATAAATTTAACGATGATTATTGATTGTATCATACACCGATGTAATAGATTTCCCCAAAGCGGCCATGCATGCATGTGTGGGTCAGAGGCTTCTTGGGGGAAAACGTCATGCGAAATGTTACAAATACAATATTTCAACAATGCAATTCGTCTGCGAAAAACCGTTTATATAAAAAACGTCTTATTGCAAAGGTTTTGCTTAAATAGTGAGTCCCACTAAGTCGGAAAGAAACAATTTTCGGTCACTGACGCATTTGAGGTGGACAATGTTTTTATCTGCCTTAAAAAAACCCATCATTCCAGTCCATGAATCAGCTGGAAACATGCAAGAACGAATAAGGAAGGATGGCCGCAGCTTTTGATACTCTTTTGATATTGCAGCTGTGGAATATCATGAACCCTACCTGACGGTGCGGAAAAAATAGTGTTCTTTGTGCATAGAAACGCATATAAGGACTCGGCTCTTCGTCCAAAACCAACATAAATACATACTCTATACAGACGGATATGCTTCTTTCGTTGAAATAATTGTACTCTCTGCAAGGGTTTACAAGAGTATAACAAAAGCCAACCGACAAAAACAACACCAACAAAGATGCATAGATAAAAGATATGTACGTGTGTTTGAGAAGAGAGGAGTAAACTAATAGTGGCGGACAGATAGGAGACAGAAAAACAGACAAAGGGGGGAGAAGACGAAATCAAATAGTGACTGTTAAAAACTGCCATTTAGATGACAATTTCCGAAGGTGAAAATCACAAAAACGAAAAACAAACAAACATGAAATGAAGTTGCGGAAGAGTAAACACTGAAAGAAACAGACGGGTTTTCACCGGAATATGTACTATAAGTGACAAAAATTAAATTTAATTGTTGTTTTTTCTACATTTGCTTTTTGGGCGCCATTATGATTGCACTCACATACACACACACACACACACCAACATGTACGTGCCTTTTCTCGCACCTCTCTTTGCAGTCGCTTTCTTTGACCACTCACGCATCGAACTCTCTCTCCCGCTCTGACCTACGCCGCAGAGTTGGGGGCCGCCGCCAATTCTAACCTCAAAAACTGGTCTATGCTGTATGCTGTTGTTTTTGTTGTCTTTGGCTTTCTTTTGGCTTTTTTCTTTGATTTATTTAACACTTTTCTGGCTGCGTGTCCCTCTCCCTCTCTCTATCTCTCTCCCTCCCACTCAAAGAGTTGGCTTCTCGTTTACCGAAAGTACCGTTTGATGGTGCGTTTAATACGAGTTCTATTTTCTGAGCCCGATAGCCAGGTGAGCAAGCGAGACAGCCGCAATGTCTATGCACGGGTAGGTGTTTGTGTATTCTGTCGGCATGGGTGGAGGCGGGAGCAAGTTTAAGTTTGCGTGACATAGACCCGAACGAACAACAGGGAAACAGCTGATCGAATGTCTAATTTTTGGATCTTACAATATGGAAGAGAATTTTCTTCCTCAATATGTTTCACACAAACGGCTTAGATAAACGCATAGGTTTCGCTTGACCCGCTCCTTTTTCAAATATAGTGAGAAACATCTTCTGAGAATTGTATTAGGGGCATCAATCATCACCTTAAAAGTTTGACAGGGTAAGTAATGGTCGTATGCTCTGTTTTTCAAAAACAGCTGCACGTTGCGTTGGCGGATGCCGAAAAAGCTTCCGCCTGAACCCAAGAACAAAGAGGAATCAGAGAGGGAAAACAGAGTCGGAGGAAGGGGAAACAGAACAGTTGTTTAAACAGAAAGACAGCGGGGCGCCATAAAAAACGCAACAACAATTTCAATGCATTGCTTATAAAAAAAAAAAACATTGTTCTATGATTTTTTTAGTAATTACTTTTATGAGTCGCTGATGTCGACGTCGCAGTCAATGGCCTCGCGGCCGCTGCTGAAGCTCGAGGACGAGCCGCAAAACTAACGGCAAAACAAATGCATTGACAAACAACGGAACGACTTTGATAAGGGGGCGGGTGAGAAGTGTGGCAGGGGCTATTGGCGCCTACCTTGCTTTCCCGTTCGTCCCGCTTCTACTTGCACTTGCACTTCCACTGCTGCTGCTGCTGCTGCGTCGCTAGCTGCCTCCTCTGCTGGCGTTCGTGTGTGCTGCACTCTCTGCTTCTTCTTCTCTTTCTTCTTTACTTTCGCTCAATTCGACTGAAAACATAGAATATTTTTTTTCAAATCGTTTAATTGGATTGATTCACAGTTTTCTTTGTTTTTTTACACAAGACTTGTTTTTGGACTGGCACCCCGCGCTCCACCTCATACGCAAAGGCACACACTCATGCACAGGCACACAAACACACTCACATTTTTGGGGCCACACGCAAGCGCAACATATTTACGCAATGGTATTAATAATTATAATACATTTCTGCATTTATTAAAGCCACTAAAACCATATGAGTTGTGGTTAATCATTCGATAAATTAATTTTTGTTGTATATTTCTTCTTTGTTTTCATGAGGGTGGAAGGGCCGGAGTACACACGCACAAGGAGCGGAAAATACACAAACTAAGGAAATTTAAGTGCATTAATCGGTTAAGAAAATAATGTTGAAAACGGAACTGCGGCGACGACGACGACGACGAAAAAAACCTAAAACTTATGTGAGAGTCGTTTGCCCTGGCACACACATACGGCAGCTCATTCGCTGAACAGGGGTTGTCTCGCTTCCTCCTATGTTGTTTTTACTGGGAGCACGTTTCACTAGTCTGACTGTTTCAGCATTTTCACACCAATACACTGAGGCACACAAACACACTGAAAGAGCCATACGACACACAAAAGTGGCCTGCTGCTGGCCGAGAAATCTCTTATGGGCCCCCTTTTCTCACGCGCATTTAACACTGCGTTTTGGTTGCACTTAATCTTGTAATTACGTTGACGAAACACTTACGTTTTGCAGCAAAAGCGCGCTTTTCTTTTACAATTTGCCTTACAATTTTTCGATTTTACATTTATACGCCATCTTTGATTTTTCGATACAAAAACGAACTTAACCCTCTTAACCCCCCTATATTTAAATTGGGGGGCTAAACGGCGGAAAATATTACTTTTTGTACACTTCTCTCATAATTCTTTCCTTTTTATTTACTTTAAAAAGGAATTACCAAGATATCTTTTACTGGAACTGCACTTAAATTATTCAAGTTTCATAATTTTCGTGGTGTTTATTATGATACCCACTGGTCGTCAAAGGGTTAATCGTTCTTGTCGTTAATCAGAAATCATATTCCTCGAATTTTATATTCCATCTAAAATTACTAGCTAACGATGACCTTACGTGTTGACCACATAACTTGACACGATTGATGTATCTATTTTAAATAAGATTGTTTAATTTTAGAGACTCCTTCTTATTAGATTGTTTATAAAATAGCACTTCAAAAATAAGTGTTAAAGCAAGTGAGTATGGAATGTTACAATATCAGTATCTGCCATGTGTATGCACATTTGAATACTCTATTTTACTGCTTTTCATAGTAAAATAATTACGAAATTTTCTCAGAATGAATTGCTTGTGATCTATTCATGCATTTGATTTATCGTTATGGATATATATAAATTTTCGCGACGCCCGTTCTCGATATTGTACCTTTATGGTTAGCTCTCTATAAAAAGACCATTAACTGCAATATTTCATTGAGATAAATTCTTCATTCATCGGAGCGATGACAAACATTTCAATAATTCCATAATACTTTTTTTCCAAGGGGTATGGACATTTTTGGCAAATTGATGTGACCAAAACTCCATCCACGAAATCCCAATAAAATATACGGTCTGACTCTCAGAAATATACCGTCTCATTTTCAAAATAAAACGATATGAAATCGAACTTAGCCCATTATGTGACAAGAAACCGCAATTGTACAGCTAGCTCATCTGATTATCCGCATGGCCTGTGCCGAGCGCGCGAAGCCATGATTTGGATAAAATATACCATTATGTGCTGTAAATTTCGATGAGATACTGCCAATGGTGTATATATATATCGATATATGGATACATGACAAACATTTTGTCGATTATATTTCTATGCGATAGTCTTTTGCTTAACGTTGCCAGACTATGAGAATAGGTTGTACGGATGATGTAGAAAATTCAATTTCATGTAACTTCTAACAGATGGCGCTGACTGGCAACGTGTAGAGTTCATGTAAAGTCCATAATGAGTCTTTTCTGAAGGATGCAGATTTCAGACTCCATAAAGTATATACATACATACATTCTTCATTAGTATCAATTGTCGATTTTGCCATGTCCTTCTGTCTCTTTTTCCCGATGAGCTTTTAAAACATAGAGACTTTAAACGATAGAGCACCCAAATTTTGTATCCAGACTTCTGTGGTATAAACTCTTTCATGTGGGGTGCCCCCGGCCCCTCTACACCTAGCTGTACTCTATCTAGGACTTGAAAAGCCTGCTCAAATGTAATATTTTCCTACCAATTCCCCAAAAAAAAGGGGTTGCAGATGCCAATTTGAAAATTCCCGAGTAACCAAATACCTGCGCCAGTGAGTGCCGGAATGCCTTTTTATTGCTGTCGTTTCCATAAAGCGAAACACGTGTGAATTCCATTAGACTGTTGCCCCCCTGGCTCCGCTAGCCCACCCCCGCTACTCATCTTGCCACCCAACGAATTTGAAACCCAAGAAAATGTGACATACAAAATGGGAAAGCAAAAGCAACGGGTAAAAGTAGATACAGATACACATCCATCCATTTGGGAAGTGGTTGGAGTGTTTCTGGAATTGATTGGGGTAGATAAGCAATCTTTCAAAATTGATAAACCATTTTTGTTGGTGTGGAGGAAAAAAAGTTGGGAATTGGGCTTTGCTAAAAAAATCAAAATTATTAAAGGTAAAACAAAGCAAATATCTATCAAAAATGAGTTTTTCTATGGATAAATATTGTTATTTGCCTTTAAGATCGCCAAGAAGCCACGCCTCGACGCTGATTGGTTGTGAAAGGGAATGATAAAAACAAAACAAATCCACGAAGCGGCGGAAACAACGACAGTAACTCTCACACGCACACACACTCGCATACAAAAGATCGTGGGCGAATGGGAAACCGTCGTCGGCACGAACCTGAAACCGAGCGGCAATTAAGGTGTAAATTAGTAAAACAAAGCAAGAGTGAATCGGAAAGAGAGAGAGATACAGAGCAGGGCTGCGCGTGTATGCAAATGATCTCAGGCAGAGCAGGATAGCAATATGTGGGCTGCACTGTGAGAAAAACTTAAAAAAGACTAAGACTATGAAAAACTTTCTACAAAATTTGATTAAAATATTTGTAAAAGATTACAAACAGTAAAAATTTTAATTTACTGCAGATATATGTCTTTAAACACTAGCGCTCATTTCTCGCAGTGTTTTTATATTATTTTTGCATATTTCCTCACTCTTCCTCCTTCCTCTTTGTTTCCTTTTGTTGTTTATAAAATATTTCCGCAACACAAACACATGTCGCACGGCTGCTGTGCTTTCGTCTTCCACATACTTCCTCTTCTTCTCCTTCTTCTTCGTCTTCTTCTCAGATCTCCCCCCACTTGTTCATCTAACGGAACAGCCTACGAATGCGCCATTTGGTTTCGTTTAGCGCTGTCTCTGCTGCCTGCTGCGCTTTCCTCTGCCGGCGTCGCTGCCGCTGCCCCTGTCGGCGGCTTAGATCAAATAATGCGATTTCATGCCATGTCGCAAATTGTCAAGCATCCGCTGCTGCTACTCCACTCCACCCTTTACCACACTCTTCGGGGGATGCATTTGCTCCAATTTGATTATGAAATCCCTTAAAAAAAAGTGCCAACAAAAAAACTAAAAATATTTGCTTTGAATATTTTTTAATTAATTTAAAATATTTTTTGCACACTTTTTTCAGTTCCCGCTCTCAACATTTTTCGTTTATCAACAAGTGGATTTTCGCGTTTGAAGTGTGCCGCAGGGTGGCGGGGGTTCAAACGAGTGAGAGGGGGTAGGGCGGACCGATGGAATTGTTAGAGGCTGGAACCATTAAATTTTTCTAGACGCGAATCAATTTTCCAGTTGCGCTGCAGTTCACCGAACTGAGAGGTCGACGTCAACGTCGCTGCTAACGCAGCCACTGACAGAGACATCGTATTCGTAAGACCTACTTAGAGATGGGCATCCATGGCAACCAATTCGTGCATGTTTTATATCCATTTATATATGTATTTATGATTGTACCAATCCAACATGCTGATAAAGATCTAAAAATTCTTTAAGTGAAAGAAGAAATAAATAAATTTAGTAAAAAATATATTGATAGACTATTGATAGAGACACGAAAACCTAGCCTTATATCTAACAGATAATAGAAATAGAAAATAGTCTTGCAGTATATATGTACATACATATGTATGTATATACATACATACATATGTACATTTGTACATAGCTATTTATGATCCAAGATTCTATACGATATACATATAGCTTCGTGCTCGTGCTTTGAGATCACGCCGTGTGTCCATCTCTAGCTCAAGCCGATGTTGCTTTTTATAGAGTACTATATAATTTTCATTTTGATGTCTTTTATGACACTTCCAAAAAACGGGCGCTGCTTTGACGTCAGTTTTGAGTTCGTTTTGGTTTCCTCCTTTCCTGATATTATATTCCTTTTCGGCTCTTAATAATTTCGGCTGTTAATCTCTGGTTGCGAGGAGATAGAAAGAAAGAGAGAGAGAGAGAGAGAGAGAGTATCTGAAATGGTCTAGGTATTTATGATTCCGTTTATGCATTTTTTCTGTTTTATTGTTTAATTTTTTGTTACTTCGATTTGTTTCGATCTGCTCTTCGCATCGAAGCCGGCGGCGTTTCAAAAAAAAGTTAATTGAGTTGTAAAAATTATAAAGTTGTAAAAATCCAATCCCCCCGTCAACCCTCAACAAAATATCTGCCGGGTAAAAGTTATTCGATAGATGCAGATATAAATACAGATATACTACTATAACTTCCAGTTGAAACCAGCTGGTAAACAAAAGCGTAACAAAAATACACTTCTTCGAGGTTTTACGATCGTGAAATGAATAGGCCTCTCGTCTCTCCTTTCTTTTCAAGGGGTGTGAGGCAGGTTTTTCATATGAATACATTTCGAATAACCAAAAAACCGGAGTAAAGTGGTTGGTTTTGGATCGGGGCAGATCACATGATCCGATCATCATCTATTAAATAATATTTTGATACAAATTCTTTTGGGGGTGCAGCAAATTCTAATTACAAGTGCCATTTTATATCACTTTAAGACATTTCGCATTTGTTTTTGGAGCAATCAATCTATCCAAACAGATGTATAATTCTTTTATAGTTATTATAGTAAAAATTAACTATTAGATTCATGGTCTCTGTTCTCACGGGATCTTAACTTCCTTTACTTCCGTTACAATAAAATGAGGGAAAGTAATCTTTACGAAAGGCTTTTCCTAATTTGTATAGAGGTACTTCTGCTATAAAGCCTTATCAAAGTATTTAAATGATCCTCAAGTATGATCCACAAATGTAACCCCTGGGAACCCATCCATCTTCTGATCAATCGAGCGTCTAGCCCCTAAATTATTATTAAGATATTTCATTCACTGGTGCTTACCCTTAAATCCTTAATGATCTTGTCGACTCCCCATTAGCCATCGTTATGCCCACAACCCTTATGTCCATCCCCCGACAAATACAGCTGCAACAAGTGGCAGGCAGGTCTCTAACGATACCGAGAGTCTCAGTCGCAGAGCGCGGTGTCCACCCCCGACCCGACCCGACACGACCCGATCCGATGTCGAGGTGTCATAAATCCACATGTGGCTGTAAAGTGTTACTAATTTCTGTTTCTGTTTCCATTTCGATTTATGTTTATGTGTCTCTCTGCTCTTCGCTGTGCGACAGTCGCGTCAACCGATCCCCCGAACGTCCCAGTTCCAACCCCATCCCCCAATCCCATCCCCACGATCTTCGATCCCGCTCCGGGGACGGGGCCACCTAATTTCACATGAACATGTTAATGTTTACACGCGTACCGCGATTTTTATGTTCGCCCCCGCCGCGTATCATCAGCGGCAGTCCAGTCCAGTCCCGTCCCTCCACTCTCCACTCTTCACCCATTTAACGATCCAACCAACCAACCACTGTCTTTAGCTTATCTGAACGATCCGACGGCGTTTGCCGAGCTCGTCTTGGGGGCCGCCACTCGGGCCGAGCTCCAGCTCCAGACCCCAAAGATCAGTCGCAGTTTGCTCGTCAGCCGCGTCGTGTCTCCTACTGGCACTAGTACTGTTTCGTTTCGTATCGTCTTGCTTCGTTCCGATCTGTTCCGAGAGTCTCAAGATCTGTGTGGGTGAAACAGCAAAAGATCTGCTTTGTGTGTTCGCGATCTGTGTGTTTTTATGAGTTTATGTCGCCACTTGCCGTCGGTGGTTGAATATATCTAAAGTATTTTGTATTTCGGTGCGGAGATGAGTGACAGTACCGACTCGAATGGCGCCAAGGATCGGGCCAAGCCCGTGGAGACCCTGGTTCTGGCCAATTATGCTTTGAAGGCGGAGCAGAAGCGAGCCGCTGGACAGGGCGGCCGCAAGGAGGATGAGCGTATCACCAGTGCTGTCATGAAGGTCCTCGAGGGCTACGATTGGAATCTGGTACAGGCCTCAGCCAAGTAAGTGATCGAAAAAAGGGGGTTTCCGATAATAAATCGATCTAGGAAGGGTGAGATTATAAATTCATCGCAGGCTGCTTGGATCCTTACAGACCCCACCGTATCATCTATATGGTTGTTATCTCAGTCCTTCCAGGATAACCTACGCCCATATTGTGGATTGTATAGGCATGAATATCTAAGACAGGCTATTAATTTAAGGTAGGGTGGCAATAGTGAGAATCTGCTTCGTGAATAAACAGTTTCCTATTTACCGCCAGTAACCATTCCCTAAAGAGCCGATCGGGTCCGGTCCTCAATGCAGCTTCTCCGAGTACCCTTTGCAGAAGCCATGAATGACTAAGCGTACGGCATACGAGTAGATCTCTCACCTTCGACGATTTGGCTGATTAACACAATTTCCAGAGACATACATATAGGTTTTCTTTTATTTAACTGGATAAACAAACGTTGGGCGAACCGCAAAGAAAGAGCGGGAGTGACAGAATAAGGAAAGAGAGGGAGCGAGGGAGGGAGGTAGAGAAAGGCGAACGAAACGATTGGGATTGGGAATCTGTCGGCATATGTAAATAAAATGAATTTACACATTCACACATATTAGACAAACCAACAAATGGATGTGGAATATGTATGTGCTGGAGTGACTGGAGTGGTGGAAGCAACAAATTGGCCAAAGGCACAAATAATAGGAATAGGAATAGGAAAAGGAAAAAGATACAAGATACAGAGACAGAGAAATACAAGCTTCAATAAATGTGTGGCAGCGTTGAAAGATGTTCGAAAATGTTCGAAGAAAACGACGGAGACAAATCAATTCAGGCATAAAAAGCGAATAAATATGTTTTTAGCGTAAAGATGCTAACTGCTAACAAGATGGGGGGATGGGAGGCCGGTGTTGGGGCTGGGGGATGGGCACTCATACTCGGAGGGTAACCACAAACAGAACGTAAACCCAATCAACTGTACCGAAAGGAACTGAAGACGGAGCAGAACCGTCTGACTGCCGACCTGCCTGCCTGCCTGCCGTTGACACTTGACAAAAGATGACTAGACACGGAGACTGGAGACTCGGGTCGTGAGAAAGCCAGTAGCAAAAACGCGGCCTGATCTCTGTGATCCTTGGCAGTCAGATCTTGTTTAGTTCCTCCACAAATCTTCATCTTTGTGTTTGTCCAGCAATTAGCAAATTTCTGGGACCCCCAGTGTTCCTCCTTCTGATCTTTAGTGATACCCTTTCGGAGAGTATTACCAGTAGTATGTCTAACGCCCATATTTTATTTTACTTTGTCCTTGGAACTACTGTAATCAACTGAAAGGAGGTATTATCGACGAAAAATAGTTTCTTTAAATACTAGTTTGAGAATTTAAGGGACAGGTAGTCTCTTAGGTTAAACCTCATGAAATCTTCAAAGCTTTATAGTTGTATCTTTTTCTTCATGGCTCAGTAATCCCTCCTCAAGGGTATCTGTAGCTTCGGCTTGCAGAGGCCAGGCCAGGTCTTTCATTCGTGTCTGCATTTGTCAGTTGTTGGCTCGTCGCTTCTTTGTTCTCGTGTTGCTGTTTCTTATCAGGCAGCGGGGACGTAGCGCCCCATAGGGGGCCCTCTGATGGCCAGGGACAAACATCCTTGGGGCGAGCACAGCAAAGGGGGAGGAAGTGGGAGCTGGCCGGCCAGCCAGCCCCTCATTGGAAAATGCGCAGAAAGCGCTGTCAAGAGCACGTGTGTGTTTGCACAAGGATACGTTTATGGGCGCCATTGCCTTGCCTCTATCTATCCACAGTTGTGTTCTGCTACAGTACCATACCCGCCCCCCTCCTCCCCTGACAGCCACCTTTCGGCCCCCTTGCGCCACCCCATAATCACACTAGAAATTGTTTACCTTGCGCTTTATGAGCCTTGTTTATTTCCACTTAAAATCGCTTAAATGCACATCGCCATGTCCCTCCTCCTCTCTCTCTCTCTCACTCTCTCGTTAACGAATTCCCAACCGAATTCCCCGCTGTCACCTGGATCTGGATTAAATCTTGTAATTTCTAAAGAATCCTGGGAGTGAAAGGAATTTAATTGCTACACCCTTTTTGGGGGGACGCAGATGAAAGTAGAAAATGATTTCGGATTCCTTTTGAAATGGAAAATGGGAGGATGGATGCGAGGATTATACCTTATAGGAAGATCTGCTGGATTTAAGTTGGCATGAATGAATTTTAAACTTTCTTTGAAGATTATAATCAGAAGCAGAATGGAGAAATGCGGCTTGAAAGTTTTAATGATTCTATGATAATATTAAAAAATATTTCCGTATAGATTTTAGTAGAGCTTCCCCTTTAAGTGTCACATTTTCTGGGAATTCTTTTCAAACCTATAGATACATTTGCATAACAAAAGCCAAATATTATGAATCTGCAAATGTGCCATAAAATGTGCCGTAAAGTAGTCTCTACGAAAAAAGAAGTGTTTATAGAAAACGTTGTAGAAAATTGAGAAAAATTAAGATATATTTTTGCTGGTATTTCTTGAGGAATTTGGGCTCTTTAACATCAGATTTTGCCTTCAACATCTCATCCATTATATGTGGTTTTTCTACACCAAAATTCCACTTTAAATTAGACGAGATTTCTCTCTCTCTCTTGCTGCCTTTCCATCCATCCATCCATCAATCCATCAATCCATCAACCAAGTTCCCCGTATGAAGCGCATAGCAAGTGTCGCCTAAGGCTGAAAATGTGGTTTCTTTTTGCTAATTTTTTATGGCCCCCCCTCCCCCCGACTCTCTGGTGGGGTGGCCAAACCGCAAAAGTCGTATCAAAATTTATATTTCTGTTTGATTTGGTTAAATGAATTTCGAGTGAATCACTTTCGGGAACGTAACCCAAAAGAAATAGGAATAACAAAATGCCAACCAGCCAGCCACTTGAGCAATCCCACACTTACCTATAGATACAGATACATAGTTATAGGAGGGTTTGTTATTAAATAATACATATGAGTAGTATGTCACCCCATACTTTCCCGAGGGTAGCAGCCCCATGTTGCATGTTGGAGCAGCCCCTTCCTGCCAACAGCTTTCGAGTCTTATGCGACGCACACTATTTGCTCGACGATAAGATATGGATACGCAGGAGGAGCCGCGACTTCGTGTAGGACTTTGGCGACGCTATAAATATTTTATTGCTTATCTGGGTGTCCGGCCCCGGGGTGTTATCACACCCCACGACGACCACCAGGTGGGGAGCCCAGGCCCAGCCCCAGTTCTGATATCACTACATAGTACTTTGCCGGGCGGGCGGGGGGTGTTCTTCCTGGGGTATGCCATGGTAGGCGACGAGTCAATTTACATGCGCCCCAACAAGTCATCTCGGCCAGCCTAAACCAACACTCCCCTACACCCCATTATGAGGGGTGGGGTGCTTCAATAGAGTGGAGAGTAGGGTCTAACCACGTGACTCCCTTCAGTGCGGTTAATAGTGGGAGAAACATACGAAGCATGGGTACAGTGAAACTACTGGGAGAAAACGGAGATATGTCCAACAGATCTCTGTTTACTGGCATCTCAATCAGATCGTTCAATCGATCATCTAAACAACAGGTAAAAACTTTTGGATCTTTCATAGATAAATTCCCCTACAAATATATTTCTATCCACAGTGGCGGTGGATGGTGCGACAGATATGTTCCTAGCTGTTGCTGTTGCCTCTTTCTCCAATGCCTATCCCTTTCCCAAAACATCCTTTACATCACCAACCTATGGCTATATGTACCTCCTGGTGACCGACCGGCAAAACTTTATGCAGCAGCAGCAGCAGTGGTAGTGGCAGTGGCAGTGGCAGCAACGAACTGAGATACACGTGCGGCTTACAAGACAAATATTGATTTTGTTGTTGCTGGTGATGCTGTTGCTCTAACGATGGTTGCTGTAGCTGTTGTAGCTGTGGCACGGTGGGTCCTGGGTCCGTGTCGGTGTCGCTGCGGTGGCCATAACCGCAAATGCCAGCCAGCCAAAAAGTTTTCAGCCTCCAGACGACGACGACTACGACTACGACTCCTCTCGCTTAGCATACTTTGGGGGCTGGTACTTTGTTCGCTGCAGGAATCTGCAGGACCTGCCTGCTCCCTCCACCCTTGCAACCCCATTCAACCCAGAGGAGCATATTCCCCCTGAGGTGTTTTTTTTTTACAATTTTGTAGCCTGTCCCCCTGGAGAGGGGGAGGTGTGGGAGGGAGATTTTATGACCAGGTGAAAGCGACAATGACCGAAAAGTTGGCCCGCCATTCGAATGAGTCATGGCGAACCGTTGATGTTGTGCGAAGGATTCGTCAGATAAACCAGCAAAAGGATTTCTCATATAAATCCTGAAACTGTTTTGGGAGCAAAAAGGAGAAGACTGCTGGAAGGGGCCGACAATGAAGTGGAACATCAAATTGATGAGGTGAATGAAGAGCGTGTACATCATTTTATTATGCGAGTATTGGTGCACTGGGAAAGCATTGGGAGAGGGAAACACAATATATTCAGATGTTCATTCAATAGGTGTTATAAGACACAAGAGAAGAGGTCCTTCTATACCCCAGTTGTTTCCCTTCTCTAATCAACATTTTACCAATATCCGAATAACCTTTAAAGCATATCCGAATTTCTTCACAGATCTCTGCTCTGTTCTCCTCTCCTTTTTGTGAGTGTTTTGTAAAAATATTGAACACCAATTTCGCATAAAATTGAACGCATGTCTGATCCGGTCATAAGCTTTTAGCCCAAGTACAGCTCCCTACAAATCCGTTTGAAAAAGGGTTCAACAGTTCAACAGGGATTGATATCCCTGTCTCTCCCCATCCCCATCCCCTCCCCGCTATCGATGCTGCTGGGAATCCTGCGGCCTGGCTGGAGTTACGATGGCAGAAACACCCACGAGATTATGGCGTCGGATGCCGACTAACCGGATATCCATACAGCAGTGCTGCTCGATGGTTGCACGGAAAATCACCCAGAGGCAAATACTCGTAGGTGTGGCAAAGCCTAGCGTAGACGAATTTCCCATTTTTGTGAGCACTCGAAAATGCGCACAGTTCTGTTTATTACACTAGACTTCATGGGAAGAAAATAGATGATTGCATGGAGATTTTCCATGAATTTCATTCACATTTTGGTGAATCATTCAAACGTATTTGCACATGGCGTTTGTGAGTGTTTGTTTGGCATTTGAAGGTGTGTTAACGATTTGATTTAGAGTTTGTTCCTTTCGGTTTGGGAATGACTCATGGGAAACAGAGAAATGTAAGCAAATATTTTAATCCGATTGGCATTTACTAAACCCCTTAATATTTATATGGTTACAGAACCCTTTTGTTGAATAGTGTGATTGTTAGCCATGTGTTTGATTCAGGGCCACTTCATGACAATCGTCAAATGTCAGGGACATACTCGCCTAGCTGGCTGACATCCTATACGGCATTGATTGTACGGGTAGTTGGCCCAATGGAGCGTCCTTCCAACCATCCACCCGCATATCCACAAACGGGAAAAACAACAACAACAACAATGCAGAATCTCCTGCCGCCTGGCACTTAAACTGTCGCTCTTCATTGCCTGCTCTTCGCATATACGCCCCAAAGCATCAGCCATGCGGCAACGTTCACGCCTATCCAGATCCCAGGCGGTCACTGGGTGTCCTTTTTCGGCACCCACTCTCCCACTCTGACACTTCGTTCAAGTGCGGCACAGTCGCTGTAAAAATAAATTGACTTGGAAATTGAAAAAAAAAAAAGAAGAGAGGTGGAGGCGAAATGAAATGATAACAGAGAATGGTCCCTGGATGAAGTGGCCAAGAGTCGGCTTAAATGGAAAGCGAAAGCTTAAAAGCGATGTAGGCTCTGAAGGGTTTCCTTTGGCCTCCAGTCAATTCCTAACCTAACCCAAGCCAAAATCCAGATGACTATCTGCTTTCCCAGAACTGTTTCAAAGTCAATGCCAAACGATAAACAGCCACGCCATGCCACACAAAAGCTGAGCAAACTCAGATGCAACTCTCACGGTAGCAGGCCGAGGCCTTATCGCCTTATCGGCTCTGACTCTCATTCTGAATCTGAATCTGCCCCAATGTTTGACCACCTTTTCGGACTAACTTTTTGTGAGGCAAGACCGCAAAGCAAACAGCCAACCAACAGTCTTCTAGCAACTGCATCCGTTGGATGCATTTCAATGGGCCCTAAATTTGTGTTTGACAAAAGTGTCGTAAAAGAAGAAACGTTCGGCCGCGACAGAGTGCGTGGGAAAATGTGGGGCCTGCCTAAGCAAACAAGCTGCTGCCACTGCTGCCACTGCTGCTGTTGCTGCTTTGTGGCGCAGCGGCTGCAATTTGTTTACACGCACAGTATCTGCTAGATACATTTCATATTTGTGAACTTGTGAAAATCGCTGAGGCGTCTACCGCCTCCACCTCCACCTTCCGCCGCCTCTGACGCTAATTAGGCGCATTTGTCCTCACATTGACATGCGCTTACAAATTGGAAACGAAAATGTAATGAAAATGGGCATGGAAATTTTCGTGGGGCTCTGTTAAAGCTGTAAATATTTGGACACTATACGGGTATTCCCCCTGCCCCCCTCCTACTTATTCCGAATTAATAACAAAACCCGCTAATGGTCCATGGCTGATAAAGAATTGCGCCACAAAAGCCAAAGTACTCGACTCGTATCTCTGGCAAATGCAAAAATGCAAAACGAAAACAAAAATTCTTTGCGGTCTTTGCCCATTTCTCATATTTTGCTCGCAAGCCAATGGCCACTTGAAGATATCACTTAATGAGATTTGCGCATCTCCAAATGCAACAACAGGCAGAGAAATCGGGCAACGGGAAGAGCCTGAAGAGTCTGGTGTTTCCAAGACGAAGCTTGAGATACTCTTGTTTGGGTTTTGTCTACATTACAGCTGGCCTTTCTGCATGGCAAACATCTTGTTCGAGTCGCTCATACCTTCTCTTCTGCAAGTGTAGCATAATGAAGACGTGCTTGAGTTGCCAAGTGCCTGTAGGGGGGATGCTGCCATTCCTCATGGGGCGGCTGCAGTGTAGGAGGAGGAGGTGGAGGCACTGCAGCATCTCCCAGTACAGCTAAACGAACATCACTTGATTCTGATTAGCGTGCTGTCAAGCGTGAGAGTTGCATCCACAAAACAACACACATACACAGATACATATACATATACAGATACAGATACAATGGGCTGCGATGGGATCACGACGCCGACGATACCAACGGCAGATAAGCAGAGCCTCGGGCCGACAATCACAATCCTACCCCAAGCCTGGCCGCCGGGCGCGTTTTTAATCGCTTAATAAGCTTGGGCTCAAGCAAACCCATAATTAAGACCAGGCGGTAGACAGGGGGAAGGCAGGTCTTTAAAAAGGGAGAGACTTAGAAGAGCTTTACACCTAGAAAACCGCTGAAACTTCAGCCAAAGGACTCGTTCATTTTTGGAACCCCTTTTTTTTTAATTACAGAGAAAAACAGTCAGTCCCTTAGGTGGAAAGCTTTGATCTGACAAAAGCTGCTAAAATTGTTTCGGGAATATAGTAAAGAGAGTTTCAGGTTCATTTATTTTTAAAATCGTATGGGTATGACCTGATATTAAAAATACTTCCAGGAATCCATACGCATTTATACACACATTTAACTGCCATATCAGATACATTTATCATTCATAAAAGTTATTATGATTGGTCCAATTGGTTTCCAGTACATAGTCGCCCACGGGAAAGGCTAATATTTTTGTAAATTGGTGAATTACGAAGTCGGCAGCAAGCCTGTTGACTATAACATTGTTCTGACGGGGCGAATAAGTTCAAAAATTAAGTAAAACCAGAAGATTCAAATAATTTACCTACATATATCGTAGGGGTAAGAATGGCTCAGATTCGATTGAGTGACGAAGAGTCTATAAAAGAAATTAAAAATGGGATTCTATTGGAGATTTTTAAGGAATTTACAGGCATCTACAGTGATGTAATGGCTTATAGCCATTAAATAGCTTCAGCAACGAAAATTTTCCAAAGATAACAGAAGACAAAATATTATATATATTACTAGGTATATATTCGAAAAAGTTGTGACTTTTTGTCTTAAACACTTAAACACACACACACTTAAACGCACAATTCAAGGAATTGCATTTGATGTTTTGAACTCGAACTTGGAAGTGCTCTTGAAAATGGTATTTGGGATTAAAGATTTGGTATACTGAGTGGATAATATTCTTTGATTCCAGATCTAGCTTCTACTGTTTTTTATAAATTACTTAATAATCGCGACAAATAATAGCATTTAAAAAGTACAGGCAAAAACATCTGGTACACGAGATGTACATATTTGCAGATAATGACTTTATAAAATCCAATATCCGAATATCCAATAGCCCGAAAAATATAAATAACTACATATGTGTATGTATTTGTTTGTCCAATTGATTCTGATTCAGTAAATTCCATTTAATCGTGAAAATATTCTTTAAGCTAGACAGCTTCTGAGCTGAGAGATCTTTTAAGAAAGTTTAACAGACCATAGCAAATCCCTCGAGTGTAAAACTCTGTCGGAATCTGTCAGTGGATGTTTTTTAAGGACACAAAAATCAAAGGCTGCAAGTTGCATGCAAGAATTTTAGGTGGAGCATAGAGCACATCTCACACATATTGATTTATATTTTATATTCAACACTTTGTGTTTTATTTGCTACGTTTTGAGTGCAGAGATTCGGAAAAAACACACACACGCACACACCGGAGAACACCTGCTATTGATTCGCTTTGATTGAAAACGGTGTGGCTGTCTTGTATTTTTTTGCTGAGTTGAAGTTTTTGTGGCTGGCATAGGATGCAGTCAGGCATATCAAATAAACTGCCACAGAGAATGTGAGAGGGGGGCGGTAGCATTAACACACACACAGACACAGAGAGAGAGAGAGAGACACTGGCAACTCAATTGAAAGATTTACCTAACAAATCTGTTGCCCTGATCATGTTTACTTAGGATAAATAATTCAATATATGTATCGTATGGGCTCTCTGGTACGAGTAGGAGGGAAAATCTCAGGCATTGTACTATGTACAGCCTCCTAATCCCAGTCCAAGCACCGCACCGCACCGCCCCTTGGCACGCCTATCTCTTTGATTGAATCTGTGTCTTCTCCATTGTAGTCTTTGGCGCTACAACATGCTAAATAAAAATGAATCTATATCTTGTGGATAAAGACAATGTGTGAGAGGGGGGCACACACATACACTCTAGTCGTACACTCTAGTATGTGTGATGGAGATAGAGACAGAGAGATGTCTATAAAGATAGGGGGAGTGTCCTAGGAACATAGCAATGTATTGCACATTGTGGCCAAGAAGTTATCATACGCCTCGTCAGTTTTATTTGAATGAGTTCGGATCGTTTGTTAAAAGGAGACTGAGGCCTAGAGAATAGAAGGAAGATGGAATGAAGGACTTCCCAAGACATGTAGGGAATCAGAGTATACTGATTTGTTGCCAGCGCATGTAACGCATTAGAATAAATATTACAGCCAATAAATTTCAATTGTTGCAGCAGAGTACAACTCTCTCTAACTTCTAGAGATATTTAGCAGACAAAGATCCAAGTAATAGGTATTCAAAAGTCGACTATAGCATATATGTAGTCTGCCCATCGATGCAGTGTCAAGCCTTTGGGCAAACACTCAAACAATTCAAATTAAATTTAGAGCAAATAAAATGATAGAAAAAAGAAAAAATCGATTTTCAAACCGGAATTTCAACTTGTTTGAAGAGTTCTGTTCTCTTCTCTCCTTTCTCTTGAATACAATGATTTTTGATGATTTTCCCGGATTTTCGTGATTGCTTTTGTTTTCACTTGACTGCCATTTCCCGCTGCGCTGCGCTGCACATTCCTCAATCGAAAAAAGCGAAACTATATTTTGGCTGCAATTTTGAACTTTTATGGCCTGTGGCCTTGTTTTCTCTCTCTCTCTCTCTCTCGTTTTACTCCATTTCGCTATTTCTATTTCTCTACTCACTCTCTCTCTCTCCCTGTCTCTCTTTTTACGCTCTTTTTCGCTTAGCCCATGGGCAAATAAAAGTTTTAATTGCAATTTTCAGTTTGACATTATTCGTTGTTGTGTTGGAAAATTGTTCGTTTTGTTCGTTTGGACGTTCCTTCTTTTCTTTTTTTTTGCAATTAATGAAAACTTATTTTCCTGGCCAGCAAGTCATTTCACTGCGCCACTGATTTTCCCCACTTCTCTGATTTTTAATTTCTAATTTCTAATTTCTGCTTTCTGATTCTTTTGAAACTCTTCCAGGGCGCCCACGGATCGCAAGAAGGAGCACATCAAGCGTCCGATGAACGCGTTCATGGTCTGGGCCCAGGCAGCCCGTCGCGTCATGTCCAAGCAGTATCCGCATCTGCAGAACTCCGAGCTGAGCAAATCGCTGGGCAAGTTGTGGAAGTAAGTACATATACCCGGAGACGGAAGGGACCACAACCACTCGAGTCGAAGGCAGAGCAGAGCAGAGCAGAGCAAGAGACATAGAACGTGGTAGTGGTGGTAGTGCACCACGGGTGGGCAGGGACAGGGACAGGGCCGGTACTAGGGGCAGGGCAGCACGTCTCTGACAGCGTAAACGTTGGGGCATGAACCACTTGGAAAGTGTCTTTTATAAGCTCCTCTTGTCGTCTCTCCAAGAGCCGAGAGCCGGGCAAAAATGCAACTTGGAGGGGAAATAAAAGGATGGCATAGTGGAGAATAGTTTGTTAAGGGCTCGGACGAGACAGGTCTCAGAATTGCATTAGCAGACAGTTCTCCATGGCTGGCAGGCCGGCAGCCTGCTGAATGTTACTGGAAATGCAACTTGGATAATCTGAAATCGTACCTTAACTAATGAACACACACTGTATAACCTGACCTCAACTAAAGGCCTGTCCTACTGTCTACTTCCTCCAGAAAGTATCATATCTCTCATCTCGTGACAGGCCAAAGATTGCCCCAAAGATCTGCGCCACAGCGGCGTCGTTTCCCTTCCACACATATTGTTTGTAATCAAATATTGTTCGGTACGAAATTAAAATTTCACAGTTCAGTGCGCGGGGCGACACAGGCGATAAGAAGAAGTTGATTGTGCCGCTGGCCGATAAGAGGGGCAAAGCATCCGCCTCGGCTCGGCTTGGATCGGCTGGGCTAATTGGGAGCTGGGAACTGGGACCAATTTGTAGACCAATAAATAATTCAAAATCGACTCACAGAGACTACATATTTCCCTTTTTGATTCGCAGAAATCTGAAGGATAGCGATAAGAAGCCGTTCATGGAATTCGCCGAGAAGCTGCGTATGACGCACAAGCAGGAGCATCCCGACTACAAGTACCAGCCGCGTCGCAAGAAGGCAAGGGTCATGCCCCAGCAGCAGGGCGAGGGCATGCCCCCCACAGCAGCCGCAGCGGCCAGCGCTTCCTCGGTGACAGTCGGTGCCAGGCAGCAGAGGAGCTCGAATTCTGGCGGTGCCTCCTCCAATGGCCAGAGGCGTGCCCCGAAGGTAAACGGATCCAATCTGTGCTCCACAGCGGGGTCCAGCTCCAGTTCCAACTCCACCTCTGCCTCCACCACGGACGTCTTCAGCAACGAGGCCTTCATGAAGTCTCTGAACAGTGCCTGCGCCGCCAGCCTTATGGAGCAGGGCCTCAGCTTGAACAGTGAACCAGGCCTGGACTCCCCATGCTCCACGGCCAGCTCCCTGTCCTCGCTTACACCGCCGGCCACCCCGTACAGTGGCTCCTCCGCGAAGGCCACTGCAGGAGGCGTCTCCCTGAACAGCTCCAGCCTGCTGCTGCGGCAGTTGAGCGAACCGAGCAGTAATGGAGGGAATACGGACTACGGGGTCCTGCTGGATGCTGGCCGGGAGTACATAGCCTTGGGCGACGTCAACTACAGCCAGCAGCAGCAGCAGCAACAGCAGCATCAAACGCAGGGTGCCCCTGAGATGGACTTCTTGGAGAACATCAACGGCTATGCAGGCTATGCGGGCAATGTTCGGGGGGTGAATTATCCCGGCTATGCGTATACCCCCGCTGGAGGAGGAACAGTGGGCCTCGGAGTGGGCGATTTCCAAGAGCAGCAGCAGCAGCAGCAGCCGCATCCACAGGCCACAACGAGCATCAGCGCGTCACAGGCCAGTGGAGCCTTAAATTACAAGTCAGCCACTGACATCGATCCCAAGGAAATTGACCAGTATCTCATGGATCAAATGCTGCCCATGACGCACCATCACTCGCCGCCTTTGAACTCCTCCGCCTCGCTCTCCTCGGCCTGCTCCAGCGCCAGTGCCAGCTCTCAGGCGGTCGTCGAGTGTGCGGCTTACTATGAGCAGTTGGGCTACCCCCCCACCGGCCAGAGTCAGGGCCCGAACTTTGGCCCCCACCATGCAACATATGTTTCTGGGGCTCCACATTCACATCCACATCCCTCTGCCCTGACTGTGCCTGCAACCGTAACGCAGCAGGAATTGCAATCCCATTCGCATCCCCAGCAGCAGCACCAGGAGCAGCACCAGCACCAACACCAAGAGCACCACCAGCACCAGAATCCATCGCAGCATCATCTTTGGGGCACTTACACTTATGTCAATCCCTAAGATACTTCATTTGCACATTTGTTGTCCTGCGTTGGAGCTCCCCCTCCCCTCCTTATGGGTCACTCGAATGGCTTTCGTTTATTGGTTTATTGTCTGTGTGCATGTGTGTGTGTGTGTGAATGCGTATGTCTGTGTGTGTGTGTGTGTGTGTGTGTGCGTTGAGCTCGAGGGTCTTTTTGGGAAGATTTTGTGCAATTTAAGCTAATCGCTGCGATTTTCCTTTATGGCTGCATTCCCCCCATCAATATGCGATTCTGATGGGAATTTATTTTCACAAATGAAATGCGAAAACAAATGTCAGACAATTCCATAAGAAAATGATTTCAATTGCCCAGAAAATGTTATTTTATTTCAAAAGAAAATACCTCGAAAGTGATGTTTGAGTTCGTAGTAAAATGGAAGCAAAAGATAGTTTTAGCAAACTCTAAAAATGTAATTAAAATAATACTTAGTGTATATGGAAATGTATGAAAAATGTGAACAATTAAATGCGAAATAGTTGTATTGTATTCAAATATAATTAATTACACTACTCAACAAAATTCCACTTTTTATTTCCGCTGTCCCCAAAATGACTTTTTCTGATACATAGATTTGGAGATTTAAATTTTTTTTAGAATTATGTTTAGTTTTTTTTTAAAGAATTTTTTAATAATTTGGTTTTTTTCTTCAGAGGTAGTGTTTTTATTTTTCACGTAACTTAAGTTTCTTAAACCTGGTTGGATAAAACTTTGTAGTTCTGAAAAGTTAACAAATGCTGCTATAAATTCGACCCAGACTTTTTGTAGCTGCAGCTTAACGTCTGGAAGATATTAAGATTTCAAATTCAAATTTCATAATTTTTTGCGGTATTTTTTCCCAAAATTTTTACTTTGAAAACTCAGGAAAAGAAAAAAAATTATATTTTTTGGCTATCATTTTTGGCTTTAGATAATTAATATTAGGCGTCGTTTAAGGTATAGTTTGTAAGAATCGATGAATAAACGGCTAAGTTACAGCCGTTTGACCTAACCTTGACGGTTTTTCTAATTAAACTAAATTTAAAATAAAGTATAGAAAAGTGCCTAAAATAAATAAACTGGCAGAGAACACCATCACACTGCCGGGGCGTGGCCTGTGACAGTTTCCCATACTCTTTTGAATGGGAACTCTCCATTCTCCACTCTCCATTCTCCATTTTCGTATCTCTATAGACACATCACCATCTTTGGATAGCCGTGTGAGCGGACGACACCTGTAACTGTTGTAAAACCGAACCGATAAATTCCAACGAAATTAACACCCGCCTACCAAAACGTGTATTTGCAAAACCAAAATCAAGACAAAATGGAAAACACACTCAGCCACCGACTGGATTGACGTTAGATATTTTGTTTCCTTTTTTTTCGTTATTTAGCACGGCATTTATTTTATTTATTTAAATTTGAGAGAGCTTAAGTTCAATTTGCGCCTGTAACAAGTTGTTGTTAATTGAAGCACAAACAGGAAAGGAAAACAAAAGCACAGCAAAAAAATAAATACACAGAAAAATTCAAGAAAACGATGAAAACGAAAAACATTAGAAAACCAGAAAACCAAAAGCGTTGCCAAAATGGCCGGCAGCACAAAATGGCGGTGAGCAAACAGAAAGATATTTATGTGTACACGCATTAATTTAGAAAGTTGGACAATAACAATAACAACAAAAAAATTGCACACAGAGCAATGTTTTGGTAAGTCAAATTAACACATTTACTGGCCTCTTGTGTATTTATTCCCATAATTTATGCACAATATTTATTTTCCGAGTTTTTTTCGAGTTTTTTTCTCGTCTTTGCCTCCGAGTCGCCGTCTCACTAATTATGCAAATTACTTTTGCCGATTGCCAGTCCGAGGATTGGGTCAAATGCTGATGCTTTGCTTCAATTGATTATGACAGTCCGATTTAATTTGGAAGGAAAAGTTTTGTAAAGAACCGGGAAACGGTTAGAGGCTGAAGCGCCACTAATTATGCGGAGCAATCAATTTAATTCGATTTATAAATTATTTATTGAGGATTGCGAGTTGCGAAATTAAACCTTCCTTTGCCATGAATATCATCAGAATATTTTCCAATCTCGCTGGAATTCGTTTTACCAATAATTTCCTTTCAAATTTAATTTTCGTTTTAATTTCGTTTTGGCTAACTCTCGATAATTATGTAAATAATGGCCTCGAGATTAGGTGAATAATTTAATTAACTCAATTTTTGCTGGCACGTGGCGGTGGCGGGCTCTGGCCACGTGGCAAATCGGAGGAAGAGTGGAGTGGAGTGCAATGAAGCACTAAATGCGAATGTCATTCCTCATTAATTTCGGAGCCGGACAGGCCTAAACAAATGTTATGGCTGTCAAGGACAAGCCAGCAGCCTCTCAGAGTGGTTTTGTGGCACCGTGGGCTGGCGGGTTCATGCTTGTTTGTTTAAATGTTATTAAAACTAATGACGTTTGCAACAAACTTTGCCCTTGCTCCATTCACAATGCTGGTCATGCAACGGGTCGTATGCGTAATGAAATTTTGGTTGCCTTGTGCTCTCCGGGTAACTCAATTAATGGCCACAGAGGCGAAGAGCCTAAACTTTGGCGATGTGGTCTCACTTTAAATTCACTTAGAACTTGAGCTCCCCCTCTGATCCGATTTGGCAGAGGGGAACTGTCATTAGACCAGAGACCAGGTCTCTGCACCTGAACTCTTGTCCGCACCGCACTGAAATGGTATTCAAATTGGGCTGCACACGAGATCTCTCTAATGGTCGTTGAAAACTTTTGACCCACAAATACACAGAGAGAGGAATCCACAATTGGAGTAGACGAGATGGAGGAGAGGCAGACTCATTCCCATAGATGGAAGAGAGGCCTGAGAATAATGGCAGCATTCCGGCTTCGTGTTTTCTCCTGCAATTTGGTTTTAACGGCAGCAAAATGTGAAAATGTCAGGCACTCAAGCATCTCAAACACGAGCCAAAACAAAAAGAAAAAAGAAAAGAAAATGAAAATAATAATGTGGAACCATTTGAATAAAATATAAGGCGAGAAAAGTTAAATGTGATGCGAAAGCCACAGTCTCACAGTCTGGTGGTTGGCGGTGGCTCGTACTTTCCCTCTGTGCTCCTGAACGTAAATTGAAATTTTGTTTCGTTTTGATAATACCCTTGCAGGGGTCTTCACGCTGAGGGAGACATTTGAAATAGTGATGGGGCATGTTTCAGGGATGAAGTCATAGAAATTTGGATTTTCTTAAAGGACAGAGATGGGATTACATAACAAACATGGAAAATAGCAAAAGAATACAATATGAAGAAAAATATAAGGTATACAGTCGAACATCTCTATAACGAACTTACCTATAACGAAGTTTTCTATATAACGAATTTATTTCCAGAATTCCACTGCACTTTCATTCAATTTTCTGTACGCTTTCGGTCTCTCTATATCGTACATATGTATCTGTTTTAAAATTATTTTGATTGTGCTTTCCTACCAAAACAAAGGTGGTAAAAATGTATTTGGGGAAGCACCGAACAATAAATGCAAAAATACTATTTGTTTTAAAGTAAAATATGAAACTTACCATAAAGTGCTTATACATTTATAGTAGGATGGTGCATATAGCCGGATCGGACCACCATATCATATAGCTGCCCTAGGAAAAATCAGTCTAAATCATCCCTTTTTTATGTTATACTAAGCTAAGCACACTGGTTCCCTGTTCCCACCCATAGGGATACATAGGGGTATATTAGATTTGTGGTGATAGTGCCAATCGGTTGGCAGGACTCTTCCGATCACAAAAAGGTATGGCACGCCTAGATCATATACTATATAGCCGAGATATAGCTAAACAAATGTGCAAAATTGAGGAACTTTTCATGGCAACTGCACGCTAAATACAAATTTTCTACAAATTTACTACAATTTGCTACATATGACATGTAATTAGCAACGGAGACACCTGACACCGTTTGAATTTGATCGTTTGAATTTAAGCTAATTTTAGTATTTAAGTACCAGAAACGAATATGTAAATACTATTTAACCGTAAAATGTAAGATGTGAAATACTCAAATGTTGCGGGAGATTGATGCGGGGGGAATGTTGCGGGGGAAATTTTCCAAATGTTGCAAAGCGCCACTGTCTGGCATGATCTTTTCCGCCCAAAAGTATGTTCTCCTGGTGGCGAACTTCTGTTGCAGAATGACAGCAGTCATACAACAGCTGAAAAAAGTATACTATCAACATGATATTAAAATATGTTATGTTATTATTATGCTATGCTATAATCTAGAAAGATACACCGATACAAGGGAATAAAGCGCATACTGTTTGTGCTGTCTTTTATTTTATGGAATCACAACACATGCATACATATATGTATTTACTAGTAAAATGGCCGGTAAACATGACCCAGAAAGAAGGTAGAATGCTGGTCCTTGATGGCGAAAAAAAAGGGATGATCGACGATGAACGGGTATGTCGGCCCGTTGGGTACTATGCCTGAATACGTTATCATATTCACGTCTGCCATCAAAGTAAGGAAGTCATTTAAGTTATCAAATCGTAACGTTACTGGGTTTTACTTACATGTGGCAGCAGCGGCAGTGGTGCCTTTCTCGTTCACATCGATGAAAGCCTTGTGCTTCACCTCGGAGATCGCCATGTTCGGGCCTTGGGCAAGGCTACTAAAGTCGGCATCGCGACTGAACATGGTGGTTATTCCTAGCTGAAAAATCGGTAAATGCTCAGCCGTTTAGCTGCTCTTCAATCATATAGTCACCTGCTCTAGGACAGGCTGCAGGGAGACATCAAAGTCCAGTTTAAGTTTTGGCATCTGCAGCTGAACGTGCTCCATTTTCATTTTCGAACTTATCTCGTTCAGGTCCACTCCACTAAGCCGCACCTCGAGTTCAGCCAGTCCCTGCTCCTCTAATGGTAGAATGATCAGGAACACAATGTTCGTTCCTTTGTAGCCCATTTCCAAAGCCTTGGCCTTCAGAGAGGGCAACTCGGCGTACCTAAAGAACTCCCACTGAAACATAAACTTCGTCTTGACTCTCTGCCCGTCGTAGGAAAAAAAGTCTGACACCCTCGTCCCTGACTCATAGAAAGTATTTAGCCATTCGCCTTTGAAGTAGATCGCATTGACCAGGATGGTGGCAGTGTCAGCGCTGAGCGAGTTTTCACTGATAAGATCTCTGATTTGATTATGGGTCTTCTCCTCCACCCAGGAATTGATTTTTTTGGACGTTTTAGAGCTCTCTCCGAAGTCCACATTCTCGGCTGATGCGTGGAAGTACTTATCGGCCAATTCTTGATAAGCCCGAACAAGACGGTAACGCTCGGCCACGTAGATGCGGTTGGCATAGCTAAACTGAACCTCATCGCCAGACTGCTTTTGTTGTTCGGCTAAAAGTTGAGCGAATCGCCGGGCCACGTCATTCTTGTCAAATCCTTCCAATGAGAGGGTCTGCTTCAGCTGCTCTGCAGTTTTTCCCTCGGCGCCCAGGTAGGCCAAGGCAAGGACTGTCCTGATTGAAGATGGCGAGAATACGAGATTCGGACGAGCGTGATTCTTCGACAGCACTCCGAACAGCTTAAGGGCAAACTTGGTGTCGTCTGTGGATCTGCCCACCGGGATCATTGCGAGAAGAGAGCCCAAGAGGAGCAAGAGCGAAGTTACGGTCATGGATGCCAGAACAAACGAATGTTTAGAGCAATGGCCAGAGGTATACTGGGGTGTGTGTCTCCTGCCCATCATCTTGAAGCTAAATGAACTAGCAAAACTCCAAGCATTTCTTTTAAACCCGTAGAATTGTAATTAAATCGTGATCTGTAACGAGAGGGCCTTAAGTCCTCGCATTATTGCATGCAATATTATGCAACCGAAACTAATCCGAATCTTGACACCGGATGAAAATCAGCCGTCGCCTGAGAACAGAGTCCCACTGTATATCGGGACGAACTGGCTTCAATGAGTACAATCAATTTGCACATCAATCTAAGAGGATTTCGGAGAGGAGAGGGAAAGTGATTGTTCGAGTTTTTAGAGATGAGATGTGGAGAGTCAGGAAGAGAGGCAAATATTCACTTTTGGACTGACGCCCGCGCAAGTCTGTCATCAATCAGCGTCAGGCGAATGCTGCTTATCATATTGCCAACGAAAAAACGACGAAAAACGAAAAACATTTGCCACTGCATCAAATTGATATTTGTCAATACTTTTTTATATTTTTTGCTGTTTCTGCTGCTGCTGCTGCTCCTCCTCCTCTTCCTGCTTCTCTTGGCGCTTCTGCGGCTGTTGTGGATGCTCCTGCTGCTGCCGCTGTGATAAATGTCATCTGACATGACAAAATAGCCAAATATGCTCTCTGCGGCTGCACAGAGACGTGACAAATGTCGGCAGGGTGCCCGAAATGCTGGAAATAACCCATAAATGGTCGAATAAATTGAATTAAAAATTTGCATGGAAAAATATTCTTAATCCTATACAGTACTCGTCGAAGCTAATTAAACAGTTGTTTTTGCAAACCGAATTTCGATCATATTTATATATTGTATTTGTTGAAGTATATATTTAGTCGTCCAGTTAGTTCCTTTGTTTTAATGAATCAACAATAGTTTAATGTTTATATTCAGTGATTGCTTTTATATCTTATGTTTTTATATTCTTCACTCTGCACACAACCAGCCACTTTAAAACGAGATCAAGAAGAGAAGGAAGTAGAAGAAAGTGTGCCCATGCACTAGAAGAGGACAGTGTGCCCATACATTAGGAATTTCTGTTATGCTATTTTTGCTTTAAACATAACATTGATAGTGAGGAGTTATGTTATGTCCAACAGTGTTGTATATTCGAATGCTTACATCACAGCAGTTTGTATGAGAGCATTTATGTTACCTCTATTTTATCTACAAAATAGGTTTTAAACTGTAAAAAACATTCTGAAATATAATAAAAATGTCTGAAAATGTCAGAAAAAGTCTCCCCAAAATAGAGAACGATGCATGTGTAGTGTATGGGCTCTCCCCTCCCTCAGGCAGGTGTTCGTCCTTCTGTGCTGTGCTTCCTTAAGTAAATCAAATATTTGTCAATATTCTATCTCCGTTGAGCTGAGCGCTTCCAGTTAATATTTGCTCTGCTGAAGACCCAATTCCATCCAAAGCGCAACTATCAACGAGACTGAAGGACAACTCTAATGCACACAGCTCTGCCATTAAGAGAGGCTTCTCTGAGCCTGGAGCCTTGAGCCCGGAGCTGTGGAATGTAGATACTTTGCACAGAGGGGTTGGGGAATTGTGTTAGGCTCTTGAGCCACTTGCAGCTGCTACTTTGGCAGCTTCTTTACCACGATACAATGTCACATACCCTCCGTAGATGGGTATGGGTATCTGCTAGCTTGTTTTCAATTATCAGACATTACACTTAGCTACACACATGGATACACATCATTGCCCACCCCGCACCCCTGTAAACGAACACTGAGGAAACTTTTTATGAACACGTCTGCATTTTACATTCATAGAGAAAGAAAGAGAAAGGTAGAGAGAGAGAGAGAGAGAGAGGAATCTGATGCACACATATACTATGTCGGGATGCACCTATAACTAAGGATCCACTCACATGGCTGATTAGCAATGACACAATTAACCCCCTGAGGCCTAGACATGTGTGGAAGGAAATTGAAATTACCTTTTACCCCACCCCCTGCTCTTTTCTTTCTGTAGAGAACAATGACTTGGCAAGTTTTAATTAACCCATTGTGTCGGTCTTCCTGTTTCGTGCCAACAATTATCATACGTTCATATGTGCATATGTATGTACATATATAGTATACCCAATAAGCTCGACAAAATGTCGCTGACTGTCAGCAGTTTTTAATTAACTTTACGAGTCATTCGGGGCGTTTCAATGGCAACATAAATTAGAGACTAAAAATAGCCGCGATTTGTGGAAATCCTTGTGGTTGCCTTTGATTTTTAGACAAGAGCCTTGGTGCCTTCCTTGGTGGATGAAGTTCGTGGCAAATGTACCTCAGCTATGCGGCTGGGTTGGTTATACATCTCCATGTATACTTGTATACCTGGTTGGTTCTTCTGCGCTCCTCCATAATTCCAGGAAAATACACACTATTGAGCTGATATTCCAGGTTGAGTTATTTACTCCACAACATTAACGACAAACTCAAAAATAATTTAATTCAAAGAGTCTCCTGGTTTCCCCGTAATTTACTATGATACGCATTTCTGGAATTAAAGCTGAATTTAGAGGGGAAATTTCTAGACATTCCAGAAATATTTCTCATTAAATGATAAACCAAGTTTTTGTTCCTCTATCTTTTACAGTTTTCCCTACACTTTTTTTTTTTCTCTACAAAGTTTTTGTAATGTGTGAAATTTTGTGCCTGCCACAATGCTCCTTCTAGTTGTCGCTTGTGGCGCCTCGAAAATCTTTTGTCTGCGGTTTCTTGCAATGTGTGTGTGTGTGTGTGTGTGTGTGGTGTGCGGTGTGGGGGGCGGCGTGTGAAAGTCAGCTTGGAGCGTCTTAATTAGCTAATGGCTGCCTTGCTACTTGCTACTACTACTCGTCCTTGCAAGGCACGAAAAAGAGCTTAGACTGCTTTCCAGCTCAAACTCAATTTTCCACGTAACAAATTACCCTGATTGGCATGCAAAAAAAAAAGAAAAAAGGTTGCTGCCAACCAAAGTCGCCTTCGCCTTCGCCTTCACCTTCGCCATTGCCTTTCTTCTTTTCTCTGCATTTTGATAGTAATAGTAATGGCGGGGGGCAGGCAGATAGTGCTTCCTTTTCTTTTGTCAGGCCTTAATGAATTTTCAGGGGATTTGTTCAGAATGAAATTTTAATACTACTCAACCTCTCCTAGTGCACCACTAATCAATTCGTTGCAAGGTCGGTGCTGATGTCTCTCTCCCCTACCTAAGATCCGGGGAAACATCTGCTAAAAGTACATTTAATGGTTTATGTAAATTCCGGCTTTTGACTGGCCCCTGGAAGCGACTTTTAATATGTAGCCACATAAATATTTCGCTGCTCTGCTCTGTGGTTTTTCCTATGTATATATACGTATCGTATCTGTTGGCTTTTATGTAAATGGCTGGCTGGCTGGCCAACAGTGCGTATGATGTACACATAAAATGTTTACGAGTACCGTAATAAAATCAAATCAAAATTTAATGCTTATGCAAGACAGGAGTGGAGGGGCGGGGCGGGGCGGGGAGTGAAGTGGGAGTGGAATGCAGGGCTCTGTTGGTCAGCAAGAGGAGAGCCTTTTATGCCTTTGCATCCATCAAAATGTCAAATGAGCTGTCCACACACACACACACACACACATATACACACACACAAGGTTTTATATGGCTGACCATATGGATATATCCCGACCAACCATACCATCGCTCAAATATTACGTACTTTTGTTTGCATGCCAGCCCCGCTTCGCCCCGCCATGGCTTTTGATTTCACCAGAGCATCAATCAGGCGGCAGTCGGGAAATGAATCCAGCCAGTCCAGGATTTACGCCTGATGCCTGAAAAAAGTTACACCTAATCCATTTTACGTGCCGGCTATGAATATCTCAAGGCCACGTCTCGACTTCACTTCATTTACTGCTCTGGTCGAGCATAAGAAATGAATTTACTTATCTGTAAGAGAAAATTCGTGTTTCCGCACCATCCGCCTTATTCATCTGCCGATGGTGATTTCCTCTTCCGGCAAAAGTCATCATCAAAAATCCCAAAAATATACAATTCTCTTTTGCTTAATCTAAGTAAATGAACGAGGGCTTAGGAGGCTTGTTGCAAGCCATAGCCTGGACTCAATTATCACACAAAATTTAAATATAAAACAAAAACCCATTAAACTGACTGACTGACTGATGGAAAGCTGACTTAAATGTTTCACAATGGCTAAGGTTTTATTAAATGCTGTCACTTGGCTTGAAGCGGCTTACGAGTTGCAGTAATTAATTTAATGGTTTAAGTCTTAAAAGCGGCTAGGGATTTCAATGTGTGAAATGGCCAAATAAGCTGGATGCTACTATGGCAAGTGCAATCTTTGGCAATATCATTTCAGTCTACAAGTAGAGAAGAAATTTTTTAATTTGGTTTGGATGAAATTTTGTGCAAATTTTCATACGAAAATGCGACCAACATCGACCAGAAAATAATCACAAGAATGTATAGAATTTTTCCAAGTCTGCTTCAAGGTTAATGTTGAACTTTTGCGGCGGAAATAATTTCGCAGAGCACCCACCAAATATGGCCTTGAGGCTGGCCCGGTCGGTCGCAGGCAAAAGTTTTTCGCTCCTCAAGAACCTAGCGGTGATTTCAGCCCCGCCCACTTCGTTCGCCCATCGCCAAGTCAATCAAGTTTTAATGATGCCACAATAAACCCACCCGCTGAATAATTTAAGAAATGTCCACGGGGCATTATTCTCGGGGTGTTGTATTTGTCCGTCTTACACCCTCACTGACTCTCACTCTGTGTGTGTCTGTGTGAGTGTGTCTGTGTGGGTGGTGTAGATTGTTGCATACTTATACTTAAGAGAATTTTAATTGCGAGCCATTTTCCTTAAGTGTTGGGCAATAATTTGAAATGGGGGAAACGAGATTGCAGAAAGGTTTTCGATTTACACAGTTTTATTTATTGAAAAATACGTTTTCGGCTTCGTTTCATTGTCGTAAATAGGTTTGCATTTTGGGGTTTCTTGGGGGTGTTTAAACATATGCATTTTATGATATGATTTCCATTTATGGATTTTTGTATTCGACTAGCTCGTACACACACAAAGATATACCCATATACATATACATATATATATTAAATACTATAGCTTGGTTTTTAGACCCTGTCTAAGGGTCTCTCGTAGTTGAACTCTAAAAATACAATATGCTCGCTCTTGCGAGTCTGCTTCAATGTTTTGGTTTTCATTTACCGACAACACAGTCTAAAAGTAATTTTTGTTTGTTTTGTTTGTTTGTTTGTTTTCTTTGGGTTTTGCCAACATTTCTCATTGTTTCGCCAGATTGGGGTTTAATTCATTTTCATTAGGGCGACAAGCGGTCCGCCCCAGTGTCCATCTTCATTATCCAACAGGGCCAGAGCCGTAGCCAGCCGATTGTCCATCCATTCTGGTGGCGCCGCCGCTGGACGCCACCGTAAGCCTCTCCGCCTACGAAGCATTTGGGGCCCGGGCCCCATCCGGAGGAGACTAATTCAAATTTAGTTTACCTCTGTCAATGGCACTGTCTGTCTGCCCTCCAGCCTCCCAACATCACAGTCGCCTCCTCGGGGGCTTAGCTGCTTTCTGCCGAAGCTCGCCTTACAACAGCCTCTCCAGATCCTCGCTCTCCGCATCGCTGATGAAGGAGTCGGTGTCTGTAAAGTAATCATCGTCGCATCGATTGCGTCGACAGCAGACGCGGCGACCCATCTCCTCGTCACTCCAATGCTCGAATTCCTCCTTGTGGTGCTCCAGTAGCATTAGCGAGGGAAACAAACTATCGCAGCCACTGCAGCTGTGTGTGGAGAAGACACAAACAATAGTCGGGGAAAACAAGAGAAGGAAAGGTGAAAAGTGAGAGCGCCAGCTGGCTTAATTAAGTGCATTTCCCCTTACCCAAAGTGACGCTTCTTCTGCTGGTGCGAAGCAAGTTGACGGTGACAATGGAACGCCCGGTCGCACACGTTGCAGGTAAGCGACTCATCTGAAAGTGGAAGGAATTGTCACTCTCTCTCTCCGTCTGGCTCATCAGTTAGCCATTTTGCCACACACGGACACAACACTCACCGTAGTCATCATCATCGTCAGCCATGGCCAGGGCATGCAGTCGACTTATTGTGTTTTCGTTAATCTCCTTTGATGTGGATGGAGCAGCAGCAGCAGCAGCAGCCAGCTCCTTTGATGTCTTGCCTTTGGCGTGGCACAGCCCCAGCTCGCACAGGGCGCTCTCCACCACAAAGTTGCCCTGACAATCGGCATCCGTGCAGGCTAAAAGTGACATGTTGCCATTCCCATTCCCATTCCCACTTCCATTCGCGTTGTGGCCATTCCCGTTAACATTGACGTTGGCATTGGCTTCACCTGGTGCCTCGCCATTGCCATTGCTGCAGCCAGCACTGGAGTTTGCTCCAAGCATTTCAAAGTCGTCTAGCTCATCGAACGGATCATCGATTTTGTGGCCCAGTGACACGACATCGTCGGCCTCGGCACTGAGTCGTCCGTATGCCTTCCGTGGGGGACGCTTTACGTATTTGTCTGCCATAAAATGAGGGTAGAAAATTCATGAAAGGATATTGATAAAACTTGCCGTGTCTCCTTTTAAATGGTTCACTTTTTTTGCACCACTTTCTTTGTCTTTCCCACAGATTGGGAATTGAGAAAAGCTCCGCCTCAATGCAGCAGACAATTTATGGAGGGAGGCCTTTGTGCCGCTTTCGCTTGTCACTGAGACAGAACTCTCTTTCCTCCTTTCCACCCCCCCCCCCCCCCCCCCCCCCCCCCCCCCCCCCCCCCCCATTCATTCTCTGCCTGCCTGTTCTCGAAAGCCGTGAAGTGATAAAATGGGATTTATTGAGGGTATTCGGTGTATGTGTGTGTGTGTGATTGGAGGGGAAAGTACCATAAATAGTTTTCTGGCTCTAGAATACGCTATAAACCTTTTATTTACGGCCAAAAAATTAATGGTACGAGTATGCTGGATTTTTATGACCAGTTGGTCATTCGAGGTCTCATTAGCAGCTCATTATGTGGGCTTCACTCACTGCTGCCTGGTTCAACAATGCGTATACGTGACGACACGAAATTGCCATTTCTGGATTAAAACGTAATTAAATGTTTAAGTAAGCAAAAGTAGAAGGTGTTTAAATAGTTGTAGCAATTCGAAATCTAATTTCAGTTTTGATTTCGAATGAGAAACCGAACGAATATCAACTCCACAGCGAATTCTCCTCTTTAGTTGAATAAAATATCGTTTAGTGGTTGCCTTGTTGTCCGTTTCACTTGTGGTTGCTTCGACCAAAAACCGAACACGAGAGTATGAAAAGTGTGACCCCCCCCAAACACCAAACCCATAAATGGAGAGCATATGGCAGTGGTTGGGAGGCAGTGCAATGGATGGAGAGATGGCGTTGAGTGAAACTCAATTTTATCGCCAAATTGTGCACCACCATCCGAATCACACCCGTTTGGGGGCGTCAAAAACGTATGCTGCAGACCTTAAAAGCCATGTTTACCGCGATGACTCGTCTGGGACGGGGACCCAGTCGGAGTGTGTGTTTGCGATGAAAATTTATGACACAAAATGAGAGTGAACGGAACGGAAGAAAACGCCTTAAAGTTTAGCAAGAAAATCCAGAGTAGACTGTTGTTATCTCGCCGAGATAAAAGTTTCTCTCGATTTTACTTTAGAATTACAGCACAAATTATTACAAATGATGCCGCCCGCCGGCACCAAAATATAAATCATGGCCCAAACAACAGAACAGAACGGCACAGAACAGACAGGGGCCAGCGTTATTAATACGCCAGATAAATGCCTAATAATTCTTCCCCTGCTGTGACTGAGACCCAAGCTATTTTTCCAGAGAACCAGAAAGTGCCAACCATAATTTATGATATGTTGTTGTTGCTATCATTTCGGTTGTCTGGGAGAGCAGCCTCCAGAACTAATGATGCCTGCAGCCAAAGAGGGAACCAATGAACAAGTAAAACCAACCCAGCGAGAACTTTAAGGGCTTAGAGGTTAAGATACTCTACTCGGATCTTTCATTCCTATGGCATCTATATGATATAGTTATATGATCTTCCCAAAGCAAGGACAATATGTTTAAAAGCTACTTCTTCTCTCTGTTGCAAAAACACTGTGCAAAATAGTAATACCCTGTGGTAAAAAGGGTATAAAATTACAAAAAAAGCTGGAACCTCAGCTAATTGGCTACACATAGATACGCACACACACACCACACACACAAAGATACTAATTGCCGTTGCTTGTTTTACAATTTGGCTCACTCCTCCATGCCTCTCCCCTCGCAACAGTTTTCAGAAATTGAATGCACAAACGCATTATTATCAATGACAAATGGCTGTCATAATTATCGGTTAATGCTGCTGCCATATGTTGCCACAGCATTTGCATAACATATATGTATGAATCCCTCTCTCACACATCGACACCCCTGTCTCTTGCCGCTCATGCGGATGTGTGAGGACAATACATACATATGTTGACAAAAGCTTAAGGGCGTCTGCCGTGTATGTTGTTGTTGTTGGCATTTGTTCAACTTGGTAAATGCAATTTTTTATGATTAAATTTCACGTTTGCCGAAAGCGTTCGAAGAAATAACAATTTGTCCCTGGCGATTAATGCCGCAAAATGTTGGCGAATTTGTAAAGTGAATAATGACCTTTTTTAATATGCGGAAAGGTTAACAATTATTGGAAACGAAATTGTTAATAATACAATGATTTAATCGGAAATCAGTGAATTTTTCTGGTTTCAGGCAAACACCTTAAGTGCATGATTGTGGATTACTGGGCTTGGATTATCATGGGCTTCTAGACGTGAGGTTCTGACAGTAAAGTACAGTAAACCATATCCGCAAAAGCCTTTAAGAAGAGTGCTTTACGCATATGGTGTCTCAAAGGAAGATTTCGGCAGGCTTTCAGCAGACTTTCGACTGGATTCAGCAGCAAAACAGCTAAGCCCCTGGTTTTCAGAGGCTTCTCTTTTATAAATCCCGTAACTAAACAAAAAAAATTAATTGGAAATCTAAAACAAATGCAATCAAGCAAAAATTGACATAGCTAATGCTTGGGAAAACAGATTGTCGGCCACGAGCCAAGAGTGTTAGTGAAACTAATTTAAATTGCGGCTAAACCTGTAATTGGCCGTGTTTGCTTTCAATTTGTTCCAACTAATTAATATGCATACTCGTATGGATGGTTGGCCGGATCTATAAATGGAGGGACCATAAGCCCTGGACACTGCAGGAAATATCGAACAAAAACCAACTAAAAATATCGATGAATTGCCGCTGGGATGCCTCTTTCTATCTTCTGGCCATTTCCTGTGCGGGTGTGAGATTTAGCGCCTAGACAATAGCATCTGGGGACTCTACGCTCGTTGCCAGAAGCCCAAAGTGTTTTATTTTCCGACAGGCACATCCGTGCCACGTTTAGGGCCTGACACGTGCGGGGGCTCATTATTGCGTAGGTTTCGAGGGTTTCAATGTTATTTACTTTACTTTGTGTTAGTCCCAGTCCCAGTCCCACTCCTACTCCCATTTTGTGTTACCCGTAGATGTACTCTGCCAGAGATAAAGGAAGACAATATCAGCAGGCACACAATGCGAGTGCCATATACTCGTACATATGCTCATACATATGTATGTACGTTCCACAAGTCATTTCGAGAATTTTAATTAACTTGTTCTGATAACGAGTCTGAGTTGGGCTTACGCATGGCAGACGGGACTCAGCTGGAACATGATATGCATTTAAAGCAAAATACTTGATTAGGAAATTGGCACGAGGCTAAATCTGAGCTGCAGTTATGTGGTGCAAAAGAATCGTAATTACAGGAAAGAAAGTTTGCTGCTATTTAAATGAGAGTTGTTATAGGTGAAAGCATTTCTAATGGCTGTAGTTTTGGGATACACTCTACAGAATCCTTATCTGTGACTTCAGTCTCTATTTTTTTCTATTTCTTTTTCTCTTTTGCATAAATTGCTGGCTTTCTCTCAAGAAAACTTCTCTTAACAAAAACTATCTTTTGTGGTTCTGCTAATGCCTGGCAGAACTTGTCTTCCATTGGATAATCTTTAATTCCATTCTATCCATAGTTTTTGCTTGCAAAAGTCTGACCCGCAATTATATTAATTAGCGACGTAACCAAAAATTGATTAACCATCCTAATTAATGGCGGACTCTGGCACTAAACTGATTGCTGGCCATCCGCTGATGATTTACCTTGTGTGCTGTTGCTGTGGTTACCGCCGTTCGAGTTGTTCTTGGAGAAGCTGCAGTTATTGTTGAGGGAGTTGAAAAAGTTGGCGGCGCCCGTGCGGCGTAGAATCCAAAACATTTTGTAATAATTAATATAATTTCCTTTGTATTTTCTTTGATATGTGTGGCAATGCGGAGAAGTATGCTACGGACAATGTCGCACCGACGGCATTTCCACGTCACGCAACGGACGCTGATAAGCGATATATAGAGACTTTGGAGCCTCGGACACGATAAGGTACGACGACGACGACGACAACGACGAGGACGAGAACTCACGAGTGGCGATTGCCGAGCGCTGCTGGCGACCGTGTTGTGTCAATGTCTTCAGCTAACTGACGGGAGCCCGCCTCGGGACTCGCATTTTATAGCTCGCTCGAGAGAGAGCTCTCTTTCAGCCATAGAGAAAGTGAGTTTTAAGAGAGAGAGAGAGAGTGACAGTTTTCTGTTCTCACCGTAACGTAAGGCCTTACGTCGAGAACTGCTCTTTTGGGGCTTGGGGCTTGGGGCTTAGGGTAGACGCTAAACTTGACCTTCGTCAACAGTTGTATGTTGTGGGTCCGCTGGCAGCTCATAATTTGTTTTGTTTAATAAATGATTACGTATACGTATGCGCCGTGTTGACACAACCCCCGTCTCCGTGATACGCCCGATTGAAGCCAGCTGTCAGTCCGTGCTGGAGTCGCTAAAATGCCTATCAATCATGCAAACCGGAACCGGATACAAAATTGTTGTCCCTCGCTGGCAGACAGTGTTTAAAGTTTTATATGCGTCTTATCGCACTGGGCTGCGCTGCTCAATTAGACGGCGACGGCGACAAAGACTCTGTGGGTCTGTGAGTCTGTGGATGCGGAAATGCCGCACAACACGCACCCGAACGCCATTCAACTTAACTGCTGGCAACACATGCATCCCTTCCACAGCAAAGTTTTCACTTTATGGTTAACACTTTCCTACGCAAACAAAGCAGGAATGAAGGGTATAGAAGGTGGCTGATGTTCCGACTAAAGGGTACCCGGTAATCGGAATTGGGATACAGAAGAGAAACGCACATCAGTGGCAACTCCTCTGTCACTTGTACATTATACCCTTATTCGTTGGAAACTAAGGGGTATCCACCTACATACCCTCGCACCATTAGCGTTCAAGTGCAAGTGCAGGAGGCAGCGCGCAACGTCAGTTCATGCCCTGCGAAGTGTCGCCTCGCATTTGGCTTCGTCTCAATGCGTTTATTTGTTGCACGCGCTGGTGGCTGGTGGCTGTTGGCTGGTGTTCTTAAAGCGCTCTCAACTTTAATGCCGCTCGACAAATGTCTGGCCACATGCCACAGGACATAGGACACACGACACAGGACAAAACCAGCCATAGCCATCAGCAGTGATTTGATGAGTCAGTTTCGGGTCAGCGCTTTTGGCTTTGTTCAGGGTAACACGATACGATGATTGTACAGGGGCACACACACAGATACAGAGAGTGTTTGTTTATAATGGAGGAAGGAATACGAATAAGCTGTCCCCCTCTATAGGGTATGGCTAGTGCCTTAGTGCGCATAATAGATTTGCAATGAATTATTGAATCGGCGAGTTGATGTTCAACAATTTAAATTGCCACAAATTGTGCCCTGAACTTTTGGCACTGCCAGCATTACGAATTCATTTGGTACGTGCCAAAGTCACAACGAATGAATTCAAATGGATCCAAATGATTTGCTGTTTGAACTTTCGGATACTCGCAACATACGCGCAATCTTTTGCCACATAAATTATGCACTATTAAACGCTCATGGATTATGCATATGCTTACCGAACAAACAACAACAAGAAGGAACCACTCTGGCAACAATTAGATACATTTCCATTCAGAATTCATGTAACCAGATAGTTGTATCGGTCCATTCATGCCAACTGATGTCAAATCAAACTTCTGTAGCCCCACCATTTTGTTTTGCATTTTGGAATTTTGAATTTGTGTGTATAAATGCATTAACTTCCACATGATGTGGTTGTCACTTCGAATTTCCTTTCGAAGGGAAGACAATAACACTTTAAACAGTTATATTTATTCAATATGGTCGGTAAATCATTATTGATGGGCGGGGACGGGCATACTACTTCAGCATCTTGGCATAGAATGTCCTGTGCTTGAACTTAATTCTCAGCACACAGCTGCAATTTAGTTAAGCGAAATGCTTTAATCGGGCGACAAAATGATCCAATCAGACTCACCCAATCAGAATGAACGATATCAAGTAGAGCGCCGCGCTGAGGAAGTTGAATCCGCCCGGATTGCTGGCCAGGGAGCCCTTGTAGATAGCCGTGTACAGGGGTGCAGCCACTGCATTCAAATAATGACGGATGGATTGGGGTAGCGTTTAAGCTTAAAGGGGCAAAGTCACTCACCAAAAGGTGCAACCGATTGCACAATGTTACCGATGGCAAATAGTTTACCTGTAAGGCAAGATTTTGGAATCAAAGTTTTGGAATCAAAGTTTTTGGAATGAGAGCACGTTTTTCATACCCGTATCAGAAGCCGGAACTATATTGGATACTATGGTGCGACACATGGGGCCCTGAATTGAGCGAAAGGCTCCGAGAGCCACCGACAGATACAAGTGCCAGGGCAGGAAAGCAAAGCCCCTGGCCAGACTGCTGAGAATCTCCGAGATGAGAGAGAGCAGGGCCAATGCAACCACAGATAGGCCAAAGATCTGGAAAATGTAATACGAATACTCAATGCCAAGGGGCTTAGCTGCTAAAAACTTTTACCTTTTTTAAAATAAGAAAGCCCAGTAGAGCTCCTATCATGGGCACCGATTGACTGACTGTCTCAAAGATGGTATACTCGCGCACAGTCAGGTGAAACTGTTGACGGACATACAGATACATCACAGTCATAACGCCATCTGCGGAGACATTCTATCAATCATTCTCGTGGAGATAGTCTAAAAAAGTCTAACTTACCGGCGACAAAGATGGACACAAAACCAGCCAAAGTCACCAGCCAAATGATGGTGTGGGCATTATTCTCCCTCCGCTTGAAGCAGGTGCTGAACATATCTCTGACGTGTTTCAGACTTAATAAACCAGGTTCACTCTCCACTTGGTCCTGAGGTTTCTCGGGAGGTGTCTCGGGAGACTTCTCGGTTACGTTCAGCTGCTGGTCAGAGATTGTGATGATCACAACCGGTTCTTTTTGCTTCTCTGGGATATCCTCTTCATCCGGCCGCATTCCCAAGCTCTCGGGCAGATAGAAAATTATGAAAAGTGTGGCCAAGACGATCATCGAACAGGAGAGACTCGACACGAAGGCAGCACTGGTGGCTGCATAGACAAAGCTGGACAGGAGCGAACCACTTGTGAGGGCCACAAAGAAAACCAGCTCCATGAACATCATTCTGTAGATAGAGAAATATTAGAGAGGGTTTCTTATGTATTCTCTAATGTATTGTGGTATCCACCTATAGGGCCTTGTTTTAATATCTGTTGTGTCCGATATGAAGCAAGCGGCGGCCACCGAGAACACGCACAGACCTCCAAGCATGGAGTGCGGCACAGCAGCCAGAGTGTACCACCAGGGATTCACCATATAGTAGTTGGACATCCAGCAGATAATCGATGAGACCAGGGAGGAGGCAGAAAAGCCAATCATGGACACCATCAGCAGGGGCTTGCGTCCATAGTGATCCGACCAGGAGCCTATAAAGAGTCCACAGATTGCCGGCACAATGCTCTCGAAGAGGGTGCGGATTAGGAACATATTGGCTACATACGATTGCAGCTCTGTTTCGATGGCCTGTCAGAATGAGGAGAGTATATCAAAATTCTTAGGATAGTATTTGACTCACTTGTATCTCTGTGGAGGTGTTTTTGCTATCTAAGAGTTTACAGTCCGTCTCGTTGTATTGAAAGATCACTGTACAGGTCTGGTAGATAAGCTGATTGCGCATGATTGTTCCTGAGGGAGAGAAGTATTATCCTATAGGATCTGTTTGGCATAGACAAAGTGTAGCTCACCCGACAACATGTGCGAGAAGATCAGCATAAATACCACTGGTTCTATATAGAACATATTGAAGAGACGTCCCCATTTCAGATTCTTAAGTTGCGCCAGCGAGGCTTTCTCCACCATTTTGGCAAGGCTTATATTTTATATTTGATGAAAGTAGCCAGAGATTCACTCGATTCACTTGTCTAACCAAAATTGCTGAATGTCAATCTGATAATTCTTTATGTAATTTGTTATTCAACCTTCAGCAAATATTTATCCACACGTTTATTCTCTGATCAAAACCGATTATTAATTATTGAGTTGGACTCCTCGCTTCGCTGGTTCCACAGTTCACTCAGGCGACACGAAAGCGGCATCAGCATCCGCAATGGGAACGCGACAACTTTTGGTTCAATTTCGGTGGGATTTCAAACACGAAATGAGCAGCCATCGCGCCATTCGCACGTTTATATAGTTTCGCGAACCAGTTAGAATTTAAGCAATTTTTATGGGGTTTTTTGTGCTCTAATTGCAGTCACTCCTGACATTATCAGTTGTGTATCTACTGTTAAACACACAGTATGCAATTTATTGCGAGTAGCTTTTTATTTCTGATATGTAAGTTATGTGCTTGTGAAATCCAAGAACATAACTTTCAGGGCTCTGCACTTAACCCTTTTATGTGTGGTAAACTTTTCTGGTTTCCACGAGGCCCACGCACACGGCCACCCACAAAATTGAGTAAAAGTGTTTTGTAGTCAGGCAGCACGCCAAAATGAGAGGCAACTTTTGCCGGGTAAATTACAGGCCAACACTTCTGGGAACTCGCTCGTTCTTCCTCCGTGGCTTGTTTCGCGCTTTTCCACTATTTTCCCCTTTATTGCATAGCATGAAATATGCATAGAGATTTTAAAGCATCCTAAAAAAAGGAGAAGACACATGCGACGCACCGCACAGATACTCGGTACTAGGAAACTGATGAAACCTGTAACTATGGCAAACGGAAAGCCTTAGTCAAGCCCGAGCCTACTTTGAGAGACGGAAAGATTTCTTCCTAGACGTTACATACACCTATACAAGCACAATATACCCTTAGACTCTCAGAGTACTCTGTATAGAAATGGAGAACAGTTTACCAAAATAATTTGATAATTATTTTTGAAGCTTTTCTTCTTTCAGCGTAAAGTGGGGCTCGTTAGCTGGTTATTTTTATGAACTGTCTGCAATGTTCTCAAACAAAAGATAGACAAATAGAGTTGGAGATACGGAGATGCACAGCCGCTTTGTTCTCTCGAGAGAGCGCATCACGCATACGCCGAGTATGCCGGGGCCATTGTTAACAAGCTAATTGTAAACTCTTCCGCTCGGCGTTTCGTTTCGTTTTATTGTTGTGTGTTGTGTCCCGGACTCAAACAGAACAAAAGAACAATATTAAAGTCCCGGACGAGCAGTTGCGAATGCCCAAAGAGGATGGGATGGAGTTGAGTTGAGTTCACTTGGCACATGCTAAGTTCATGCAACTATTGTCTAAGATGGCATTGCGCAACATGCAACTGGAATACTGGAATGGGGCAACATTGTTGGCGATGTGTGCGGCTTTTGTGCTGTTGACACAGAACCCACGACAACGGCAACTTGTGCAAACTCTGGCGTAAATTAAAAAAGAAAAAAAAACACACAAAATGAGAGACAAAGCAGCAGGGAAAAAACGGGTGAAAAGGAAATATCAGCAAAAAAAAAACATAAAAGGCCAGAAAAGCTGGGCGCACGAAAACGAATTTCTTGAACGCAGCACGTGCAAAAATTCATTTCTGTTTGCCTTAATTATTCCAAGATGAAATGGCAAAAGGGACACACAAGTACACAAACAATTTCGGCTCCCGGCTCGACGTTACACGAAACGTTTTCCCCCGACACTTTTTGAGAGAAACGTTAACAAATACATATACATATTTCAGCAGGGGTACACAGCTTGTTTCAATTGATTTCTTTCATGGGGGATCCCATGACGCTACCGAGGGTTCTGGGACTCGATTCACTTGCAAAAGCAGCTTCGGATTCTGTGAAAAGTGTGTGAAAGTGCCGCTGAAATAATTATCGTGTAACAGTTGTATGTAGTTTTACTTCTGGCTTTGCTTGGCCGATGATTTATGAATGTTCTGCTTAGTAAATTTACTTTTCTCGACACGATAATCACGACCTTATTGGTAGACGCTCTAAGAGCTAGTGAAACTGGTCGCCATACTTTAGTATGCTGCAGCTCAGATAAGAAAAGAAAAGATAAGAGGCGGCTGCAAATGGTCTTTAAGGTGTTCATTTGTTGACTAGAAGATTTTCAATTTAATTACATTATTTGCATTGAATATTTGTGCTTAAACAACTATGTACAACTATGTACATAAAAGTACATACATAAAGTTTCAGAGCTTTAAAAATGTAAATTATCCATCGGCATCTCTTTATCCCCCTTTAATATTGAGTAAACCCGTCCGCCGGTTGCGACAATTTTCATTTGCCTTTTTGCCAATTAAAATATTAAAAAACATTCCTTTGATGCGGGCAGCCTTTATTATGTTAAGTGTCCTTTGCAATTAGGCTGGCAGGGGCTTAGCGGCCTTTAAGTTTTTGATCCGTTTTAAGCCGCCACAGCTGCTGGCCATTCCGGTTGATAATAAATTTTCACTCTATCGATGCTCATTGCTGATGCTGTGGCTGATGCTGTGGCCGATGCTGGAGATGGGCTTTTCACGCCACTTTTTCTTACCCCCGATTTTGGCACATTGTTGAACATGTCGAGTGCAACGAGCTTTGCGGTCCGGTTGCAGCCATAAAACTGCCAGCCCCATTTTGCGGTGGCATTAGTTTTTGGCAGTTTTAATTGCCTGGTCAGGGGCAGGCGTTTTTGGCAACTGTTGGCCTGGTTTTTGCGCTGCATTTCTGTATTTTATTCGCCACAATGTTTCCGCCATTACCCAGCTATGAATGCCACATGGCTGTGATGTAATTGCCAAACAAATTAGAATATTCATTGCTTATTTTCTTAGTCAACTATGGATCTAATACTCGAACTCCCTTTTCATCCATTTATTCCACATATTTTGCCCTGAAATTTAGTTCTCCACACAAAAATACGTCAATGTTTGTTTTTGATAAATTTCCGCACATCAAACAAATTTGTTATGAGCGTTTTCACAATTTTTGGCACATTACACACACATGCCACATGCCACAGTCCCAGCCATAGCCACAGCCCCAGCCAGCATCCCATCGCACCCTGTAGCCCATTAGTCAGGGCAAATGTAGTAGAAACAGATGGGTTTCCCCGTGCTACAGTGCATTATTCGGGGGCAAATTAATGAACTCATGATGTAGACATGTCTCACTCGGATTACACATATCCTTAACGGAGCTGAAGTGGAGTTGGGTGGAGGGATTCTCGAGGAGTCCTGGGCACATGATACTTTTTCTTTGTTTCCTATTTTGCATGTCTTGCTGCAATTTGCAGTTTTTTCGCTCGACTGGCAAGGGATATTTGTGATAAATATTTGATAAAGAACCTTTCTGCATCTCTTTGGTTCACTGACTCTCACTCACTCACTCACTGACGGGGGCGTCGCAAATTACGTTGGATTTCTCGCATTTATTTTCCATTTATGTGCTGAAAAACTTCCATAATCATAACTCTGTCGTGGCTTGCCATTGCTGCTCCATGCTGCTCCACGCCACGAATTTCCAAGAGTTTTCTCTTGAATGGAAAATCAATACATATTTATGGGTTCATGTTGTGGGTGCACGTACGAAATATCAGGCTGGGCAACACTTACTACAGCTATGGGGGATACCTAAGGAATACTCGTGGCTGGATGGCTGGATGGCTGGCTGAATGCCTGGCTGGCCATTTGCACGTATCGATTCATAAAATATCTCCAGCACACTCCTAGGAATGCCGAAAGAGAATAATTCTAAATAGTTGCACATGTCCCACCGAGTTACCCGTTTGTGTGTGTTTGGGAATTTACGGAAAAAAAGAGAATTTCAAAGGTGAAATAGCAGGGGACCAGCAGAAAAGGGACAAAAAGAAACGAGATACATATTTGGGTTCTTTAATAGAATGTTCGGACAAAAAGCGACTACTTGTTGAGACAGATTCGAGAGATATTCCTCTAAATGAACTAATAAATAACAGAAATGGTATCCAAGCCATGAGGAAGGAATGGTTTCCCTTTCATGAGCATCCTAAGCTGCATAACTTGTTCTCTCTTTTTATGCAACTGCTATTCAAACATTTCATAATTTATCTACAATCATAAATGGGGAGTGCAGAGCATTCGTACAGACACAGATACAGATCCCGGAGTTCATATGAAAGGTAGCTTCCTCGTTAGACGGTAAGCGGCTTAAGAGCTCTCACTTGTGAGTGCAATTTGCTGCAGCAAATGGATTTGGAATTGGCCCCCCACACCCCCACCCACACAGCAGTTGCCTTTAAGCCCGATCTAGACGACAGCCAATGGCCTTAAGAAACAACTAATTTGAAATGTAATTTTATAAAGTGATGGAAAGCGGAAAAGACTATGTCTAAGGCCAAGACTTTGGTGAACAACTCCCAATTGAGCGTAGCTTCAATTTAAATTCACTTCATTCCACTCCGCATCATTTCATTTCATTTAGTTTTCAAGTGAATGAAATCGAAATCAAAGCAAACATTCATGCCATGGGTGCCTCCAGTTTGTTTAAATTTTTATGGCTTCAACACTTACCAGGTGCTCAGCAGTGCCTGCCAGTCGTTCCAGAGTCAATGTCAGTGAAGTTTAGGAATGAATGAATGAATGTATGAAAGAAGCCTTGCAATGGAAAATCAAATTGCACTTTTCCTCCTGCCAGCACCCAGCCCCTGGCTCCTGACTTCTGCTTTCAGCTTTCACTTTCATTGTCTCTGCATTTGAATGCAATCTAGTTTTCTATGCTTTTCACATTTTTGATTGATTGCAATTGATATACATACATACATGTATTTTCTGAGTGCAAAAGTGTGCTAGAAAATAGTGATTGAATCTGTGATTCTGTTTCATAGAACCTGCTGCAAAGAGGGGTTATATTTACGGATAGAACAGATAGTACAGAAACTAATGGATTATACATGTAAATTCTTCAAGTCAGCGATACATAAACCTTAAACTCAACTTTCTTGATTCTGTTATCAGTAAACCACTGGGTATGCAAAAGATAGTCACCCTCAGGGACGGGCAGCACCGCTGTTAGTTTATTATTCACAAAGTCAACGGAAAGCTTTTCCACAAACAGATCATTCTGCAAAAGAATAAAATTTATGTACAAATAATATAGATTGATGTTAAAAAACTCACATTAAATGGGCACGAATGATTAATATTCGAGTAGGAGCTTATGAAATCATAAAAGTAGCCAACTATTGGGCTCGACTTGGGATACTTTAAGAATTTACAGCCATCGACCGTGACGTTGTAGAGAAAAGGCTTGTATCCATTGAGTTTTTGGAACACAGCTAGATTGACCTGGAATATCAGAGCAAGTTCTTGTGGCATCCTTATGATTATTAAGATATAGATACATATGTATATGTATATACCCAGAATTTTGTAATAGGAAGTTTTTTTAGATGAACTTTCAAGGACATATATTTGTAGCTCCGATTGACCGACTTCAGATAGCAGTATTCAATATCGCAGAATTTCTTATCCGGGCAATTGCACTTGATGTTCGTAAATTCAACTTTTGATGTGATCTTTTCAATACCATTTCAATACCATTAAAAGTGAGAGGGATTTAATGCTTTAAGAGACTCGTACTTACCTCTACGAACAAGTATAGCATCAAAATGAATTTTGCCTGGGTTTTCATCATACCGAACATTTTTTATTGAACAACCAACATATACTAAAATTATTTCGTTAGACCTTTGCACATCGTTCTATCGAAAATGGACAAATAATGGTTGTAGGCTATTAATCGGCCACTAAAATTAAGCAATTATATCTGCGCGCTCACGAGCAAATCTTGATTTTTGGACGCTCTACATATCGATAAATATTTACCCGGTCATTAAAGGAAATTATTATTATTATTATTATTTTTCGTTTACTCGTTGATTTTTGTTAGTTATCTAAAAAAATTTTGATTTATCTTTCTTTTCTATATATGTATGTAGTATTCTAGTTGATCTAGCCTCTACTACATTATACATGCCGTTCTGATTGCTATGTGAACATGATTAAACGTGCACCCACTCAACACCCTCTCCATCCCACTCCCACTCTAACAGGTGCCCATAACAACAATCGCTCGCTCTTGATTTTTGCAGCAGTAGAGGCTTCGATTATCTCTTTTGCATATGTCGTGGAGAAAGAAGAGGAGAAGAAGGAGCCCTGCAGTACGGGTCATCGCTTACAAATGTGCTCACACATCGATGTCAGCGTGAGCACCCCCGCTGACATAAGTGATGTCGCGCGGAACGATGAACTGCTGACATTAACATTGCGATGTCCTAGGAGCATAGGGGATGACATGGTCATCGAGAAATACGAAAAAATAAGGCTTACTATAAGTGATGATTTTCTCGAAAAAATAAGGCTTACTATAAGTGATGATTTTCTCGAAAAAATAAGGCTTACTATAAGTGATGATTTTAGCCGAAAAATAAGGCACATAATAAGTGAAGATTTTCTCGAAAAAATAAGCGATATAATAAATGAAGATTTTAGATGAAAAAGTAAGGCGTATATAAGTAAGCAGTATATTCATTTATTTTCTTTTGCTTTTATTTAAAACTACAATGATGTACATATGTATGTCAATTTTGGGGATCCCTGAGGTTCTTTCGGTAAATTCAATTGCATCGCCACTGAAATAATACGGATTAATTTATTATGTTTTTGTTTACTTTTTTGACTTATAAAGACTTACTTTCCATGTCCTTCCAGGATGTGCCCGTCCCCATTGTGTTCCGTATTTTGTTAATCTATCAATAAAATGATTCTATAAAATACTATTAATTTGGTCGCAATTATATAAGAAAGGAAAGATCGAAATTCCAAAAATATGTTCGATTTGTAAAAGAGTTGTTTAAACCAAAATCAATGCTCACTGTAGATCAGCGGTGCTCTATGCATTTACTCCTACAACAAAAACAAAACACGCGCCAAAATATGTACCTGCTTGACTCAGGCCTCGCATATAAGGGTTGCTTTTCTGTTTTTGTTGTTGGACTGCTTAAAATTGAAATTTCGGGCCCACCGCAGGTTATGCATTCACATTATATTTCTTTATTCTTCTTTTAATCCATACTATACATATTAGTCGGAGCATCAGGGCACATTTAAAGAGCATAAGAGAAGAATAAATAAATACAATGTGAATGCAGCGATACATTGAACTCAGTTTTTTCACAATTTCACAAATTTAACATTATATGCAATTGATATTTTCATAATTTACCACGCGTACATCACATTTATGTTTATTTAAACAATGCACTTACCTGGTAATAATAAATAATATAGATATTTTTCACTAAATCACTGCATTTTCGCTTCCAACTCTTTCCGCACAATTAAAACAATGTAACGTAATAGCAAATGCATGGCGAACTAAGCAAGAATGCTTTGCCGACGCAGGCGCAAAAGAGACCAAAAGAAAAAAAAACCAAATTCTCTTGTACTTCGACCGATCGGCAGAGCCGATCTATTACGATCGCGCGGAAAAGAAGGAAACAGAGCGAAAATAAAGGGTTCGGCTTAGCGGGCGTCAACGCCTAGATGACATTGTCGTTGACATTCGTCATCGCTCACGGCTGGTACTGCAGGGAGAGCATGAAATGCGTGAGTAACAACGTCGACTGCGCTGCACCTACGCCGCGCGCTGCAATCCTCTCACCGATATTTCTTTCCCACTCCCACTGACAGGTGACACAAGCACACTCTTTCGATCTCCCTTTGCAGTAGCAGAGGGAGAAGATAAGCAGCAGACATAAGCGCTTAGCAAAAGAAGCTGTTGAGAGAGTGGGAGCGAGGGCAATTGGGAAGAGAGCGTGGGGGAGCATAGAATAAACGCATTTGCACCGCACCAAAGATCGCGCTCTCCTCTTGGTTTTTATTTTTTGCGTTTCGTTTGCGATTTGCGTGCAGTGTTTATTCGCCAGTTAGAACTAAGTTTTCTTTATTTATAATATGGGTTCATTGTTGTTTCAACCGTTACAAAAATTTCGTTACTTGATTTCAATTGAGTATTTATATTAATTTGCGGGTCAGCAATTAAATTTTTATAGTATATCAATTAATCGGGCATAGAGTGAGCTAATATAGCTAGAGGGCAACAGAGACAATTCTACTTTAAACGATATTGTAGATATAGGCAATACATATATGAATACATACAGCCAAAATAAACTACAGATAATAAAGCCCATTATATCTTTAAAAACACATGCCATGGATCTATGTATACCACAGCCCGGTTGATGTTCAGTTGGTAACCAAGAGCCAATTGCCCCCCGGAAATGGTAATACATATGTGAAATTGTGTCTTGTAAAAGAGGTTGTTACCTTATCCACAATAACATCATCGTGAATGACAAAATTGTATTAGGACCAATGAATGACCTTCGTCTGCTGAAGGCTCTACTTAATTGCTACCCAGCCAAATCATTGACAATGTCGATGCACACACAATGCCCTTGGAAATCGCTATATCGCATGAGGATCTAAGCCCGCCCACTGATAAGAGGCCGGGCAGGGTCGTGTGTCACATCCAACGAAAGGCAATTTGATTTAGGGCCTTCTCCGCACTCCGACTAATGCGGATTGAGGTCGTCGTCTACAAAATGCCTATGAGGGAAAGTGGTTAGGCATTAGTGGGCCCGGCCCAGTGTGGTGTGGGTGTGGTCGGGAGTTTGCTTTGAGATGATGTGGTAAGACTTTCAAATGTAGAAACACAATGCCGGCAAGCGAGTTAAATATGTTTTTGTGGTATTGTTCGACTCGTAAATAAAGCGGCCTTTAAGCCATTTTGGTGACCCTTTGAATTTGCATACGCCATTAAATATGCACAGCACACTGATTCTCCGGCCAATCCTCCAATCCTCTCCACACAAACGGACGACAATAAAATGTCCTATACTATATATGTATATATGTATATGTATATACTTTATATATGTATTTATCTCCGGTTGTCAGCAACAAAGGGAGCCTCACTAAATGGCAACATCAAACCGAACAAAAGCAAAAAGGCCCTTGGTAGTAGGGGTTCCTAGCTTTTCTTATCGCCAGGTAAAAGCAGCCAAGTCAGCGCCTTTTGTTTTTGATAAATGACTGCCATTTGCGGCCCAAGCCCCAGCCCCCAGCCCATGCAAATCTATTCCGCAATAGATATTTGTCACGACTTCGATTCAGGACCACAACACGGCACTCGATATAATTGAAATTGTGTGCAATAAATGGAAATGACTTTGTCATTATTTGATGAACATGCGGACATGACCTTACGGACTTAATCGCCCTTCCATTTGCCTAATTGGACTGCATTGTCCGTTCGTCCGTCCGTCCGTTCGATCTGTGGCTGTGCTATCAGTGCCTTTGCAGGCCAGGTCTTTCAGGCCAGACATGGAGTCCAGACTCCATGCAGTTGCTTCCCATTCAAATTGCCTGTCATTTCCACGCATTTCCATTTTGCCAAGCTCATCCACGGCCTGTTAATCAATACTGTTTAGAGCCAGACCAGATCTGTTTATTGAAATGTCATCGGGGTGGCGCTTCAGTTGACAGTTTTATGGCCGCCTAACGGCGGCCTGTGGAATGTGCTCTGTCAGGTAATGGCATTGGGTCCATCCCAATGGCTGCCCCGGATGCCGCCTGATGAAAGCAAATACTCAGATCATCAGTGCTGTGCTTCTGGTTAATTATCCCGAGTACTCGTACATTTGCATATTAATTGGAATTTCTGCTATTTGAGGAGCCACAAATTGTTGGTTTATTTATAAGTGAAAGCCAACACAGCAAAGCCGCGGCATTGCGGCATAAAAAAGAAAAGTGATGGAGGAGTTGCCATGGCAAATTAAAAGTCAATCTTTCTTTGGCGTAAAAAAGAAAATTGTCCTACCCCTGCGTATCCTGAATTATTTATGCGGCTTTTGGGCTGCGGTTGAGTGGCTGCTCTCTGCAAACGTTGTGCTCTGCTCTGCTGTGATGCTGTCAAAGCGGAAATCGACAGTTGATTTTCTTTGTACTCCATTCATTTTAGCTTTTGCGCGATTTTCACGCAACATTAAGTACTTTCCCACAGTCTCACACTCTCACTCCCTTTCCCACATACATTTCCCCATTTGAATCAGAATGAGAAAGCAGAGGGTCGGTGGATGTCAGTCAGCGCAGGTGACAGATTCAGAGTTTAACCTTTGGGCCTCCAATTTATTTCTGTGATGCCAGCTGCTGCTGCGACGTGGGACCTATAATAGGATATTGACCAAACAGGCTTCCGCCGTCGCCAGCGCCGCCGACATTGCCGTGCCATGTGTCGTGACCTGTGGCAGTTTGAACTAAATATTTTGTATAAAAATAGCTCCCCCGATGTACTCAACATAAATATATATACATATAAAAGTATATGTCTTTTATGGCTGGTGGGGGCAACCCACGCCCACGTCATAAAGTGTTGATGGGCAATTAAAACTTGGCCGAGTCCAAGCTTCGGCCAGTCCGACCTGCAAGCCAAATTGAAATACCTTTGGGGCAAGCAACCACACATCGAGAGCCGCAAATCCGAGCTCAGCTTTTGAATCGAGTGCAATCAGGTTAAGTGTCCAACGCTTCCGTTTGCGTTTGTGGCGGCACAGTGTTACCAGTGTTAGACTTGACCTTAAGCAATTTCAGGATGTTACCTAACCTCAATGTAATGTTCAGTGGCATTTCCGATCATGAGAGACGAGCATCATTCTCGATTATGGGATGTTTCTTCGATCAAAGCACAGTAGCAAGGTAGATTGTGTGAAGCATCTAGCAATGATTGAGGAGCAAGTCTATGATTTATGGAGAGTATTCCTTCAATGTGCCACCACTGTGCCCACTGGGCACCTGCTTTGTATTCGTATTGCGCATTCTGTATGACGTCTTTTGCATTGTTCCGCATTGTGCATTGTGTTTGCATTCCCTCTGTCCCTGGCATTGTCAGCACTGGGATCAGGATCAGGCTATCACAGCTTCAGCAACAGGAGCGAAGCAGGACCAAGGCAGAGTTCAATTGTGTTGAGCTCTCAATGTGTGTGTGTGTGTGTGTGTGTGTAAGTGTGTATGGAGTGCAAGTGACGCCGAGGACAAATGGAAACGAATTGATTTTACAATGCACACTTTCGCATCCGGCAAATCCTATTTGGTTGCGACTTTTTGCAGGGCTTCGGTTTGGGCCCAGAGGCAGAGGAGACCTGCAAGATTTATATGTGCCACTAATTTCTGGTTTCGACACAGACCCCCACTCCCACTCCCAGTTTCTCTGTTGCTCTGCCTCTGCCTCTCCATCAATCCACTATTCATGTCCACTCACATGGCAGCCAGACCCCAAAACAATTCAAACAACTTTTCATTTCGAGCTCTGGCTCTGGCTTTTCGCAAGCTGGTTTCCTCGCAACAGACATGTCGGAAAAAAAATCAATATTTGCATGCGGCGGCTGCTGCTCTGTGGCTCTGCTGCTCTGCGGCTCTGTGGCTTGCAGTTTAATGGGCAAACAACTGAACCAAAATGAATCTCTCCAGAACACACGATACACGATATACGATTCACAAAACAGACAGCCACAACCCAGGGCAGTACATAGCAAAATAGTTGAGTGCATCCAAAGTACACAGGATACTTTTTCCTTTTTCGCTTTTTCCTTTTCCTACCATTTTTTCGGACGGGGATTTGGATTTTCCACTAATATTTGTAAGCCACTGGAACTGAAATAACTGCTACGGTATTAACAGCTTCGGATCCATTATTGTTGGCTCTTTTTTGTCTTCTTTGGGTTCGGCATACATGTCGTATACGTAATATGGGAAAATTAAGTTGCCAAAAAAGCATAAACAAAACTGAGTAGTGAGTAGAGTGGAGTGCGACTGGAGTGCGACTAGTGGTAGTGGTTAAGCCATATTATGTTCTGATTTTTCTGGATTTTCTCTTTCTCTGCTGTTCGCATTGTCATGTGACCGAGTCAAAGGGCGTAAAAGTGCTTAGAAATTAATGAAGCAAATGCTGTTACATTTTAAAGTGTATATAAAAAGGGTTGACATTGTGAAAGTGCTACCTGTCACAAGGAGAGTGCCGGTCTGACATTAGCATTTTGCTTCTTTTTTTTCTTTTGCCCCAGACGAAATAACCATATGGCTAACACATACATACATTAGTATACAGAAGGAGGAATTCAAGTGGATCTGTGCATTTGCATATGTGTGTGGAATTTTGTTGTGAAGAAAATGTATGTGCTTTAGATGGTTATCATAGAGGCAAGGCAGCTGGCTAATTTATGGAAATGTTTGTACTCCGACAAATGCAATGGAATACCAAGTACAAATATGAATTATAAAAGGTACCTTCCTGTAAAATAAACACACACGTAATGAAATCTCACTGAAAACTTGTATCTACTATATGCAATGCGTACGTACTCAATTATTCAATATTTTCCTAGTAAACATAAATTTACTTATCTGTGAAAGGAAATTTGCATATTTATGGTATTTTGCACCATTTCGAATGCAATATATCTGCGCATTTATTTAATCTATTGTGTGTGTGTTCCAAACAGTAATCAACTCTGACTGCAGTGGAGGGGTTGGGGTTTCTGCGGATGCATAAAGCGGATGCGCCAAAAAGTTGCTTCCTTTACACAGGACACGGACCGTGGAGCACATAAATTCCATTTTGCAGTTCAAATATGGAAAACTTTTGCATTCCACCCCACCCCACCCCACTCTGTGTGTGTACCAGTTTGAACTCTGAACTCTCCCTCGCTAGAGGGTTATAAATTTACCATATTTCACCATATTAAGTAATAGTTCGCCAGTTTGTCTGTTGTCCGCTTGGCATTCATAAGCTTTTCCTCGTTCTTTCTGTCCATCTGTCTGTCTGTCTGTCTGTCTCTCCAGGACGAATACGAAAAAGTATACGTATGCGGCAATAAAGGCCACTTGGGCATAATGAGTTTTATGCCGGAATTGTGGAAATAACGTTCATTGCATTACTTTGTCGAGTGGCACAGAGGGGCACGGCACGGCACGCCCCTTTTGCCATATACTCTGTGTGGCACTTGAAGCGCCTCTGTCGTGTCTGTCTAATTAGCTAGCATCACGCGGGGGTAATGGAAAATGGGAAATGGAAAATGTCTGCTTAGCTTAGCCTTTGGCCCGGCACGGGTATGGACCGTGATGCAGCACGACACTGAGGCATGCAACAGCTGTCCGCTTAGCGTTGTTCTCATTGTATTTAAATGCTCGTAAAATGCAAAGCAAACAAGTGATAAAAGTTGCACAAACCCACACACGCACACGCAAACGCAAACGCAATGCAGCAGCCATGAAGAGTGCCCCGTAATGTGGCAACATAAAAAATGCATCAACCGCTTGTAAATGCTGCTGCAGGGCCAAATGGGGCTCCAAATGGGGCAAGGCGGCAGGCGGCAGGCGGCAGGCACCGACCCCTGACTCAGGGGCTCTTTGGGAGCTGTGTTAATTAATTTCTCCAGCCATGCTGCATAATCGTAAGGGGGTTTTGTTTCCGAGAAAATACTGAAACTTCGAATTGTAATGGATGTGCTCGTACTCGTACTCGTATCTCCTGGCCGTGTTCTTGCCGAGAATTTACACAGGGCTTTATGCCTGTCCTGCCTGCTGTTTTCCATTAACGAAAACTTTTTATGTCCGGAGAAGAGGGTACTCTCGGGCACTTCCTGCCGCGCACAAACCAAATACGCGGGCAATTAACCCTTTTTTCCGGCAATTAAATCCCGTCTTTATGGCGCATTTTTTTCCATTTTCTGTACGTGTATTTCCAGTCCACTCCTCTCCTCTCCTCTAATGATAGCTCTTTTGATGTTTGCTTTACGGCTGTCAAGGCTTCAGGATGATATTAAATTTATATTAAAATCGTCAGCAAGCAAGGTCAAATGCCATATAATTGGAGTTCAATTTTCCCTGGGGTGCAATCAACGTCGTCTCTTAATTGTTTCATATGGGCCACAAAAGCCGAATCACACATACGACATGTTGACTCGTCGGGGCAGCATATCAAAATAAGTATCGACTTTAAGCGCAGTGCCACGTAGGCCCATAAATGTGTACAGTACAGTAAACCCCATGCAGGAGTGAACTTTGTGAGTTATCAAACTTGTTTTGTGTTACAGACGGCTTATCTTGTCCTGTCCATGTACCGAGATGTAGGCGCATCAAATTGAAAATCTCTTTACGTGACCTCGCTGCAGGACATGTCCTTGCCTACGTTTTGCCATCGTTAAGCATGCTACAAAATGCATGTGCAGCCGGCAAAAGTTTTCCACGAGAAAGTCTGAAAGCTGATTTACGAACGCTTATTCTGACATTAGAGAGCAGCTGAACAGCTGAGCAGACGAGGAGACGAGAGCTGGAGCTGGAGCTGGAGGTGGTGCCGCATCTCTAAGTGGACTTCTTTGTCTCCGAGAGAGTGGTTTTTCATTAGAAACATTCGCCCGGCTTTGTGCATGTCTCGAATCCTCTGCTCTTCTCTTCTCGTCTTTTCTCTGCTCAAGCACATCATTTTGTCGCATTTCTCGGGCAAAAGTTTTCACTCACATCTCTCCGAGACGAATGCGAATGGAAAACTTGTTCCAGTTTTTCCAACAGCAAAAACACACACAAAAGATGCTTCTATTTGAATGTACGAATGTATGCATTAAAGGATTCTTTTTGATAGAGTGAGATTGGGTTAATTTAATCAACTAAAGGCCATTCAACCCATTTCATTTCCTAGACAATTTCCGGTCGAAAGTTGAACGGAATTTCCAATCAATCGCTGGCGGACATGCTCTCAAATATAATCTCATCCTATCCCACCCGTGCCACACCCACTCCCACTGAAGCTCAGTTCAAGGATAGCTTATGCAAATGCCGAGGCCTGCAGGGATTGCAGCCAGGACAACAAGAACACGAGCACGAGTATGTGTGCCACCGTTGGATGGCTAATCCTGTTAGAACTTGAAGCCAAACATCGTGCATCGTGTGTCAGGGTTTATGGGGCAACTGTTGCCTGGCCCTCAGCTCGAAATGAAATTAGATGATGCTGGAACAGCAGCAGCAGCAGCAGCAGCAACAGTGCCACCAGACGTTGTAATTAAATTAAATTGCTTCAGAGTTGGTATAAAACATACAAACGGTCCTCTCCTCGGGGGGCGGGAAAGAGGGTCACATGTGTGTCGTGTCAAAGTTCGCGCGGCATGTGCATACACTCGTATTTGTTGCCTTGCCAATTGTGTAAAATGAAGGCAGCTAAAAATTGTGGCCATAATCCGACTATGCCTGACACAGGGTCTCCGGTCTGGCCTGAGTGCGCTCCCTTCCCATGCTCTAAGGATCACCCTGTATGCCTTCAGCGGAGCTGCCTAATTTCATTAAATCCCCGCAACCTGTCGTCTGAGCCACAGAACGAGCGCCAGAACTGAACGAGTTCTGGGTAAAAAATTCAATTTAACTTTGCCCGCAAGCCAAAATGAATTTCTTTTGGCTGCAATTGACATGGCCAGAACGGCGAGGTGGTTTGAGATGTTGAAATGTGGTTGGGTCTCTGCGGTTTATACTCGTTTTCAAGGGTTCCACAGACAAGAATGAAGAATGGCGGCGCGTAATGAGCTTAATGGATCCCATCTGCAGCGGAGGAGGAACGTTTAAGTGCCGCCAGCCCATATGCATATGAGGGATCTGGGGACCATATTCCGTTTTGCGTTTAACATTTTACCGGTTTTTTTCTTTCGTTTTTGCTCCGTTTTCCGTTTTTGCTCAGCGTCAACGAGCCATTGAAGTGCTTAAAAGTCAAAGCCAAGTTTTCCCAATTTTTATTGAACGAATATAATGTGTGCTCAATATTAACGGGGCGTGCGTGCTGGCTTTGGAGAGTCGTTAAAAGTGCGTAAATGTCGGCACGGCTCATTGCCCGCCAGCTCAATTTAAGCCAACGCTCGGTCTTCCTTGGTCCTTGGAGAAGCTTTTTTCTCTTCTCAAAAATCGACCCTAATCACATTTGAGCCCCCAGCCATGTCGGTGCCACCTAACCTTGTCAACCAGCCAGCCAGAGAGCCAGAGAGTCAAAGAGCCAGAGGGAGTCAGGCAGCCAGTCAAGTACAACTACCAACAAGTGCAACAATGCTGATGCAGATGCAGTTCAGCAGTTGGCCCTGAGAAATTTATTACTGTCGTTGGCGGTCACACGACCGCAGAATGCCGAGAGCTGGCCGCTGGGAGCTCTGTTGAATGATTTCCTGTCTGCCACAACGTGGACTGACTGGACCAGTAGTCACTTGTTGCCCCCCAAGGAAGTTTGCTTTGAGGGCTTCTTCCGCTCCTGTTGGTGGTCTCTACTAATTGGATTTTCGGTTGGACATAAGAACCTCAAGAACTGCACAATATCCCAATATCACAGACAGACCCTGAGTGAGAGAAGTCCAATATTTCATTTGGTATTCGCACGTTCTTCAGCCAGCACCAGCAGTGGCTGTGCTCGGCAATAAAGGAAGGAGTGAACCGTGTGTCAGGATGTGACACATTTGATTGAACGCCCTGCAGTCCCATCCATTTTTGGACTCAATGCTGTGTATAGAATGTGGTATGTAGTGGTGTACCGGTTCGGGTTTGTATTTGAATTCGTCAGCGGCATTTGACTGATAATTGAAAACGTGTCAACAAGCCAACAATATCCGCAAACACACACACACACTGGCTGTCAGCCAGAGCCCACGCAGCACGGATACGTGCCATGGAAGTTGGTTATAAAAATTACATTTTGGCACCCAAAAACTGGCTTACAATGAAGCCGGTGCCAAGGTGGCTTAGGCTGTCCCATATTCGTATCTCTGCAGTTTTAGAGATTTGAGGATAATCGTCGGAAGTAAAGGACGCAGAGATGGAGAGAGTGTTGATGGCTGGCAAATAAATTGAGTTGCGCTGGCACTTTCCTTGATAGTTGTTATCTCTCTCAGGAAACATAATTTCCTCTGCTGCCCCAGAGATCTGGGGACCCCACTTCATACATACATATATATCAATCAATTCAATGTTCTCTGAGTGACTTACTCATAAAGTGCTCTGTAAGATGGGTTCATTAGACCCCGAGACAAAAATATATCACGTTGCGGCGATATGATTCAAATTAAGATGTCACACGGCTAGACGCTCAAATTAATTGTTTTTGGTATTCGTATCGAAAACATGTTCTTTATATCAGAATGTAAACAAATGTTCCATAGCATTACAATACGATTGATTATGCGGCATGCTATCGTCGCGTGATTTCCAAGGGACAAAGGGACTAAAAAGTTTTAAAATTATATAAAAATAATATATATAAAGTCATTCAGAGTATCTTGTTCCCTGTTTTCCAAGTAAAACCAATATATCTCTTATCTCGGAGCGGAGCGACCAAAAGTTCTCAATGAATCAGCCCAGGGTGGTGGCTCGTGTTTGTATAGCTGAGTAAGAAGGCGTGAAATTGTGGTTTGCTCAAACACAAACCACTCGTGGCGACGTCACAAGTCGTCGAGATTTATTCTGTTATCGCTTCGCCCTATTGCCAAGGCCCTGCTAATGGCAATGTAAATATCAACCTTACGGTCTGACTTATCGATCAGATACTGACACGAAAGGTAGATAGAATATAATACTACTCGCATCATTAACTTGACGATCGTTAGGTCAGTCGCTCTTTTATTGAGAAAATTAGGCCCAGAAATTAATATTATAACATATTATTATCTATGTTTTACTGTAACTTTCTTAACATTTATTAATTATGGTAATTATCGGTTCAGCAACTAGTTTCAAGTTCAGGTGAGCGCAAAGTACGTGCTTGGACAGAGGCAACAAAATCCGCCGATAAACGATCGGGGTGACGATTGATAACGCACACCACACCACGGGTCTGTGTCTGTGTTGGTGTCGGTAACGGAGTCGATGTTGGGGTATAGTTCAGTGCAGTGCGTTTCTCCGTGAGAGTCGGACGTCTATAGAAGTACGATTATATGTCGGATCGTAGAAGTAGAAGTGCGAAAAGATAAAAGCAATTCATGAGTCATACGAAATGAATTCGTTGTGGTGCGTCGTTCTCTTTCTGACATTGACCTTTCCATGGGCCTCCATGAACTCCATGGAAGATCCTTCCGATGATCTTGAAGAATGTCCAAAGGACAAGAGGGTCTGTGATTTGGTGAACGGCAAATATGAATTCCGCGCCTGCTATCAGAGATTCCAGCAATATTCCGAATTGCCATTCGGTTTGATGTACTGTGATGCCACAAGCTGCAAGCCGGAAGAGTTCCAGCACGACTATATTGTACGGAACCACGACCAGACACCGCACATGAACCAGTGGAAGCGAGCCCGAGTCGGAGAGAATGCCACGTTGCACGACGTGTGTCTCCTCAGGAACGGAATGCCGGTCACGAGGAGATGTGAGCGAGTCGACGGCCGGGCCAAGTGGGAATCAATAGATAAGTGGCAGCCCGTCGTGTGCCTGCGACGCTTCAGGGAGCGGACGATCAGCGTGGAGCTGAACAGCCTGCACGACGACATCCTCGAGGGTAGGCGGAGCACCAACGACAGCCAGGGACGACGTCAGATGGCGGCCACAATGAGGGACATGTTCAGGCAGCCCGACAAGAGTGTCCTGCCCGCCGATGTGCATATGACGGGGCAGGTGCTTGGGGCCCTGATGGAGCAGGACGAGGATGCGGCGGTCAGCGCGGATTTGGTCAGTGTTTACAAGGAAATCATGTCCACTGACAGCCAGGTGCTGCGCCTCTCCGCCCAGCTGAATGCCACCAACTCACTGCTTACTCAGTTCGAGCACTACATGGATGGCCTGGCCGAGCAGATGGTGTCCGTTGACCAGTGTGGCAGGGTCGTACCACAGGCCCAAGGAGCCAGCGATGCCGCCACAGTGGCAGCCACAGGCGTGGAAACTGTCAACTTCTCGAACATCGGCATCCAGGCTCTGTTGAGCGGCAACCTCAGTGTGTTCTTCGTCAATCCGGAGTGCGACAATATCACGGGCATAGCCATCTATTCCGCCTATGCCGAAGGACGAAAAGCCAGTAGCAAGTTCTGGTATCGCTTCCTTCGTGCCAGCGACAGCTTGGACAGCCTGAAGCGGGAGTCCGACCTCGAGATGGCCACCTTCCTGCCCAATCAACTGTGGACAAAGGTTAAGCAGTTCGGAGCCACCTACTTGGTCTTCAAGATCTATGCCCACGACGCTCTCTTTGTGGAAATGTCGCGGACACGCAGTCGCAGGCCTCGCAGCAAAGTGATATCCATCTCCATACCAGGATTGAGAGGTGAGTAATTTTTCCACCATTCAGCAACAATTAAGGCATCAAGTTTCACTCTTTATAATACAGAATCCTTCCTGCCCGAGAGCCTGCCCTTCCTACTGCGCAACGAGAACATCCGTGAGCCGGATGCGAGGTCCCTAAGCAGCGGCACTGGTTGCGGCTACTGGGACTATGAGACCTGGTCGGAATACGGCGTCACCACCAGCAGCGGCAGCTCGGACCTGCTGCGCGATCCTATCATCGTGTGCCACACGAACCACCTCACCCAGTTCTCGTTCCTCATCGGCGGCAGCTACCGCACCAACGACCTGGGAGAGGAGGTTCTAATCACACCCCTCAACGAGCGGGTGCTGGACATCATCTCCATTGTGGGCTGCTGCCTGTCGCTGATGGGAGTGATCGGCATCTACCTCACCGCCGCTCTCTTCAAGAGTTGGCGCAGCCAGGCCTCCACCAAGGTGCTCCTCCATCTGTGCCTGGCCATGACCCTCCAAATGGTTCTGTTCGTCTTCCTCAACACGGACGACATCTCCGAGCAGCTGGTCATTAACGGTGACACCGTACGCTGTGTGGCCCTTGGGGCATTCCTGCAGTACTCAATTCTCGTGCTCTTCTGCTGGATGCTCATAATCGCCTTCCTGCAGTTCCAGCGGTACGTCACGGTAATTGGCATCGAGAGGCCCAGCCACTATATTCTGAAGGCGGCGCTTGTGGCCTGGTGCCTGCCTCTGCTGCCCACCTTGTTGGTGGCTCTCATAGATCCGGACTGCTACTTGCCTTCGGCCGCACAGCTGGCAACGGACACGGGGATTTGCTACCCATCGGGCCACGGGCTCATCTTTGGCCTGGTGTTGCCCGTCACCCTCGTCTGTGTGGCCAACCTGGTGATCTTTGTGTATGTCTTCTACAGCATCTCGCACTCGCTTGGCCAGAGTGTCCACAAGTCCGAACGGAAGATGGTCGTCAAGCAGATCCGCCTCTCCATTCTGCTCTTCTTCCTGCTGGGGCTCTCCTGGATCTTCGGTATCTTCGCCTTCATGCAGGCGGGCGTGGCCTTCTCGTATCTCTTCTGCATCACGGCCACCATGCAGGGATTCGTGCTGTTCGTCTACTTTGTGCTCTTCGATGCTGCCGTTCGGCGGGCTTGGATGGGTCTCTGCTGTCCCACCAAAATGTCGATGGATGTGCAGAAGCGCACCACCGAGCTGCAGTCGATGACCACCTCGTCCACCAATTACTCGCAGAGATCGCATCATTAGTGGGGGAATCCTATTCATTTCCAGTTACTGCCATTGCCATTGCCATGGCCACTCATTTCCCAGTCAGTTATCATCGAATACTCTACCATTTTCCAGTCAGTTCTCGTCATCCAGCGCACAACGAACAAATTGTATTCAACAAGTTTATTAAATATTTATTATTGTATTTTTATTGAAATTTCAACTTAGTTTTTTATTTATAGTGGCAACTTTAAAGCTGAAAAATGTGGCCATCAATCAATGCAATCAATGCGCGAGGGCTGTGTGCACAGTGGGCCAAATGTACTCGCCATATTTCAATGTATATTTTAAACTTTGCATTACAATATCGATCCACTGTGCAACAATTTCTGTTGATTTTGAAAGTGGGTTGCGTGTACCTTTGCCTGTATTTTGATGAACGGCAGGTGTGAAACATTTCATTGCCTTTCCCCCAAAAAATAACGACCTGACCGCCACCTGTCGGGGGCTCTCGGCGCTCGGATATTTATTGTCTAAAAGAATCTCGCGCCGGTGGCCCAAGTGCTTCGAAATTAATGGCCATGGCAACTGGAGGGCAGTAAAGGGAGCGCTTAACCTGTCCCCAGGAGGGGCTTTAAAGCCAAGTTACCTTTGCCTCCTCTGGCCACGCCTCGAAGGATAACTCATCAGAAGGTTCCTTAATTATGAGCAGGAATGGAAATGGAAAATGGAAAATGCTTTCTCTTTGATTAGCGGCGTGTAACATGCTCCACACTTCACGATTCGATGCTGATTGATGGTCCATGTCAGTGGCGTTGGATGGGGGAGATTAATCGGCATCGGCTGGGTACAGGTACACACATAATACTATATACAGATGGAGCTCTGCTCTGTCTGACTGCATCGCTATTTGCTGGCTTAATTCAGGTAAATGCATTCGGAATGGAATTTCAAGCGGTGAGGTTTTGAACTTTGCCAGACAGCCCGTGGAGAATATGAAGAATTAATATTAAAACATGCTCGAGATGAGTTTTGAACACAGGAGGAGGAGCTCAAATCATGCGCAACTTGAAATAAATTGTTCAACATTCTCTTCTCCGGCAGCCACACAACAATGTCAAAAGTCACAGCAAAGACCCAGAAGAAGAAGGACAAAGGAAGAGCCATAGACAGAGACAGAGACAGAAACAGGGCCAAAAAAGTAGAGGCGGAGGAAATATGTAAGCCAAGTCAAGCAAAAGGTTGGCAACAAGTAAGCAAACAATGTCTTGGTTGTGTGCATTAAAAGTCAACGACTCGGCAAATGAATTGCAGGCACAAACAAATTAAATTAGCGCAGCAGCAGTAACTTTTGGGTGACCTCTAGACCTCTAGAAATTCCAGCTCTAACGAGCCCAAAACAAGATCCAAAGACGGACCAAAGTTCCAGTCCAGTCCATCAGGGCATTACGAGACCCCACCTGCGGCGGACTTAGGAATCCATGGAGATGACATGGAGGTGGCATGAAATGCGTTTAGTGGTAATCAATAATCTTTGTGGTGCGAATTAATTAGTCTAATCTGATGGTCATTTGTGGGGTTCTATACTTAAAGATGTGGTAGATGAACATAATTAAAGTTAATTGAGCTTGGCCAAAGATTAAACAGTAATTTAATAAGCTTGCATAAGGCCTATCCTATGCATCATCTGGGATACGATGGAATATCTTTAGCTGACATTTCGCATATGTGGCATATGTATTTATCGTGAGGGTAGCACTCACGTTTCTGTGTGGCACTCACAGATCCGATTTCCCAGCTCAGCATCTGACATAATTGCACCTCTGACTAAGGGTCCAGGACCCACTAATCATAGCTTTAATTTTGGATAAACAAAGAGCACACGGAAGAGAACACGAAAGAGAACAGAATACTCTGAGCATGCGCCACTCTTTAGTGCTTTTATGCCCCGCCTGCATTGGCTTACGTTACGTATTCTCAGTTCCTCTCCAAAATTACGTACCCGCCACGTACACCCAAGGAGGCTTCTTGGGCCCTACAAGAAAAGGCCCAAGCACAAACCCAAGCCTCTGCCGAAGGCCAGACAACAGTTGGCGGCATTCAACGCATTTGAACGGTACTCAGGCGGAAGTGCGAGTCGAGCTCCAGTAAGAAGTCCACCCCAGACAATCTTCTTTGTTCTAGCCTACCTATAGATGTATGCAAAGTAAGACAATCATCGTTTGGCACATTATGGAACGTGTCTAGGCATCTTTGAGGCTAGCTTTGGGCTGCCAGCCTTTGCTGGTCCAACATGGGTTTAAGAGTCGCTTTTAAGGCGCTCGCTCGCAAAATTCAAATCCATAAAAGTGTCATTAGGTGACGCATAAAATACAAAAGGTGTTCTCACACACACAGCACACAAAACAGCAGAGAAATTAATTAAAAAAGGCAAACTCAGGTCCGAAATAAATTGCGCATAAGATTTATGCAAAGGGTCCTGGTCCTCCTTTGGCTTAGCCCCAAGGACCCGTGAAATATCATGGATTCTGAGCGGAGCTGTTGCTGGTGCTGCCTCAAACTTATTCAATTCATTAGGCAGTAAGTACGAACGATGGCAATAAACATGGACTAGACACGTGCTGGTTCACAGGTTGCTACAGTATTATTAGATGTATATATAGATTTTTATTAGACGGCTAAATGAGCCACGAATAGAATATTAAATGTTCTTTCGTGCGGTATCCTGGGAAGGTCAGCATTTTGCACGCAAAAATTAGTAAAAATAGAATTTAAATATTAACGCGAGGCATGCGAGTATATTGCTGTTCGCTGGGAGGGAGAGGGTTGCCAAAAGAGTTCTCAAAAGCGTATGCACTGTGAGCGTGTTCTACTTTTGGATCCGCCCTCGCTCGTGGACAAGTGACCCTTTACTTTTGTTTGTCTTATATGCATTGTTTGCCCCATAAAACAGAAACAGAAAGCACCAGGAGCACCAGCAGCAGCCGCAGCCACAACGAACGTCAGATTCAGATTGTTCCAGGACACAGGCAAATGAAGTAATATGTAAGGCAAACAAGTACACACACACACACCCAGACACAGACACAGACGGATGGTCTGTACAGATACTCGGCGAAGGACTCGAAGGACACTGCTTCTGTGGGCAATTAAGCGCTGTGCTTAAGCCTGATGAGGTTTTCAGCGCGAGATAAATATCACAGCAACGAATGAGGAAAGGCCCCTCCCATATACTGCCTCCCCCCCCCCCCCCATCTATATGTACTACTCGGACGGACATACTATGTATATGTATATATGTATGTATGTATCTGTATCTGGGTTGGGGCCCACCGAGACGAGTGTAATAATTGCGAGCGCACATTACATCTATTTTCTGAAGTACGAGCAAGTATGAGATTAATTTGATTACCGACAAGGGCAAGGGCGAGGGCGAGCGTGCTTGTGTGGGTGAGAGAGCTGATTATGTTGCCTACTTTTATGGTGCGAAAAAGAGAGTTGAGTTTTGGCCTTTGATTATGCACTCCACACACCACTTGCTTGGGAAGAGTGTGTGCTGTGCTAGCCTGTTGCACTTCTTTTGCTCCGCTCCACTCCGGTCTGCTGGCACGTTGAACCTTTGCCAACTTTGGCAATCGCCCAGAACTTTGGCAGACAAACACTTGCCAGACATTAAATTCTATTCGGACTAACATTTCACTAGCAGCTAAACATAAATTAGCCTTTAAGTCGATATTAGCGAAAGGACTCGTACTATTGTCCTTTGTCTGCTGTCCATTGTCTGGCCGTCTGTTGCTTTTGTTTAAAGTTCAGGGAGCGTGAAATGCTAACAAGTTAATTGAAATTCCTGCAGCGTTCCACGTGCGATTGTTTGCTCTTGGGACACAACAAGGGAAAAGTCAACCTCACCCAAAGGAAAGCGTTTCTTTTTCCCATTTTCCTGCTTTCCTCCCTTTTGCCTTTTCCCTTTGCCCATTGCGTTTGCCCATTTCCTTGGGACAGTCTGTTCTGTTCTGCCGGAGCTAAGCAAACACTTAGCTGGTGTGAAAAAATGTAGACAAGTGCAAATTTATATTCCCCTCAGTGGGGGAAGGGAGGGGGATTCTCGAGAGATATATGAGAGCGCAGTGTATAAGTGCCATCTTTGATGTGAGACATAAAAAATATTTAAATATTGTTGTAAGAGACTTTAGCCAGCAGAAATACACTGAGAGCCATTTGCATTGTATATTCAGACAATGTATCTTCTGTACTTTACTCCGCTCCACTCCCCTGTTCCATCCCCAAAAGTAGTTCCAGGTGTGGCCAAAGGAAACCTGCAGAAACTGTGGGGTTTATTGCATGTCAGCGCACAACTTTTGCCTTGCCAACTCCAAAATACTAAAGGGGCGCACAGGATTGGGTAAAAATAACCGAAACAACCGACGATAAACTCTCGCCCCAGTTCTCAGCTATAACTGTATCTGGATTTGCATATCTGACGTATGCACAAGCCGCAGGAGCCGCTAAAAGCCACACCGCATCAAAATTGCCCCGGGGAATTGCGTCAAAATGAGAATGTGTACGCCCGGAATTTGCATACAACTAAATATATCAGAAACCCACATTGAATTCGCCGGCACACTGGTACCAAAACTATGCGCCACAGCTAGGTTTTTCTTTTATTTTTCTCATAAAAACTACAAAACTACAAAAGGCTAAAGTGCTATCCAGAGGGGCCATAAAATGATGCAGGTCTGGACTCTATCCGACATTTATCTTCATTTTTTTGCCGCAATGTGTATGTGGCATGGGGCGTTATTGCACAAAGCGCATAAACTTATTAAATATGCAGAAATTCGTTTTATTTTTGCCCTGCAGCACAGTAGTGGGGGCTGCTGTCAGTCGCAAATTTGTGGCTCATTCTTGTATTATGATGAATGATTGCCAGCTGGGAGTTGTGCAGTCGGAGCAGAGGCAGGAGGCACAGTCACAGGCGGCAGGAGGCGGGAGGCACATTCACAGTCACAGGCAAAAAGAAGAAGGCCAAAAAGCATAAATTATGTACAGGTTGAAAGGTCAAAGGTAAAGCTAGCTTTCTGGCAGTTCTCCTCCAACTCCTCCCTCTGGGGAACTGTGGCATCTTCATTAATGTCAAAGTAGACAACTCAAGGCTTCAAAATGATCGCTGCCAGTTTTCCAATTGACTGCAGCAAAAGGCAAACTATTTTAATTAGTTTTTCGGTAGCCGAAAAGTTTGTTCAACCTTTAATTACACTAGCCCCAAATAGAGACAAACAATCAGGAGCCAGGAGGCCATAAGAAAGGGGAATGGAATGGAATTCGAGAGTTGGAATGTCGTGCCTGTGCAATATAAAATCGATGATCCATTTGGAGGATCTCGATAACTGGAGCGTGATTAGGAGCGGACTCGAATAGTAATGGGTCTGTTTGGACGCACCCTTCGCACAAGGACACTCCCTGCTAGCAGAGGCGGAGGAGCAGGTGGAACAGCTCTCAAGCTCTCGAGTGCGCCAAGTCGATTGGAAAGCAATTCGCTTGCCCTTGTCATGCATAAAATATGAGCCAACGGAGGCCATTACTCAATTTGCTGCTTGCATCCTCGCTACATTTCTTATTTCACGATTTCGCCTGCGATTCCAGCCCGCCTGCCCCATATGTGGATTCACATTTGCTACTCTACTCATATCATCATCGTCATCAGCATCGAATCGAATCGGAATCGAAATGGGAATCAGAGTGGGAATAAAAATAAAATGCCTGTCTTCAATTTAGTTTAGTTCAAAAGCCCATCAAACTCATTACGTGGCATTCAAGGCTTAGTTCTGGACATTTGGGCCAACTTTTGCGACCCTCTAAGGTCTCTTAGCCGCTGTTTTGCTATGCCCTAGGAGAGGGTATTATGATTTGAAGCAGATGATTGTAAGGCAAAAAGGAAGAAGCAAGCCAGGGGAGTATATGTACGAATAGGTATGTTTTAAGTTATATAACTCATCTAATCATCGATCTTTGTACTACCATCGTATATCTACCAAAAGAGAGGTATCCAAACATGCGACTCCCGCTGCCAGAATTCCATTTTTGTTTGTTATTTCTTTTGTTCTTTTTGACAGAGGAGTTTCCCCCAAAAACATATGTGACAGAGGATTTAGCACTCAACGGCAGCTGGACTCGCCCCAATGGATGGCTGCTTACCCTCCCCCCACACAGACTCCTTCCCCGATTATGATGCCGCTTTTGTAAGGCATATGAAATATGTATTATGTGGAAAAACATTGTACATACTCGTATGTGTTCATAAGCAGTGTGCTCAGCCGTAAAGGACCCTCATCAATATGGATGTATGGCTGATGATGGTCATGTTTGAAGCACGGCTCATGGCTTGAGCCACTCCACGCTGGAGTTTGTTGAGTTAATTGCATAAATAATTTACATAGTAATTACAAGCGAATCATCGTTTTGCTAGCATTTCCATTGCAGCAGCAGCAGCCCCTCCCTCATACCATCATACGCCCCTTTTGTTAGTTTGCATATAAATCAAAATGCTAATGCAATCGAGTCGATATTTGCATTCTGCATAATCCTGCAATTTTGTAATTACGTAATGCCACAAGCTTATTTGCAGCCAACGTAGAGCTTTAATTTCGTTTCCGTTTCAATATTTTACGGGGGGTTGCGGTTGGTCTCTCCTCAAGGCTGGCTCGACCTTTTCATTGGTTTCATGAGTAGAGAACAGGCCGGAAATGCACAAAATGTGTGAGCTGTACCTTCCCAGCAGCAGGCGTAAAAATCCCATAATTTGATTGCATTCTAACAAAATAGAATTCGTTAAATCTCTGCTGCATATCTGAATAAACATTTGAGTAAATGATAAAATCAAAGCTCTTTTATAAAGATAATCAATTAATTCAAACATCAATTAATGATTGGATTTGATTGGTTCGTATTTTGCTCAGCTGATTACCATTTTACAATCAATCGAAAAGTCGTTAAGCTGTTTTGCGATCATTTACCGATTGCTGCTCATATGTTAATCGAGCTACCTCCCAGTCGATTCGATTAAACATCTCAATCGATCCGAACACACATTAAACATCACACATCAACTATGGGGTGGGATGGGATACAATACGGGTCTCGACCAGCTCGACCATCACTTAGCATATGAATCACATTATGTTCTCTATTGTTGGCCCCATCTTCAAATCTAATCCATATTTGAGAGAGTCATCACTCAGCTTGGGGGCTGAGATGTCCGACGGGCATATCGAATGACAAGACAAACGATCATTGAGCTGCGATGCTTTTGATACTCATTGTCTGGCACGGCACAAAGCGTCGAGTCGGTGATTAAAAATCAATATAAAATATACTACAAAAGTGGTCTCTGCTCTGAGCTGGACACGCTTCTACATCTCTATATAGAAACCATTATGCAAATGGCCTGTAGATGAGCGAAGACCCAACCTCTTGTAAAGCGACCACTCATAAATTTGATTTATGCAGTTGTTTTAAATCAAATCTGCATAATTATAATGGCGTGAACACCCCAAAGAAGTCGCCTGGCGGTCTGTGCCAAACCACCAAAAAAAGCCCCCAACTATCTGGCTATCTGTGGGATCGCATCAAGTGAGCTGAGAAATGGCAGAGGTTGCTTTAGTAGGGGTTTGGCCAGACTTAAGTAGTGGGAATGGGAATCTGTTGATCGATTAAACTGGATTGCTAAATATATAGCCGCTAACTGAAGGTGATCTTCGAAGCGATCTTCTCTTTTGCATAAATCACGTGCCGAAAGCCGAAACATTAGTCGGAGGAACAGAGCATGGAGAACGGTTGGTGGGGAGAATGTCTATGACTGGGCCCCGAACGCTGCTCGAACGGCTAGAAATTTATGTAAATGCATGGATGGAGATGGAGACCCTGAACTTGAATCGAGTCGACGGAGGAGAATGGCGGACACCTCAAAGAAGCTCGCTTCAGTCTGTTGTTGAGCGAAACGGAGAGCGGTCGAAGATAGTGCTAGAATCGTGAAAAATATAGTTTATAAGGAAACCATGTACAGGTCGTGCGTTTGGGTAAGTCTATCCGCATACCCCGCCGAACCGGAACGGATGGATCATTTAATGGCTTGCGCACTTTACTTCCAGTTGCTGCTCGTCGCAATGCTGGCTGTGGTTGGGGCCGCCACGCAGAGTCGGGATTACTTGCCACGCCGCCAGCCTCAAGCGTACTTCTACTCGACGCCAACGCCGGCGCCCAGCACCACGACAGCTCTACGGCGGATTATCCAAGGGCATCTGCAGCGCTTCCAGCAGGCGGACAGCAGCAGTCAGCAGCTCTCGCGGCGAGCCCTCAATCAGCAGGCCAAAACGGAAGTTGGCCCCAGAATGATGCAGTTGTTGGTCTATGCCCGCATGCCCGCCGCCTCGGAGAACATACTGGACTACGCCCTGCCACCGAATACGCCGACACCGAAGAACTATGCGCAGCATTTCCTGCCCGACGGCAAGGATGTTGTACCCGGAAGCTCTTACATACCGCTGCGATTACTCTTGATACGACGCTGAGGCTGAGGCTGAGTCCGAGTCTGAGTCCGAGTTCTTGTCGCATTGTCGGCGGCGGCACCGTGTGTTGTTCAAACGAGTTCGGCTTCGGCTTTGGCTTTGGCTTCTGGGCTGTGGAATGCCGTCGCGAATCGCAGCGGAGGCAACCAGTAGATGAGGCTAATTTGTTTTAATCTTACTGGTTCTTACTGGTAGCATATATATATATATATAAATTAACGATATTTTAATTTTTTGTTTTAAGGCCAGTGCTGGCATTTAAGTGCGACAATCTAATTTAAGCCACAACATCCGAAACATCAACGCGATTCCCTTCTCCATGACTATGAGTTACGACCCTATCGCATCCAATAAAGCAGAGTGAGCGACCTGCCGTCGTAATAATCTATGAAAAACATTCACCAAAAAGCCCAAAGATTGTCATCTCATTTACATAAATTAGAAACGATAAATTTAAACGAGTCACGCGGGGAATTACTTTTCAGCGCCCAAGCCGGTTGAAACGGTTAAAAGCTGACAGTCAAAGCTCAAAAAGCTGCCGACAGATGGCTGGCTTTTTCGCCTTCCGAGTAAAATTGAATGAAACTTATAATCTTGGCAAATTTAAAAGTGTAATTCAAACGAAGCTGCCAGACAGCTGAAGTTCACCTTTTTCTGCCTACGTGGCATCCCTTTGGAATATTTCATAGCAGCGAGTTTTTGTCAGATATAATGTTAGCGTAATGTTAATTCAGATTCAAATTTTAGTTTCGAACGAAAATTTACAAGTTTTTCGATATTTCATATTTCATTTAGCGAAAGCTGAATAACAGTTATAAATTTACTTTAGAGTAGATTTTATATTCTTATACTAAATTTTTTGATGAACTTGGAGGTGACACTTGACTTGAGCGACTTGAGCGACTTGTGCGCATAACGACAGTGTCTTGCTCTTCCTTGGGTTTCCAGCAGCAGCAGCAGCAGATGAGACCCAACCAGGCTCTGCGGTTGTCTGTGTTTAAGAGAATAAAATAGACAAACAGCACGAATCCCTGAAGCGTAGCCGTCAGGCAGAACAGGTAGGAGAAGACTCTGCCCCACTGGAAGTAGTTGCAGAATCCGAAGATCCACGTAAGGCCCAACAGGAAGAAGAGCAGCACAAAGAGCCGCACCTGTGGGAGCAGCATCTGCTGGCGACTGCTGAGAGGCTGCAGCGCTACGTAGACGCTGCAGGTGATGTAGCCCGCTATCAGGACGTTGACTAGTGTCACCAGAGCAATGGGAAGGACCACGCCCAGGTACAGGCCTTGGCCGGTGGGGTAGCACAGGACAGTGTGCGGCATCTCCGTCAACTCGTGGGCGGGTCTGTACGAGGCGGGATCCATGTGAACCAGCAGCAGGGTGGGGACCAGCGGCAAGGTCCAGGCGACCAGGGCGGACATGAAAATGTAATGGGGGGGATAGACGACGGCAACGACCTCCACATAGCGCCTGAGCTGCATGTATCCGATAATGAGCATCCAAGTGAAGACGACCAGCAGGAGGTACTGCATTAGGGCACCCGTAATCAGGCAGGGATCCGGGAACGGAAGCCTCCGCAGCAGCTCCCCCCTTCCGATGTCCATGAAAAGCAGCGTCTGCAGAGCCAGTGCCAGGCAGGAATTGAGCAGCACTTTGGTGGAGGCCTGGCGCCGGAATTTGCCGAAGAGCGCCGCAGTCAAGAAAATGGCCACCAGTCCGAATAGCGAAAGGCTCAATCCCACGTTTGTGATCATGTCCAAGGTTTGATCATCCTCGTAGGGGTCCACACCCGTCTGACTTCTGCTGATCCCCAGCAGAAAGGAGAACTGTGTGAGGTGATCGGCATGACAGAGGATGATGGGATCGGAAGTGCCATTACTGCAGGTTGTAATCCCATCGCTCAGCCACGTCTCATAGTTCCAGTAGCCACATCCTCCGCCCGCCATTACGGAGGAATTTGTGTTCCCATTTCGCAAGAAAAATGGCAACTTCATTGGCAAGGAATTATCTGCAGGGAGAAGTGGAATGTTATTCGAAGAACTTTTATCTATATAGTAGACTCACCATCCAATCCAGGAATGGATATGGATAAGACGGCACTGCTCGGAATCCGATCGCTGCTCTCCGTCTCCACGAAGAGGGAATCGCGCGTGTAGATCTTGAAGACCAGATACGTGGCTCCCTTCAGCTTCAGCGCCCTCCACAGTGGTTCGGGCACAAAGGAGGCTGTTATCATATCCTTCCTGGCTCTGATATTCTCCACGCTCTCGGATGAAATCAAGGGACTGTATGCAAAGACTGCCGCAGGGCGGGAGGGGGAGGGGGAGTCGAGGCCTTGTCGATTAGATTCCACACTGTATATGGCGATGCCCGTCACATTGGCACAGTCCGGGTTCACAAAGAACACACTGAGCTCGTTGCTGATAAGAGCGTGGACCCCCATGTGGGAAAGAGTCTGGTTCTTCATGTCATTCGCCCCAGACACGTGACTATGCCCCTTGGCTCCAACGTGGCAGCTCTTTTTGGGCACCACCTGGGGTGGCAGGGCATCCAGGTAATCCTCAAAGTTGGACAGCAGCGTGTTAGTGGCATTCAGTTCGGCCGAGAGACGCAGCGTTTCCCAGTCGGTGGCCATCACCTGCAGACAGATTTCCAGCAGATCCGACACGACTGCAGCATCCTTCTTTGGCTTTTCCAAGAGCGACTCGAAAATTTGGGCAATGCTGAAGATGTCGACCGGCCGAAGTGGTTCGTGGGATTCTCTCAGAAGTTCGCTCAATTGGCTTATCATATCCGTCGGACTGTACACAGCCAATCGGTTCAGATTTGAGCTCAGCTGGCGGCCAGCTTGGCATGTGATGTTGCTCAGACTCTGCCATGCCGTGGTACCATTGCGTACCTCACATCTGCGCCTCACGGGGAAACCCCTTTCGTCCAAGCACAGCTCCCGCAAGTTGGCCAGGCGCCCAAGTCTAGTTCTCTCCACATGATTCATGCGGGGCTCCACCTCCACTCCATCGCTGGTCCTGTAGTTAAGATCAAAGTGCTCCGCATCGCAGTAGCCTCTGCTGCAGGCCTCCGCGGGACTCTTCGCAAGACTTTTGTTGTCGATGCAGGGCAGGAACGGAATGAATCTGAAGTGGCAATAATCTAGGCAGCTGCCGATACTCAGATGGGGCTGCACATACAGCTGGGTGCTGCGAACGGTGGTTGTGTTGCTACTAGACGAGACTAAAGTGAAGGCCAAGCTGGACAGGAAGACCAGAAGATGCAGCATCTTTGTGGAAATTCCAGTGTTCAATTTTAATACAATTTAATCGCTGGTCTGGCCCCGTTGCCGCACTCCCGACCGCCGCGATCAACGGATTTTACTGGACTGCGACTGGGAAGCGTGCGACTGGCGACTGGCGAGGCGATAAAACTCGTTACGCTCTCGTCATATACCCTAACATATAGGGCATTCCGGGTGGGTGGTCTTGCCGGGGAGACATGATCTTCGTGTTCTTCTAGAGCGCATCAATCAAAGCCAGAGAAGCAATCGTTAATCAGCCGGCAAACTAGTTAATCAGCTTTGATTAGAAGCGCGCTGATGGTTAATGTCTTCATTAATCACAGCATTCGTACAAGTAAGATAAGTAGATAGGGTATCCCCGGGCTCGATGCTGTGATGCTTTGCGAATTCCTTAATCATTGAGAGAACGAAAACTTACAACTGGGGCTCAGCTAAGGTTTCTTGGTGGAAAAAAGTGCTAAAGCTAAGTAATCATCGATCGATCGGTAGCTGTGGCACGTCAGTCCGACAATCAGCTACCTTAAGCTCCTCTCTGACCGACCACCTGCTCAGACAGTCAGACAGCCGCCGGCTCTGGAGATATAATCTGTCGATATGTGGCATTAGAATGAGCCGCGTGAATAATTAGATGCGCCACGGCTTGAGAGGCTTGAGCGGCTGCTGCCACCAACCTGGTCTGGTCGGACGATGAGCACTTGATATTTTTCCACTCCACCTCAAAGGCCACTCCACTCGAGGCGAGAGAGTTAGCGCGCGCGCTGGCACTTGGAAATACTTGCAATATTTCCCGGCAGTCTATAGAAAAGACCCTCCATCAACTGCTCCATCGACGGCGGCAGAAGATAAAGGAGAGGCTATTTTTATAAAAGTTTCTGTACACCACATAAATAATATATATACAGTACTCACAACTAAAGTCTGAACATTGTGCATTGGTTACACTCTAATGAGACGTTTGTTGCTTCTCTGGCCTTTGGCATTCGACATGGTCTTGTTGGAAATCATATTGTAGTATTTACATACATGTTTGTACTTCGCATGCAATTGAAGATAATGCCAAAAAATAAATGATAAGACATGCAAATCTAAACCGAGTCTGCTTATTTATAAATATAAATTCTATCAACTCTGGTTATGTGGGTAGAAATGGAATGATAGCATGTTTGTTTATGTTGAAACAGATTATTCATATTCTCTTTATGGTAAGCACTGCATGATAACCACATATAACATTGACATTGTTATCTGCCGCAAAAACCCAAGGCTAAACAGAATTTCACAAAGTGTTATACGAATGGTGGGTCTCAATCATTTTCATCGCTGGTTTTTTTTGAAGAACTAAAAGTGTTTCACACATTTTAATGCAAAAAATATTTCAAATACGAGTATTCATTTCTACTGCAAAGTTTCTTCCTTTTTAGCGAGAATTTTTGTGTGGGCGTTGGGCCATATTATCCACTGGCACGTGGAAGACAACGAAAATCCAGCAAATAAGGAAATGCTGAGGAGGACACAAGCAGAGGTGGAGGGTAGAGGCGGACAGCTCCCATTGTTAGCCCATCTAGAGCCTGGCAACATGTTTTTGGGTGAACGTGAACGTGAACCCGGCAATGTTGGTTCCACTTCAGGAATTTATTTACTCGAGTGTGATGCGATTATCCTGATGCACTTGTCCTTTGTCTAAGTGCGCCAGCCCAGCCACGTCCGCCTCCTGGGTGCCTCCGAACACAAACAGATTCGAGACTATCCAGCACGGAGCCTGCTGTGTGGACTATGTTCAGCAATTGAGATGCCCACAAAAGTTTTTCCAACCTCAGCTTTAGTTTCAACCTCAATCTCCACCGCAACTCCTTCGCCTTCGACGTAGCCTTCTCTTACGCTTGTTAATTAAATGCCAAGGAGATAGTCATCTTTTGGCAGCCAGCTTGATTAGAGTCCAGAGGCGGAGAGGAGAAAGCATTTCCTCTGCTACACCCACAACACGCTCCATTTCACATGCACAATGTGCCAGATTCTAGGTCCAGTCAATTGTTTGGCTTCTCGCATCCTGCGGATATCCTTACTTAGTTGCGCGACTGAAATTGGATCAAAAATCGGACTTCTAATGGCTGAAAATGTCCAAACCTGGGGATGGGCTTTTGTTGGCTGGAAAAGGTTGTTAAGGCTACAGATGTGCCATGTACTTCATGCCAAGTAAATATCAAAATAGTAACCAGGATTTAGTTAAATGAAACATTCACCAGTTATCTATCCATAAATGATATTTATATACTTTTATTTTTTCCATCCCTGATGCATTCTGGTTTCCGCCGGGCAGAGTAACAATGGCGGCTTTAATAGTCTGACTCTGATGGCTGCCAGTGCCCGACAGCGTTTTCCTGCTTACCTGGTGGCCTGCCCCACCCCTGGCTACCCAGTGGGGACTACCACCGGCTACCACTGCTCTATCAGTGTCAGCAACAGTGGTGGGTGGCCTGTCAGCGGCAGGTTCGGGTCGGCCTGCGGCTACACGCTGACGTTTATCGGGCACAACCCCACAGCCGAAGGAAGTTGAACCTTTGTGCGTTTGCTGGGCACAGAAGCGCGATTAAAACCAGTGCGGTCACGACAATGAAAACTTGCACAATGCACAATGTTTCATTTGTTTTTTTTTGTGTCGAATAATTAATTTATGCACTGAACATCGCATGGATGCACTGGCTCGGGTCGGCACTTGTCCCAAGCAATCCCGACCTCTAACAGGTGCCGGTCCTGGCTCTGGTGTTTGCTCCTCCACGCCCCAGTGCATCCCCATGGCAGGCCTGCCATTCAATTTCAATTACTGTCCTGTACCCATGGATGTCGTTTGCTGATTGTAATGCAAGTGGTTCTAATTTATTTGCTGCCCGCTCCGCTGTGTTCATCTGCTCGACTGGAGCTGCCCCGAAACTCCATTGTCGTAGGTAAATTATGCGTACCGCCCCATTGACTGAGTGAAAGCAGGGCAGAAGCGAAGAGCTCACAGCCATGACAAAAATCAGCAGAAAGCAAATAAAACCAGCGATAAATAACACCAGAAGCGGAAGTTGAGCGATTAAGGAGACGAAGTGAATGCCGAGCAAACAATTGCAGAAAAAAGGAAAAATGGAGCGAATGATTAACAGGCGCTTCTGGAAAATTGAACTACGGGAATTTCACTTAAAGTTGGACAAGGAATTATAACAACAACATACTCGTAAGCAATTTAATTTATAATCTCTTTGCTCGGGGCAGTTACCCAACGATTCGTTTTTTTTATTGCCCTTCAGCCGTATATTTGCATTGTTACATATTGCTGTTATTTCTATGCGTGTTTAATCTTGCACTTGCTTGCCCTGTTAAGTGCTCTCTCGAAGCTCCGAGCGAAGATGCGCTCACCGATCGGAGCGGGAGTATAGCAATATAAAGGGCAAGCAAGAGACACTCGCCATTAAGGTATACTTAACAAGGTAGCCGCACATGATCTCTCGCCCTCTTTGCTTCCTTCTTAAATTTCAGTCTGCTGGCATGAGCGACACATCTCCGCGGACGATTTTTTCGTGTTCTTCTTCTTTTTCACTTAAATAAGATGTAGTGGCTCTCTCAGTGCGGCTACCTTTATAAGTATACCTTGCACTTGCTTGCCCTGTTAAGCGCTCTCTCGAAGTTCCGAGCGAAGATGCGCTCACCGATCGGACCGGGAGTTTAGAAATGTAAAGGGCAAGCAAAGGGCAATCGCCGTTTGGATATAATTAAATAAAGAACGAATCGCAATTTTATTGCTGCGCCGTGTTTTATTTATTCGATATAATTATTCGGCCAAAACAAAAACCATTGTCCCCACACTCTTATTAATTTATTTTTACTAAATTTACATATTTTGTGAATTTACAGTTAACGCCTTCTTTAATTTATTCTTAAAACGTCGCAGCTAAACCACTATGGTTTATAAAAAAATTGAATTTAAATCTATTTAATACACATCGAAATCAGAACAAGGGGAAACGTTGTAAACGTTATACCCGGTACTCAGTCAGTATAAATACATATGTACATATTTGTGCCCTTACGATTTCGCTAATTTATACAATTTATGTATTTTATGGGTCGTTTTGCATCATTTTGCATAATTTCATAAATTTCGGTTAAGCCGCTTGGGAGATTTATATCGTATATGTTTTAGATTTTATTTGTTTCCATTTTTGCCTACATTCAGTTTTTACATCTGTCTTTTCTACATTTTCATATATCTTCATCTGCTCGTGGAAGTGTGTGCAAGAGAGAGAGAGAGATAGGAAGGCGTTGCGTGGCCACTGAAATTTCAGTTGTTCTTTCTAGCTATAATAATGATTCGCCCAGATCCAGATTCAACAATCTGGTAGATTCTGGTAGAGTCTGGTCATTCTCCATGATTCCACATTCACATCCACTATCACCACAAATCTAATATACCCCTATACTCTTGGAGTACCGCGTACACAAAATGTTCATAGGCAAAATGTTAAACTTAAAATATACTGCTGCCATCTGTTGGCGTGACATATAAAACAGCTTTCAGCTCTGTTAACTTAACAGAAGAGCTTTCGAGCAGCAACAACAAACAGCTGAGTGGGTGGACGGAGGGGGGCCGGGTGAGGGTGAGTAGGTCCTGGCCCACACAATAGGTCCTGGCTGTGGGTCGCCTTTAATACATCGGGCACGAAGCACGGCCCGCTCAGTCGTCGACGGCTGTTCCAGGCGAATTGTTCAAATTACGGAAACAGCTGCACAGATATCGAGACATTTATTACGGAGACAACAGAGAACGGAGAACGGAGCACGGATTCTTTGAGACTCGCGCGCGTATCGCTTATCAGGAGTCGACCAGGCACTCATCAAGTGAAAGTTACCAGTTATCGGGGTGTACGTTGTACCGTGGACGGTATACGGTGTACGAGTGGAACACTACGGAACGGAGAAAGTAAAATACTAAACGCAAAACAAATAAATCACACACTGAGGAGAATAAACAAAAGTGTGAGAGAGCGAAATCGCACAATAAAACAAGAAACAAATGTAAATTACAGGCCCACAAAAAGAGAGAGATATAAAATGAGATATATACGATATGAGAGATATGCATATAAAGTGACAGATATATTTTTGTGCGAATATGTGTATAATGACGGAACTTTTTTGTTCTTTTGTGTCTTTAAGCAAAACAAAGGACGCCGCCTTAAAAATTAAAGGGCCTACATTGTGGCGCTCCAATTTATTTTCGTGTTCCTGCCTGCATATTTCACGCCATTATTGTCTGGTCCATGGACAGGGAGGGTGACCCATAATTTATTGTATTCTGTTTTGTATTCTGTTCTATGTTCTGTGTGCTGTGTGCTGTTATGTGTGTGTTATGTGTGTTTTGCCGCTGTTTTGGCCAAGTTGCCAAATAGAAATATTTGCCCCAATATGTCAAAGTTTATTAGACATTTAGCTTTGCGTGCCCACGGCAATTTGCTGACAGTTGTTTTAGTTGCTCCGCTGGACGATAGTGAATGTCCATTATATTTGATAAATGCCCCGCCAGACCAGACACAGACACAGACTTGAATGTACAATTGACAGTCTCTACTGTCCTCTCCCTCTCTATCTCTTTGCAAAATGAAACGAAACGAAATTCAACTCAACTCGACACGACATTCCCAACCCCATACCCTGCGTGTGGCCACAATTTGTGTGTTCTTTGTTCCAGCTCTGCCTCATTTTGTGTCCTGGCCTAATGGCAGGCTCATCATTAACTCAGTTATTGTCAGTTTAGCGCTAAATTGACAGGCAGACAGCCGGACAACCTGACAACGACATCCACCACTTTCCAACCAGGCCACGTGAATATCGTTTTGTTTTTAAGCGTAATTTTGTCGCAATTTTCAAACAGTCTTCGCCAAATAGCCCTATTTGAGCCCCTGACAAATAGCCCCTCCGCTGAATCGAAGCGCACTCTAAGGCTCTTCAGCGAATCGAAGCGTCTTGGCCGTACTCTAAGCCCTGGCCAAACAAATGCAAAGCCCTGGCCACCGGCTCTTGGCATCTTATTTACACTCTTGTCGACGGGGGCCCGAAAATAGCACAAGGACTCCTTCGATTCTTACTTTTGTTGACAGTGTGCCACTGCTACTGCCACTGCCTCGGCCGCACCGTTCAGTTCTCAAAATGCCGAATGTTGCACGTAATTAAAATTCGCTCAATTGGAAGGATGCTTTGCCTGCTGTCGTGAGGAAGTCAAGAGCTGGTCCTGGGCCCCTAAGGTCATTGAGAAATATTGCTGTCTGAGCTCGTTGCCTGATTAATACCGCTGTATTGCAGAAATCTCAATAAGCCAGGGCAAACAGCAAACAAACGCGATGAAGGTTGACAGGAAGCTGAAAGAAATATGTACTTACATACACACATACACACGAGAATGATACAGGGACCCACCTTAACGGCTCTTCTGCTAATGGGCCTTTGTGGCAGCAGCTACACAAATGCCCGAGAAAATCGATTTTTCTTTTTAAAGCACTAGTCTGGAGTTGACTTAAAGTGTAGCTTTGTCTGTCGTCCGGGTTAAGTCCCTTACGGCTGGCCGAATTCGAATCTCAGCCAAAAAAAAAGCCCTCAAGTGGAAGCTGCTGCTGGCTGCTCTCTGTTCTTACAATTATCATTTCTTTGCAGGTTCACAAGTTTCCCATCTAAATTCGAGCCCCCACTTGATGCCCCACCTGTCTCCCAGAGAGCTGCCACTTTTCCGTTCATTCCATTCTGTTCGGGGCTGCTCAGGCCCTGCCTCGAGGCGTTTCCCGTGCCTAGGCAACTGCACAACTTCAGAAAAACTCAATGTTGGTGCTGGCAATGCCTTAATTGCCGTGCACTCGTCGTGGCGCATAAATTTCGAGATTCTCTCACACTTACACTCACACCTGAATGTTGTGTGTATGTGTGTGTGTGTTTGTTGTGTTTTGCATGAGTGTTTGTATAATTAACCAACCGTATGCACGCTTTGTTGCTGCTGCTGCCACGCCAGGCTGCCATTTTAGCGGTCTTGTGATGATACCCTTACCTTACCTTCTGTCTCATACATGAGGAGTTTGGATACCCCAGTTCTCTCTGTAAACTTGTTTGTGTATATTTAATACCTAAAGTTATCAGCAGTTTTACTTCCCAAATACTCAAGGATATCCTTTCTGTATCCCTGAGAAGAGCATTAAACGTTCGATCAGGTCCAAATCAAAGACTTTTTGTAGCCTTCTTTTTGCATGGCTTTATTTTGACCCAGTTGATGGTTGTTTGGTTGTTGTTGTGCCTTTGGCTTCCGCACGTGTTGCATGTGGCATGCAACAAACAGGCATATGCCAGCGATACCAGAATGCAGTTGTAACGGCAACGGCCACGGCTATGGAGCTATGGCCCCAGAAATTATTGGCCACAAACTGGAGCCACTCGAGGGCCATCCGACTTTTGTTTTTCTGCTCATTTAAATATTTGATTAGTGTAGGTATTTTGGAAAAGCCTCAGAAAAGCCATGCTTTTCTTTTGAAATGGGGAAAAGGTTGCATCCGTCCTTCCTTGAAGGGAAATATATAATGTAAGGCAAAAGCCGATTTTAAAACTCATGAAATATTCATAGCCGCAGTGGCATCGTACCGCATCGCTACATAACGAATGAGTCCCCTGACCAGACCAGACCAGACCACCCAGTTTTCCATCAACAATTTCCCCATTCGTTTATCCCCCATTCGTAATTGGACAGACCACAATATTTATTTTGTAATTTTCATTAGGGGTTCTTCCGTTTATCATATCGCCGTCATATCAGTGTTGTCTGCTAAAACAAATACAATTTATTACATTTTCATTTGTTGAACAATCGCGCGCTCTCTCGAGGCCGCCCCCTCGTTGGTTGTTTGTGGGTGTTGGCTGTGGGCGGAAATACTGTTGGACAGATATAAGTGAAAGCGAAATAAATTTCAACATCAATATTGAGTAATCTGGTATCCAATTTCAGTTGTGATATGCATTTGAACATATTCGTTGTGAAAGTGAATTAAATACGCGGGTAAAGCGTTTCAATTAAGCGAAAACCGGAAACGAATAATATCACCCAAAATGGTAAGTGAATGCAGAATTTAATTAAAATAGAAATTAATTAAAAATATTCAATTAAATTGCGATAGAACACAAATTTCTATAGGTAGGCCAGCCAACGGGCAATGAATATTCCATTCAATAGGATTTCTGGCCTTCAAAGCCATCCCAATCAGAGTCCTTGTCTCAATTCTATTGATAAAAAGCAAATCAACTCGATTCCCCGCCAAAAGGAAGTCGTCCTCACGTTGACATATGCAAAGAAATGCTGATCTAATGATTGTGATTTTCGCAGCATTTCATTTCTATATCCCTGTTTTCAATCCCCAAAATGACACACGTGTGGAGCCTCTGGTGGAGTCTCTTGGTGGCATTTGAGACTGCTACATACAACATTTCAATGTGCCTTGCCCCAACAAAGGCAATAAACATCAAATATCGGTTAGATACATCTTCATCAGACAACCAAGCAGAAAAACACAGAAAGAATAAAACAACATAAAAACGAGAAGCAACAGAAACCAAAACAGATACAGAAAAGAGGAGCAGGAGCAGGGCAGGAGCAGACATACAAGGACGGGGCCTGTTGTTCGGCCAACTAGACGTATGCGTAATGTATGTAAATATATTTCAAGTATTTTGCTTGTTTAGTATTACTTCCGGCGGAAGCGATTGATTGTGCTGCGTATCTGGGATATCCATAGGTATGTCTGCCTGTCTGGCTGCTCCTCCTTCTCCTTCTTCGCCTTGGGTCCCCCGTTCCGTTCCGTAACAAATCAAATTGATTGCTTTTTGGATACATTTAAAGCGAAATGAAAGTGCGCAATCGCTATTGATTTCGCATATTTCAAATTTATCGTTTCGAGTCCCGTCTGGGAATGCAATTAAAATCCGAGAGCCTCTGGCTTCTGCTGAGATTTTTAAGAGCAAAGTCGGAGTCAGTCCGTCAGGATAGATAGATATTTATGCCTATTTAAGCGCCCGCCATAAACATCACAGCCATAAACAAATCGTTCTCCAATTCTTCTTTCTTTTTCGACTCTCTCTCTATAGTATGGCTTCGTTAACTACGCCCTGGAGCTGCTGGTTCTGAAGCACTTTGGCGAGGAGCTATGGGAGAAGATCAAGTAAGTACAAGACCAAGACCAAGTGTCAGCCAAATAGTTGCACAAAACTCATTAGCAAATGACACACCATTTTCCCCTCTCTATGTATAAGTAGTATTCGTATTTCCCATAGTATTACCCATGGTTCAGCCCAGCCCCATCTGGTGTTCCCGCAATAATTTCTGGACAAACAGATTAACAGCATTGCGCACTTAATTAATAACTAAAATACATAAATAGCGCACATTTGTCCGCCGCCACGTACCGCAATTAACTAATTATCCATTTTTCACATTCGGACATGGTCCTGGGCGTGGACACGCCCACGTAGAGCAGAGGCATAGAGCAGAGGGATATACATAAATTAATTGAGTGTGTTTGCGTTTGCTATTGGCGCGGCCGGGGGGCAGGGGAACACGCGTCGCATTAATGCGTACACGGATTTCGCAGTGCAACCAGCCCCAAAGTCTAGGGACTAGGACTACGACTGGGCACAAATCAACGCCCAAAAATGGCCACGTGCCGGCTGTAAGGGCGTGTTAGTGTGTGTTTTAGTGTGTGTCTGTGTGTGCTAAGACTATATACAATTCGCATTCATCTTAATTAAGTTATTGATATTGCAGCCTGAATGTGTTTGTGTGTGTCCTGGACTAAGTCTAGGCTATGTGGCAATGGCAATGGCAATGGCAAAGGCTTCCTGCTAATTGGCCATGATTTATGAATTTGGATTGTTTAACCGCAAGTCACTTGCCATTTGTATTGGCCACGTTTACAGATTGCTAATGAATTGAACCAGTCAAGAGTCGAGTCGAGTCGAGAGCTCTGTCGAGTGGAGTTGAGTCTCTGCTTTGGGTGCCCCCCCAGACAACCCTTTAATTATGGCGGAGAACTTTTCTCATTAGAAGAGGAAAAGGTAACAATGGCAACGTTGAAGCGTACACTGAGAGAAAAAGAGCCGCTGGGTAAAGTAAATATATAATTTAAATTGGAGAAAATATCCTAAAGGAACATCCAGCAGCATTTCTCTGTCTGCCTGCATTGGCAGCCCGTTCATTTCTAATGCCTGCCAATGGGGTCGGCAATGACATGACTTTAATTACATTGCAGTTAGTTGGCAGCCACAATCGTAGTGGCAGTGGCAGTAGTGCCCGTCAGAGCCATGGCAATGCCGAGGGCAATCGTTGCAGCGAGAATCAAACTCATTATCCTCCACTTGAGGCCCCAAGACAAAGACGTAGCCCGACTGGGCTTTCACCCTTGGGCGACAGTCTTTGGTCCTTGGTTCTCTCTCAGTCCTCAGTTGTTGTCCTCGCACTTGAGGGCATTGTCAAAGCGTTCATTAAAAACGAAAGAAAGAAAAGAAAGAAAGAAAGGAGGCCCCTAGACCAAGACTGCCTTGACTCGGTATTGGCAATGGCAATGGCATTTGCCTTGATTGACACCTAGCTGACCGCAGTGACTGATAGTTAGGCCGTCTGTCTGTCTGTCTGGCTATCTCTTTGTCTGCTCTCCAGCATTGATTGCTTTAAAAGACCCTTTAAAGAAAGTCTTCGGCTGCTCCTTCTTGGCTCATTTTGGCGCTCACTTAATCAGAATCAGGACTCTAAGTGGTTTATGCTGCTTGCTGGTTGGTTGGTGCTGGTGGTGCTGCTGCTTGGTGGCTCATAATTGCAGCACATCAATCTGCAAATGAGGCTCATTAATTTGCCTAAACAAGCTGCTAGATTGGACCAAGGAATCTCCAGTTTAAAGAGTATTTTCTCTAGCCTAAGGCAGTGTGCTACTCACTTTGAAGTGTTACCAAAAATGAAGTCAGAACGGAACGATAACGGAAAATGGACAGAGAGATTAAATGAGTTTCCCCCCCTCTTTTCCTCCTCAGTTTCTGTGTCAGTTGCTCCACTAATACACCCAGAGGAAGAGTGACCATTTATGCCACATTATGGCTATGGCTGTGGCTGTGGCTGCTGCTGCTGCTGGTTATGCGTGTTTGTGGCACTTTAGACAAAAATCGATTTGCCTATAAAATGTTTTACAGCACCACAAGAAAGCAGAGCTTTGCTGCTGCTAGAATTGGATTTTACCCTCTCACTCTAAAACACTTCCTCTGTCTCTCTCTCCCTCAGTGTGTCAATATGTCAGTCATGTTATATGTATACGTCGACATCTAGTGTGTCCTGTCATATGAGCCGACTTGAGGCTGATGCGTTGGTCATTCGCTAATGGGTTCCAATCTCTCATCCTTTTACTGGCTACTGGCACTTCCCTTTTGGAGAAATTTCCTCGAATGATATCACACTAATTTGCTTAAGTGTGGCGTGTGCTTTTAGCCATTACTCTCCTCTCTCTCACAAGGAAAAGTTCTAACCGAATTGAGTTTTCCACCTGCCACTCCCCATTCAGCTTCAAGGTTTTGACTGATTCAGAGAGAAAGAGACAAAGAGAGAGAGAGAGAGCGATGTGCTTTGAAGCACGTCAACGCCTGCTTGTCATATTAAATGTAAATTTGTTCGAAATTTTCGAGAACACGTTCGAATGCCGTTTACAAAATATTTTTGCGACTTATTAGCTCCGAATAAGGGAAGGAGTTGCCTTCCCTCCCTCTGCCCTCCGAAGTGAAGCGAAGCGAAGCTCTGACGAATGCTAAAAATCCATCAATCTTCATTTCGCTTGGATGGAATTTTCCCTCAGGATTACCTTTGGGGGTGGGGGACTGAAAATTGCTGGTAGCAGCAATCAGCCAGCATTTTGTCAGCATCCTGCCGCGAGCCCATGTGCGATTTCATTGCAGGCATTAAGCCTTAGCGAATCCTTTTACATTAAAAGCGCATTTGGAGACACATGTAAAAATATCTGCGTCTATATATAGGATGGGGTAATGCCACGCAGAAATGCGTTCAGTGGGTTTTTTTTTGCTGTGGCAGCTTCAGGCCATTAGTTGCCCCCGCCGCACACCCACACCAATTCCCGTTGACCTGACTTTGCTATTTTGTTTTTTTGGCCAAGTTTTTTTTTAGATATTCATACGAACACACACAACGAGACGACACGACACGACACGCCTCCTCTGCTCCACGCCCGCAGCATTATGTCTTTTTTTGTCAGCTCTGCTCACACACCCGCAAACACCACGAAAATCGATCGCATTTTCATGGCAGACATTATGGAAATTCGAGTCGATTTTCGAGTGGTGCGTATGTGGTATATGTGGTGGGGAAATGGCATATTTGAAGCATGTAACGAGTTGAGTGGGTGGCATTCGTCGAGGAAGGGTTCGTCGTCGTGCTAATGCGTCAAAAAATGTGCCTCTGCCTGTGCCTGTGCGTGGGCCTGGCCAAAAAGTTTTCACTCAAACAACCTCCAACAGATGGCAATGTCTGAGTTTTCTGAATGCAAACTTTGCCGCAGGCTGCGTGTCGCTTACCAAACAAACAAACAGGAGCCAAAGGAAAACACGGGCACCGGGCCCGGGCCCGGAAGTTTTCCCTGCCCGACTTTTTGCATTTACAATATTTTCGCCATTTTGTCAACTGTTTTCAACAGCAACAGCAGGAACAGCAGACAGTGGCAAATATTGTTACGCTTTATTGACTGCCGTGATGCGCGGCATCTTCTCCGTGTCAGCTGCAGCCACGCCCCCCATTTGCCAGCATCCGATTCCGCCCTGCCCTGCTGCTGCTGCTGCCCCCGCTCTGGCATTTGACACGTTTTCGCACTTATCGCCGAGATTACTTTTCGCTTTGATTGCATTTCTTTAGCCCCGGCTCGACGACGACGACGACGACAACGATGACTCCTTTTGTCTGCTCTTCGTTCATTTATTGTCTGTTTGATTGCTTCATATTTTTTGGCCAAAACCTGGTATCTGTCCCTCAACCTACCTCCCACCACCGCAGTTTATTGTTGAAAGTTTTCCGTTGCCGTTTTATGTGCTCCACTTTTATCGCTTTATGAAATATGCGTCGCGTGCGTGCGCCCAAAGTTGGCGGCGTTGCGCATACGCAATGTTGGACTCGAGATTCAGTCAGCCGCGAGCATTATCTCGCCTTTAATGGCTTGTCTTCGAGAGAGTGTCCTTTTGTTTTCGTTCAAGTCAAATGGTGTGCAATAATCTAAATAAAATGTTGAACAAGGAGGCTAATTATAGACGAGAGGCAATGAAGGAGCAGCAGGAGCCAAAGCGAGGCCAGGCGATTATGGCCAGCCATTAGCATTAGCTAGACAAAGGAAGACAGATGAACAGCAAAGACTGCACACCCGCCCGTGGCCTTCTTTTCTTCACATTCAATTACACGGTAAATGCAAAGCACCTTTCCTTTGAATCTAAACCCCCTCCAAGCAGCTATATGTATCCAGAGTACGGCCGGCAGCTAATTATATAATCCCTGGCTTTTCCACCCAACAAAGGCTACCATACAGTATTCCATGAATTCGTAATAATAATACCCTGATACGGTGGGTGTTAATTATGCCAACTGGCTACTGTCCAACACCCGTTATGTGCCTGCGGTTGCGCAATACCTTTTTTAATTAAATGCTTAAGTCGAAAATATGTTATCCCCATGCAAAAGTCTACTCTACGGCCAACTAGACGCATACGCAATGTCTAATAATCCGGTTAGTGTTGGCCTGTTGGTGCTTGATAATTTAATAACTGGCTAGCAGGGGGCGTGTCTGGGCACGTATTTCGCGCATAAATGCATCAGTGAAATTTGTATTTATTGCATTTTTCAAATAGCGACACGCTCGAGGTCCTTTGGGGAGGGGGAGCCGGAGACACGTCGCTTAAAAGCAATTTATTTTTCCCATATGCGAGGGTCAGCTGGTGCTCTGCTCTCGGCTCGTGGCTCCTGGCTCCTGGCCTGTTGTCCAACCAGCCGAAGAGCGTGTGGCTCAAACGTTTTCCTCCTTCATTTCTCATTCCATTGCTCTGTTGCTGGTTTTTTAATATTACTAAAAACCACTGTGGATGCTCCCAGAGCGCATTCGTTACATTCCGAAATTGCATTTGGGCCAGCTGTAGTAGAAATCTCCATATTGAAATCATGTCCTCTCGGCCAAACAGAAACGAACCTACTGACAGCTGATATCGGTCTCTGTTCGCGCTACGAGACTCCCCCCCTGCCCGCCTGCCCCCCTGTCAATGGGCAATCTTTCCTGTTCATTTGCATTTTACAGGCAAAACTCTTGGAAACTGTGAACTGGAGCAGCCTGCGGCACATTTTTGCAATTGCAACAGCCTCCACACCACAGGCAGATGCCACAGCCTGAGCCACAGCCACATCCACAGCCGGAAGTGTTTGCGCCATTTTCTGTTGGCCTTGCTGACGCTTCAGCTCTGAGTGGCGCTTTAGCCGTCGGCCATTATGAGATCCATCGCCCATGGCCCATGGCAGAGGACTACAAATTTGCCGCATCGAATCGGTGCGGCATAGGCATTGCAAATTGTGTTACGATGAGAATACGAGTAAATGTAAATCGAATTTCCTGCAGAGTCCTCCATATACAATACTATATCATTCGAGTGTTTAAAGGGAAAACTCTTCTTATTAACAGTTCATGTAGAAATAGGTTTTTGCATCCCCAAGGCAGCTTCAAAAACTAATTATATCAAGAGTATCCTTCCTCCCCTCCCAGACACACAGACAGACAGACAGACAGCACAACGTTGGGGCGGAGGGGGCAGCAGCCAACCGCAAATTCCCAGGGGCCGGATGAGGGAATTTGGCTTTGGCTTGTTTAACATTTATCAGCAGGAGCATCGACAGCCGTTGCGCCGCATCGACAGTTGCTAATGATGTCCTAATTTCGAGATGTCACAGTGCATGCGTAGATAGAAAAAAAGCAAAAAAAGAAGAGAGAAGAGAGAGTCGAGCAATCGCCGGACAGAAGTAATAAATGACCAGAGTAGGACGAGGAGACGAGTGTCGTGGGCGGCACTGGCATGCATAGAGGGACAGTTATTAATGGGCTCCGGCAGAAAAGTGGCGATTCATTAATTTTAGCCCTAGAATCTACCACTGGCCTTTGTCCACTGTCCCGCGGTCCTACTGCCCGTTAGGTGCGACACACTTGAGGCTGGTGCTGCATTAAAGGTTAATCATACGCCCCATAGCCATGGCCACCGCCGCAGCTTAGCGACAGTAAAAATGCTAATCCTTAGCAAAATCGACTTGACTAAAGCTGATGGCAATGACAATGACAACGACAAAGATGAGACGGCTGATGATGATGATGATGATGGCCATGACGATGACGATGATAATGATGATGGGGAGGCGAGTGGGCCGCACCAGATTCAGATTCAGTTTCAGTTTCGGGGTCCTCCGTCATTAACAACGTATAGCACGTCTGCATGTGAATGGCTTGGCAGCGGTTTAACGCTAATCGCATACAAATACACACGAGACGGCAGACAGGATCTCTCCTGTCTGTGCGGGTAAAACTAGAGAAAAGAAGAAGCTCTGCCTGATTTGAATAACACGCCTCAGGGATTACCGCACAAACACTCTCGCAATGGCAACGGCAACGGCACCCTCACACAGACACAGCTTAGGAGCTGGAAGAGCATATGCGAGTGCAGTCTCCAGGTTTGTTTTTGGTTTTGGGTTTCTACCCCTACATATTGGCTGTAATTTCAATGTTAATTTCCTGCCTTCGATCTGGCTCAGACCTGCACTAAACTGTTTCAATCTGACCCTGGCCCTAGCGTTGCTTTGGCTCTGGCTCTGGCTGTGGGTTGCGAGCGGCTGCTTCCTCTATTTGTGAACAATAAAACATGTGACTCACTTGAGTTATGTGCCACATTAACTTGGCCGAGTCTTAAGTGGCTTTTAACCTTATTTCGTTTCCGTTTCTCGGCTGCTCTGCTGTGCTGTGCTCTTCTCTGCTCTGGCTCTGGCTCTTGTCGGAGGTCGTTGCTGCAGCATCTACTTGGGAAACATTTCAAGAAGAAAATTACGGTAGCAGTGAGTAGACTAGGAAATGCTCTTGAAATTGAGCTGCAACTATACGAGTATTTGTAGACAGGTTGAACTATCTGAAAGTTAGTTGTGGCACCTCTGAAAAAGAACATGCCTGTGGCTGAGTTTCCGTGACTTCTTCTCTTAGCCATGCTAGCCAGCCAGCCAGCCTTCGCTCTTTGGCTAAGTGCCTGCCATGAAAATGCGCTAATATCGGTTAGTTTACGCGCATCTGTGTGCATCTGTGTGCACACCCAAGCTACATGCAACCCACATCCACTTCCACATTCCCGTCGCAACTTTTGCGGTGCACGTCACAGCCAGCTGCGGGCTGATTTGTTAAGTTGCAGCAGGCAAACGAGAACCACAATTAAACACTCGCTGGGTGGCTCACGAAACACGAAACACACAATCCTCAAGCCTATGCCAGTGCTCATTATGAATTCTTACTGTAACCGCAGCAAAGTCAGACTCAAATTAGCTGATTGATTATGGATTTTCCACTCGTTTTGCGGTTCTCAGCGTACTCAGTACTCGGGGCGGGGCTAATCCAACTTAAAGTTTAAGCCTGCCAAAAGTCAACAAGTAGTTCATAATAAAGCCATTTAATGCCCCTGTCCTGTCATAAAAAGCGAGAGTCATGTGGGGAGATGGAAGCTGGGAGCTGTGCTCTGGGTGGCTCTGGGTGGCTCTGGGTGGCTCTGGTGGAAAACTGTAGAGTTGGAGAGCAGTGCCACTGGCGCGTAAACTCACCGAGTTGCGGGATGATATTCCCTTCGATTTTTTCGCCAGTTTCGACATGGGTTGAATGGCTCAGCGATTGGCATATTAAATAATAATATTTACACGCGAGCCGCAGCCAAAAATCCAAAAGCAAAGCCATGGTCGGGCCGGATCTATACGTATAGAATCTATATACATTATGTATTCAATTCAATGGCATTGCGCGTGAAACTTAAACCAACAGCAAAGAAAAACACCAAAACACTTGGCTAGATATACATATATATATATATATATATATATATATATATATATATTGCTGGGGCGTTGGCCTAAGCTACTTAGGCGCGAAATGTTTTCATATTTCTTGGCCGACGACTCCTCCTAGCCATTTGGCAGATTAAGCCACTTAGTTTCGGCCTCCTGCTTTGTCGCTGTCGTTGTCACAGCGTAAACAATATTTAAATGAGTTTAAAGTGCGAGGAGTCAAAGTCTGCTCTGAGAGGAAGAGAGCGATGAGCAAAGAGCGAAGAGCGCAGAGACATGAACTTGGGCGGCGGGGCGGGGCGGAAATTGAATTTGTAATGAAAACGATGAGGATGCTACTAAGTGGCGCCTTGCATTTTGTCAGGGCCACTGGGCGGATGAGAGAGAGAGAAGTTCGGGGACCAGTAAAACAGGCAATAAATTGCCTGCGTGTGTGCGTAATTAATTTTTACAGCACGAATTAATTGATGCTTATGCTGCCGCAAATGTGCGAAATTTAATGGTAAACTTTTTTATTGTGTGTGTCTTTCGGGGAGAGAATTAACGACAAATTGCATTAGAAGCGCCAAAACCTGAGCCTGAACGTGCTCCAAATCCAGTGACCGAACTTGGGCTTCCTTTCTCTCCCTCTCTCTCTCTCTTTCTCACTATGTCCTTTCCTTTTCTTTGGCACACACGCACATTAACTTTTTCAATTAAGTTGTCGATCAAAAGGCAACGAGAACAAAAACCCACAACAGGGGACAGACCTGAACAGAGAGACAGACAGCTATCACACACACACACACACACACACACACAAATATACAGATACACAGAGACAGAGACACTCTCTAACACAAAACACACAACACACGCACATTAAAATCAATAAAAATCAATCATACGCAGTGTGGTGTGATGAGGGATTGGGCTGTGTGGTACAGGTGTGCGTAGACGGAGGCCAAAACGTGCAGCATAATTTAATTTACGGCACAAAATGTTGCCTTGCTGGCACAATAAAAATGATAGACATTTACTGGGCAGCCGAGCGGGGAGGGAAGAGACAGGGTGTGGACTTTATGAAATTAAATCGCAAAATCAGCAATGAGAGGAAGTGAAGCATTTCGGGCCTGCCTGCAGATGATTTTGAGTGCTTCGCACCTCTGTCCAGCAATTAAATAAAGCTGAAATCAGAGTTAAAATCTTTGGTTCTATGCCACTGCAGCTTTAAGGTCTTTAAGGTGGAACTCAGGCCAAAATGTATGCATGCACATGACATAAATCTTATTTTAATTTTGAATTTCCTCATGGCCTGCCTGCCGCCCTCTGCCCCTCTCTCTCTCTCTCTCTTTAGACTAACCGCATGCCATATTTCATGGCATAATAAATTGCAAGGCGAAAATCAATTTCCATTTTGGTGTGTAATATGCAGAAGTTTCGTGGGGATTGGATTTCTTGGCTCCCATCGCTTGACTTCTGCGGACCTGCTGCGTGGCATAGCCATGTTCCTGTTAGCCATGTTCAATGTCCGCTGGCATTTCAGGAAATTAAAAATCAGCTTCTACAAAATAAAATAAAATACTTATCGCCTTCCATTTGAGGGGATGTGTGCTTTCTGGAAGATGTGAAATTAAATATGTGCAAAAGCAATACTCGAATACCAAGTTGCAGCTGCAGCTGTGCAGCACATACAACTCAATCTTGAAGTGGGTGCAAATATATCTCACATTTCAGCGACAGCTGCTGACACATTTTGCCATTTTACAACGACGTCTTACGATACTACGATGTTGTTGCGCTTCTTGGTTGCATTGCATTTGAAATGAGCAATAATGAAATACCATGCTGTTGCCACCGCACCGCACCGCCAAGCTCCGATTATGCCTCAACCTTACCTGTCTTGCCACGCCCACAGCCATCACTGCCAGACCGCTACAGAAGGCGACGCGTGGGCAAATCAGAAGTTCTTGCGTAGGGAAGGAAAATGGAAAAACTTTTGCACGTACAAAATCTACTTTTCTATTACTTTTTTTTTTTTTGTGTTCCTCTGCTCCCGACTCACGGCGTGTGATTTTCGTGTTCAATTCTGCAACGTTGGCTACTCTTCTACGATATTTTTCCATTTTCTTCGCCTTTCTGGTGCCTGGCCTTTTCACCCACCTACTTTCAGTGTGCCTGTGCCTGTGCCTTTGCCTTTGCCTGTCCCGGTCCCGGTCTCGGCACGTTGTATTCAATTTGTTTTGGTAACAGCTTGGCACAAGTTCTATTAAATAATAAAGTCGATTTGCACGATGTTCACTAAACAGACTGGCTGACAGTCCTGTGGATGGGTGGAGGAAGCGGCTGGCAGCTTTCCTATTTTCTCGTATTGTTATTCAATGCAAATCCAAACGAAAGTTTCGTTTCTCTTTGGCATACAAACTGCTTACTTTAAAATTGAGTTAACTTTTGAAAGAATTTAAGAGAAGAGCAGTGGAAAGGTAATTAGGCTTAGGTAAAGGTCAGTTCTACATATGTGAAAGTATCTTTATAATCAAAAAGATGTTGTACTCGTTTTGTATAAACTGCTTGCTCATCTGAACTCAATCCTGCTGACTTGCAAGCAGTTAAAGTAATCTGTGTAAAAGTGGATTGTGTGGCCACGTAAAAAGATCAAACAGATTAAACGAAACGAAACCAATCGAAGCACACAGCAAGTGCTGAAACAGCCACATTATGTGAAAGCAGTTAAATTAATGCCTGCACGCTTTAATTCCTGTTAAACTGCTTTCAATCAGTGCGCAAGCAGTTCTTTGCACAAGCTGTTTATAGAAGGAAGGACAGAATTGTAATTGTAGGATTTTAAACAAAGTCTATTTGGTTATAATTTACTGTATATTTTCACGGCTGTTCTTCTTAGGTGTTTGGGAGGTAATTCATATTACTAAACAACAGAGGCCGGCAGCGTCCTATGTAATGTGCAATGTGTAATGTGAAAAGGCCGCAGTCGGCAAACGCACAGTTTAAAAATTTTCGTAAAAAAATACCACTCAAACGAAATTAACTATTTCCATAAACTTCCCAAACGAGAAGAGGAGAAAAATTTGTACAAATTTTTCCACAAAATAATGTGAGCAAAAGCCTGCTCGAAACTTTTAAGACTCGAGCGCAAAAATTCTCATTTGAAAGGGCTTTATTCTGTCTTCATTGCTTAATTAAAAACATAAATATGAAAAAGGAATATAAGCTGACCGCCATATGGGGCGGACGCTTTATGTTCCTGCCCCCAAAAACAAACAAAAAATACACCAATACATACACACTTCTATACAAATAAGCAAATACAAAGAAGAAATGCCAGCAACTCACTCATAAATTCAGAAGCGCAGAAGCAATTTAATTAAAATTAATGTTTTTACCACTCTTTTTACCCCACCCCCACCCCATCATGCCACTCCCACTCCCGAAACCGAAACCTCGAAACCCTTCTCTATCATTCCATTTTTGCGGTTCCGCCTCTCACTCGACTTTGATGGCTGCTTATTTTTGGCTCGCCTGCCATTCAGAAAAAAGGCCATGGTCAGCATGGAGGGACAGTTTCTGGTGCGACAAATTTACGACGATGAAATAACATACAATCTAATTGGAGCAGCTGTTGAGATACTCAGTAAGTATTATAGTTAGCCTATACGATACGGCTTTTGTTCATGATGGCCATCGTAACGATATTACCAAGCCATATGGCTTGTGCTTGTGCTTGTGTGTATGCCGCAGTTATGGCCAAGTGCCACTCACGTGCTGCATACTTGTGGACAAGCCATTAGGGACCAGCTCATTAATGTCTATGCCTCTGCACAGATATACCCGCTGATGATATTCTGGAACTGTTTGGCAAAACGTTCTTTGAGTTCTGCCAGGATTCGGGCTACGACAAGATCCTGCAAGTGCTTGGAGCCACACCGCGTGATTTCCTGCAGGTAATATACAATAGCAATATATACGATAATCGCAGCTTTATAGCTGGCAGTTTATTTAATTGAATACCATTTCACACTCATTTCCCATGCATCTGCAGCACAATTGCATTTTCCAATCGCCACTCAAGTCATTTTTCATGCTGCCTCTCAGCTCAGTCCCTTCGTAGTCTCTCAGTCTCAGAGTCTCAGCAGCGACATCAGCATCATTGATAAGCATTAACCATTTGCTTGAGCGCACATATCACCCTGCCACACCACATCGACATCCAGCATACAGCAAACAGGCAACCAGGCATCCAGGCATCCCTTGACGCCTTTTGTTGCACTCACATTCGATTTATTTTCAATTTTCCACATTTTTCACCGCAAATGCTCTTCGAATCCTTTGTCATAATGAAAAATGAAATTGAATTTTTTCGCCTGCCTCGGCCTCGGCCTCGTCCTCGCCACCACCGCCACCATTGCCACCACCGCCACCATTGCCACCATCGCCACCATCATTGCCACAACAACAATAACCGCAAATTGTTGCAGAATCTGGATGCCTTGCACGACCATCTCGGCACCCTGTACCCCGGCATGCGAGCTCCTTCCTTTCGGTGCACGGAAAAGAACGGCGAGCTGCTGCTGCACTACTACTCGGAGAGGCCTGGCCTGGAGCACATTGTCATCGGCATAGTTAAGGTAAACGATTCCCAGACCAGTACCCAGTTTCAGTTTTAGTCCTTGAACCTGCGCTGTTGACACCACCGAACCGCATATACGACTATACGTACATCTCTCTTACAGGCCGTTGCATCGAAACTCCATGGCGTCGAGGTGGAAATCGACATTGTAAAACGCAAAGGAGAGCCCATCGACGAGGCCGAGAAGCTGCGGGCCCTCGCCCGCGAACAGCAGGAATTGGAGACGGATGCGGCGATAGCCGCAGCGGCGGCCCTTGCTCCTCCCACGGATGCCGAGCGAAACAATAATCACAATCCCAGCAGCAGTAATGGCCTCCCGGCCAACAACAGTGGCAGCAGCAGTAGCCATGGTGCCAACGTTAACATCAACAACAACAACGATGGCCAAGAGAATGCCAGCGAGGCAGGTAAATGAGTGGGAGAAACCGAACGAAATAAATTGGTTCTGGCCTGAATTTGTTCTCATTATAGCGGGGTATTTGTAGAGTATATAATTGAGCCTTTTAGCTGGTTCTACGTTTAGATTTGTCAATTCTCATTCCTCCTTTTTTTAATCATCCGAGCAGAACCCTCCATTGCACTACCTGGCGGCCCCATGCCACAAGACAGCTTCGATTGTGACGGCGACAAGGAGCAGAAGTGCCTGCGTCTCCTGAAGAACAAGAGCGACGACATCGAGCGCTACGACCATGTGCAGTTCCTCATCAGGGAGATCAATGTGGCGGCCAAGTCGCAGGTGGATGCCAAGAAGGATGAGGTGCCCGATGACATGGAGTTTCTCTGCGAAGGTAGGACACTGGACACACTGAGCGAGAGTTTTACTTAAACTAATTGCTTGGCTAATCCACAGCGCCCCTCATATCGCCCGCCACATTCTGCAAGGTGTTCCCCTTCCACCTGATGTTCGATAGACAAATGAAAATCGTTCAAGCTGGGAAGGCTGTCTCTCGTGTAATACCCAGGTGAGTACACCAGTCCACCAGTCCCCCGTTCCACGGTTTACAGTTCCCGCTGTTAGTTATGAGCCATTGTTGGCGATTAGGTAGCCATTAGGGGGTAAGGGTAAGAGCCATTCTGTTAAGTGAGGCGCACTGATTTGCTCGCTTTTTCTCTCCCATTCCGCCCCCCCGCAGAGTGGCCGAGGAGAACTGCTCCCTGATAGAAGTGGTGGAGGCCATCCGGCCGCATCTCCAGCTCAACTTTGAGAACATTCTCTCCCACATAAACACCATCTATGTGCTGCAGACACGACAAGGAGCCATGAGCAGCCGACACGAGCAGCGCTTTCTGAGACTGAAGGTGAGTGGACGTCCCTCTCCAGGTGCGATTTCCAAAAGATTTCCCCAAAAACCCACCGAATTACCAAAGCACCGAATCACCGCTTACGCGCACCCGCGTCCTGGCATTAAACTTAATGCGAGGCCTGGCCGCAGAGTGCACCATAAAAATCAATTTTACGAGTATTTCCCCGCCCATCAGCTTTATTAATCTGTCTCCATCTCTCTTTGTGTGTGTTTGTTCTTTGTTCTCTTTCTTTTCCGCAGGGACAAATGATGTACATACCGGAAACGGATCGCATATTGTTTCAATGCTATCCGAGTGTCATGAATCTGGACGATCTAACCAAGTGAGTATACGACCATCCTCATCAGGGCAACATCCGCATTTTGACATTCCCCTATCAAATCTGATGAGTCTTCACCTGGTTTATTTTCTGTCTAAGCCCGTATTAAAGACATTAGCTCTTAAATGTGGCATTAGCCGTAAGCTTTTATTGAAACAAATGCGCCTTCAGCTAGCTAAATTTATAGGTGACATTAAAAATGCTTTCTCAGGCAGCCAGCCCCTCCATCATTCCATTCCATTCCATTCCTCTCTCTCTTCCTCTCTCTCTATCTTTCCTTTCGAAATATTTTCTGCCAAGAAAGAGAATTTAAAAAGACTTAAGTAAAATAAAATGCGTGTCATTTTTCCTTAACCTTCGACCCTCTTCTCCACCTTGAACTTCCCCTCCCTTGAGCTCTCTGTGTGTGTGTGTGTGTTTGTGTATATGGAATGTGTCATTGCCGCTTATTTCCAGAAAGGGGCTATACATCTCCGATGTGCCGCTGCACGACGCGGCCAGAGATCTGGTGCTGCTCTCCGAGAAGTTCGAGGCGGAGTACAAGCTGACAAAGAACCTGGAAATGCTCACGGATAAGCTGCAGCAGACGTTCCGCGATCTGGAGAGTGAGAAGCAGAAGACCGACAGGTAAAGAAAAATGGAATGACAATGGAAACCCATTAGGGGGCCATGGGGCATTCTCTCAGGCGCGAAATTGAAATTACCTTTCCATTTTTCTGCCCTGGCAGGCTCCTCTACTCGGTGCTGCCCAAGTCTGTGGCAAATGAGTTACGACACCAGCGTCCAGTGCCGCCCAAACGGTAAGTCAAACGCCCCTTCCCCTTCCCATCCCATCCGATGGGAAAACGCAAACAATTTGCTATTTGTGTCCATTTATTTATTGCAAATATCTCCTCTGCTCTGCTCTCCTCTTCACGACTCGACAGCTATGACTCCGTGACGCTGATGTTCTCGGGCATTGTGGGCTTTGGCCAATACTGTGCGGCCAACACGGATCCCGACGGGGCCATGAAAATCGTGAAAATGCTTAACGAACTCTACACGGTTTTCGATGCCCTCACCGACTCCAAGCGTAACCTGAATGTGTATAAGGTAGGCGACGGGGAAGGGGATGGGGATGTGCATGGGAATGGTATGTGTCAGAGTTCAAATTAAAGTCTCAGCCCTCGGCCGGCGTTGGTTTGGCCACTTAATTACATTTTTCGCCATGCCACCAAAAACGATGCAATTTTTGGCATCATTTCTGGGTCACCTGTCAAATTTCCATACGCAAAGCACTGAGAGAAAAAGACCCCCTTTTAGTACAATGCGAATAAGCTTTACTGAAATCAAATAGAGGAACCTTGAATATAACCATCTCCGAAAATCTATTCTCTAGAATTATTTCCATCTTAAGAAAAGACCCACGAAATGGAACTCTGTTAATTTCAGTGCACATATATTTCTACACCTGCCAATACCCATTACAATCTCTGTGTCCTTTCAGGTGGAAACTGTTGGCGATAAGTACATGGCCGTGTCCGGTCTGCCGGACCCCTGTGAGGATCACGCCAAGTGCATGGCACGCGTGGCCCTGGATATGATGGACATGGCCAAGAATGTGAAAATGGGCTCAAATCCAGTGGTGAGTGAGTGCATCTCATAGTGTATCGTATCTTTCCATCTGTGGGTGGTGGTGGGTGGGGCACACTCTATAGAAAAAACTGCATTCAGAAGCGACAACTTATGTTCAAGTTTCTCGAGTGCCTGGAGCGGTTCAAAGAGCGGTTCAAAAAGGGGTTCATAGAGGGGTTCATAGAGGGGTTACGCCACTCTAATTGTGCGCATTGAAAGTAGTTGGAAAACTGTCCTGTTCTGTTCTCTTCTCTTGTGGTGTTCGTTCGTGTGAGCATGCAACTGCAGCATGTTCGCGCAATTTGTTGCTGAATGCCTCCGTTCCCGTTCCGTGCAACAAGAGCGGCAACAACAACAACAACTCAATGGCGCATAAATTTCAATGTCTATTCCCCCATTTTGCCCCTCTTCATCTTGCGCTATTCCATAAGCATAAGGATTGAGTGGCAAGTGCACGTAAAATATTAACAACTTGTAGCAGGGGCTGAGCTGATGCTGGGGGGCGCAGGGGCAAGTGTAAAGAAAAAAGTTCATTTGCCACGCAATGGCAGTGGCCCGAACAAAGTTTCAGTAAAAAGTTTCGGATGGTGAAACTGTGAAAATTGCTAAAATTAATTCAAAATTGATGACACACAATGTCAAAGGACACACGCATTCAAGTTGGGGTGCCACGTGCCCAGGGTCGTCTCATTCAGATCCTCAGAGCATCAGAGCCAGTTGCCACTTGACCGTCAACTGTCACCAGAGACGACGTCGAGATGAGGCTGTGGCAGTAGCTGTGGCTGTGGCAGTGCCCCCTGCCTCCTGCTGCTGGTTCTAGCTTTTTCCTGCTAATACCCTGTGCAAAGGGTATTATCTTTGTGAGTAGATTTTGGTCTTGCAACCAGAAAACGAGGCATTTGCGACCCATGCTAGGTTTCAATTTTTTTCAGTAGGTATAAATTATTTTTCGTAATCGTAAGAAAAAACAAATTCCTTTAAAGGAAATATCATAGAAAACTGTTACGATTGATTGACACTAACAAATGATATCAGAATCGGATGCAACTTCAGATCTGCCAGTGTATATAAAGCTTCTTCTATGAGTATTCCAAAATCTACCCTTTCTTTTGGTTTTTTTGGCTTAAACACTTTTGCTTTGAGTACTCGAGCTTAAAATACACTGCACACATGCGAGGAGATAGAGCGGGGAAAGGGCTGAACGAGATAGAGAAACAGAGAGCCAAACAGAGGGGGGAAGAGGGAGGAGAGACAACCGAGGTTGAGGTTGAGGATAAGGATAAGGATGAGAGGATGAGAATGAGAATGCGGATGCCCCACTTGATGGCATCCTTCACAATTACAGCATTGTACGTGTGGACAATGCTTGTGGCTGTCAGTCACTTTTTGTCCATGTCTGCGGATGTGCACACATGTACACCGAGTGTGTATGAATATATGTATATGAATATGTGTGCGTGTGTCATAACTACATACACATATCGCACAGACACATCCACACCCACATCCCCAAATGCTCTTCTTCTGAGCTGTGGTTCATGTCACTTGGCTTTATTGTCGAAAGTTGTTGTTTCTCTGTACTTCTGTTGCTCGAAATTCCATTACCTTATCGTCTTGCCTGCCTTTTCCCTGCGACAACCATCCATCTCTCCTTTTGCTCGGTCTATAGCCACAGTCCTTGCCACAAACTGCAGTCAACTTTTTGTGGCTGTCAGTATTTCATATTTGACTGATTGCCTTTGGTAATGTAGACGGAAGCATGTCCATACAACCATTCCGCTGGCTCGTGCTCGTTGGTATCTGAAATAGGAAAAAAAACAGCAACAAAAACAACAACAACAGCAAAAGGGAAAAAGGGAATACGAGAGCATTTCTAGACGAAGCGAATCCGCACCCCGGTTTCGGTGTCTCCTGCCGCTGCTGCACTGCATCTACCGAGTCGACAGTAAACCGGCCAGCGTTTGATAGATCGCTTGAAATGCAATTAACAAACGCCCCGGGGAAGGAATCGGATAAAACTGGGCCACGACAACAGAGCCTGTTGCATGGTTCACGTTTACCCCTCTATCTATCCCTCCACCCCCTGCTTCTTGCCACCGTTGGCGTCATTTTGCGCTTCATTAAATCCTGATAAAAGGCAGCAAAATCCAACGATCCGGTACCCATTCGCCCTTGCCACCCCACCCACCCCCACCACCCATTTATGGAGCCAATTATACCAATGTTTTTCTTCATGCAAAAACTTTGCTCAGCTTTGTACTACTCTCTACTTGCCTCTCTCTTTCTCCCTCTCTTTGTCTTTCCCTCTCTTTTTCTCTTTATCTCCCTGCCTCTCTTCTCTCTCTGTGTCTTGGCTGTTTGCTTAGTGCCTTGTTGGCTACTTCCTGTGCTTGCAGTCCATAAATATTGATTCGGTTTTTCAGCAAAACTTTTTGCATTTACTATGTACTTTATATACTCTAGGGTCTGACCGGGAAATGGATTTAGTTCACTCCATAAATTCTACTCTTTGCCTTCATCTTAGTTTAGAGTAATTCCTGAAATATCTAGTCAAGGTATGTAGGTCCTGGAGATAGAGAAGATAATCGTTTCACAAGAAATATTAAAATTTTCAAAAAATATTGTGAAGTCCCATAAAGAACCTTTACCACATTACGCAGAAGCTTTTTCAATGACGAGTGTCCCTATTCCTAATTGAATTTCTGCATCGTCAGCTTCAGACAGTTATGTGGAAATAATCGTTAAATGAGAACTGAGAAAATTGTACAATACAAACAGAATTATAATGACATTCCTGGTATACTTCTACTTTCTCAGAACATTTGCAAAAATGTTATTCTCTCTCTTATTATGCTCTCTGAGAGCATTCCCAATTCGTTTTAAGCACTGCAGAAGAGTTCTTTTTTTCCTCTTCATTATTTAATAAACCCGAAAAAAATAGTAGAAAAAGTGAAGCCAAAATGGTTGACTTTTGTTTCGAACTCCCAGCTGAATCATTCATCAGGATTGCATTCGCTGACCAGGACCATCTGCCTGGCACTACCCAGAGCTGCCATTTCCCCTGATTGAATTTACTTTTACGAGTAGAAATGGTTTCAACAAATATCTGTTTCACATTTCTGTTCGACTTTCTGCATTTTCATTTTTATCTGTGGACCTTATCGGTGCCTGCCTTTGGCAATTAGTTTTATTTAATGTTTTTCTGGTAATTACAACTTTTGTCCTTTGCTTTTATCTCTGGCTGAGTTGGCATTTCACCCATTTATACATAGACCTTTCTCTGGGTTGGGCTGGTTCTCTGGTTCTCGCATCGTCACCTACTAACGAGGACAGGACCATTGCAGGATACATTTTTTGCTCTTGCCCCTGCAGCCGCAGCTCATTTCGTTTTAAATTTAATTAAAGAAAAGTTTTCCCAGCTCTGCTGCAAGTTTTTGGAAAGTAATTGTGGCAACTTTTGCCTGGTTTTCCCTGCTACATTCCTTTGCGGTTGGCTGCCTCAGAATGGAACTTTGGTCCTGGGTGTTGATGATGGCATTTGGATGATCCCAGCCAGTTCTTTCCCAGCCATGAAGCGAAAGAAAGTTTATTAGCGCAATGAAGTGCTTCTCTGTTTATTTCCTAGATAAATTCTTACAAATTCGAGTTATAAATTCCCTAATTTTTTCGATTTTTCTACTTTCTATCCCCACAGCAAATTACCATCGGCATTCACTCTGGCGAAGTCGTGACAGGCGTGATTGGTAATCGAGTGCCGCGTTACTGTCTGTTCGGCAACACCGTGAACCTCACCAGCCGCACGGAGACCACAGGCGTTCCCGGCCGCATCAACGTCAGCGAGCACACCTACAGGTGAGTGTTCACTAGCTAAGCTCTGGGGCGGGGCCCCCGTCATCGTCCTGCTGTGGCATAGGTGGGAAATCGGGATCGCCTTCGGGTCTGCAGGCTGCCACATAGGCTGCCACAGCCGCCTGCTTGGCCTCGGCGGTGACTGCCCCATCGCTGGTGGCCACAAAGGCGGCTACCGCGGCCTTTTCCGCATCCGTGACTGCCTCCAGCAGCTGGACACGGTTCTCGCTCTCGTCCTCGCTCTCGGTAATGCTGCTGATGGTGTCCATCCGCTGCATGCCACTTGCCAGTCGAGTGCCCGGCTTGGGCTTTGGCTGCTCTGGTGGTTCTGGCTGTCCCTCGACTCCCTCCAGCTCTTCGGTGAGGTCAATATAGCGCTGCAATCGCATTGGCAGCCTCAAAGTGTCGATACCGTTGGGCAGTTGATTATGCTCCCGGAGGACATCACGGATGCAACAGCTACAAAAGAGGCGAAAAAGTTCAAGAAATTGTTAATTATTTTCCAATAAATAATGCATTTTCAAGGCCTATTTGGACTCTGATCGATTGATTGCATAGTCAACAAATTAAGAACAATTATTTCACTCGCTCTTCATTATAATGTCTGAATTCTGTCCATGCCTCAACAGCTTAAGGAATTCCATCATATCGACTGGAATGTTAAGCTAATAAAACCAGTAAATTATTAACCTTTTGGGAATTTTTCCTCTTAAGAATTAATCAATATTTCCTATACCTCCTCCCCACCCCACTGCTCTCACATGACTCATAACTCATGAGGAAATGTGTTAGAAAATTGAAACTTTAAAATTGTTGACTAGCGTGAAATTTTTTCTGCTGACTTCCGGCGGACTATGGCTTTTGTTCCGTCAATCTCAGCGGGATATTTCATAAATTAATTTAAGTTTCACACAATAAGCTCACCAGCTCATACGGCGAGCAACAGCAAAAAAATCTTCACAACAAAAAAAGTTCATGTGCTTAAAACTTTTCCTGTGAAAATAAGCGAACCGGGCATAAACTTTCACTAAAGTTGGCCTTTTCAACTAGGGGAAGAAGTTAAAGTAGCGGATATTGGTAGCGGATTTTTCTCCGCCAGCCCATCCCGGCTTGCCTTCACGGACAATCAGGAGAGACTTTGAGGCACGGCACAGTGAAAGCTTTCCGCTTTCAGACAAAGTTTACTTTGCTCATGTGGAGGAGCCTGTGGATCCTTTGGCAGTGGAAGTGCGTGCTCTGAAGTGGCTTTGACGGCAAACGACCTGCTCCCCAGAAACTTGTCCAAAGTAGAAAGTCGTCTTCTCTCCCAAAATTGGCGTCATAAAATGCTGGGAAAGCTTAAGAACATGCTAATCGGCTGTGCTGTGCACTGGGGGAAACTCGAACTCGAAGTTTATGTCCATGTTAATTTGTCTGTCAACTGGCGATGGTCGGCGGTGTGGAACATTTTTGTATGCTTTTTTTATGGCCACCAACAAATTTCACCAATCAATAGAGCAAGCTGTGGCCTGCCCCAGAGGAGCAGCCATAAAAAACGAGACCAAAAAATGTTGTATGGGATTTAGGGGCGTCTACGCAATGTAGTTGCTCTGAGATGGCGTCTCCGTCTCCCATCGAGGTCAATGCATAATGAATGCATACGGAATGAATGGTGCTGGGTGCTGGGTGCTGGAAGATTTGCATAAATTGAAATCACAGCAAATAGCAAACAAAATGCCAAAGAAACTTCCACAGACGACATAAATCAAATGCAAGCAGGCGTCGTGCCCATGCCCCAAACAGTTGCATGTGTACTTGAAGCCACGACAAGTGGACGCCAACTCAATTACAAGTACAGTGAAGACTCGGCCAAAGGCAGAGGAAGTAAGTTCTCTGATTACCAATGTTAATGTTGCTCCTCCATGGGATGCTCCACTACAGTCACAGTCACTACATTTCGTCCGATATGCAGGACCCGAGCTTTCGAACGCGAATTTCCACAGCACAAACAAACATTGGCCAAAGAAAAACAAGCTGGCAAACAACCGGAGAGCAAACGAATCTAGTGTAAAAGGATGGAGGGGAAATGTGTGAAGAGGAAACCGTATGGAGAGCATAAAAAAGAACAGAAAACAGAAACCAGAAACCAATGTCAATGGACAGTTTTTTTGCGTGCGACACGGCAAAAGGCAAATATATGGGGACCGTTCCGTTCGTTCGGGGTCACCAAGTGCTCGGCAAATATACACATACGATGTGCCAGACTTCAACTTATCAAATTAAAACCAAACTCCGGCAAAACTTCTCGACTAAATACCGATCAAAGTGGGCAAAGAAATTCGGTTTAATTTAATTCATTAAGTCCGGTCGCCGGGCGGTCCAAGAGCAAGTGAAGCGTGCGACAAAGTTTTGACCCCTCGACATAAAAGAAAAGCAAACTTGCAATAAGCCACATGACAAAGGCCCCCGAACCAGAACCAGAACCAGGAGCAGAAACAGGCCGGAATCACAATCAGAAGACTTGGCAGCTGGCAGTCAGGCCAGCTTAGGAGCAGCCCAAACGATTGTCAAACTGTCAGTCAGTCCAGTCCGTCCGTCCGTCTGCCTGTCTTATGCTTATTTTATTTTTCGGTCTTATCACAGAATTGTCTGCCCGTAGAAAGTTAAGCAAGCGTATCGAAAGAGCAGCACAGCAGAGCAGGGCAGAGCAGAGCAGCCCCTAAGCCAAAGTAATTGAATAAAAATATGAAACTTATTATGAAAGTCAGACTTCAGTCCATCAGGGCACAAAGATCATAATTACCGACATAGATGACGCAGTGTGGGCACACCATACACCTGCTCCTTGCCAATTATTTTGTCGATTAACAGTCTGCCGTAGCGCTCGAAGAACATCTCCCTTCGTGAGGCATACAACAGAGGCTGAAGCGAAGGATAGAGAAATTGAGTGGCAAATGAAAGATATGTAGATTATCGTACTCACCTTAAAGGGCATCTCAATCATGGCCACGTTGCGCATCAGTATCTTGAGGCACAGCACCAGTTCGTAGCTATAATTGCGGCCATTCTCAATTAGTTTGTCGAGCAGTGCAAGTATTACCGAGGTGCCTCCGTCCGGGGGGTTCGGTGAGGCGCCGTATCTGCAACGATGAAAGCGGTCAACGTCAGCAGGGAGTGAAGTGGAGTGGTGTGGTGTAACTGTTTGCAAATGAGATGCCCGTCCAGGGTGCCAGCACGTACTCGTAGTTGGTTAGCTTGCGGTGAATGCAGGGACCGTGGGGATGGTGCGACGGTCCGTGGACAGCAGGTAATAAATGCTAGATGCCCCGATAAACACAATGTACAAATGAAATAATCAACAGACATGGCTCGCGGTTGTGTCACTTGCACACACACACACACACAAAACGGGGGAGAGAGAGATAGAGATAGAGTGTTGTGGCGGTTGAAAGATACAAAAGGGACAATGTACTGAACCCAGAGTGAATGGAATGGCAAATGAAGTGCAAATTGTGGCATGTAGCTGCTGCTGCTGCGCCGTGTCACTTTTCAAATTGAAAATGTTTGTCAAAAACGCTCATTTATTTTATTCATTTCACTGCTCGATAAGCATTGTAATTTATATGTTCTCTCATTCGTTTTGGGTCACGTCATATAAATATTGTCTTTTGGCAACCGCAGAGCTCACATGGTGTATGCGCAATTATGCACAAGTAAATCAACTCTCGACCAAATGGTGGAGGGGTCGGGTAGGGGGCCAGATATACGAGTACGTATGACAGAGGCGTGTGGCAGTGGCATCTCACCGCATCCATTTGCATATTTTATGGCCAATTTCAAATGAAAATGCAGCAAAGCGAAAAGCGAACGCAAATTAAAACACACAAAAGCGAAACAATATCGAGAATTTATGGGCCGGCAGCATCAGCATCACCAACAGAAACAGCAGTCGCAAAAGCTGTATTCGAATCAGAATCAGACAAGATAGAAAATGTTGCCGAATGGTAGGCGAAAATCTGGATACCCTTGGAGATTGCACTGTGGTATAGATCTTAACACTGCTCATGGTATATTTTCTTCATTCTCTGCATGGCAAACAGCTCTGCAGAATCCTTATACACTCCTACTATTAGGGTATGATGAGGCAGCAAGGCAACGACGCAGAAACAGCAACACAAACCAACTGACAATCCCCACTCTCTCACGCAAATGGGTTAGAAGAGAAAGCAAGGGTGGTGGGGGATGATGGTGTGGGGCATGGGGCATGGCCAGCGGGGAATTGGCAAGCCAAACTCAAACATTTGCCATCAATCGAAGCCATTGCAATTGCAATCAACGCAACTGCCAGGAATCTCCAACTCTTCCTGCCACATGGCACCCATTCTTTCCGCTTTACATCCCATCTCGTCCCGCCCCTTTTTGTAGAGGAAAATTGGTTTTTAATTTCGAAGCATTTCAAGAGAAATATGTAATTGCTTCGGACTGTAACAAATTGTAAAAGAATGTCAAAACAATGAAATAAGTGAACATTCAACTAGATTGTTTGTGCAGAATATTGACTTTTTCGAGAATATTGCTATCAGTTTTAATTGTTTTTCGGTTTGAACAAATAGTTTATGAGAATGCATGAATTTGTAGCTCATCGAGAAATTGATATCAATTCAATATTTAAAACCCTCTCTTAACATTATTCCGCAATTTATTAATATCTGACCAAGCCCGAGGCTGCTCTTCGACACCCTTTACAGATTAAAATGAATATTTAAATTCAATAAAATAACTCTCGAAACCGCAGAATATTTAAGTTTTGCCAGGCCATACTTTTAGTGGTGCATATTTAATGATGGTTCAATAAATTCCGTTGCCAGTCCAAGTCAAATTTATGAACACTTAATAGTTACAAGACCACAAGACCAGCGCACACTTTGATTGCTCGCCAGAGAAATCTCATATAAAAATCTAAACATTTCAAACGAAATTATAGTCGAAAGAAGCGCTAGAAGCTAGCTTCACTGCGTCCTTTATAGCCTCTGTTCTGTATCCTCTGGAGAGCATCTCAAAGAGAGCAACTCAGCCATGACTTGTAGACAGAAAGTTTCAGTTGTTCTGGCCTTTTGCTGGCTGGCCTGCAATCCATATTCGCGCTCTATGCAAAGCATCTTTTTTGGCGCTGCATCAAAAATTGAAAAGCAAGCCAGCCAGTGCCAAGAAAATCGTAGTAGGTGGCGGAATTGGGGGGGTAAAGCAATGAGGCGTGGCCGTAGCATCAGGCCATCGTGCAATATCAAGTTAAGAAACAATAAATTGCCAAGGCAGAACAGAAAAAGGCAAGACAGGGCTTGCTCCAGAGTCAAGGTCGGAAGCCGAAAACTGCAGGCGTTTACATATAAATTTATGAATCGCTGGTCCGCCTTTTGTTCGGCAAAACAGAAGAGGGTATTACGTATTTTGATCTAAAGACCATGGTGCCTTCAGTTCTATGGTAAATGCTTGATCAGTATCTACTGTTCGCCAGTTGAAAACCTATCTGGCTGCAAGAATATTTTCAAGTTCTGCCCCCAATTCGTGGCATTCTTTCTATGGGTCTTGCTGCTTTTGAGTGCACTCGTTACTTTCAAGTTGCAAGCTGCCTTGAGACAGAATGGAGACGATGCCAACGCTGCCCTGCTCTGCCCTGCCTTGTGATGCAAATTCGCTTTGGCAGCGACTTTCATATTTAATGATAATTTTTTTCTTTCATTTTTCCTATTTTTTCCCGCTCTTTTTGGTTTTTTCTTGTGTGTTGTCGACCACTTGCTTATGCTAAGCGTCTTGTAGTTTATGTTGCATACATTGCGGCGCCACCAAGTGGCGACCGCTTTGCATATTTCGCGCTAATTGAAGTGGCTGCCACTGGGGGTGGGGGTGGTTGCCAACCACCAAGTAACGCCCAAGTCCTCGGCATATCTTACCTCAGGAGAATGAGCAGCAGTTCGGGAGCATTTGCCTGCAGGGCGATGCGCAGCGGTGACGACCTTCCACAGGACTCAATGGGCACATCAATGAATCTGAAAGGGATCACGAAAAAAGAAAGAGAGTGTAAGAGTGAATAAATGCTCAAGAAATGCTTCGTTTGGGGCCACAATTTGTGGCAGCTTTAATGGGCAACACCGAAACCGGCTTTAACAGGCAGCTAAATGGGCCACACACATTAGAACACAAAAGGACACAGGGAGGGTGAGTGCCAGGGTACAATTAAGCTGCTTGTTGCTCGCCTACTACTCATTCCTGGCTCTCTGTAAGCCAGAGCAAAAGAGAATTTCAACCTTTAATATTGCGAATACGCAATGTCGTTCTCCTTGGAGGCGTTTTTGTCTCCATTCAGGCATTACCTTGTTCACTGCACTTTAGGCACACAAGCACACACACACACACATCAATACGCCCACACACAGGCATACATATGCTTTTTATGTCTACGCATAAAAGTAGGCAAATAAAGGACCAGAAACCACAATAAACCGGAAGTAGCACCCACACATGCACAAAGAGCGAGAGAGAGAGAGAGAGAAAGAGAGAGAGAGGGAGAGAGAAGCGACTGTCTTACACCTACGCTGCTGAGCACACGATAAGCGCATTTTGAGCCCCCATCCATCCTTCTGGCAGCCTGCAAATTGTCCTGGAAATTCATTTGCGTTTTATTGGCGGCGATAAAAGCGAAAGCAAGTCATTTGCAAGCGACAGAGTAAAACCTTTTCCGAGCTAAGACCTCCACTTGGAACTGATTTGCAACGTAAATCAAACATTTACCATTTAATCGGCTGATGAGCTGACTGACAAATCAAATTGTTGCCCCAGCTGTTGTTGTTCTCCTCGGCCTGAGCTCTCTTCTTAATCTTTCACACATCTACAGTGAGTACTTTTAACTTTTAGCTTGAGGAGTGCTTTTCCGAGTTAAAAGTTAGCTTAGCATATGAGAGCGACATGCATAACTTAAGCCAGCTAACAATGGCATAAGAAATTTGCTGGATTTTCTATAATTCATAGCATGTGAGCTTGAATAAGTTACGAGTACAAATGACAACGTCTCAAGGATTAGGAGTACCCAGATAAAAGATAGATCAAAAAATTTAAAATGGTTTCCATTCAATGAAGATTTCACTGAAGTAAACCTATAGAAGTCATGCAATTTTTGGATATATTTTAACACCTTTTATGTAGTTCTTTTTGTGACCTCCATTCCCTTTCTTTTGTGCATGCTCCACTGTACAACTTTTTCCAATACGCTATTTGAGCTCTGATTTATGCAACTTAAACGGCATTTGGCCAAAACATTTATTGTCGCAGCAACAGCAGCGGCAGCCATGCTCATATCCGGTCCAACCTCCTGCACACACACACACAAACACACATTCACAGATATTAACGCTTATTCATGGCTCTGGCTGCTGTTGCGAGAGGGCATCATAAATGTCGTCTTAATGTTTGCCAGTCAGTCAGCTTTCAGTCAGTCTTTCTGTGTGTGTCTTCTGTTTGTTTAAGCAGCACACACATACAGAAAATGGTATGTGTGTGTGTGTGTATAGATTGGGGGGGGGCATGGCAGAAGAGTGTAAGAGAGCTTTGTGCGCTTATTACACGCATTTTTGACTTTAATCCTCGGGAGTGCTGCGAAACAAAGCCGAAATAACAAAAGGTTTACATTGGTGCCTGTTGGTTTCCAGCTTATCGCATCAGAGACACCCTCGCACACATATGTGCATAAATCTCCGCCGAGCAGAAGGGGCAAAGTGCAGAGAAACGTCAGAAAACCCCAACCCCAACGTTCTGGAAGTGAAAATCTTAATTATACATGACACCAGCAGCGGCCCGAGCTAGCGAGCGCCAGTGATTGAGAGCCGTTGCGGCCATTGTCTGAATGAATCTCCGTGTTGGTGCGAGTTTGAGAATCAGTGTGGCAGTGGGTGTGTGTGTGTGGGTGCGAGAGTGTGTAAAGTGTCGCCATCTTTCACTCAATTATGGCAGACACACACACACACAGAGAGAGACACACTGATATGGAGAGCCACAACAATGGCTGATGTATTAATTTAATTAAAATCCTTTCATTTCTCTGGTCTCCTTTTTCAGTTTCGCTACTCTTTCCGTAGTTTCCCAGGGGATATTAATAGGCCTGTTGTTTCGTTTCTTATTGTATGCGAAATACAATTATAATTATGAAGAGCACAAATTCACTTAATATTACACTTGGGCCACAATGTCAGTCACTGTCAGAATATGGCATACCCTTCCGCTCAGATTTCGTCCCACTAGAGAGTCTCAGACAGCCCCCAAACATGCAAGAATATCTTTCTGTGGTACCAAAACGAAAACCATATATGTATACCCTTTTGGCCTTCACAAAACGAACCAATTAACACGACTAGTGACAGGGATTGCCTGAGGCAGCAACATGCAGCTTGTGTCACCGCGACTATATAAGCCAGGACAGGACAATCCGGGGACAAAGTCAAAGGCAAGGGATGGCATGCACTCACCTGAGCTGTCTCTCCTCCTCGAAGCGCGGTATCCAGACGGGCAACGTGAGCTTCTCGCGTGTTGCATGCTTCAGAAAGTAAACCACGGCCCGGACGTTTTCATGCTGCAAATACATAGGACTAGCATGAGTGTCTGTCTATCCGTGCTGTGCGGGGGATGGCAGCGGAGGGTTCTGCTGCATATTTTCACCTGATCCTGAAAGTCGCTGCGCCAACCGGCGATAAAATGCGGAGCATGTGGCCCAAACAGGGCGCCCAGGAATATCCGCTCGAAAGTCTTCTCGCACTCATAAATGGCCACTTCGTTGCGGGATATTTCGGAGTTGGAGTTGGTTAAACGGAGAAAGGAGAAAAGAGAAAGGAAGTAGCGATGGTTAAATAATGTCATCAAATCGCAGCGGCCATGGAAATGCGGTCGTAAAAAAGCTAATTACGTGGCTGCACTTGTTGCTGCTTGGCTGAGTTTTTGGCTTTTGGTTTCACTGCTCGCTTCCTCTTTCTTTTTGGCAGCAAAATGAAGTCAACGGCAAACGGAAGCTGCCAGAAAGTAAAGAGAGCAGAGCCCAAAAGCACGACAAAGCTCGAATGTTAGTCAAGATCAAACAAGTGGATAGGGAAACAGGGACCGAGCACAAACAAGGCAGAAATTTTATTGCACACGAGTTCGGGACGGGAATAGGTACAGGGATAGGGACAGGCCTCGTCCATGTCCTGGGTCTCCGTGGTTGCTTGGTTGGTTGGTTGGATGTCCTGTTTCCCTTGACAGAGGCATGCCATTAATTTCTGGCACTTTCACTCGCTCGCTCGCAAAACTTTACGCAGCATTTTAATTAGAGCCCAGGCACACGCATAGACACGCCCCAAATAATTTGCAACACTTTAAGGCACTTTACAAGTTTTACGATGCAGCAACAGCAACGGCAAAAGCAAAAGCAACAATAATGAGGACCAGGCAACATCAGCAAAAACAACAAAATAACATTAGCAACACTTTCTTAACGCAATTAGCAGAAACACGTGATTAAAACGTGAAAACTGCCTGACAGCCCAGCCTGCTTATGGGCGTAATAATCTGATGCGATGCGATGCGATGGGATAAAATTCATTAAAATATGCAAAGAACCCAAACTCAGCCACGCCCCAAAAGTCCCACACTCCCCACTCACGCACACACACACACGCACACACACCAAGAGAAAGAGAAAGAAAGTTCCACCGCATACATATGCATATAAATTAAATTATTTAGTTGGAGCTGCCTGTGCCTGCCGCTTTGAGCTTTGCGTTCTTGTTGGCCTGTGACTTACCCAAGAGTTTGACGACCACCTCGGAGTCGCGCACTCCCCAGTCCCAGCAGGTGCGCAGGGCGATGTAGAGGATGTTATGATACTTGCCCATGAGGCATACCTGCGGGAGTACAAGTACATCACAGATGAGAAATGAGAAGGAGGCCAAGTTATGCTAAAGTTAAATTCAGGTTAATGGCAATGCATGCCAGGTATGAGCCGGATACTTAGTACTATTAAAAAAAGACTACGTATAATTTTGAAATTGCTTCCATAGCTGCTCACCTGTCCCCCATTATCCTCCTTGGCCAGACGATGATATCGCATGGCCGCCACTACGGCTATGCCGGCCACCTCGTCTGTCTGCGTATTCTGGCCCTCGCTGCAGCCCTTGATAATAGAACTGAGATGGTCGAGCACATCCCGACGCGACTGGCGATCCTGCAGGCCATTGCGGGTGATCTGATCGAATGTGTCCTCGAAAAAGCACTCGAAGATGTAGTCCATGACCAGTTGGCGACGCGTTGCCCTCGGATTGCACTGGTAGCTAGCCCGTTCCCGTGCCCGTGTCCGAGCCGGGTCAATTAGAAATGACCGCCGGAAGCCGTAGAAGCGTTGCGGCAATGGCAACCAGCCGCGAATCCGCACAAATTGACGTTTTAATTGACTTGCGAGCCGCTGTAGTGCATCGAGCAACTGCAAAAACATGTCACAAACAATTAACGCAAAAAAAACAACTTAACAATTCATGTACAAAAATATGTTGCCCACTAAAATTTAAATTTCGTTAAAATTCCGTTAGACAAAAAATTCCCGCACAGAACAAACGAATGGGCGGCGCGGTAAAGAGAGAGAGTGAGGGAGAGACAGAGCATATTCATGAAAAGGTACTGCACAGAGAGAGAGGCAAGGCACACATTTCTATGCTGCCTTACCTTACTACTAAATATAGTCTGTGTGTCCAGCTGTTTGGGGGGTGACAGCACTCTCTCTTGTGCCCACTCTCTCTTGTGGCTATTGATTTTTTCGTGCTGGCAATGATGTACGCCGAGAATAACAAAGCACGAAAACATTGAAAATATAAACAAATTAATACTGAACGCTGCGCCAGAAACTCGAACCATAAAATGTATATCAAAACAAGATTCATTGGTGGTGATTTTTCAATGGAATTCACAGAAAAAGTGTTCTCCGTTATCATGTGTGTGTGTAGCGATGGCAAACAGGTGTTTTATTGCAGGCCGCCGAGTGGATTTATGTGGCCACTCCAATCGTTGAGTGTTGCGCTCTGATTCAATTGAAATTGAGTCGAGTTGATGATTTATCCAAAATTTAGATAGCAATTGGACTATTTTCTTGCCTTTTTCTCCCCGAAAACGAAACAATTCATTTATCGCACAAAACTCACAGAGAAATTTCACTCCACGAAAGCTGCCGGATAAAATTCGAATGGGGCGCTCAGCTGTTTACCTACTCGCTCTCACACTGTGCAAACACTCGCCTCCTCTCTGTTCGAATAACAGTGTGCTCTCTGGGAGGGAAGAGAGCCATGTGGTGGTGGTGGGCTGTGGGTGGTGCGTGAGTGGGTGGTGGTTTCAAGAGAAGCCTTTTAAATGCGGTTCATTAACATTAAAGAGAACCCAAATGCAATAAAACGAAAAACAAAGACTAATTTTGTACTAGATGCTTGGATACCCTTGAAAATGTATACAATTTTCTTAAATTATGGATACAATTGAGCGACCTCTTTTTGGGGCTGACTTATGTCGATTTTCTAGAAAATCCGACTCTCTTATTAAGACATATATGATATGGGGATCTGAGTCTTTCTAATGAAATCGTAGGGTCCTTCGCTGAGCAGCAAAATCTCTATACAAAATAATAATACCCATCAAGGCTATTAATATTTATTTTCAACATTTTAAATTGCCATATGATAAAAATTAAACCCTTAACAATCGTTTTTTATTGGATCAATGAATACCAAAGTGTCGCCCGTTGGACAAATACCGGCCATGAATACAATACCATAACATTTATATTTAACAATTGTTTTCCCACTTTTCTATTGTTTGTTTTTAATGCTTAAATGAAATGAAATGGTATTCATGCGATTGTATAGTACATTTTCGAACAACAATCATCATTGAAAATGTTTACTTGGGGCATTGTTTGCTTTGTGGAACGAATATTTCATATTTTTCTTAAGCGCCGTTGGGGCGACATATCAATTTCCACATAAATTATTCATTTTGCTGCTTCTGCCGCACATCCGTGGCACTGTTTGCACGCTTAATATTTGGACTGACAATTAAGCGTTGAGTAAATATTTAAGCACAGCCATAAACATTAATTAAGAACATACACCCAGAAATCCAGAGAAGTGAGAGGATACCCCAACATAATGTAGGGATAATAATGTCTGAGTGAAGGTTTTTGGCTGCTTCGCCTTAATCGCACATGCAAATACAAATATGTATGAGCCCAATCCAGGGGTCCCGGACTCTAGAGGGTTTATAATTAACTGCACTTTATTATCCCATGTGGACACTCCTCCTCAAACATATACAGCTACAGTGCAAGAGCACACCTGATCAGTTTCGAACAACGGAGGCAGAGCTCAACGCTAATTAAAAGGGCGGTCGCCGTATTGTGGCCATATGCAGGCCATCGAATGTGGCAAATGTTGTAAATAAATTGAATTAAATGCGTATGCAATCAAAAGAGTACTCGCATCAGATGTAAATAAGTGCACATATACACATTTACATACTCGTATATCCATGTTTGAACATACATATGCACAAGTATATGCAGACACACATGCAGAACACCAGTGAATGCGGGCACTCGAGGCGGAAACGGAAATGCGTCCGAGGCGAAAGCCTGGCGACATTTTTATGCGCGGTACGCAGATCTCCAGGGTAGATATGATATATTGGCACAGACAGACGCAAGCACTATGAATCTTGTAAATTATGTAAATGTACATATGTATGTACATATGTATGTCGGATCCTAATATTATTCTCAGTGTATTTTGGTCTATTTGCTGTTCAAGAATTCACTACCGTTTGTTGTTTCCCATTGCTGTGCACGTTTGTTCTTGTTCACCGCCAGTTCACTCATTGCTGTGCATGTTTGTTCTTGTTCACCGCCAGTCCCATTACTGTGATTTTGTAAGTGAGAGAGTGCGTAGGGAGAGAGAGGACTCGCTAAGAGAGGATCAGAAGGGACGAGATGATGAGAACGCGCGTTGAGCTTGTTTCTCTGCGATTTTGAAGCTAAGCTGTTAAAGCTAGGGTTTTGCTCTACTGAGAGAGTAATTTGCAATGTGTCGTAATGGAAACAGTAACATACATTTGTACATAATCACATACATACATATGTACATACATAGTCTTTGTAGTATTAGGTACTCCCAAGTCGTAACTTCGAAGTCCCACTGTGTAGTTGTTATTCTGTTTTCGTTTTCACCAAAATTTCATGGGCGTTTACACATGGGACTGTGCGGCTCTGTGGCGGATATACACACTACATATATTATATCCATATGTCTGTGTGGATAAACCACAATAAGCGAATTTACATAATTCCATGAGATGCGATGCAATCTAATAAAAAAATAAAAGTTGAACAACCGAGTGTCGCATAGGGAGAAATTATGGCAGCAATTTAGTGAGAGAGATGCAGGGACCGACTCCGAATGCAATGCATCATTCGCAGTGCATTATAGCCTTTTAGGTCGCACGCCTCCTGCACATAACTCAAACCTTTTTCTTTATGTCGCCAGAGACTATTCCCATATCCACCTCTAACATGGGAGTCATTCCTTTTATTTCCGTTCCTCGAACATGAGAAATTTCTTTTATTTCCGCTCCTCCGGCAATAGACATTCCTCTTATTTCCGCTCCTTCCACAAGAGACTCATTCGTTCTTTTTGGATTCTTTCTCTTTGCAGACTGCTGTGCCAGGCGATCAACCAGGAAGATTCATTTCATTTGGAATACCGCGGCCCGGTTATCATGAAGGGCAAGCCCACGCCCATGGACTGCTGGTTCCTGACGCGTGCCCCCAGCAGTCTGGGGGCGAGTGGCAGCGGCGCCACAGCCGGCGGCAATGGAAGCCTGGACTCGCCGCTCCTTCAGCCCACGACGCCGACTGGTGCGCCGGGTTCGAGCAGTCAAAGATTGGGCGCCCATGCCAGTGTCTCACGTACCTCGTCGGCCGGGACAGGGACCAGTGCCAGTGCCGGGGCCGGCGGGGCGGCCAGTACGTCCCAGTTGGACACATAGGAAATGTGCAAGGATTCGACTTGCTGCTGCTGAAACATCCTGTAAAGTTGCCGCACAGCAAAAGCTACGTGTTTGTGTGTCAGTTCTGTCCGTCTGTCTGTCTGGTCCTGCAAGTCGACCACTTAACCACTTCATTTCTATGGCTTTGTGTTTGTCCTGCCTGCATCTGTGTCCTGAATGTGTATCTGTGTCTAAGTATGTCTGTGTGTGATTGTGATTGTTGCTGGTGGCACGTTGCGGCTGGAGTCAGAGACGACGGATCGTGGTGCAAGGTAATTTATGTTAATGCTCTCTGCATGCCCTACTGTATTCAGGCCAACCCCAACGCCCCACGCCAACCCCATTGCCCAACCTCAACCCCACCACTTAGCCAAGTCACTTTACAAATGATTTACATTCCTTCAGCTGCCACACGGCACACATACACCGTACGTATACGTACTCGTAATTCATGCCACATTATCTGGCTATTTGCTCGGATCCATTGGCATTAGTTGTGACCAGGGCCTCAGGCCTTATCTCGGCAGCAGTTCAAAACAAATTTTAATGCCAGCCATAAAGAGTAACAAGGCTCTGAGAGTCGACGGGACATGTTCTCTCTGCTGTTCGACCAATCCTTTCGGCTCAATGGCATGCCCGTCACTCCCACACCGCCGCCAGTTGGCCGTAAACTAGATAAGTCCAAAACAACTCAATATAAAAGCCATAATATGCCAAACAGTTAAATATATCTCTCCACGAGTCGGCTCCAAAGGATTTTGTCAACGGAAAGCCCAAACCCCCGGCACCCATACCGCAGCTAATCCAGAGCCTGTTTGCCGGCAGTTATTTTGTGTGCTTTTCGGCCAGCAAAAAAGTTCTCTACTAGCCAAAAGACCGCAAGCCATGGAAAAGATACGGGGAAATTCAACACATATTTTGAAAACAAATATTTAAGACTAGCAAACAGGAGAAGCAGCAAGCAAACAAAAGGAAGCATCGAAAGGAAGCGTCTCGTGTGGGCGTCAGTTCCAGGAAAAGACGGCATGCCACTGCCTTCAGTGAAGCCTTTTTCTTAACCTTTTACGAAACGTTTTACTTACATAATTAATTAACATTGCACAGACAAAAAAGCGCCAAAGGCAAACAATTTAGTTTCACAGAAAAAAAAACTATTTACTAAAGTGTCAAAATTATTATTTGTAGCAGTGCTGAGTAGTGATTAGGACAGTGTAGACTCTAGTGTTAGGTAATAAGTTCCAATAGGTACCCCGATTTCTATAGAAAATCAGCTTCACCAATCGTCAGACCTTCACCAGCAGCACCCTCATTATGATAATGATGATGAAGTTCTTTCAAGGAATTTCTTGTAACCTTCTATTGCTTGCCATCTGTCATTCATCGATTCATTCCCATTCGCATCCCTGGAACAGCTGTACAAACAACGATCGAGTTCAATTTTGTATAGTAAGTCCGCCTCAAATTGATTTGTTGTCAGGCCGCATTTAGAGGAAAGCTGCAACTGCTGCAACTGCTGCATGCCATGGCATGGTATGCAAATGAATGCCAAATCCAAGCTCTCTGTTTGCCCAGGACCTGTCTGCGGCTGCCAGTCGGATGTCTGTTAATGTTGTTGCAAAGCATTGCGTTTTCTGTCTGTCTGCAATCTGCAGTTGAATGTCGATTTTCCACTTGTTTGCTTTCGTTCCAACTTTAATTGAAATTAGTGCCGAGTTTTCGATTAAGCCACGCCTCGAATGTGTGCCCAGACAAATGTTGATCTGTGCCTGACAATACGAAAATCAGTCCTTCTTTTTAATGCAGTTAAATTACCCTTCGAATGCAATTGCTTGGAGTGGCCCAACATCCTTTATTAATAAGGTCCCAGCCAGGACAATACAACTTCAGCCCATCTCCCTGACCCAAGCAACCGACAGACGAGATAAAGATAGGAAAACTTTTATGTCGGGTCTCTTCCACATACACACGTGGCTGCTATTCGCTTTTGGGACACAGATGAGGAGCGGGAGATAATTCAATGAAGGCGAGAGAGTTCCTTGTGCCAACATGGCATTGGAGCAGGCCAGACCTCAACTCTTTTGGGGTGTACGAAACGTATGCGTAGCGTCCTTCCCTCAGCTCTCATTATCGCCTTGTGCGAGTGTCGTCAGCATTATTACTCCATAATTATTACTAACTCGAAACTTGCTTGGGTTAGGAGTTATCTCTCAGAGGACGCAGCAGCAGGGAAGCAGCCTAGGGAAGCCTTTGCCTCTGACATTTTGTCGTCGGCTCATCGCAATCATAATTTCCATCTTTATGAATTTTTAATGAGAGACCTCTCTCTGCAGCTGACAAACTTTGCACGCCTGTCACTGGCAATTTCAACTAAATTTTTAATAAGACGCCTGGCCTTGGATGCCACGCCCAATTGTCGCATAAGAACCTTATGCTGTATTTAGTTGAGCAAATATTTATTTGATTGAGTTTTTTTTTCCCTGGATGCCCGACCAAATCCGGATTTTTGTATTTGCCGTGCAGGAAACGGAAATTGTGCGAGGTCGATGGCGGCAGCATTGATGCGGAAATGTAAAGAAAACTCGCCCTTTGTTATGGCAGGAATAAATATAGTATGTATCTGTCTGCCGTATGATGAATTACAAAAACCCCCCACTCACTTGAATTGGAATATGGAATTGAAGGATCCAACTTGAACTGCAACTGGAACTGCACTCATTAGAATTAATTAGAATTCAGCCAGCAGGCTGTCGTAATTAAAATGCCAATTCGCATCGATAAGGGAACGCATTTGAACATCCTCCCTGGTAGCTCTTTAAAGTGCGAAGCGAAGCCCGGAAAAGCGGACCGAACCCAAGCGAAAAAAGTCAGCAACCGAATCTCCCCAGCAACTTCCTGTACAAATAGGCCGGATATGAAGAATAAATAAGACTAAATAGGAAAAATGAAGGAAAATTATGAGTAACGAAAGAAAAAAATAAAAGGAAGAAGAAAAACCCAAAGCAGGATTACATTTACGGAATTCGGTCCAGCGGAAAGGCCACCAAGGAAAGCACATTTTATGGGTACATATTCCGTGCTTTTATACCCTTGAAGATTTGATATTTTATTAGCGAAAGAATGAACAGCATTCAGAGATTTATTAAAGGGAATTTTCAATTTATTTTTGCGGGTAGACCTTTAATTAGACAAATTTCTGTGTGGTACTGTGTGTTTCAGTGTACTGTGGCATGCCATGAGAACTAATCAATGTTAATCCATTTCTAACGAGCCATCGTTAGAGCCCACACACACACACACGCACACATACCAGCACTCGCACTCACACTCACACAGTAGGTCCGCCCACACTCTCGCCTCTGCTTCTGTTGAATGGCATCATCAAAATTCCTGCCGACTTCCCAGTCATCAAGTTGCATGCCAACTGGCTGTTGTTGCCGACATTTAACGATAATGTGCCCCATATCGGGGTAGAAAGATACCCATTCAATGGCAATATACTCGTACATATGCCTGCACTTAAAATGCCAAGAAAAACCGAATGGAATTTTGTATTATCATCTTCATTTACGGATGTTAAAAATAAGTAAAACTGATGTGTTTGTTTTCATTACGACACGTATGCATATTAGGTAATTTTCTGATTAAAAATTACTCCAGAAAAAATATGGAAAAATGTGCAGCACAAATTGTATCTCGTAACCCACTGATTTCCTAACTTTTTCAGCAACTTTAAGACCCTTGAGACCCTTTATATTCCCAAAGGACTCTCGCAGTTTTCCCATATTTGTTCAACACTTCAATTGAAATACGAGTACGAGACTGTACTCGTAGTACTATGTACATATATGTGCGCATTTTTCACAGAGAAAAAAAATGTGTATGGCAAATCGAGTGTGTGACCGGAAAGTTTATGCTTTTTTCGTTGGAATGCAATTTGCGCGGAAAAAATGGGGGAAACAAAGCTATCTTCGATATGGCTGCAACATCAGTATCGATAGCTTTTCGCTGGTCCCTTTTTCCGTTTCCCGTTTTTCGTTTCCAGTTTCCAGCGCTATTTTTAGCTTTTCTCACTTTCTTTATGGCATTTGGTCTCTTTTTTATTCCACTCGGCAAAAGGCGTAAACTTTTTCAGACACAATCCCTGTAAAAATGTCCCTCTCTGACCAACATTCTGCTCACCTTTGTATGCATTTGATTTGTGGGGGGTCTGGGTCATAAAGTTCGAGGCAAGGCAGTCCTCCGATGTGATATTTACAATTTTAATTCAATTTGTTGAAAATATCTCTCCGCTCGTACATGTCCAGGGGAGGAGGAAGCGGTTGAGAGAGTTTGACCCCCAAAGAAACACTTGCTGCTATTTTTGCACATTAAACTAATCGATATTTTATGTGCCAGAGCCCCATAGAGATGGAGGTTGAAAGGAGAAGGCGGGTCCAGAGGACAACAGAAGCATTAGATGCAAGTACATTTTAGCCATTTTGTCGTCGTAGCCGATTCAATGACAGCTCGGCCGAAGGACATCCAAGGACTACAGGATAGAAGATCCCATACACAGCAGCAGCAGCAGAAGCATGTTGTTGTTTAATTGTCTGTAAAATTGTTAAATTGCTTAGCGTGTCGACAGGGGCAGCGACAGAGACTGGGGTGACTGGGGACTGGGGCAGGTCCTGGAGATGCTGCTGTCAGCGGCTTTGGGGTTAACATGCATGTACAATTACCATACTCTATCCACATTTACATCGACATCCACTCGTTGCCCATACTCACTTTCATTCACTGCCAAATGATACATTTATTCATCTCGTGCTTGCATTTTACGCAAATTGCAATTCGAACCTTGCCAAACCGCAAAAAGGAAACTGAAACTGAAACGGAAACCGACATCGACATCGACATTGAGACTATAAAAATTGCTCCCCACTGATGCTATAAATAATCGTTTTTCTGGCAGACCTTAAAACTAACTTAAACAACAACAGAGAGAATGCGGGCAGGGAATTGCTTACGTGATTGAAATTTTGAAAATTTCCTAACAAAGGCTGGAACGGACCGGTGTCAGGGTCTCGCATACGTTGGCCAGTTTTTGGCAATCAAAAGTTGTTTGCGCCTTTGTAGTTTTTACTGTTCTGTGGCTTTTATACGGCCCTACAATCCACCTCTACCTCAACCACCTACCCTCAAACGCAGTTGGCATAACAAACAAGAACCCAACGAGAAGTTTGCGTTCTCTGTTCTCCATTCTCCGTTCTGTTCTATTCTTTCCACATGGCCAAAGTCCAACTTTTGACATTGACACTGTTACTGGCTCGCTACGGGTCTGGGTGTCCGTGTATTCTGTACGGCTACGGGCCCGGCTTTGAGGCGTAATTGGGCGTGAAGGGTTAAATTGAATTGCGTGCTCACGGGAGCCAAACGGAGGTTAAGCAAACAAACAAACATGGCTCTGATTTCTCGTCCCCCCGCATCACGCATTCATAGCGGGGCGGAGCAAGGCGTGACGTGACCGTCATAAGAGTCTTTAGATTTCCATTTTATGTAGCTTTTAGTTTCCATCTAAATCTAAATCTCTAAATTGTTTTCTCGTTTCAGATAGTATCTATAGTCGTAATGGTCCTGTAAAAAATGTTAAAACTATCTCCGTGTCTGTACGTGTGTGTGATCCTTTGTAGATGTTTAAATGCGATATTTGTTAATATGTATTTATTAGGATTCTACTTTTGTGATGGTTTCTTAGGCTGAACTTTTTTGTGTGTAAAAATACTCCTACTCGAACTGTATACAAGAAAATCTCTCTGCGAGCGTAAGGAAACCCATGTAAGGCGAATATTCTAACTACAACAAAAAAAAACCACTCTCAACTTTTGGGACAACTCTAATTAAGCCGTAAACTAGCCGTAAATTAGCATAACCACAAGGCACCAAACAACCGAAACCAAAACCGAAATAAAACTTGAATACATTATAATATACAAAGATATATACTAGTACATATATGTGGATGTACTTCTATACAGGGCTATCGACCAGCAGCAACAAATAGCAAATTGTTAGCAAAAACTCTAAAACTGCACCAAGAACAAAAGTAAAAACTCTATACAAAAAATGTGTACAACAAAAAACAGAAATCAGAAATATTTATATGTTCTATCAAATCAAGAAAATACGTTACGAGTATATAGGTTAAGCCGTCTATATATATGTATGTATGTATGTATGTATGTATGTATGTATCTTCAGAAGTTCGTTTAAGTTTTCATTGATCTATCGGTAATGTTATAAAGATGACAGGTCTCTGTACTTTACTATAACTGAAAAATAGCTTTATAGTTCTTAAGACATCACGCCGGAAATCTCCCTCTCTCCCTTTCTTTATGTCTAAAAGGGAATCTGTTAATAACCATACATATATATATACTATATCTAGATATATATAAAATATAGCAATATCAATGTGCACAGATGCAAATACTACGATATCCAACTGTTCAGCTGAATGTTCGTTCTTCTAAGCTTAAGTTTCTTTAGTGAGGCTCTGATAGATGATAGATGGATTGTAGGATGTTTGTTTTGGGTGGGTGTGGCATAGTTAATATTTAAGTTAATTACTGTACAAAAGGCTAAGACGTGTTAAGTGCTAAAACTAACTACAAACCTCCCCCACCCCCTCCCCTCCCTCACCCCTCCCCTCACTTTCTATCTCTCTCTCTCTTTCTCTGTGTCTTCATCTAAAGTAAATGTTAAATATTTATGTTAAAGAGAAAATAATATATGTAACAGAAATAAATAAACAAATATCTCATTGAACCCTGAAATATTGGAATATTTTAATAAAGTTCACCGTGTTTTTTAATATATTTTATTTTTTTTTTTGTATTTTTTTTATTTCTTTTTTTGTGATGTGATTAATAAATATAATTTTGAAGCATGTCTTGTTATTTTTGAAATGAAATTCTGTAATTACATTTGAGTGGTGTAGAAAGGTCGGGTTTGGTTTGATGTGATTTGTGATTCTGGCCACGATCGCACGTACTCGGAAGCTCATCAATGTGCTAATCAAATTACATGTTGTTTGTACCTCGGCTTTGGCAGTAGGGCCTCTCGTGCCTCGGCCTCCTCTTGGGCAATTTTCTCGCGTATCCAATAATTCGCACCACAAACCAGGAGCAGCAATGCTGGGATGAGAATGAGCAGCATCATGCCCAACGAAATGCTTGCCACACGTGCTGATTGCTCCTCGTGCCCTAAAAAAAGTGTGTGCCAACCAGATGGTTTGGTTGGGAGTGGGATTTGAGTGAGGTAATTCATAAATTAAACAAGCATCCATCCACCCAGCCACCCCTTCTTGCTTCCATCTGCACTGGCAGGGCATCAAATTAGTTGCCTACTTTAGAGTTGCCTTGAGCTCGGCTCTTCTCTTCCATGGTATTCTATTCCACTCCACCCATATAGACTGTATTTCAGGACAGACAAACACTGCATACTGAGGTACAAGCAGGGACGACGGACAGACAACTTGTCCATCAATTTGCTCAAGATTGATTGACATTGGCGTAATGCACACAATACATTTACAGCTGCCCCTGCCTGCTGCCTGGAGGTTGAAGCCGTAGGTGGGCGTGGGCGTGGCACCAATGCCATGAAGAAACAGCAGCAACAAAAAAATAAAACTCAAGTGACAGTTGGCTGAAGATTAATGTCTTTGGCTTTGGCCTTATTGCTTCGTTATAAATTTCATGTAATTTTCGTTTGCATTCCCATTGCACTGAAGGATTTGTACACTGGACAACAAAGCGGGAGATTTGTTTCGATTTGGAAGAGAATGATGGCTTTGAAATCGGAATAACTCCTCTTCCTGGAAGAGGGAATGAATAGACAATTCTATGTTTTCAGAACATGTCAAATTATTACCGAAAATTAACAGACACTTGGCTGGGACCGACAGAATTCATTAAACAGACAAAAGCAAAACCCTGCAAAGTGTCAAAACTCTCATGTAACAATTGGCATTATCCTCTCCTAACCCTGCAAGAGATGTGTATAACATTATTGTACATAGAATACATATATTTAACTATAAACAAATTTTTGTTTTATTTATGTGTATAAATTGATGAACTTTACAATGGCATTTAGGCCGTTTTTGTTTTACCTGGACCGAACGAACACACACAAATGAATTTGCTCGATTGCCATGCGCTTAATGTACAAAGGATTTGGCCGGATTTGGGATTGGTTTTTGGGGAAATTTTGGGTTTTGGGCTATTATCATAAACATGTTGTGTTATTTGCATAAATGTATAGATGGCATTGGTCATGGCCGTGGGCAAACTGGGGCAGGATTGTCAGCAACAAAACAACAAATACAGAATACTGTGAATTATGGCGACAGGTGGGACATTGCTGGGGGACACAGGGTGGGGGCAAAGTTAATAAAATGTACTTAAAATTAAATTATTATTTTGGCTCGAAAGATTTGAACTTTGCAGCTAATGGGCGACGAATCGAACACGATCGCTCGAAATGGGAATGAGTTTACACCTCCGTGGACTTCTGCACCGATGGCGTGGGCGATGTGGCTAATGGCGGGGATGGCAGGCCACTGTCTTGCGTCAGCTGCTGGCCGCCCGGCTGTATGGGCGCTGCCCTCAGGGGCGTGGCACTCGCAGTGGCGGGCACACCCGAGGGCGGCCGGCTGTAGTACTGTGTGTTGCTGGGGAGGACTGGTACGCCACCGAATCGGTTCTGGGCCGCCGACTGTGGGGTGTAGTTGATGGAGCTGGCGGCGCTGGTGCGACTGTCGAGACCACTGAAGGTGGGGCTGTACTGCTGCTGGTGCATGCGGTCGGCCTCCTCCGGGGACAGGGGCTGGTGGTAGCCGGCTGGGTGGATGGTGCCCGTGTGGACATCGGCCTCGTCAAAGTCATCGTCGTCCTCGTGGTGATCGGGGGGTCCATCGACGGGCGAGCCATCGCCGCCGTGCTGGTCCAGGTCGGTGCCAGAGGCGCGCAGGGAGCGGCGGCCGGTCTGCTTCGGCTTCTCACCTGTTTCGTGGTTTCGAGGTTTATTAATGTAGGAAATGTCCGTGGCTAACTTTGTGCTAGTTCTATTATCACTACCTTCCGATGAGGTCACATCCTCGTCGTTCTCATCCAGATCCCATTTCTTAGCTGGAAAATCAATTTGCGGTTTGCCCGGTAATGGTTCGTTCGTGCGATATACTTTATCGTAGGACCTACTTTTCTTGAGCGTGCTCGCATCGGTATCGCTGTCATCGTCATAATTGAGCGTACGCAAATTGCGAGCGGAGCTGGCACGCGACCTGGGCAGCATCGGCATCTGCCACTGCGGGTCCTCCTTCAGCTGCTTCTGGCGGTAGCGGTACACGCCGCACACGATGCACAGCATCAGCGGGCAGATCACGAGGAAGATAATGCCAATTGCAATGAAAGCGACGCGACGCGTGTAATACACCTCACCTGTGCAGAGAGCAACAAGGTCAAAGGTCAACAAGGTCAACAAAACACAAACAAAAAAGACAAGGAAAATAAATGAGTGGAAGGGAGTAAGGGTGGCGGACCATCAGGATTGTTTTGCATATTCTGGTGCGTATGAAAATATTCCTATATATTTATGTATAATATCTAATATGTATGTGTCGGGTCTTAAAATTGTTTGCAGTGTACTTTGGTTATTCTCTGTCAATTTACTTGCTGAGTGCCTTTACCGTTGGTTATCGTTCACTGCTTGTCTCCTAGATTCGACGCTCCGTCTCATACACGGGCTGTCTCATGGCTGTATTGTTGTTAGAGAGAGCGATGGTGTTCATAGTGGAATGAAGGAGGGACGGAATTGAGAGAGAGGCGCATGAGCGTGTTGCTCTGTAGCAAGCTGCCTGGGTAGCAATGGAGAGAGAGAGAGAGATAAATTGAGAGAGGTACAAGCAATTGTGTTACTGATAATGAGAGGCTGAAAGAGTTGGCTCTCGATTCTTGCTGTACACTTTGTGGAAGCCTGCCCAGGCAGTTGTAAATCAGAGCAATTCGGCTGTTAGAGCTTTGTCTCGAGTGAAATCACAAAATGAATACTGGCAAACCTGACGAGAACCCAGAAATCCCTCTAACTCCGACATATGCATGTACTGGTCTATATACATATTACATTATTCTGACTCATAAATCACAATCCATACGCACCAGAATGATCAAAATTATCCTGATGCCAGGCACACTTATGGCAGCGGCTCTGAATGGCGCGTGGGGAGGGGTTCTCGTGGGGGAAGGGGGGAGGGGTGTACTTACGTAGACACTCGGTGTAGCCGTATTCGGGTACATTCCACAGACCATTCGACAGGCACTCGCGTCGCTGATCGCCGATCAGAATGAAGCCCTCGTTGCACTCAAAGGACACCTTGGCGCCGGGCATGAAATCAAAGCTGAGCTTCCGACCAAAGCGAGGAGTCTGCAGCACACCACAGGATACCACAGGTCTATCGAAAACGATATCGAAATCATTGATAAGATAATCAAAATTAAGGGGTTTGTTCTGCTCCACTCACTTGGAATTCTCCGCCTGCATATTCACTATACTGTCGTAGTAGTTCTTCGTAAAGTGCGCCAAATCTCGATTCAGGGTCATGGCATAGTCGTACTGGCACTGATAGCATTCGCCGCACAGCTCCTCGGCTCGCTCCAGATCATAGGTTCGATTGAGGGGCAGGAAGTCGGCGGGATCCACCACAAAGTTGGGCTGGAAGGTGGCATTGGCATAGTAGCTGGACATGCGGCCGAATTCGCGGGTGAACAGAGCGGCACCCACACCGGGCACCTCTCGATCCGTGAGCATCCATTTGAGGCCAAAGTTCGTGTGGATGCTGCGCAGATCGTTGAGATTGAGTTGAGCCACCTGTCCGTTGGGCAGCATGAAGTCGTCCAAGGGATTGAAGCTCCAATTGCCAAACAATCCGGCAGTTTTGTTCTGCAAAATGAAACCAAAGAACATGCATTAGAGGGATGTCTAAGGCCGAGATTTTTTAAACTTACTATAAACTTCCAGGGGAGGAAAACGCGACCCGTCATGAAGCCTTCGTTCTCGACCACCTCCACGCCAATGCCGGCATCAAACTGGATCACAACCTGGGACTGATTGAGCAGGTAGGTGGGCGTGTAGACGGAAACGCCATCAAAGTGCTGGAACTTCAAGCTCTCGCGATCAAAGTACACCTTGCGACCGTCGGCCAGGACATCCAGGCGATAGCGCCAGCGGGCATGCAGTGGGCGCAATCTGACCTCAATCGTTGTGGTGGTATTGCCCCTCATGGCCACCGCCGTGAGCTGTGTGGCTTGCACCTGGCCATAGTAGTTGTCCGGCAGCTGCTGGAAGCGGCCCTGCACCTCGAAGCGGTTGCTCTCGTCCGTGCTGCGGGCCAGGACGAACTCCCCGAGACCGTTGAAGGTGTATGCACTGCCATCGAAGGTCACGAAATGGGGATCTCCGAAGACGCCAGCAATGCCAGGGGCCTGATAGGCCACACAGTCCTGCGACGGACGGCGTTCGAAGCGGTAGGTCTCGCAACCGACGGCCTGCTCCTCCTGCCAGAAGCAGCAGGAGTAGAAGGGACGCATGTCGTGGAACCACATGGAGAGCGACGGTACTTTGCTGGCTTCGTTCCAGGGCATCTTGCCAAGATTGTGAACGCGACGGGGTCGGGATCCCCACATCTGGTCGTAGGTGAGCATGAGGAAGCCATACCGATCATAGCAGCATTGCTGTTCCGCTCCTTGGGCTCTGCAGGAGATAAGCAAGAGAGAGAGAGAGAAATTAGCTATTGAGGAGGAGATTAGAAATCCTTTTACTTACACTGGTGTCCCACTGACCACACAGTGGATGGCTCCACGATGGCGCAAACAGCTGGGATTCGAGTCCTTGTCGCACTCACGGTCCGGACGGAAGCGACCCAAGTCCAGCACCGCCTGGTCCAGGGTGCAGGGGCACAATGGCAGATCCGCCGCAAAGTTCCTGCACGGGAAATGGGATATTTTTCATTTTTCAATTTGAAATTTGAAATGTGAAATGGAAACCCGCGAAACAAAGCGAGGCATTCGCTGCCTCTAATTAAACCGGCTCCCATTTCCAGTTTGGCATTTGGTTGCCCCATTAATTAGCAGCAAATGCAAATGCATTTGCCACACTCCTAGAGGAGGGATATAGGAGAAGGATATGTCTTACCTGAGGAATCGGTCGCTGCGTATCCAATTATCGCAGAGAGCTCGGGGCCAACGCAGGCCGTGCTGGCGCTCCCACTGCGGAGCCATGTACCAGCCCAGGGGAATTGGCCGGGACCAGAGGATGCTGAAAGAAGAATTCATTGTAAAATTCTATTCAGAAAAGTTCCATTCGCAGTTGTTGCATTAATCATACGCCGCGTGGGTCGCCCGTCACCTTTGACATTAGCCAAAGTGCAGCCGACTGGCAGCCGGCAGCAGAGAATGGCATTTAATGAACAGCCCACGCCCTGTCTCAGTGTCTCAGTGTACCACTGTCGCTATGCATCTCTTTGTGACATGGAACACAATAAAACCATTAACATTTCAGCATTCATCCCACGCTTGACACATTTCCACGCCTTTCGGCTGCCATGGAGATATTTTTCATTAAGTTTTCACAATTACTTGGCCATGATGGCGGGCCATCAAATGGAAATTAAATGTTGTAACAATGCAAGCAATTTATTTGGCCCCGAAACCCCTTTGGACCTCCGTCTAAACGACACCCAAAGGTGCCGTAAACAAAAAAAAAAAGAAGCAAAAAATAACAAATGGTTTTATATTACTCCCTCATCAGGGGCGGAACAGGCCTGCGCTTTTTGGCTTTTTTCTTGATGGTCAATAAGGCCACAAAATATGAAGGTACAAGTTCCGGCTAAAATGGGGCATCTTCCTGCTGAATGCGGAGCATCTCTATTAAGGAGATACTTGTATCTTTTATGGGCCAGCAGCAGCTAGGAGATACTTCCAGTTTAAGTGCGAAATAATTGCAGGACATGGAAGGCGGGTAAAGGCTTAAGCCAAATGCAAACGAGGCAGGCATTACGATTGCGATAACCATTAAAAATACATTTCAAATATTGATCAGCTCCGAGCAGGAGGTCCTGCGATTACAGGCTGTCATAATAAGCAAGCCAGAGAAAATTGATTGCTGCCCCAGTCCCAGTCCCATTCCCAGGGAACTTGAGGATAAAGTCCACCACTTGTCTCTTATAGAGATTGGCCAGGCAAATTGAATAAAAACAGATAAAGCACACACAACCGAGAATCAATTAATACAGAGGACACACACAGTGGGGACACATTGGACATATGGAGTGGAGTGTCCCTGGAGAGGAGTGTGTACTTACGGACTGAGGGCTAGACCGGAGTACTGCTCGGGCTGTGTGAGATTGATTTGCAGGAAACCGAACTGCATGTCGCGGTTCTTGTTGTTGCGATTCATGTAGTTCGAGGGCGTGATCACATAGCTGCCGGTGTTCGAGTAGCTGGCCTCAATCACATCGATGTACTCCAGCTGGGGCTCGATCTTGGTCTCGCGGTAGCCCCACAGGGAGATCATAACGTTGGCATTGGCGTTGGAGGTCAAATTGAAGGAGTTCCAGGTGATGCGGATCTCGTTGGGGTTCTTCTTGTGCACATCATCGGTGGCAAAGAAGATCTTCTCGGTGGCGGCGGCCGGCGTCTCCACAAAGTACTTGCCACGCCACTTGAAGCGCTGCGTGCCCACCGATATCTGGAATCGGATGTAGCCCTCGGCCTTGAGGTACGGCTGGACACAGATCACGCGATTCCGATCCACGTACGTGCCCAGCACGGACTCCGTATCGAAGTGACAAGTCACACGAATGAGTGGATCAAAGCAGGGCCCTGTGATGTTCACCACCTGTCCGCCCAGCATGTTGCCCGACTCGGGGGCAAATGTCAGTGGCAGCAAAGCGGCATCTAAGACACAGACGATAATCGGTCAATCAATCAATCGCTCAAGCTCAAAGCAAATCATACGCATACGCACCTATATCCTTGTTGCAGGAGCCTATGAGAATCTGCTCGTCCACGCGGAAAATGTGACGACCAGGGAAGCCGTTGGCCCAGCCCCGATTGGCCAAGTCGCGTATCACCATGTTCTGGCTGTAGGGCTTGTACTCGTAGGCCTGGGTGCCATTGCCAGCATTGAAACCGACCTGCAAGAGCGGGAGGGGCACATGTCAGTGGGGGATATGTGGGAGGATATGTATGCCATTGCCAATGCAATTAAATCTCTGCATGCATGCAGATATCCTTGCACATTTAATTAACTGTTCACAAAGTTTGCAATTATGTTCGGGGGCTTAGACAAAGTTTAAATTGTGCGTTTAATTACGGAACAAGTGGATGGCTGCAGACTGAAGAGGGCTCCCCCTCCACTTCTGCACTCTTTCACTCGGCAATGAATGCCGAGAATTTCTGTTGCAATTTCACAGATAACACACAAAGGACATTCGAGGGTAATAATATTTTAAGAGCTGCTGTAACAAGAGCTCTTGAATTGGCTATTAGGTAATATTAGAAATCTTGATTTATTTATTAGCCAGGAGATTATGCAAAAGAGGAGCACGACCTTAATTCAAGCTGTAGTTTGAATAAATTACAAGAGACACAGACACAGTCTCTCCTTCTCTGATGTTCTTTGTACTTTGATTGCTCAACACATTAACAGACCAAACATGAAAGAGAGGAGAGACCGAGGACAAAGGTAAACGACAATTAAAAGGTGAACTTTCCTTTTAATTGAAATTAATTCTGAAAGTAAGAAAAAGTCAAACTTACATAAGCCGGAGTGCCGCCCTCGCCCTTGGTGGTATCACCGCCAGCCTCTGTGTGGGAAAGCCAGTTAAGAACGCCATAATTCCAGATGATATAGGTGTACACCTCATCCGTGGCCAAGACCATTTGGAAGGTGTTTGTCTGTGCAGGTAAATCATATGTTAAACAAACTCAAGGTATATCACAGAGTAAGATGAAGAATACTTACAGTAAAGAGAGAGTTATCAATGCCGCCGGCAAAGGACACATTCTTCCATGTGGAGATCACCACATGCTTGGGCACAAAGGTGTCTGCCCCCACGACACCCTGTCGGATGTCCCACATGGTGCGCTCGCGCACCTCCACACCGAAGCGGTCTGTGCGGCCCATCAGATCACGTTCCACACTGCAAGAAGAGAGACGAAAGGGAAGATGGAAGTCAGTAGGAGTTTCGGGAATACAGTAGGGAACCATCTGTGTGTGTGTGTGAATCAAAATCAAATCAGGCCGAGAGCAGAGCGGAGGGGTACGAGTATATGCAAAGTGTGCCTTCGTTGCGGCGTCTGCAGGAAGATAAATGGATTCGATGTTTGGCATATAAATCAGGAGACGGCCAGGCCGAGACCCAGACACACATACGATACTGATTTCCTCTGCCTGGTACTTCGTTGGTTCCCACATCATATATACAATATTTTCATAAACATTTTATTTATTTTACGCTCTTGTGAGCACTTTCAAGTGTTTTTCGACTGGGGTGTGGGCCTGTCAGCCGTATCGACGTCCGACACATTGGCGACGGCGACGCGGCAACGTGGCGTATGATTTATATGCTTTAATTATTCATTACGCAGCAGCAGCAGCAGCAGCAGCTCCACTTCTTTTCTTTTCTGTTCTGTTTCATTTCCATCTGCGTCATAAATTGTTTTAAGCCAGTTTAGTAAAATTACAACCGAGCTCATGCAAAATGCTTAGGACAAAGCCATTTCAAAGCCCAGTCTCCAGTCATTGGAGCAGACAAATAAATCTTAAGCCGATTTGCCAGGGATTTTTATTACACTGCTGCAGCAGTGCGAGATGCCTTTTATGCGGCATGCGAATGGGGCACGGGACACGGGACAGTACTTAAACGAGTTTTCATTGCCGGACAATTGCATGGGAATTGCTCTGAGGTGGACAATTGGGGATTGCCGGAGCAATCGCCTCTTGGGCGACATAAGAGGCTTAACAAATGAAGCGTTCGGCTCAATACAAATATCGAACGTACGCCAGACGCAAATCGAACTATCCGTTAGATGGGGGAAAGAGAGGGGCAGTCATTGTATTAATAGAATTTACAATTTTCTCAAATTCTAAATGGTTAAAAATTATTGAAAGTGTTTTAATGGAATATTTAATTAAAATAAATTGATTTCAATTTATATTTGGGATTAAATAAATCAACGTTAAAGCAAATAATCCAAACACTTTGGTTATTGAGAAAAAGTTTACAATTGTCTTACATTTATTCCCAATCTAAGATTTGTTTGAAACCTAAACTAATTCTCAGTCAAGTCCTGAGGACATGCATTTAGTGGATTTTTCTCCATCTAAAAAAAAAAATTGGAATTGAAAAACTCGTTATGCCCGAGCATTTCTGTGTGTGGCAAACAAAGATGAATGTGCGGCATTTTCTATTTGCATTTGGCCGGTAACATTTTATTGATTTTGGCCCAGTCCCAGTCCCAGCCACAGTCACAGCCTCAGCCTCAGCCAAATAATGGCTCACTCTCACAGATGCCAATGCAAACAAATATGAAAAGTACAGATATGAAGATAGACAGACAGAGAGAGAAAGAGAGAGAGAGGCCAGCAATGCAGGATTATTTAGCCTCCAGTTTCCTTTGATCAAAGCTTTCCCCACTACCCACTGCCCACTCTTACACCCACTTATTTATTAACACTTCAGTGGCCTGGGCTGCTAAATGCGAGTGTAAACAATTCTGTAATAAAAACTCATAAAGCAGCCATTATGATATATACATACATATACTCGTATGTATCAGCTGTAAGCATTCCCTATATGTACGAGTATGTGTGCTATTCAATATTTGAGTGCACATAAATTATAAGTGGCAGCAGATGGCAATGGAAATAAATTACACAATTACGCTTTCATTCCACAAAAAACACAAACCGAAAGGGAAGTCTGGGAATAGAAGCTTTAAATACCCTTACCAGTCAGTCTTTCTATAAAGATCTAACGACAACTTCCTAGCTGAATTATTCCATTAGCAAATCTCTCACTTTCCCCACACCCTTCGAAGTTTAGAGACTCATATATAGTATTCGCCAGGACATACCCATATCGACAAACATATCCGTACAATCTATAGACTCTTTAGCATTCGATCGAATTCACAAAACCCTGCAGGATATCTACATGGCCACAAAAACAAAAAAACACACAAAAAACATGGAAATGTGTAAAAACCGCAAAAGAAGAAGAGCCCCGAGGAAGAGATAACCAAACACACACACACACAGGCACACAGATACTTGCATAGTTTATCATTTGTTTGCCCCGTGCCACTACCGCCGCCGCCACTCCTCCTCACCCCGCTCAACTTTAAATGTCTGCAATTGACATTCAAGCTAAAAAAAAAAACTGAAATAAAAAAGAAAAGAAGGAAAATTGTCACTCAGCCTAGAAAATGCGCGCGCAGAAGCCAAAAACAGCCGCAGACTCGCCAACTTTTTCCGTGCAAGTAAGCCAAAAAGCCACACACACAGTGACACACACACACACATGCATACTCAGCCTCACAGAAACACACTCCCAGACAGCACACAGATATAGAAAGAGTCGCAAAAAAGAAATAGAAAAAAAAAAGTAATAGAAAGTCGGAGAGGCTCATATATAACGAAAAGTCGAGCTGCTCCGTGTCTCACTTTCGACCCAGACTCTACCACCTCTGCAGGCCCCTTCAACACCCCGCTCTATCACACCACCATGCCCCCCCCCTTTATCCCAGGCAGTTCTTGAACTACGCCATTATGTACTTTATTGCATACATTCGGGCGCTGCCACAGTTTTGTCTGCATTTGTAGGTTAAAATGCCTTTTCGCAGTTATGCAGAGAAACAGTCGTCGCCTCATCCCCCACATCCTCAACCCCCATCTCCAAGCAACAACAACCCTCTCTACATTCACGTTTACGTCTTGGTCTTCTGCGCCGTGTGGCCCAATTCCATCTCGGGGCTTGGGGTGTAAATGAAAGTGAAACAATGGCCGTACTTAAAGAAAATGGCGAAAATTGCATGTAAGCTGCAGGAGGACAGCATTCGCCGAGAAGTAAATGCAAGCAGAGACTTGCAAATGGTCGAGCCAAGGACGCGGTAGAGCAGAAGGAGGAGAAGGCGGAGGAGCGGAGGAGCCGACTGAGGAAATTCTTATTATGATTGGCAAAAGGGAATAATGAAGCGGCATTATTATTGTGGCCTGGTTAAGTAAAAAGCCAAAAACCTTCGACTAAAAGTTGTGATGCAACTAAAAGCGGGTAAATATTTGCATGGCCTAGACTCTCAATTAGCGTGATATCGAAGGTAGGTATCCAGTGTCTAATTATCCAGACTTTGCCACGCTGCATCCTGTCAGTGCTGAAGCTACCTTTCTTTTCAGTAACTTACAAACGTTTACGTTTACTTGTAAAAGCCTTTTGAGTGCATACAAATGTAAAGTTTCCCCTTTGGCTGTAAATATTCCTTTGGCCCATTGTTTGAACGCTTTTATTTGCCATTTAACTGCCGAAAATGTTTTAATTGTGGCACGCCTGGCCGGCAATTACGATGCTTGTTTGCTGTTCCTGCCGGCCCTGCCCTGCGCCGCCTGTTTTTCCACACAACAATTAAAAACTCAAACGTGTCCGGCAGCGTGCCGTATTATCGCAACCAAGCAAATACACTTGTCCCGCCACACACTGAAACACTTTGAAGCGTTCAAAACAAAGCAAAACTTTAACAAACGACACCCCGGCTACGGCATTAAGTTTTTATACTCCCCTTAGTCTGAGCGGATCCTCCTCCTCCGCTGATTTTTTATGTGTATGTGTGTTTGGGTGTGTAATTAAACGTGAGCTCATAATGAATTTAATGCTTAAGCGACCAGCGCGGGGTATGCGCAATGCCCGTGCACTTTCCAGCTAATCCAAAGCTGAGCGCTAAGTGCGAGCGTATAATCAAATTGATGTCGAATAAAAGAGGAAGTGGAGTTGGCGGAGCGAGTCGAAGCATTAGATATCCTTTCTGATACCTCATGCTATGTATTATCGCATGATATTTGCATTTAACTGAGGGAATATTTGTTAAACCTGCTTTGAACAATGGTGATCATGAATGACTACGTGTGTGACATCTTGATTGAATCCTCGGAATATCCCCTGTAAGAGGGTATTATAATTACGGTCAAACATATGAGAGAAGTGCCAAATGAAGGTGGTACCCTTTCAGGGAATGAGGAGAGAGTATAAAGCGAGGAGAGAGTATAAAGCGAGGAGAGAGTGTAAAGCGGGGAGAGAGTTTAAGGCGAGGAGAGGTTGTGAAGTATGGAGGAGGTTGTAACGCCGAAGGGAGGTTGTAAGGGTAAGGGTATTCTGCAGCAATTTTACATTGCTCGCATTTCGCTTTTGCCTCGCTTTTCCTCCCCCCTGGCAGCACCAGCTCCTCGGCTGCTTTATCTGTTCCTCCATGCAAAGTTATTTAAATTAAATTCCAGTCACAGCTTCGGTCTTTGGCACCCCTGATACCCCTGCTCCACCCCCCACACGTACACATCAAAGTTTGGCTGAGCATTTCCCTTGGTTTTCCTTCCACACCCCCCGCACCTCCAAAGACAATTAAATGTCAGAGAATGACCGTGACTCGTGTTCAGCTTTTTTGCTTTTCAGCAGCAGTCCTGGCCATCAGTCCTGGCAGCAGCCAGGTCCTGGCAGTCCTGCAGTGCCAATGAGAGAGTTATGCGGGACAAGTTTGACATATTGTCGGAGTCGGTTTGAAAACTATAAAAATGCATTGGATTGCACTCGTAGTACCAGCTGTAGTTGTTCCTCTTTTTTCTGTGTTTCCTGTGTTGTCAGGCGCTTCGAAGGATGTTAATTGCTCTGCCGTGGCAATTTGTCAGGCGACGCGTAGCAAAGTGTTGACAACAATTCGCTCAGAAGGGTGCAGAGGCAAAGGAGAATAGTAGAACTGATAGTTAAGGTAGAACCAACTAGATATGTTACCCAAAAACACTTAAAGAAAGTCAACTAAAGCCATGGATAATACATTTGGCGCTTTTTTGGAATGGTTAAAGCCACGTTCATCATATTTTGTAGTGCCACAAAAAGTTGCCCACTTTTTGGGGTCATCTCTGGTTGGAAGCCTTGTCCATTTCGCTGTCGCTTTTGCTAGTGGATGAGTATCCTCCCTCTCTCCTATCAGCACATGCATGCGTCGCTTAACAACTGACTTGTCACTCTCTGTCACTCTGCCGTAATTTATGCTCTCTTCTCTGTTCGCTTTTTTATGCCTTCCTGTACGAGAGTCCTATCCTTTGAGAGGATATGAAATTTAAGCTGGCTGAAACAATGTAGAAACCATAATTTATGCTCCAAATACCACGATCTACTTTTGGAAAAGAACCGATTTAAGAGGGAATTTTGTTGGCTAATTAATGCATTTTTGAGTGGTTCCCCCCCCCCCACACTCGCTTTACGAGGGGATTACAGAATTTTGAAAAGGTTTTTTCTGCTGCTGTAAACTCATATAAATAGCCCACAAATAACTTTCAGCTACCGCTGGTATTCTGGTATTCATTTGCATAATTAGCCACCGAAAGGGCGGCACAGGAAAAGCAAAGCCCAAGTCATGTTTGTATAAATTTATGCATTGTCCTCGCGAAAGTTCAGGGGGGAGAGAGTCAAAATGCAGGCCAAGGGAATTTAATTATGGTAAAAATTAGTGGAAAACCTCCTATTAGTTGGCTGGCCACAATGAGATACATGCGGGTCGTAGATCGGATATATCATGGAATAATGCCAACCGCAAATGAGAATATTATGGAAGAGGATATCCACACTCGCAGATATGGAACAGAACAGAAAACAAACAGGTATCCCCCATGGAAATAATAGATAAATGCTGTGGCAATAAATGACAGTAACTAGTACAAGTACTAGCGAAACAATAACAATCACAAACAATGAATGGCTCGGAGGGAACTTTGTGTCGAAGTCGAGGCTTGTGATACACTGCCAAAGTTTGGTAGCAGCACATTGGATGCTTTCTCTGCAGCACAGAGAAAGAGTATCCTTTGAAAGAGGATCCGCACAAACACACCCAAAGGGGCGCGGCTGAAATGGGGAGCGAGGAAAGCGAAACAAACGCGCAGCATACAATATGTATATGAATGCACATTTACCTCGTTATGTGTGTGTGTGTGTGTGTGTGTACACAAAAGGCTCTTCGTGGCGACAGACGCACGTATAAGGAATAAAACGAATGCACACACACACATACCTATGTACGAATGCGCGTGTAAATACTTTTTCTCGGCGCGTGCTCTGGTTGGATTTTGAATATGCAAATGCCACTCGCAACAAGGCATGGCAACGTGGCAGCGTGGCAGATATATAAATATGGCTAACAAATAAATACGAATCCGAAACCGGATGTTGCATCTGCCTTACCGGAAATAGACGCCGGGCGTGCGCTGGTCAATATCCGAGGGATAGATGCGGCCCACACGGCACTTGCTGAAGAAGATGCCAATGAAGGAGGGATCCCGCTTGGTGGGCCAGTCCTTAATGGGGAACACCAGTGGATATGTAAGGTACTCTGGTGGATCGGAGAACTCCAAGTAACCGTTAAGAGAGAGCTGAAAGGATAAGGATGCATGGCTTTAGCTAAGAGTTTGAATCGAGTTTGTGGAGACTGCATTACCCGGGTATAATTGAACCTGAAGCCGTAGAAGGGCAACTGGAAGTTCAGATTCTTGTGCAGCTGGGTCATCGAGGCATGGATATCGAACTGATAGTCGGCACGGCCGCCGTACATATCCTTGTCGAAGTACCAGTACATGAAGGTGTTCCGCAGCTCCGCCAGACGGGTCGGGGTGATTGTATAGCCTCCGGCGGCCGTTGAGGGCGTACTCGGGGGGGCAACGTTATTGTTGGGATCTGGAATAGAAAATACATCAGATATAGAAGGATTTTAAACCAATCAAGTTTGGGAAACATTCGAAGAGCAACACCTTGCCGCCTATCATTATAATTTCCTACATAAACCCAGGAGATTACTTTTTCAATTCCACAGTATTATCAACTCTACAACTCGACTACTTTGCTGGAGGTGCATTCCATAAACTGTAGGGAAAACTTTGCCATCTTCGCTTTTCTTTTTGGATTTTCAGCTTCCTGCTGCTTCCGACTACTGCTGCTGCATCTTGGTCCTTTCTGTGCCGTGCCTTGCCGTGCCGTGCACTTGGCCATTAAAGGTCACAGTTAATATTCATTTCTGCTTCTCCTCTGTGGCCGCTCCTTTTCTCTAATTTCTTTTTGCCGCCTGCCGCTGGCCTTTTAAAGCAATTTAAGCTGATTAAGTGCAAAGCTGACGTTCCCAATAGACACGGCAGCAGAAAGGACCCAACCGAGTGCCAGGGCCCGTAGCAGTAGCAGGCTTAAAGCTATTGCTCTTGACGCTAACCAGAACACTGCAAAATTGCAAGCGAAGTTTGGGCCAAGGGGAGAGCGAGGCAGAGTCCTCCTCACAAAGATTTCCCAAATATTTCTGGCTTCTCGAAGGAGAGCTGAGGTTTTCTCGGTTAACCGAAGTGAGGGAAATGCCAAGGCAACAGAACATTTAAAGGGAATTTCCTTTAAATTTGTGCTGCTTTAAGGTCAGGCTTGAGTTCTGTAATATGTCCATCAACCAATTATATTTACATGGTTGTCATTTCATTTTCCCACTCCTTTGAATGTTAATTGAATATTTCATATTGAATAAGCAACAATTAAAGCATTTTTCAAAGCTGACTGAAGGATTTTCAAGGGAAATGCAAAGTGTGGATGAACCCTCACCCGTGTCGGATTGCCATATCATTGAAATAAATATTAAATTGAATATTTTTTTCTTCATTGTAATGTGAATCTTTTAACCTTTCAAAGCAGATTTACGCTTCATTTATAATTATATTCATACTCTGCAATTAATCTCTCGGCGACCTTCCCTTCTCTCCAGCTGTCAATTACCGAATGCCGAGTGAATTATTGGCTATTAAATGGAACAGATTTTTAGGGTAATTACATGGCTAACGGACAGTGAGGATGATCATAAAAATCCAAACATAGAAGAGCAGATTTTTCTAGAATTTTCTTCTTTTTTTTCCTTGGATCTGTGGACATCTGTCGCACAATGGCAGCAGGCAGCATTCTTTCTTATTAATCTATTTATGAATCAATGCTTGCAGCGGGGTATCATAAAGTACGCTAATCCTTTAAGGGTCCGCGGATTAAGAGCAGCGCTCTGCCTCCTTTTTGGGTGTGCGGAAAATACGTAAAATTCGCGTGTGCGGGTTGCGTTTACGCGGAAATTTTGTGCCATATTTCTTTTTTATAGATTGCTGGACTTTATAGATGGCTTAGGTAGATTCCTGGAATTCGCCGAATAGCGAGTCAAGTAGGGAAGGATTTTGTAGAGCGACGGCAACCGCATCGTAATGGCGGGCCTCTACCTGGATTTAGCAGCTGTCGCCTAGGATCAGGTAGGAGCTTGCAGCTGTTTTCTTTTGGCATATATACCCCGTCATTTGAGTGTCCTGCCACAGTCTACTAGCAAACCTCAACATGAGCATCAGCACTTTCAACTTCCAGTTCTACAACTACAAAATGCCAGCGGCCATGGGCTGCAGCACTTCGCGCTCTTCGTCGTCATTCATCAGCGAGCTGGAAATGGACATTGATGAGGACATGTCCTCAACAACAGCCGTCACCTCAACGCCCAAGCCCCGCTTCACCACGGAACTGGCCCTCCAGCTGCAGCGGGAATCCACGCCAGCAAAGACCACACTTGCCGGCCTGAGGCCTCAGATTCACACGCCCCAGAAGCGCTGGTCCATGGAGCTGCGTGAGAAGGTCCTGGAAATGTCCAAGCGCAACAACGGCTCCGATGAGGAGGAGCCATCACCACCACCACCACAGACCACAGAGCAGGAACAGCCACAGATACAACTACAGCTACAGCAGGAACATCAAAAGGCAGAGGCAGAGCAGCACAACGCGGACCCCCATGTGACCCATGTGACCCCGACTGTCAGTGACAAAATTAACTTCTTCAACAAGCTGACCAACACCTTCGAGTCCACACGGAGCGGCGCCACCACTGGCAGCACCAACAGCAAATGCAACAATCGCTTCATTTCCCTGCTGCGCTCCACTCGGCCACAGGGCATTGCCACCACCACAAGCTCCTCCAACAACAGCAGCCTCTGCAGCGGCATCTCCGCTCTCAGCCAAGTGCCGCCCCCGAAGCCCAAGCGGTTGATGGCAACCACTGCTTCGCCCGGCTGCTCCACATTTGCCATGCCCTCATCCATGGGAATGGGCAGCCAGCGCAAGAGCTCGCTGCGTCGCAAGCCCTCCATGGACAAGTCGAGGGCCACGATTTCGCGCCAGAACTCGAGCGCCTCGGTACGGCCCCAGCATCATGCCATCATGGAGGATCTCAGCCTCGTAGTGCCCGTCCGACTGCGCATCGCGGAGTACGAGCAACGCATCTCGATGAGTGCTTAAGACAGCTCCGACCTACTGGATGTAAGGGGAGGAGTGGCGTGTGCAAAAATGATGGTTCCCAAGGATAACCCTAGTTGTAATCTATCCAAATACTATAGTTCTAAGTAGCTCTAAGTCAGTTGTAACTTTTAAAGAACAATATAATAAAACTAAAACTTAAAATATCTAAAAATTAATCTTTTCTTTGTCCAAAACACATTGAGGCTAAAAATCGATAAGCAGTCGATAAGTTAAAGATGAAGCTTTGTGTTTACAAAACAGCATACTATTCATGCTTTTTCGTATTTTCTCTAACACATAGTCCCAGCATTGTCCTCCAGCATATCAAACTTTGTATGAGGAAATATTTTCCTGTGAATGCACCAAGCCCACCCCACCCCACCCCAAATCCCTACCACACGTAATCACAGTCGAACAAAGAAAGAACTCTGACTAACAGTGAAGGCATTCCATTCCATTCCATTCCATTTCAATACCAATACCAATAACCATTCCGCCTATCCTGAGAACGAGTGATAAATAAAGTTCCATTGTAATATGCGAGCCGATTGCGATTCCACACACCTGTACAGAGCTATAAACTGATTCATGCTTGGGCAATAGCATGTATCCTCCTCAGCTCTCTCTCTCTCTGCATATAAATACATACTATATAGATATACTATCTCCCCCCCTACAACCACGCACTTGTTTTGTTTGCAGAGCCAAAAGGTGGAAGCAGAAAACAAGAAAATCGTTAGCTTTTAATGCCTCAACTCGGGTATTATCTTATCGCAGGCAAAAGAGAGACACAGCCACAGAAAGCCACAAGAAAGAGAGCGGTAGAGAGAGAGAGAGAGAGAGAGGGTGAGCTTACAGCACCTGCCCGAACAAGTTATCGACGAGCAAATATTGGTAACTAAACCAAACTGAGGCTCTGATAAGATAGCCGCCAAACGGAACGCGGGGCGGATGAGTAATCATGTTGAGGAATCAGGGACAACTCACCCCAATTGTAGCCACTGGAGTCCACATCGTACAGCTCTCCCAAATAGTCGGATGGCATAACCAACGCCCCGGACATCGGCTGGGGCTTCAGGCCGGCCACGGTCAAGATATCGTCGGTGCCACGGCTGGACAGCACGGGTATCATCCGCTGTCCAACCTGAGCAGCTCCCTTCGGAGGAGGAGGAGCCTTTGTGGTGGCCACGGCTGCAGGTGGTTTCGGTTTCGCTGTTGGTGTCTCCGCCTTTTTGGGTTGCTCTTTTATGATCTCCACGAATTCAGCATCCTTTTGAGGCACCTTTTTCGCGGCTGCTGCTGCTGGAACCGACACGGGCACTGCATTCAGAACCTCATCCTCCAGCTCCGTGGAGATGTTCTCGTTGGCCAGGACATAGGCCATGAAGCCACAGGCCAGCGCACAAACCACAAACAGTTTGAAACGCATTTTCACTTAGTTTTTCGTTCGATTATTCGTTCGTATTTGTTTTGGTTTTTCTTCGCACTGGAAAATGGGGAAACAAACACAAAATATATTAGCACTTAACGATGGGTTTTCTTGTAGTTTTTCACTGCGTTTTTTAAGAATTTTCACTTGATGACATCATCAGTATCAGTCAGAAGGCTTATCAGCTTTCTTATCACTATTTCAGCACTTGTCGTTTATTCAATTACCAGTCAGAAAAACACGTTCGATCCGGGTCCACGCTCAGCTAAGACTGAACCGATCGGGGCGTTGCCAAAACTGGTTCACCTGTCGCTCGATTGTGAAACCCGGGAGTCCCTTATCTCTCTCCAGTGTCTCTCTCTCTTTTGGGAGTCATACTCGTATCGTATCTTATCAGGGAAACTCACGCACTGATAACGCATTCCTTCTGCTCTTTTTGGCCTAAACTTTGGTTTTGGTTAATGCTTTACCACACACACATACTCATACATTATTTGTATCTCATCCCCTTTGACTCTCTCTGGGGATTGTGCAAGTTTTTCAATTACCAAATTATTTGTTTATTCTCTTCCACTCTCTCTCTCTCTCTGTCTCTGTCTGTCTCTGTTGACTGTGGCCTCTACTGCCATTTGTGATTCATTTCCATTACAGTTAATCACACTTTAGGTTCGTCATGACGCGGCCATTTTGTGGTCCCTTCCTATAAGAATGTATGTATGTATGTGTGTACATTTCCCGTTATATGTAATTATAGACAATGACCCATTACTCGCTCGTCAAACGGCATTTCCGCTGCAGCTTAAGTCTTATGAATGGTGTCTACGGCCTACGGTCTATGTAGATTGATTTCATTAGGCCATGAAAATGTCAGGGTCTTCATTGGGGAAGATCCATAAACGTGAGGAATGTGTGTGCAGAAGGAATTTGGGTAAACGAAAAGATAATGAGTTTTAGGGGTAAATTGGTAATGAAAATGATTGAAAGTAGATTCGACAGCTTTTTTTTCTTCTAGAGTTCTTTATCGTACTGAAATCTGAATAAACTTTTAAATTTGTAATGAATTTTGTCTAACATCTTGAACATGACTCAAGACAACATCTTCAGGAAATCTTCACTGAAAACTCTAAGAATTTAAATTGAAAAAATGAGTGAAATGGAAATATATTCAAAAATACTAATGTACGTATATTTTAAAATAATTTCAAACATTTAGAACATTTAAACCAATACTTAAAGTATGAATATAAAACCCCAATATTCAAACGCCGAAAAGTAGTTACATTTTTAAATTTGAGTCTTATTTGGATATAAACTTTACTTCCATGCAATTGTAATATAATTATAAAAAAATAAGTTCAGAGAGCAGCAGCGATATTCGGGTCCCATAGCAGTGATTAAAAAACAACAAACAAAAATGTAACTACTTTTATTTCATGACACATTTTTCATATTTAGTAAACCCCCATTTTAGCTTCCAAAAAAACTATCAATTAATGACCAGGGAAACATAGTGCATTATCAGCTTTGGTGGCTGATAAGAAATACTTTCGACATACCTGCCGTTAGTCGTGTTTTTAGGTCTCATTATCGTGCAAGAATCGAGGCATATAAACTATGTATATTTTATTTTTAGCTACACCACATCTACAGGTGGTGGAGGCACCTGGCGACAACAGCTGTTAAAAGCAGTGCGTTAACTAACATACACAGAACGAGGTAACAGCGATCGTACAGAATGCTATGGGAAAGCTTTTCCATTCTCGTTCTCTTTCTCTATCTCCTCCAGTATACGCACTCAAAAACACATTGCTCCCCACTCTCACGCACTATCACTCTCTTGCACTCGTAGTGTGCTTATCAGCTGGAATACTACTCAGTGGGGGTCCGGTCTCCACAACGAATGTCATCCAATTTCAGTTCTTAGTCGAACGGCAACCGGCGGCCACTTTCCATTCCCGTGTTCATCCAGTGAAACGCTCTCCGTTTAATCAATGAAAATGCTTCGCTGCTTTTCGCACTCGGAGACGAGATTCGCGGCGCTACTCGTCGCGCAGACACGCCCACAGCGGGGCTATCACAGCGAAAAGGGCGTCTGGGGTTATAAGCCGATTCCCAAGCGCGTCTATCAAGGTAATCTCCAGTGCCCGGTCCACAAGTGTTGCCAAGACTTCAATTATAAAAGTTCCATCCATCCATCCGTGAAGATAGCCATCGCATCGATAAGGAGAACTAGAACCCCCTTTAGCTAAATCAAGTAAACAAAAGAGCAGTGGAAATTTACACAAAAACTAAAGAGAAAACTCTTTGCTTGACCACTCCCCCCCCCCTACCCTGAGCAGTGAGAGCACAACAGCTGACTGGTTCTGGGGAAAAGAAAAGATCAAAGACAAATTGCTGTGGGTAAACGCAAAAACCAGAACTAAAAGTCAAACAAAAACTCCATCTCAAACTCAATCTTTCGTGGTGGTTGCAAGTGCACATCGAACACGTTGGAGCACACTCTGTTATATACATATAGCTTGTGCTCTGCTAACCATAAAACAACGACTTCTTATGGCTAGTCGAACTACAATTATTCTTCTGCTATTCTTAGGCTATCGCGTGTTCTCACTTTAACAAATTTCTGTCTGCAAGCAGAAAAAACGTTAAGGAAAACTTTAAGGAGAAATTAAGCAAAATCCAGCTTAACTGCGGCTGACCATCGAGCATGTTCGATGGAACCTGTTGGAGTAATCTCTGTAATTTATTGTCTGTGCCTCCGTTTATACGACTCCTGCGGGCTAGTGGAATATTTCTTTGGTATTTTTTTGTGTTTTTTTTATTCTTTAGAGCGCCACGGATATATTGTTTTTGTTTAGAAATATGTAACAGGCAAAAGGAATAGTTTATAATCCATATAATGTGTGTATCTTCTAATGAAAATGACTACGGTCTTAGGATACAACAAGATACTGCTTATACATATATGTGCATTTATGAGATTAGGTTTGTTGCAAATCCCCAATAGGAGATTTTTTCTTTAGGAAATTACAGTTTCAACTGTATTCTACACATACATAACTTTTTCCTGTCATTCTGAGAATATTTTTGGTATAAATTCGAAGCCAATATGTTTCCTAATGAACTCTTAGCAACATTTTTTAAAAGGTATCCCCATGGTCCCAATTTTGACTCGATTTCTGTTATTTTATGCTTTTCCTGTGTTACCTGGCCGTGCTAATCTCTGGTGTATGGCTTATCACATGTTTTCACTGTGAAATCTGATAAACTTGAAAATATATAGCCAGCACGGCTATTATTCGTATATTTAGAGCTTCTTAAGATTGTACAGGCCCCCCGGACGCTCTCTATCAAGCTGCACTAATCAAGAGGAGACTGGAAAGAGAGCGAACCCAGCAGATAGAGTCTCAGCCTCTATCCTCGCTGCAGGGTGTCTCTACGGCCGGCCAGTGAACAAAAGAAGCTCCCGAAAAATTGAAACTCTTTTGTGACTCGTCCATAATTGAGGGCTTATCGACACCCCAGCCAACAATGCTCCTTCTGGAGGAGCCACCTCTTCCCACTTCTTTAGCATCCTCCTTTAACTAGCGACACAGACCAAGAGGCAAGGCCTTCCATGGCCCGAGTCTCTGCTCTGGCACGGCTCTGGCTGCCGTGTCCGGTTTAATTCACTCGAGAGCCACAGGCCCAGCCCCCCCCGTCAGGATTCCGGGATGGATCTCACTGTTCGTCATTTGTCCTTGTTCGCTTGCATATCCGTCAGCCAGGCCATTATCCTTTGGCTCTTAAGGCGCCACTCCAATAATATTTGCACGCCCAAGTTGAAATGTTGTCGCCGCAAATATTCATTCATCATTCGACGTCGTCGTGCTCCTGTCCGGTTCTCGCCCACATTAAATTGATTTATCACCAAAATGTTGTGTGGAAATTGCATAAATTTCTGTGGAAAATTCAACTGCCAGCTGACGACGACCCCACGAAGGTGGGGATGAGCCGCCTAAGGGGTCCTGCAACCTATGACTGCCTCTGCGGACGGGGGTCCTGTAAACCCACGACTCGTGGCAGAAAAGAGGGTCCTGTAATCGAGTGATATGCGTCATCGCATAAATCCTCTAAGCAGGATAACAGTTTGGCACGTAAACACCTAAACAGCCAACGAGTTGTCAATGGCTCAACCAGAGAATAAAATGCCCAAAGAAACACAGAAGGAAACCAATAAAAACAACCATTGCCATTTCTTATTTGTAACTGGGATTGGTTTTCTCCGGAAATATAACGAATTTTTTATGCCCTAAATAGAGAAGAGAGAAGCTCAAAACATTTTATGTATAAATTGAAAAAAACTCTTTAACAGAAGCGTCATATTAGGAAAATAGGGAGATTCATTAATCCATTTCATATAAATCGGAAAAACAGGGATCGAAAGATCCCACTCCTGTAGAAGAAAACATTCTCGAGAGATTCTTCTGCTGCAAGGACTTGATTAAGCTTCCGATACTTCCTATATAGAAAATTGTCTCCCACTTCCACATACCATTCCCCAGCCGTCATATTTACCGTGCAAACACCATTTGAAAGTACACAGACCCAATCGTCCAACAGTCCATCAAAATGAAGCTAAGCGTGAAAAGCAAAAGAATAAATATCATAAAAGTAAAAGGCCAATAAATTCAAAAGGCCGCTCACAGTTGGCACTGGCAATGGCAATAGGGGAAGTACGAGCAGGAGCTGCTGCACGTGAATCCTTTTTTAAATAATTTATAACGTGGAGTGGGGGAAATTTATATTGTTTACGCATGTGTTCGCAGTGGACGAGGAGGTGCGGGCGGCACGGAACGCACAAGGCAATGTCTACCGCCTGGTGGAAGCCTTCCGCCAGCACGGACACAAATTGGCAACCGTAAATCCCATCAGCATCAAAGCGCCAGTGGCCGCTGGTCAGAGGTGGGTGTAGATACAGAGCGAGATTGTCCTGCCAAATGTCATATTTTATGTTTTGTTCCCTCTGGTTTCTCCTTCGTTGTATTGTCACACGATGTCCTGGTAATGGTTATGGTTCTCGTTCTGGCCGTGTATTTGTCTTCTGGCCCTGGACCTAGCAGTGCGACAGAGGAGCTCCAGGAATTAAGTCCCGCATTTTATGGACTGCAGACACAGGAGACGGTGCGCACCGCTGGCCTCTTAAGTGGTCCGCAGGTGGCCCAGAACGTGGCCCAACTGGAACAGCTGCTCAAGGACATTTACTGCGGCAGTGCAGTCAGCGCCGAGTTCTCCTATGTCGAGGTAAGTGCCCTTACCAGCCAGCCAGTAAGCTGACCGAATACTGATCCCCAAGCCATTCCTTTACACAGAATCTGGAGGAACGCGAGTGGCTGGCCAGGAACTTCGAGTCGCTGGAACAGCAGCACCAGCTGCCCGACTCCCAGCGTCGCGAAATCGCCGAGCTGTTAATTAAGTCGCAGGCCTGGGATAATTTCATGGCACTCAAGTTTCCCACCGTCAAGCGATACGGCGGCGAAGGAGCCGAATCCATGCTGGCCTTCTTCTGGCAGCTCCTACGCGACAGTGCCCAAGGTGAGTCCTCGAGTGTAGAGTGAAACTGGGAGACTGTTTGTCCTCCTACTAAAACCCGATTAGCGAGACAGAATATAGCGCACCCTACTCAATGTTCGGAAACTTTGTGGCCTGACAGGCCCAGGGAGGTGACAGAGAGATATCCTGCAAATCCTGCTCGGACACCACGCGACACATGAAAAGAGAAGCCTAATGGGAGTCTAACTTTTGAAGGAATAGCTAGGGGTTGCTGCTAGTTATGTGCCGCGAAGTGTAGCGAAACTTTCGTGCCGTGTCACGGCCTCACACCTGGAAACCGCCAACCCTTCGGGGCGGCTCACATATCAGCGCACGCTTACTTAACCCTAATCTGCTTTGCCCCCGAAACTTTTCCTTCTTCCACATGCAATCTCCGACCCCATCGACAACAGCGAATATCGAGCACGTGGTGCTAGCGATGCCCCACAGAGGACGAACACCGCTGCAGGCGGCGCTCCTCAACATGCGGCCGGCGAAAGTTTTCCGCAAGCTCAGCGGCGCATCGGAGTTCGGCGAGGACATCGAGGCCATGTCGGACGTCATAAGTCATTTCCGTAAGTGGAACTTTTCCGCCACATAGCACACCCGGCACACTTGGCGTATGCGTAATTTAATCAATTCCAAAACACCGAATCCCTTTCTTTCGCCTTTTGGCAGATGTTTCCGAGCAGCTGGAGGTGCTGGGCAGGCCGCTGAACTTCAGCATGGTGCGCAATCCCTCACATCTGGAGGTAAGCCGACAGCTCTCAGACAGCAACACGCCGCAAAGTTTTGTAATTTCATCTTTGAATTCTGATCGATGCTTCAAACCGTGAATCCAGGCTGCCAATCCCGTGGCGATGGGCAAGGCCCGCTCCAAGCAGCAGACACGCGGTGAAGGTGCCTTCGGCTCTGACAATCAACCTTTCGGTCAACACGTCCTCAACGTAATCCTGCACGGCGATGCGGCCTTTGCCGGCCAGGGCATCAACCAGGAATGCCTCAACATGGCCTATGTCCCACACTTTGAGGTGGGTGGCAGCCTTCATTTGATTGTCAACAACCAGGTGGGCTTCACAACGCCCGGGGATCGGGGTCGGTCCACTGCTTACACCTCCGACCTGGCCAAGTCCATTCAGGCTCCCGTCTTTCATGTCAATGGCGACGATCCCGAGGCTTTGGCGCGCATTAGCAACTTGGCATTCCGCTACCAGCGGGAGTTCCGCAAGGACATCTTCATCGATCTCAACTGCTTCCGTCGTTGGGGCCACAATGAGCTGGACGACCCCACCTTCACCAATCCTCTAGTCTATCAGATTGTCCATCAGCGCCAATCCGTGCCGGACCTGTATGCCCAGAAGCTGGCCCAAGAGGCGGTTCTGTCGGAGTCTCAGGCCAAGGAGATGAGGGATAACTATATGAAATATCTGGGCGAGGAGCTAGCCCTGGCTCCCAGCTACGAGCCGCCACCGTCTTACTTTGAGAAACAATGGGCGGGTCTCCAGTTGGCCCCGTCCAAGGAGCTCACCTACTGGGACACGGGTGTGGATTACGGACTTCTGCATTATATAGGACAGCAGAGCGTTACCTACCCCGAAGATTTTGTGAGTATACCCGTAGGATTAGGACTATCAATAATCAATAGGACTTGTCCTTTCTTCTTGCAGAGCATCCATCCACATCTGCAGAAGACCTTTGTGAATGCTCGCCTGAAAAAACTTGAGGCAGGATCGAAAATCGATTGGGCCACTGCAGAGGCCTTGGCTCTAGGGAGCCTCATGTACCAGGGCCACAATATCCGCATCAGTGGCGAGGATGTGGGACGCGGCACCTTCTCCCACCGCCATGCGATGCTGGTGGATCAAAAGACCAACGAGATGTTCATTCCTTTGAACAGCATGGAGGGCGGCAACGGTGGCAAACTGGAGCTGGCACACAGCATTCTGTCGGAGGAGGCGGTGCTGGGCTTCGAGTACGGCATGGCCATTGACAATCCCCAGAACCTAATCATCTGGGAGGCCCAATTCGGTGACTTTGCGAATGGAGCCCAAATCATCATCGATGCCTTCATTGTTTCAGGAGAAAGTGAGTTGTAATCACAATTTCGTATTGGTGTTAATCTCTCTCTCTCTCTAACAGCCAAATGGATGGAGTCGAATGCTTTGGTGATGCTTCTGCCTCATGGCTACGATGGCGCTGCCTCCGAGCACAGTTCGTGCCGCATTGAGCGTTTCCTGCAGCTGTGCGACTCCAAGGAAACATCCGCAGATGGCGATAGCGTCAATGTGCACATTGTCAGCCCCACCACACCCGCCCAGTACTATCATGTTCTGCGTCGCCAACTGGCCAGGAACTTCCGCAAGCCATTGGTGGTGGTGGGACCAAAAACGTTACTCCGTCTGCCGGCAGCCACCTCTACGCACGAGGACTTCCAGCCGGGCACGCTCTTCCACAATGTTCTCGGTGCGTAAAGGTCATCCTTATGGTGTTGCTGTTGCTGTTTCCTTTATTAAAGAGTCGTTTGGCTTCACCTATTAGGTGATACTAAAGTACAGCCGGAGCAAGTGCGAAAGGTCGTCCTATGCAGTGGGAAACACTACTATGCCCTGGCGGAGGAGCGGGAGAAGCGTCAAGCCTACGACACGGCCATCGTGCGCCTGGAGTCACTCTGCCCATTCCCCATCCAGGAGCTGCAGGCACAGCTCGCCCAATACGGCCACGTGCAATGTGAGTTTCATACTATAAACTTTTCCACCCACTATACCCTCTGCCTCTCCCTTCCACAGCCTTCGTTTGGAGCCAGGAAGAGCATCGTAATATGGGTGCCTGGACGTTTGTGCGGCCACGTTTTGAAAATTTAATTGGCCAACAGGTAAAAAGTCTTCTTCCGCCCACGTACACACAGAGAGCACCCGCAAAAAGAGCTCTCACACATTCTCATTCTACACTATTCACTGTCCATCCGTACAGCTCCACTACTGCGGTCGCTGCGAGGCCCCCACACCGGCCACCGGCATTGGCAAAGTGCATAAACGGGAAGTTGATGAGATTGTTGCTGCCCCATTTGAACTTTAGTTGAAGCCGGATGCCAATGCTTGCCCCCACCACACAGCCACCATCCTGGAGCTCCAACGACTACTCGTACTCTGCCACAGCCTGTCCGTATATCACAAAGTACTTTTAGCTCAATAAAACTGCCAAAAAATATATAAAAACACGAAGGGAAGTCAGTCTGGCGTTGGGTGGGCGAAGTTTTAGATACCCTTAAGAATACACAAAAAACACAGCAAACTGTAGGATATTCTCTTACGATAGTGGAATATATTGAATATTGAAATGATATATTCACCCGATCAGCCAGAATCCTTTAGACACAACCGACCAACCTGGCTGTATCTAATCTCCTTTGTAAATTTTCTCTTATCCAATCTATACGATCGATACGGCCGCCTTTTCTGCCTGGCAAACTTCTAGACAAATCCGTAGTATCCTCATATAGAGTATGGGTAGTACAAGTGGAGAAATGCAGAAAGTAGAGCGAGAAACATTCACCGCCATTCACAATAATTTATCGTATGGAAAAAGCTTCGTGGGAGGAGGCAACAAAACTTTAAGCCAAAAAGTTTTAATTGTTTGTTGGCTGGTCCAGAGACCAGCCCTGCTCTGGTGCCTGCCCAACGATTGTGTACATAATTTGCTGTAGCAGCAAAGAACTGGCCCTGTCCATGGCCCTGGCCCCATAATAATCCTAATGTCCTGCAAGTGTAAAGTTCCGACAAAAAAAGAACGACATAAAACCAGAAAGAGCAGGACGAACTTAACCTACCGTAAATATTTATTATATGTTTATGAAACATTTTACAGACTTTCATTTTGGAATCGTTGAAGCAGCGAAGTGAACCAACTTATAAAAGAAGTGTACAGAAAAAGAGTCATGGAATGGATGCATTATATAGTATTGGTTCAATTAGATGGACTAAATTCGAGTAGACTACAAATATAAGGTATACATACATACATGGAAGAGAGAAACGAAATGCTAGAGAGATAGAGATAGAGATCTATGAGGTGCATGGCGGTGAACTATGGTATTGTAGTGGTATCAAGTGCTCGGTGGTGGTGGTGGGGTTGAGGAGAGAGTACTACATATAAGGCGTTGCCAAGGACCCTAAAGCGGATAGAAGGTTGAGAGAAGGTTGAAAGAAAAAACTAAGAAAGGATTCAAAAGAGGCAAAAGTCTCATCATCATCGTCATCATCATCATCACGCTTAAACCCTAGACGGCAGGCAGGCAGGCAGGCAGGCAGGATACCAACAAAGAATCTATATGACCGGCCTGCCGTAGACTTGCTCTAGAATGTTATAAAAGTCGGTGGACGTCTTATATGCAAAGTGCAGAAGTCACATCCAGAAGACCATGGCCACGCACACGGCCACCACCACGAAGGCGGCCTCCCGGCAGTTGGCATTATCCCAGCCGCATTCCAGATCGAATTTGAGGGCCTTTTCACAGTTAACATAGTCGGTTAGTAGGACATCAGTTGGTAGGGTAAAATGCTTACCTCCATGAGCTGTTGGCCGCCCTTGTTCTCGCAGCGCGTCTCGCGCAGATCATCGTCATGGTCATCGCAGTTGTGGCGTCCGTACACCTGGCATGGCGAGTTCATGAACGTACGGAAGACGGTATCAGTCCAGGTCTGCGATGAGCAAATGTACTGTCGTCGCTTGCGCTGCCAGAACTCTACCCATCTTCAAAATATAGAGAGAGAAAGTTTATAGGCGACACCATATCTTTCTTAGGAGAACCCTACCCCAAATCGCAATCGCAGTTGAGATCCGTGTGGGACATCTTCAAGTCAGTCAGGAAGACACTGTTGGGCAGATAGGGTACTTGACCAGTGTTTGGATTGGGGATCTTCTTCAGGTTGCGATTGTTGTAGCGAATGTCCAGCGAGATATTGCGCACCCGACCCATATGCTTGAAGAAGTTCGGAGGCAGTGCTTGCAGCGAGGTGTTGAACAGTTGCATATAGAGGTATGGAGACCGCATGCCCTGAAAGAATCATTTAGCATATGGATATCTATAGTGAGGGCACAGTGATAGGCCTACCTTCAAGATGTGTTCATTCAGACTAGTAAACTGGGGACCGCTGAACGTGAGGTTGGTCAGCTTCGAGGGCAGATGTCCCTCCATCTCGCGCTGCAGATCTGTTGGATTCCCCAGCTGCAGAGTCTGCATCTCCTGTGTGGGACCCGAACCCTTCTTCACGATGCGTGTGAATGGCTGTGGGGCCTCGATCCACAGGTCCCGAATGTTGTAGTGATGGCGCAGCAAATGGGGAATGTTAAAGTGCTCCAGATGAGAGTAGGCCGTCAGCTTGAGGGATCGCAGATGGGGCAAAGAGTCCAGGCAGCCGTATTCGAAGTAATGCAGACGGAAGTTGGAAATATCCAGCATCTCGAGGTCCTCGTTGACGCCATCGAAGCTGTTGTTGTTCAGAGAGGTGATCGGATTTCCAGACAGCATGAGGCGTCTGTGTTATAAAAGAAACAGCGATCAGAGATCTATTAGAGGGATGCGATGAATGGCTAAACACACCTTAGATGAGGCAGAGATTGTGTCATCAGTGGCACATTTGTCAGATCATTGTTGGACAGGTCCAGCATACGCAGGTTGCTCATATTGTGTGCCAACTCCTGCGGAATCGATGGCAGCTCATTGTAACCCAGCCGGAACTCACGCAGATACTTCAGCCGGATCTCTGGAACCGTGCTCAAGGACACGTTTTCCATGCCCAGCTTGATCAGTGAGTTTTCCAGGCCCATGAAGGATTTGTCCATTACTTTGAGATCCCGATTGTGGGAAAGATCGAGCACGGCCAGCCTGGGCATCGTGGCAAAAACGGCATCGTCGATGCGCAGCAAATAGTTGTAAGAAATGTCCAAGTAGCGAAGGGACTGCAAGGTGAAGGCCATGTTAGATGGCTGCGAGTATGGTACATGGTACAGGTCTTACTCTAAACTTGTTGGACAGATCCATGCTGTGGATTGTGGATATGAAATTGTTGGACAAGTGGAGCTCGCAGAGCGTCAGGGCAGCCAAACTAGACAGCGATGAAGAGGGAATCTTCAAGAGCATGTTGTGCGAGACATCGAGTCTGGAAAAGAAACAAATTTAACCTCCAGCTGGTAAAGTGTTCCTCCTCTAACTCTCACTTTTCCATTCCTCCATTATAGAAGAGATTATCGGGCAGTCCCCTCAGATGATTGTGGGAGAAATCAACGATGCGCAGGCCCTGCACCGGCTTGAAGATATCCTGTGGGATGTCGCTTAGGTAGTTGTGGGCAAAGTACACCAGTTGCAGGTGCTTGGTGTTCTTGAAGGCATCAAAGTCTAGCTCATGGATCCAGTTATAGCTCAGATCCAACCACTGGAGGTTGGGCATGTTACCAAAGACATCACGAGTGGTGTTCTAAAAACAATAAAAGATATATTAAAGAGAGTTTTTGGGTAGTGTTGGAGATACCCACCATCAGAGAGTTGTAGCCCAAATGGAGGTGTGTCATGGAGATCTCGGCGGGACGGAAGTAGCCCGGATGAATGATGGATATATTGTTGTGGGACAGATCCAAGATCTTGATGTTCGAGTGGTACATGCCACCTGAAAGGAATAGTAAGCCCATTGAGAAAGAGTTATCCAGAAGGATGTTAGGGCTTCGCTCCCACCATGTTCATTCCGTCCGCTCCATGAAGAGTTGTACATCAGTTGCTTGATCTGATTGTGGCTGACATTCACATTCAAATTGGACAGCGTGCCGACCTGGTCGAAGTAGTCAAAGTTAAAGTTCGGCAACTGATTGAAGGCCATGTCCAAGATCTCCAGTTTGGGCAGATTCTGGAATGACTCGTCCGCCAGATTGTTCAGCTTATTTCCCCTCAGACTCAAGTACTCCAATTCATCCAGATTCATAAAGGCTCGACGTTCGACCTTGTCGATTTTGTTGTCATCCAGCTGCAGCTTACGCAGAGCCTCCAGATCGAAGAAGGTGTGCTGCGAGATGGTGTTCAGTTGATTGAAACGCAACGAGATCTCCTCCAGTTTGGTGTGAATGTCGCCCTGGAAGGTGCCCTTCAGGACCTGTTCGATGCGGTTGTCATGCAGCTCTAGCATTCGCAGGTTTTTCAAGAAATGGAAGCTCGTATCGCTCATGCTGCTGATGTGATTGTTACTAAAGTCCAGCTCCTGGAGGGAAGTGAGGTGACGCAGGGGCTCAGCGGGCAGGGCACTGCCCGAGTAACCATGCGACATCTTCAGAGATATCAGAGAGTGACCAATCTGTAAGATAGGGAACCAAGTTAACTCAATGTTTCTGAGAGGTATTCTCCAAGGACCAACCTCATGGAAAGCATCATTCTCAATGCTCGATATTCCATTCTCACTAAAGTCCAACCGCTTCAGACCCCTCACATGCTTGAAGGCATGCGATTGTATGCCCGAGAGACTGGCCCTGGTTATCTGCAGATCCTCCAGCTCCACTCCGAAATCCTTAAAGTCCTCGGGTCCCACGGACGAAGAGCCCAGTCGGGAGATGGAGAGCGAGCGCATGTTCCGCATTCTGGTCATACTTTTTGAAAATAAATACAAAACGTTGTTCTGGGGTAAGGAGGGGTGTGTGTGGGGAGCAGGTCCGTGCGGGGGTGTACTTACTTGCGCAGGGTCTGGAGATTCGTTGGATCATTGCGGTCCCCACTAAGGTCCAGCTTGAGCAGCGTGTAGTGCACGGCGTTGAAGGTTTCGGTGGGTTTCTGTATCTTGATCTTGTTGTCCCGCATGCTGATGACCCTATTACGGACGAAGGAGAAAGAGGAAACAGAGGGTTAAGTTGTTGGATGGGTTATTACGCTGGCTTTTCCCTCTTCCTCATATTCTTCTTCGGTGCGCAAATCGAAATCGGAAACGGGTCATACACTTAGCACACATTGAAGAAGCCCTAGAGGCCGCTGACAATCGGATTAGGCCTCTCCTCCTCTCTCTCTGTGGGGGAGGCTCTGTTTGAGGGTGGGTGCTGCTGCTGCGCCTGACTCACCTCAAGACATCGAAATTGTTGAAGAGTTTATGGTGCAGCTTGGTCAGATTGTTGCCGGAGAGATCAAGGATCTGCAGGCTGTTCACCAGGCTGTCAAAGGCCTGTGGCGAGATGTTCGTTAGCCCGCAATACCTCATGTAGATCTCCCTTATCTTGGCTGGTTTAAAAGCATCCTCCTGCCAGAGAAAAGTAAAGATTAGAAGATTGTAAAGGACAGAGCTCATCTGGGTACCAGCCTTTAGTGTGTGTATGGGATTGCCGTCAAAGAATGTCCGGTTGACCGTGTCAAAGTATTTGAAGGAGTTTGGCGGCAGCACCTCTATATGATTGTACTCCAGATGGAGATTATCCAGATTCAACTTTGTGCTGGCCTTGATGTCGTACGTCTCATTGCCACTCAGCGACCAGATCACATTGTGTGAGATGTCCAGGGTGCGCAGGCTCTTGAGTGGTCCCAGAGCATCGTAGGGGATCTCCGAGAGAATGTTATCGGTGAGCAGGAGACGCGTCAGACGCGGCATTCCGTCCACAAACACATTCGGATCGATCTCGAAGAGATTGTTGCCACTCAGGTCGAGGGTCTCCAGTATGAGCAGCCCCGTGAAGCTGTGCGTCTGCAACATGGAGATGCAGTTCTCCCGCAGAATCAGCGTCTGCAGCGAGTCCTCCAGCCCGCGGAACGAGTCGTGGTGGATGTGCGTAATGTGATTGTAGCCCAGGTCCAAGTGCCGCAGCTTCTGCAGGTGCCGCAGCGACTTTGAGGGTATCTCCACCAAATCATTCTGCGGCAGTATGAGCTCCCACAGCGAACGCTCCAGCCCCGTGAAGGCATCATCGGGTATCTCTGTCAGGTGATTCCCCGAAACCTTCAGCCGATACATACCCGTCGACTGCAGGAAGTATGGCTCGATCTCGCGCAGTCCTGTGTTCTCCATGTGAAGCATGAAAACCTGTACCCCAGAGGAATCATTAACTTTGCAAGATCAGGGATCCTCTTCTACACTAACCTTTGACTGGTTCACCATGCGTGGCAGTGCTGGAAAGGGCACATTCTTGCAGTGGACTATGCCCAGATCTGTGGAGGACTTGGAGCAGGTGCACATCACATTGTAGGTGCAGGGCGGGTATCGCGTCTCCTGCATCTCACGATCGAGCATCGAGGCGCGCGCCAGCGACATCCAGATCATGATGATGAGTGTTATGGTTAGGAATGCATAGCCAAACTTAAAGAAGAACTCAAGACCCTAGGACGCGGGAGATTGGATGTTAAGACACATAGAATATGAGAAAGGATATAAATTAGTTTATAAAGGAAGCCTTGTTAAAACACAAACTTCCTTATCCTACAGCTTTTCCTGATTTTTGGCTTCCTTAACCACACAGAAACTCAATATTCCCCTTCATTATCGCTCTAGGCAAGGGTTCAGGGTTGACTAGACCAAAAGGATTTAAATCTAAGGCTTCCTTCTTAGCCATAAAATAAGTTGAGGCCCAGCCCTAACTGTTTGCACTGCACTTGAAAGGCTACTACCTAGCCTATCGAATGTCCTTTTATTAAATTATAAGCCACATTTAGCGGATGACAGTCCCCCGATTCGATTAGTTTTGCACAGGATCTCCTGTTGTGGCATACACACCATTTTGTTAATTAGATTAGGCGCTCGCGATAATTGGCATTTAGAACAGACTTAATTCAATTTGGCTGCCACTCAATTCACACATGCGGCTGCACTCTCCACTCTGCTCCACTGATGCTCTCCTCTGCTCTCGATTCGATTCCCACCGATTAATCCCTGCGCAGGACACTCGCGTCACTGCCCTCTGGCTAGTGTATTAGTCCTTGAGGCGCTCGCACCGATTGCTGCTCGAGTTTCTGTTAAGAGAAAAAAACACGTCCGAACCGAAGCGCGTTTCACGCACGTCTGCAACATGGAAATCAATCGGCTGTGGGAAGTCGGTTGGCCAAGTAGCGCGCCCAGGCTAATTGGATTGTAACATATCGGGGAATGCTCAGCGGCGCCGAGACGCCTTCGTTGCATTTGGCCATTGGGCACAGCACACACACGCTTTCGCTTAATTTGCTGCATTACTTTAGTGTTTGGATGTATGAATGGATGGATGGATGGTCGCTTGTTTAGAATATGGCCAGCAAAATGGATACGAGAATAGGGCCCAAAAGGGCGGAAGAGGTTTTCCGTTTTCAAGATTTTCTGGGGCTAGTCAATGCAGCCGTGCAGCCTCTGGGTCGGCTTAAAACTTGTAAGAGTTCGCTTAACATGATTTTGGGTTTTTGGGCGTGGGGAAAGCGTGAAAAGCAGCGTGTACAACAAGCTGCAAACAATTGAGTCTTGAAGGGATCGGGGTATACATATAGGATATAATTTAGGATTTACAAAACATGCACAAGATATTACAGACGATGGGATTTATTGCATTGGCCAGGCATCTCATTTCAGTGTGCGAATCTTGCGATACAGCCAAGAATGGTAGGTGCGTTCTTTGACCAGTTCTTTATCTGTAAAGAATAATCGAATCTTTTAATATAATACGCAAATAGCATTTAAATCAACTACTAACCATCCCACTGGAAGCACTGAGCCAGCTCTGGCGGACAAATATTCTCGGAATTAAAGTAAAAGGTGGTCTGGAGTTCGCGGAATTTGTTCAACGACTTCATTGTGATATGCCGCGAGTAGGGCTCCTTGCCATCGAGATGTTCTCGAACGTAATGGGCCGCCAGGTGGATGTCCATTACATTGCTTAGCTGGTCATCGATAGCGTCCACCAGCTTAGGGGTCTTTTTCAAAAGCTCAGAGCAGACATCGCTGTAGACTAGAGACAATATTTAGAGAGAAGTTTTGGAGTGCTTGAAGGCTTTGCGCTCACCATTGGGCAAATTCAGGTGAATGTGTATCATCAGCAGATGCTCCATGGTGCAATGGATTTGAAACAGTTTCGAGATCCGCTCCATGCTCTCGTGCTCATCAAAGTGACTGTTTTTGATCCCGGCCACATCGTCATCACCGTACTTGACGCCCGTCGCTCTGCTGTCCGCATCGAGATGCAGCAGAGTCTTACGCATGCCTGCTCCAGGCGGGGCATCTCCTCGAACGGCGTTGTGCAGGGATTTGCGGAGCTGCGGCACATTCTGGGGCGACTCATCTGCCGTCTCGGAAGATTCCTTTAGTAGATTGGTGCTGCACATCTTGCTCTCCGTGTAAATAAACTCGTAGTCCTTGTACACCTTCTCCAGGCCAACTTCTAGCAGCAGTTCCAGCGCCTCGGCGCCACTGAGGCAGGGAATAGCCAGGCGGCGATTGGACAATTCTGTGATGATCTCCGCCAGGCGGTTTTTATTGGTTGGCGTATTCTTTGGAATATACATATGTAATTATGTAAACGATATGGACATGATTTTCATTTGGTTATACGCACCACAATGTTGCAGCGAGCGGCGCACTGGAAGAGCATATTAAAGGCCACCTTTAGATCCTTATAGGAACCACAGCCTAGAGCCCACAGAATACGATTTTAATCATAATTTAATCAGGTAGAAGGCAGGACATTGAATTTGCTTACACTTGAGCAGCTCCCAGAGCTTGTCGGTAAGATCCGCGAGCCGCCTGCCCTTGGCCCGATGCACCACCTCCTCAATATCGAACTCGAGAGCGCCACTGATGTAGGTATCCATCAGGCCGGAAACATCCGTCATGGTCTTGTTAATTGAATCGCGCAGTTCATCCATATCAATGCCGCTGCCACAGCGATAGGTGGGATCCCTGATGACGCCTTGCTGCTCGTCCTTGTGGTAGCTAACGATGTCCTCGCGAATGTAGACCAGGATGCGGAGCTGGTTCATAAAGTCCTGCGTCAAAGGACTGCAATCGCCTACGCGAAATGTGTGCGAAAGAGCTACCTCGCACTCTCGCAGATTGACCAGCAGGGGCTGTGGAGACGTCGTGGACCAGGAGCAGCGCAGCGTCATCTGGGGATTGACCTGATATCTGTTCTCAATGGCCGTCTCCATAGGCGCCCCGCCTGCTACCGAGTGCTGACGCACCAGGGACTGCGAAGTGACCATAAACGCAGGGAGCACACCCTGGTAGCTGAGGATGCCGCGCGAGAAGTGTGTCTTGTTGAACTCGTACTGGAGCAGCTGGGTCTGACCGTGGTCGCTGCCATCGCACAGAAACCAGACGGACCCCAAGCCATCAGCGTGCTGGAAATGTTCGGTGCAGATGATGCCGCGCGCCTTGTCCACGGACATACCGCGCTGAAACTCCTCCTCCAGCTTCCAGGGATTCGAGTGAACCAGTTGCAGGTCCAGCGAGAGGTCGCCAATGGCATCCACAATGCAATCATCCTTCAAGGGACTGCCTGTCAGATCCAACTCGGAGATGCCGTCTATTTTTTTAAGCTGTTTTGTGGGTGTCGTTTTCATTTTAGCCGCCGCTGCATTGCGATCCTCTCTGAAAACGAGCACGATCTTTTTGCCCACTTCAGCAGCGCCAGCTATGCTGCTCAGGTACGTGGGCGGAGGTCCATAAGTGATGGTATAGTCTTCCCCATATCTGCGCGTTAGATCGGCATAAATATTGGCAAGATTTGCAGCCATTTTTTCAAGAAAACAAATCAAATACAGTAAAAGCGGCAAGTGTTCAAAAACGAAGCGTCCACCGATAGATATGAAAGTATCGAAATGCAACTGGGGTTCTGTTACTTAACAGACCTCAATTTCGCATGTTAATGCGCGCTATCGAATGTTGTTGTTCAAAAATATAGAGGCATTGCCGATAGTTATAGTCCATCTCTAAATCGCCGCACGTGTTGATATTGTTTTATTTTTGTTAACCACTCCGCAATTTTTGATTAATTTAAGCATGTCCGACTTTGAAATGGAAGAGAGTGGCTCGGAATACGACTCCGATGATAATTCTGATGCTGAGGTAAGTGGTGAAATGGCAGTTTACCCCAAGGAACAAGCTAAATAAAGTCCACATATTTTTGACCAGCTGCAAGCTGCTTTTGAGCGTGGCGAACTAAAACCCGGCCTCAATGTGGAGTTCAATGGAAAACGCGACAGAGTTAATGATATTGTAAGTGCACACACACACTCCTCTCCTCCTTGTTCTGCAAATCATCCATTTTCAGACAAAACTGCTTGCTAAAACAGAGGCCATCCGGCTGCAGCTGCCATGGGTGGAGCGGCTGGACATGGTCAACAGTCTGGCGCCCTTGGCCCCAGAGCTGGCCGTCCAGCTGGAGAAGCATGAACAAAAGCGTGCCAATGTATTCAAAGGCAACGCCAAGCTACCTTACGTTCGGCCCGAAGAGGATCCCGTTCTGAACGATTTCAAACGCGAGATGCTGTTCCATCGCCAGGCCCAGAGCGCCGTGCTGGAGGGAATCCAGCGGCTGCACGAGCTGGGCATCAAGACACGCCGTCCCGACGACTACTTTGCCGAAATGGCCAAGAGCGACGAGCACATGCAAAAGGTGCGATCCAATCTGATGGCCAAGCAGCAGGGCCAAGCCAAGTCGGAGCGCATCAAACAGATAAGGGAGCAGCGCAAGATGGGCAAGATGCTGGCCAAGCAGACCAAGGTGCAGCGCGAGGCCGAGAAGAAGGATATGCTGGACAAGCTGAAAAAGTTCCGCAAGGGCAAGCTGAAGAACCTGGACTTCCTCGAAGACGCCAAGGCACTGGAGTCCAAGCAGAAGAAGACCGCCGAAAACCGCAAGGCCCGCAACAAGAAGTTCGGCTTCGGTGGCAAGAAGAAGGGTCTCAAGCGCAACACAAAGTCCTCGTCGGCTGGCCTGGACGCAGAAAAATCCACACGCCGCCAGCGGGGTGCCAAAGCTGGTGCATCGGTCAACAAGCGGATGGGCAAATCGAGACGCATCAAGGCCAAGGGAAGAAAGTGACCGAACGTCGGCTTATGATTAGGTGACCAAACTTAGATTTTAAATACCTTCCGCAGATCGTGTATAAATTTATTATAACTAAATACATACAAGTTTATGTGCACTAAATATACTCGCGCCATGAAACGAGTTCCAACCTTAACCTATTCCTAATCCTCCTCCTCCTCTTGCCTGTGCTTGTGCTTCTTTTTCTTCTTTTTGCTCTTGACTGGGGGTTCATCTTCTGTTTCAATGGGTTCCTCCTCAGTCTTGCGCTTCTTCTTTTTGGACTTTACGGGCTCCTCCACTTCTACTGGCTCTGTGTCCACATCTTCCGGCTGTTCTTCGTCCTCCACAGGCAAATCCTTCGTCTTCTCTAATTTGTCTCTTTTCTTCTTTTTTTTGGTTGGCTCCTCTTCTAAAACCGACCTTTGTTTGCTTTGCAGCTTCTCCAGCATCTCGCGCTCCTGCTGCTCAATCCGAGCCAGTTTCCCGCTCAATTTTAGGCCATGACGAGCCCCTTTGTGAGCCGTTCGTCCGCCGCAGGCCTTGAACAGCTCCTCATCCGTCAGGACACTGACTTGGGCGACGGCTATGTCTTCCACTTTTATGCGTTCCGTATTTTCCACCTCGCCGCCGTTTTGGGTGAGTAGCGCTGTCTGCAGGAAGTTGTCGTATGTTGCCGCACCAGCGTCGGCCTGCTGCTCCTTGGCCTTCTTCAGCTTGCGGGCAGAGAAGCCCTTGGTGGAGATTTCGACAGCCTCCTCGCCCTGCTTTCGACCCGTGCTGACCTGCCCGTTCTGCTGCACTTGGACATCCACATTGTTGGCTGCCTCATTGAAGCAGCGTTCCCACCAATGATCGTTGAATTCCTGCGCTCGATCCACACCCAAGCCGGCGTTGTCGAACTTGAGGCTGGCCTTCAAGGGAGCCGCAATGCCGGTGTTGTTCTTGCCAAGCCCCTCGCCTTCTTTCCAGCCATATTTGCTGAGAATCTTCTTGGCGAAATCCATTCCACCAGGCGGAAATAGAGCTGGAGAAACATCGATGTTAACATCGATATAATCGATGTGTTTTCCATTTTTGAAACATCGATTGTTTATGGCGAAACATCGATGTTTTTCCACCTCTAGCGGAATACCATATTCCTCGCTTTTGATGTTCTATTTTATATTACTAGCCAACTAGGACCCTCAGGCCTGAACACATAATTTTATACAATAGATAAAACAATTTTCTACAAGACTGGCTAATTTTAAAGACTCCGTTTGGTTGGATTGTTTATAAAATAACGTTTGTAAAACTTAAGTGAGCATGACATCCGACGTAAGAAAACGTAAGTGAGCATGGAAAGTCACGTCATTTGGTAACTAAAAAGTTGGTATGGACATATGTATACCCTTTTTCATTTAATTAATTAATGTTAAAATTCTTTTTTTTCAGCTGCTTTAAAACGTATTTAATTTTTTATTTTGCACATATTTACATTTTTTGACCCAATAATGCATTTGATTAATTTATTAATAATAACATATCGATCCCGACACCCATTTTCAGTCTTTATAAGAAGACCAAAAACCGTAACATTTTCTGAAATAGAGACTGACTAGTTTCTGCAATAATTGGTGCCTAGTAAAACAAGCTTTTACTAAATCCTATAATATCCTTTCCTAAGGGTATGAAAATGATGCTAATTCCGAGCAAATGTTGTGGGACAGTGTCGCTAATGTCGGGGCACATGTTGCTGGCCCATACAAAAAATGTTGCCAACGGTAAAAACGTGTGGAATGTAACGTAAGCAACGTAAGTGAGCATGGAATGTAAGGGAAACTGTTGCGATAAAAAAGGAAATTGTTGGGATGATGTTGCCTCCACAAAATCCCTCAAAAACTCCCAGAAAAAGTCCCAACAAGCACTACAAGGGATGGGAGCGAACTATCGTCCTTCACATAACATTCTATTGTGAATGCGCACCCCTCGACTACACAGGGCTGCATTTTGGCGGTATCACCAAAAAATTCAAATTTTAATTTAGTTGCTAGCCGACTGCACAACATAGTGTATGTGCGCCTTTTCAAACAAAATTTAAAAAATAAAACAATGATTTTCCTTGAACACATTCATATCTCCTTTATTTCACAATTCGGCTCCGTGCTTCTTTTTCGTTTGCTCATGCCATTGATAAAATCCTACTACTTTTAGTACATATTTATAATAAATATTAAGTGGCAATATAAAATTAACTGCGTTTACATTAAGGAAATCGATTTTCGAATACAAACAAAATAAACTTGAAAAGAAATGGGTTCTCAGTACATGCCACATAAAAATAGCAAAGCTCAGCACCGCGCACGCACATGCACTCGGACTTTTCCCCGGCAGAATCGCCCGCACCGCACTCGCATCACCACAGATATTGATGTTGGGTCGGTGGACAGAGGAGGCACGTTTAGCCTGCCGCTTTGACGATGGTGGTCCAAGAATTTCGGTGGAGAGAGAGAGAGACTTGAAGCGGACGTGGACCTCCACTTCCACCCGGGTGAAGGAGAGTAGAATGCGATCGACTCCTGGCTGGGGACTCGTCCATGTGCGTGTGTGTCCGTGTGTGTGGGGCTGGTGATGAGCTTGAAACTGAAGCTGGCTTTAATTAAAATCTAATTTCAATTTATACAGATTCAGCTGTTCGTTATAGTACATTTCGTTACAATCTTGATCGATCTCTTCTCTACTATATAATGCGTTCTCGCAGTGTCGTGTTCTTCCAGAATTGTTGTTTATTAGTGCTCCGATCTGCTGCTGATATCGTTTTAAACTTAACTCAGTGTGTGTTCTTCTCCTTTGGATGTTTTTTAAAAACAAAATTACATATATTATGTGGTTGTGGTTGTTGTTATTTTTATAATTAGATAGTTGTACAGGATGTTCTTGTTGCTATCAATCAATCAATCATTTTATCATTAATAATCGAAAAACGAACGATGGTGTTGTTGTTTGTTGGTTGGTTGGTTACTTCCCCTCTGCCGCCGCTCGGATGCCCGCGTGTCTGCCCGTCAGCCGAGCATACACACACACACACACGCACGATTGCAGGAAACAAGGACGAGCATTCGATCGATGCGCGCTTAGAAGGCGAAGAGCAGCAGGAAAGCCATCATAAGACAGAACAGACCCATGGCCTCAGACAGGGCAAAGCCCAGAATGGCGTAGGAGAACAGCTGCTGTTTCAAGGATGGGTTCCTGGCATAACCAATGATGAGGGAACCGAATACTGTTCCGATACCAGCACCTGTTGCATTGGTTTGTTGTTGTCAAGGACGCGGAAACACATGTGGAGGAAGAGAGAAAGACAATATTCAATTAGTCAACGTCTCATTTAAAAAATACAAGATGAGGGGTGATCTCCGGCAACAGCCGAAGAGCTCTGGCTGTGCTTATACGATTTCTGTTTCCTCTATATCGTATAAACACAACCGCGAAGCGGTTCCTCGCTCAAGTCTTCGTCTTCCGTCTTTCGCCTCTCTTGCTGACGCGCCAGTCAGTCACAGATTAGTCTGAATTGAGTTCTGCGATGCCCGGAGGCTAAGCAGCAAGCACATTGCACTAAAAAAGCCGGCCACGAAAGTTTTCAATGCGACAAGGCGGCGGTCAGACGCAAGCGCCGATGGCAACGCCAAGCCGCAGTATTTCTGGTACTCTCGTCCTGCAATCACACAGGTTTCCTGCTAGGAAATGAAGTCTCCGACACACAGGCACCTCTCGATGCACTGCATGTTGCAACAACATAAGGAGGCTTGGCCAAATCTCAGACCTTCCCGGGGCAAAGTAAGAGTAATCAGATACTCGTTGTGTGTGCCCCAGATGCTAGTTTGTAACTGACTGAAGGAGGTGAAGAGCCGGGACGTGACATGAGCGTGGGAACCACGCATTACGAATGGGGATGCAGGCATGGGAGTAACAACAAAAACCAATACGAACCGGATCCAGCGACACCGACTGTTGCAGCACCAGCACCAATGAATTTGGCAGCCGAATCAATGTCACGGGTGACGGGCGAGGTCTGGAATGACCTGATTTGTGGCAGTAATGCAACTGGGGTTGTGTTCTGAGCGACCAAAGTCTGGCTCTGGCTGATGACAGCGCTGCTCAATGGGCGCAAGTACTGCTTGGAGTTGGCGAGGAGCTGCAATCGAAGAGGTATATAGAGTTTATTATTATATAAGAAAAATGTGGATAAGTGGTGGGTGGCTGCCGTCTACTTTTGCTTGAGATAAAATAGTGTATTCAAATGATAAGAGATGTTCCCTTTGTATGGTGAGATGAGGCGTCACGTCAGTTTATTTCGCTCTTTGCCCGTGAGAGAAAAATCTTATTTAATAGGCATTGGCCGGTATGGCCCGGCCAAGTTGCCAAGTTATGCAATCGTTGAGTAATTTCGGTTTGATATTTTGGCAACTGCAGTTGTTGTTGTTCCTCTATGGACACTGACCACCGACGCTATTCGATTGCACTGCCAAATTGGTTTTTTGGGATTATCAATAATGTCATAAACAAAAATTGACTTGTTCCATTCCTCTCGCCGTTGGAAAGCTTTCACCTGTTCTAACCTCAACTAGGGGCGCGCACACGATAGATACGAAACGGTTGGTTGTTATACAATGCCATGTGAGGCTCTTTGCAGGGTCTAATTAGTCAACAGTTTGTTACATTTCGATTGAAAAGTGTTAAATTTAATTTACTTATATCTTAATTGCATTTGAATTATGTTTCCAGCCGTACTCTCGACATAACCTCAAAGTTTGCCTGCAACTTATGTAACTGTGTGTGTTTCCACGATTGGAAGTTCACCACGAAAGGGGCTCATGTAAGCGGCCGCGAGCATAGATTTTTATGCATATCGAGGAAAAAAAATAGAAAAATCGATGCAGCTATTGATTATGCAACACATTTTAACCATTTTTATCTCGCACAAAGGTACAACAACAGTAACATCATATTTTCGTCTACTTACGGCGCTCCTGGCAACGGGGGCAATGCGAGAGACTGTCGACACGAACATTTTCAGTTGATTTTTTTTGATTGGCTTACGACAAAATTGAAGCTAGCGCACGGAGCTCTGCAAAAGATATAGATGGAAATAAACTATAGGTTCTATGCGATAAAAGAGTTTGCATTTGGTAAACGCCGCTGTCGCTGCTGCTGCTGTCGCTGCTGCTGCTGCCGCTACCGCCTGCAAAATGTTACGTAATGGGTGGAAAAAGTTGCTTTTGCACTGGACTTTCACGCGACCCGATCTTAATATTCACGCTTTAGTTTAATTCTGCGAAATTAAAATCTTTTCCTTTAGGTTCTTTGCAAAATTAGACAATTTACTTAGGCTGTTCCGACTTTTTCAGTGACGCAACGACTCGACACACACGCACACTATTGAGCACTGGCAATTCCTCTAGTCACATGTGTGTGTGTGTGTGCCGCAAGATGGCGACAACTTCGACACGTTTTCGAGAAAATGTGCAATTTCCACTGATAATTCACACTTTTCCACTTGCTTTCACATTGCATTCACATTCGCAAAATAATCTAAATCATTTTCACTGATTATTCAACCAGCGGGGGGGTGCTCCGCTGGCGGCGGCAGCAGCTGAGCAGTTTTCATCTCATCGGAGAACTCACTTCGAACAAACCCTTAACAACAGTGGAACCGTATTGAACGCGAAGTACAACTTTACCCTGTGCTGGCTAAGTTTTGGTCGGCTGCGTGGTGAATTCCACGATAGGAAAAAGTGCGCGCGCACGCGATCCTATCGATAACCTTTTAATTATAGTTCTTTTGTTATAAAAAAATGATATTATTCGAGTCTATTCATATCCGTTTGCTGCAAATTTTTACAGCTGTCCATCAATTACCTTAAAAGCGGCGTCAGTGGCGTAATTTAATTGCGATTGTAACTAGTTTGCAGTAAATGCAAGCCTGCGCCGTTCCATCCGTGGTGTACTGGAAGCGATATTGGAATGCAATGCCGGTTTATGCTTTATTATCACAAAATTGCAATCAGATGCTATAACTTCGAAGCTGAATAGAATAATAATTAAATTTCTTGGAATGAAATGTCCAGATTGTCAAACGTCTTGCACTTAAAAATGGCGAATTTTTATCCATGTCTGGCACCAGAGCAGTGTGACCGCAGAATTATCGATACAACATTGCGCGCGACCATCAGAAATATACCGAAAATTACGTCCTAATTTTAAAAATAAACCGTAAAAATACCAACGAAAATCATATTCCTCGTTTTTGATATTCTGTTTAATATTACTAGCTAACTAGGACCCTCAGGCCTTAACACATTATTTTATACGATTTATGAATCAATTGTCTAGAAGATTGGCTAAGTTTAGTGACTCTTGTTATTAGACGTTTAAGCAATAAGGTCAAGGCATAAAACATAAGTGAGCATGGAATTTCGCGTAATTAACCGGTGGTATCGACATTTTTATACCCTTTTTCCTTTGATTAATGCTAAAATTCTTTTTTCCCAGCGGCTTTAAAACGTAAATAATATTGTATTTTGAACATATTGACATTTTTGAACCAATAATGAATTTGTCTATTTTTTTTATAATAATAGCGATCCCATACCCATTTTCAGTCTTTGTAAAATAAAAAAAGTCGTACAATTTTCTGAGATAGAAACTGACTAGTTTCTGCAATAATTCTATAACATCAATATCCTAAGTGGTATGTTTCTCATTTCAAGGAAACACGTTGCTGGCCCATAAAAATGAATGTTGGTAACGATAAAAAAGGAAGTTAGTATGAAATGCGACGTTAGAAACGTGAGCATGGAACGTCAGAATTTCCAGTGATGAAAAAGGAAATTGTTGGGATGACGTTGGCTCCACAAAATTCCTTAAAAAACTCCGAATAAAATATACGTTCTGACCTAACATATTTGTCTAATATTTAGTCTAATACCACTACCCACCATACGCATTGACCACATAATTTTAACTGACAAATTAATCAATTTTCTATGAGATTGGCAAGTTTTTCTTCTTGTCAAAGGTCTAAAAACATCGAAAACATCAAAGCGCCGGTTAGGTTCTTCAGAAATACCAGTATTTTTTGCACAATTTTGGCATCAAAAAATACCATAAATGGTCACGCTGCTGGCTACATTTTGGTCGGCTGCGTGGTGAACTCCACGATAGCAGTAAATGGTGTGGTGTACTGGAAGCGATATTGGAATGCAATGCCGGTTGTGGCTTAATAATCACAAAATTTTAATCAGATGCTATTACCTCGAAGTTAAATAGAATAATAATTAATTTGCTTGGCATGAAATGTCCAAATTGTCGTCTTGCAATTACAAATTTTTATCCATGTCAATCCTGTCACCAGAGTTGCTCAAATAACGTCAGCGATAGTTCCGACATTCGGGCGGGTCAATTTAAAAAGTATTGTAGTGCAATCGATAGTGATGTTTGTACTATTTAATTTCAATTGAACTATTGAAAACATTTTGAATGATAGCTTGCATTTAATTGCTTGCTATTTAATGTGTTTCTTTTCTCTAAGAACATTCGGCATTGCCTCATTTAATCGAATTTATCACTCTAGCCCTGGTCACTCTAGCCCGTTCCGTTTCTGGCCTATTCACCACATCCACGCACACAACTACAGCCGCAGCATAACGCGTCGTCGTGTCGTTGGTGTCTACGTCACGTCGCTTCGAATATGTTTTAATTTCCTGCAACTGCAAGGCTTCACAATCGACACAGTATGCTGTAAGTAGACAAATTTTGATTTTCCCCGTGCTTGTTTGGCCACATCTAACCGCAAATCTCGCCGCCCCGCGCCCCGTTTGTGTGTCATTGCAGCCCTCAATTGCATAACAGCAGCATTTATGCATGAGTGTGTGTGTGTGTGAGACCGAAACACACCACACCACGCAGCCAGGCCAGGCCAACTAGAGACGGCAGTAGCAAATATAAGGGGCATCGGCTGCATCGACCGGGAGTCACGCCACGCGGTTCTTCAAATCACTGTGAATTTTGCTGCATTTAGCAGGATACCATAATCATTGGATATCAGTAAAAATAACAGTGGAATTGAGAGTGCGAGGCGAGGCTATAGGCTATATCGGACAGGACGCATCACCGCTAGAATGTTTCGCTGCTGACTATCGATAGATATTCGATAGTCGCGACCATCGCCACCAACAACAGTATTCATTCGAACAATTTTACATAACTACAACGCAGTCATCGTCGTACGACTCGAGTGATAGAGTGATATGGCCGTGTTCCTGATCAACGTCTGTAAATATAGTGGCTGCGGCATCACATTTCCAAGCTTAAGCGATCTAATATCACACATCGAGGACACCCATATAGGTGAGCACTTGTGACACGGGAGTAATCATTTAGTAGTCGCGTGATGCATCGAAGCGGGCGGTGTGTTTTGTTTATTTTATTTATATACCATATACACAGTATATACACGTTTACATATATGATGCGCGGTGCGGTGCGGCGTATATGCATGTGATTGCGAGAGAGTGTGTGTGTGTGAAAGAGTGAATTGGTGTGCGGGTGTACGCCCGTTGTGTGGTGAGGTGAATGTTGTTTCTATTGGACGATTGGGTCAAAAGCCAGTTATTAATGACAGTTCAGATTCTATTCGGGGGAAAATCGATGCTGACCCAGGACTCAATGCTGCACGTAGCATTTACAATAGGCAGATAATTGCTTACCTGTGTGTACCTCATGTACCTCACCTCACGCACACCCCGGCAAGTACACTCTACTCGCACACACGCCCAAGCGTGGCGCGTACAGCATTCGATTGTTGTGCGCTTGCTCCTCTGGCCATGATCGGATACAACCATGTTACCATGTTGGTGCGAGCGAGCGAGCATCATAAGCAAAACAAAAGCAAGCAAAAAGCCGGTGATCCATTCAGGCAACAAAAACAACAAACCAACAACAACATGTGAGCGATTGTGTGTGAGAGTGTTCGTGTATGTTTGATGGTGTGCGTAAGGCCAGCACAGCATCTTGTACTATGGAACCGGCATGTTAAGCGCCCTTTTCTGTGACCTGTCCGCATGGCTTGGCTTGGCTTGGGTTTTGAGCGCGCGCTTCTCTGTCGCGGCAGGTGTATCAGAGCAGCTATGCATTCTGCGAGTAATCGGAGATGCGGTCTACTTTCACGGACTCGCTGGTCGGCCGCCCACGCACAATTGGGTCCAAAGCTAAGCTGAAGCTGGGCCTCAGAATACACACGTGACTGGGTTCCGTCCGCCCTCCATTCTCTCATTCTCCTTTGAGCCCTAATTAATCATTCTGTATGTGTGGACCTGTACCGGCTGTCGGAACCCACTCCCTCTCCCCTCCCTCCATTTGAGTGCCTAGATATAAACAATTTCTAATTTTAGCGTGTGGGTGCTCGCTCAGGTACCTGGTGCTGGAGCGTGTATAAAAGGGGTGGGGTGGGGTGGTTCAGAGAGAAAATCAATAAAATTAAGCCCAGTGTTGCCACTTGGCTTCAATTGTGGGTCGCCACGGGGCTTGGGGGTTGTGTGTGCTGTGTGCTGTGCGTTATGTAGCATCATGCTCAGGGGGGTGGATAAATGGTGGTGCGGGGCATCGTTTGTTTGTATTTCATCTATGTATACTGTATATAGATATACATATATATACGTAGGGGTGGCTACCCGGGGCTCAGCTGACTCGGTTACAGTTACGTTGGCAGCTGTTTTGTTGTTGCCTGCGAGTGAATGTGATAACGGTCAACATACAACAGCAATGGCGGCTTCGGCATTGCCCGGGCAGGCTTTCTCTCTCTTCACGGCCCGGCCCGGGGCATTACATAAAGCTTGAGCATACGCCCACATGGCGTCTACTCTCCCCCTGTCAGTCGCATCGACCCCATCACCCAATCCATTATCCATGTCGGTGTGACTTGGTTCCATTACGTGAACGAAGCGAACCGAACATTCGCCCGGATTATAAATGCCTATCATTTCATTATCTCGAAGGACATTTGATGCGTGGGCAGAGCAGAGTGGGGTTTCGTTTCGATTCGGTTTGCCGTCAATGTCTTATCAACCCAGCACGCTTCGTCGAGCGTTGGGCGTTGGCGTTGCCCTGGCAACACGCCGCCCCATTCAGGAGACCTTCACGTTTGTCCTTTTCACAGTTGCCAGGCACCTGTTGTTTCCCAAAAACTGTATGTATGAGTACTATGTTGATGTGTGTGTTTTTGGGGGTGTATGGAAATGTAATTATATCGATAACCACCAGGAGCTGCGCTGCACTTCGCTCTGCTGTTCGAAATTTGACATGGGGCTGGGGGGGTCACGCAGATAACATGATCGCTTCTGTACTGTCTGCACATTTGCAAAATCAGCATGCATAAAATGGCGAAATATTCGTCAAGTCAACGACTTTTGCGTCTTTGTTTTTATCAAAATTCGAGGAATGCTTTCAAATCTATTGGAAAGTTTTGTTGTTTTGCTGGGTCTGGGCCCTCCCAAAAACAATATGGACACTTAGTTGTTCGTCTTTGTTTGTATTTGTAATCATTATCTGCTCGAAATTCTGCAACAAGTGCATGACTCATGGGAGCGAGGGGTAGAGAGGAATAACAGGAACGGCGGCATCTGCGTTTATTTTGTTTTTAAAATACAAATACGAAAGATATACTATAGTATACTCGGGTGTATTGTCAGTATATATTGTGTACACATATGTGTGTAGATAGATCATATTATTTGTTTAAAAGCTGTCTGTTAAAAAGTCGAAGAGCAAGTGAGTGTCACCTATAGAGGCAGACGTGTGTGTGCGCGAGAAGGGGGAGAACCACAGAGAGAGAGAATGTGAGACTGAGACAGGGAATGCTTGAGGTTATCAACTAGCAAAAGCAACAAAAACAGCAACAAAATAATAACAATAATGAATGCAAAATAAATGTTGAACTGATTTGACCGTAGTGAATGACGACGCCGTGTACGAATGGCACTTTGAAGCAGAAACCTCGACAGCAAGAGAGGGGCGAGGGCATTGCCAAAATTGTTTTTTATATGCCACAATCAAATATTAACATGTATCTTTAAGTAACTATGGGCGGTACGTGGAATTATGTGCGTAATAAACTCAATATCAATGTGTTCTCTTTGTATGTATGTGTATATGTACATATGTATGTGTCATCAATCGATTGCACGGCACGTAGTCATACAATCATTGCCGCAAATGTTTTTAATCACCATTTGCCCTGATAAGACTAGCGTTAGCTACCACGGGGAGAGCGTGGGGGTGGCTGCTGCTCCTGCTGCTAAATTAAGCATATGTTTCGAATAATAACCAATTTGGGGCATATGTTTTATATTTGCACGTCATTCCAAGTGAATCAATTCAAATGCAACGTTATCGAATGTATGGTTATCGCCTGAAATGTGGGTGGCAGACAGAGCTACAATCGAAAGATCGTTAAGGACAAACAGCTGTTGGGCCAGCGCTCTGTAAACGCTCTGTTACATGGCACATGGGGGCTGCCTCTGGCTAGTTTTGAGTGACATAATGATGAATGGTCGTGCTGACACACTTTACGCACAAAAATGATTCAATTGACGAATAAAACGTGCAGTGGTACGCACACAGCTCAAACCTATACAGTATGTATGTAAGTATGTATCGAGCAAATCAATCAAATGTGCAATGCTATCGCAAGATAATCGACTGTGGGAGCCGGGGCTGTAATGCCATGAAACGGAAACGGGGAAAAGATTAGATTGTTAAGGATAAACACAGCCCCCACTGTAAACACTCTGCTCTGTTACAGCACAGGGTTATCGTACGCAGCGCTGTGACACAGTTTACGCACAAACTTTAATTTAATTGAGAAATAAAGCGGTACGCAGTGTAGTGGTCCGCGCTTATGGAGGTTATGTTACGCACACAAGCCCAGACACCGTTCAGCTTTCAACGTGAGAATGGGACCGACATACATATGGACGGGGCAGGCACCTGCGAGCTGCTGCTATTATGCACTCCTCCCTGATTAAGCAAACTGTTGGGCTTATGCTTGTTAAAACGATAAGATAATGTCCCGCGAGTAGCAGCCAGCAGCCAGACAAACACATGTGTGCTGTGCTCCTCGGCTTACCTCACCCCTACGCCCGCTCCTGCAGTTGGCAGAACAGAAAGAACCCTCACAAAATGCGTCAGCAGCAGCGGCATTAAATTGGGGTCTCCGTACGTGCACTCTCGTTTATTTGCTTATTTCAACATTTTAACAATAAATTGTTGCTGATGTGGGTCTGTGTGTCGTTTCGTATCGCCGTGTACCACCGAGTGCTTGAACTTGTTTCACTGCAAATACGAGTACAACAATTTAATAAATATGGGCGAGCCGAAATAAATTTTGATGCAGGTTTCTGTCGGCCGGTCGGGCCGGCCCGCATTCCTTCGATTCAGATTCAAATATTCGAAGTGTCATTTAAAATTAGCTGATCCCCTCCACTCTCTTTTCTCCAGACTATGATCCTAAGGTGGTCGAACAGAAGGAGCAGGCCCAGCCTGCCTGCTTGCCCCTGAGTTACGTATTGCGGTTCGTCACGGAGGACAATCGCAAGGAGGCAACCACCTTCCTGGCCAACAACACCGCCCCACCTGCCACCAATAACGGCAGCAATGCCGGCAGCCACGGCAGTGGCAATGTGGAGCTCAAGCGAAAGCTGGCCATCAAGCACCACAGCTACAGTATGTCGTCGTCCAATCGCAGCACCACGCCCACAGGTGAGTGATGACCCCCCTTTTTTGATTGGTCGTCCAACTGATAAAGTAATTTGTGGCTCTGCTTTTTCTGCTTTTTTAGGCAGTGAAATGGACGAGGATGAAATGGTTGTCACGGAGTCCGAGGACAGCAATGATTCCTGGACCACCGAGGAGTTTAGCTCCGAGTTTATCATGCGCTATGGCAGCAGGTTTGTTCTATCTCTTTAAATACCCCACGAAAGTTTTAATGATTGACTCCTCTCCGCATATAGGCATTCCGGTGGCGGAAGCAATGGCACGCCTGGCAATGAGAAACCCTTCGCCTGCCCTGTGCCCGGATGCAAAAAGCGTTACAAAAACGTCAACGGCATCAAGTACCATTCGAAGAATGGCCACAAAAAGGACGGAAGGTAGGCATCAGTCCTCCCAAAGGGGACCCTAGAATTGGACTCTAGAAACTCATAATTTTAATCCACCACAGAGTGCGAAAGGGCTACAAATGCCACTGCGGGAAAAGCTACAAAACGGCGCAGGGCCTGAAGAATCATGCCCTCCACACCCACAACGCGCAACCCGAGAGCGTTCTGACCACCCAGCAGGTGGCCAATGCAGCGGCTGCCGCCGCCGCCTCTTCTTCCGTGAGTGGTGGCAGCACCAACAGCAGCTCCAATCCCACTCCGCCCGCTATCCAGCGCAGCAACTCACCATCGCAGTCGCTTGGCTCGCTGAGCCCGTCGAGCATTAGCAACATGTCGAGCAGCGCCAGTAGCTGTCATGGTGGAAGCAGTCTGTCCAACAACAACAACAACAACAATAATGGCAACAGCAGCCAGAACACTGCACTCGTTGGGGGTGGAAATGGCAATATGCTGCAGCAGCTTAGCACTGGGAACGTGGTCACCCTGACCAATGTTCCATCTCAGCAGCAGCCGCAGCAACACCAGCCGCATCCACAGCAGCCGCATCCACAGCAGCCGCCGCCGCCGCAGCAGCATCAGAACCACCACCAGAATGGCGGCTCAGCAACAGGTAACAGCAACAACAACAATTTAATGCGCAGCACACTCGGTTTAGTATCCATTAAAGCCAATAGTCACAGCCATAGCAGCAATGGGAACAACGCAAATCCCAAGACTGTTAGCAACCTAATGGCTGCCAATGCAACGGCCAGCAAGATACTCAAACTGGCCACCAACGTGGCCAACGGTGGCTCTGTGGTGGTGGCGCCCAATGTGGTGGACATTGTCCAGCAGCACAAAATCGTTGATCAATCGTTGGCCAAGCAAACCACCAGCAATGGCTCGACGGTGATCAACAGCAGCAACAATTCCAACAAGATGCCGTTGCCAAACTTGGTGAACCTTGGCATACTCACGCCAGCCACATCGCCCACCAAAAACACTCAGACGCTGACCTTCACCACCACCACCACGACGAATACCAGCGGCCATAACAACAACCAGCAGCAGCAGCAGCAGCAGCAACTTCACCAGCAACAGCAGCTGATCACCTCGCTCACCTCGAACATGCAGAAGCACCAGAAGACCAGCATCCTGCTACTGCAGGAGCCAACCACTCCCAACCAGATCCTGCAGCCAGTCCAGGCACAACAGCAGCATCAGCAGCAGCAGCATCATCTGCAACTGCAACAGCAGATGCAGCAACAGCAGTTGCAGCAACAGCATCATGTGCTGCCCATCAGTCCAACGAGCAGCGTTAGCGGCAACAGCAGCAAGAGCAGCTCGCCCACGCCACAACAACAAATGCAGCAGCAGCAGAAGAAGGGAAAGATGGAGCCTATATCCGGCATAGAGCCCATGGAGACGGATGAGACGCCGCTGAACGATGCGATCTCGGAGAGCGTGGCTGCGGTCATAGCCACCATCACAGAGGCCAGCAGCAAAGCAGCAGAAGAGGCAAATGTGATCTCAGCAACAGCGGCCGCCAATGCCGTCTCCACTGTCACCGTTGCGGCCATTGAAGTTGTCGGTGCTGGCGCCGCCAACGACGAAACGTAGCCTATACTAAAGCAGCTACTGATGCATCGCCAACTGACGCTGGAGCGGCCGCCCGAGCTGCCACAGCCCCAGCAGCAGTTGCAACCGCCGCCACCGCCGCCGCATTGACATGACTCGTATACGATAAACAAAGGGGAAGGGTGACCCGACCCAGACTCCGACCCCCCTGAAACATTCTCAAGCTCGTTGCAATCGTTCGAACTGTAGTTTATCTCTTAGTTATCTTAACCTATGACATTATATTAAGCTTGAGGGCCAAGATCTGAGTGGGCCACAATTCACTCACCAAAACACCATTGGAAAAATTTCGTAGACTGCTTAAACCTGCTTAGAAACACCACTAGGAACAAAAGTTGTGTGTTTTAAATTTAAATGTAAACCTTGGTTCTTCAACCTCCAAGAATCCCAATCAATGAAGAGTAGGAACACAATAACAAATCTCATTGTTTGTGCAATATTTAAAAAAAAATTACGGATTTATTATGATGATTATCTGTAACAATGACTATCGTGCATGTATTAAACTATTTACAACTGCTGATCTCCTTTTAATTTATAATTAAACGTTTAATTTAGAACATAGAGCCCCTACTAGACGAAGCACGAAGGACAATTGTAATGAAATGCAAACAGCAGATGCAATACTCGTATTAGAAACTCAATAATTTCATTGTCTTACGGCCTATTCCCAATCGTATTCAACAACAAGTATTATTTATGTTTTAAGCATTAGCAAATTGATTTGAATTACATAATACACAATTTTAAGTCCCCGATTTGATTGGTCTATGAGCGAACTCAAACTCTCTTAATTTTAAGTGCAACATTTTGGTTAATTTAATTATAATTTGTACCCTCCTTTTTCTGTCAAAGGTGTTTGGTGGTTCCTGTTTTTCGTTTTGTGTTCTTTTGATTTTATGTTTTTCGTTACTTCTTTTCCTTTTCTCTCTACCTATTGCAGAAACCTCTTACTCCTGCTCTTCATACAACCACAAAAGCACCAACAGCAACGTCCACACGACCAGCGAAGGCCCCACCAAGCCCAGTGCCGTCGTGGCTGTTGCCCCGGTCACTGCCACTGCCACCCCCGTCGCCAAGAGGCCCACAGCAGCCGCTTCCTTCAGGCCATCGGCAGCCCCCAGCAGTGCCACCTCCAGCCGGAGCAGCAGCGGAAGTGGGATGACGCCCATGCAAATCTCGCCTACCTTTATTGAACACAAGTATTCGTCAATGGACATCAAAGAGAAGTTCTTCTCCACCTTGCGAGCGGCCACGGCCGACAGCGTGGCCTCGTCGTCGTCGTCTCCCAAGACGCCCGATGTGGTGGCACCTGTGGTAGCAGGCGGTGGTCTGCGTGCCGTTGCTGTGGGCCAAATGTGCGCTCTGCAGAACGAGCACATACATCAAAATCTCTTCAAGAAAACAATCAATTGAGATGCTGGAGAGCGAGCGGAGCGGGACTGTGGTACCGAGCTGAGCGCCGCATAGAGTTGGCTGTGATGAAGTAGTAACTAAAAACTGACTAACAAACCGAACGGAACGAATGGCAGAGCAAGAGGATTCGTCAATAAGGGCGTTGATGTGGAGGACCAAGAGATGGAGGATGCAGAGGTAGAGTGAGAGTGAGAAAAATTTTGATGAAGGTCGCACCGCAAAGAAATCATATGAGAACTTTTGCCACTTGGCAAGGAAAACAAAAAAAAAAAGAGCCCACAAATACGAGTATCTTTATAAAGAAAGAAAATTCCATGCTTTTCGCAGATAAAAACACACACTAATCTCAAAAATATTAACAAGGAAAATGTATATAAAATTGGCCACCTAAGAAATGCTTCTCCTAAGCTGCATTAGAAAATTCTTTAAAAAAAAACAAAAAGAAAAGGAAAAAAAAATCGAGAATTGTACACACACAAAATTTAGAAAATACATTTGAAGATCTTTCTTCAACTAGTCATTATTGTAGTTAAATTAATTCTTTGATTTCATGCATGCATCAAGAACCTAAAAGAAAAACAATGCGCACCAATTGTCTGGGAAAAAAATCCCTCTGAGCTACATGGAGTAATTGATCTATGAGGGCCAGAGGGAGTGAGAGTTGCCCCATCCCATCCACATAGTTTTACGATTCAAAAATCAATCAACCAATTGGCTAACGAAAACCATCGCTTATTAGGAAAATTCTACATCGCGAAGCCTTGAACTTGCCAAGATCCACTCTTTGTGTGAGCCAATGGAACGATTCAAGATGAAGAATGTCGAATATTTGAAAACAGAAATTAGTTAGCTAAAAATTTAGGGGAACCCAACGAGCCCACGTGTCCGGTGATGGCAACCGTTTCTGCTTAGGAGCCACAATAACTCTACGGTAGTTATTAGTATTATAATTATAGACAACGCTCTGGATTCTTATACTATTATATATATATATATATATATATATGTATAAATATATGTGTCTGTGTGTGTGTAAGATTGTAAATGTATATATAATTTATAATTGTAGCTTTTTGTGAGTGCGTTTCCGTGCATGTATTGTACTTGTAATTGTAATTCATGTATAGCTATAGATTTTGAACGTCCCTACTATAGATCTACGATATATACCTACGATTTGATATATTATACATATATAGTATGTGTTTGTGTGAATATATTTATATTGTAATGTCGATTTAATGTGAATTAATTCATTGTCAAGCGGTAGAGGATGAGGATAAGAAGTATTGCATGCATGCCTCAAAATTCAATCGAACTTCCTAGCCTGAGCATCGGGTTCCTTAAGCACTCAAAACAGAACAAAATAAAACAAAAAAAAATGAAATTTTTAACATACATATACTATATATACATTTAAATAAATCGTACATTGAGCTAAAACCTCAATTTAGTCAGCCGCCAAAACAAATTTTTCAGAGCGCATTTCGCAGACGCTCAGCGTCTTAAAAAAAAAACAACATACTAAATAGTTCTGCGTCCCTAATAGATACTAAAATAAAAACAAAACACACACATGAGTAGCCACGGATACAGATACGATTACATACATACATCTATATACAATATCTATAAGAACTCACGCTTAAGCGACTCCCAACGGAGCGCCCTAGTTTAGCCAAAACAACTTTTATATAGAACGGAAAAGGTACCGGAACCGGAAACAGACACGGAACGGAAAGGTGTCTTCGGCACCCCGAAGCGCGGAGTATCCCGGCAGTGGCTGCCATTCCCTGCCAGGGCACGATCCTTAACTTTCGGAGAAGCGAAGAAATCAACTCAAAACCCTCTAATGAATACAATAAATGGAATATGTATATTTCTTTATATATACTATATGTACACATATACTTCTATGCATATATTTAAGTGTATGTCATCTTATATAAGACTGCTGTTATGTTCGTAAATATATTTAATATATGTATGTAAAATTAACGAAAAAACAAAACAAAACCACACGCAAACGCAAAAAAAAAACCAACCTATGATAAATCAGAAATAACTCTTCAGAAATACAAAATAATAATAATACAAATAACGAAGAAACGCAAGATAAATGAATAGATAATGTATTCATACTCTACCTATATACTACTATGTACTATATAATGTATTGTAATTGTAATTTACTAAAATCGTAATTATATGTAGAGAATTAACTGAAACCTAAAGATAAACAACCATCGACATCCAGCATACAATCAACTAATCCCGTGCGTCCTGCAGAATTTTGAAAAAAACGTAATCCTCTGAAGACGCATCATCATTACGAGTATCATCATCAAACACAAAACAAAACAAAACGAACGAAAAAAATAAACAACAACAAATGTAGTAAAATATTCTCTTTTTGCTTTATGTGATCTATTACATACATATACATACAACTACATATACATATGTATAATAAAAATGTCCTTGATAACGAATCTTAATTGAAACATTTATGGATTTGCTTTGGAATGGGAGTAAACTAATGATTTAAATGGAAACTGGAGAGGGAGGATATATGTACACATATTCAAAGACTATACAATACCAGGATATTACATTAGGAAAAAATTCCATTTCAAATTCCTTGGTACTGGTACTTCAGTTCTTGTTCAGGCCATATTTTTTCTCTGACCACCCAGAATCATACGGCAAGACTCAGGAAGCTGCTTTCCAAGCAGCCCACCATACAGAGTCAGCTCAAGCTCAACAATGGACAATGGTCAGAGAGCAGCGAAAAAGCCCTGACAGCACTAATGGAGGCACACTTCCCAGGATGCACCGAGGTCACTGATGCCACAACGCAACACGACCCAGCAACAGAGGAACAAACCATCCCCACAGGACTAATAACTCAAGAAAATCCA